>JAJNOH010000017.1:0-600000 GCA_022376275.1 Xylariomycetidae sp. FL2044
ATTATTAAACTTAAATATAAAAAAAATATATTATTTATTAGGTTTTATTTTTTAATTATATTATTATAAATTATAATATTAAATATATTAGTTAAATTAAAATTCGGATTTAATTTAATATAAAATTAATAATTTTAAAAACGTTTTTGAAAAGCTTTAAAATTTTTATAATAAAAACTTAAAATTAATTAAAATTTTTAAACATTTAATTAAATAAAAAATAATAATAAAAAAATCGTTTTAATATTAATTATATTAATAATAATATTATAAATAATTATTTTTTATAATTTATATTATATAAAAATAATATATTAAAATGTTTACGAGATAATTTAATAATTAATTTTACAAAAGAATTAAATTTATTATTTTATAAATATAGAAAATTTATAATATAATAACTTAATAAATATTTAAAATAATCCCTTTTTTTATTAAAAAATAAATTAATTTAATTTATATTATAATTAATTTAATTTATATTATAATTATATTAATTATAAATCTTTATTAATCGCGCTTTTTTTTATAAAAAATAATTATAAACTATAAAAAATAAAAATAAATAAAAAAATTAGATAAATAATTTATATAAGCCACTTTTATATTTAAAGCTATATTTAAAATTTAGCTAAAATAATAATTACCCTTTTTTTAAATTATTTAATTAATTTATAATTAATATTTACGTTTAATTTTATTATTATATTATAATAACTTTAAATAATTAAAATTATAGTAATTTAAAAAAGGTTTTAAAATAATAAATAAATAATATAAAATATAATTTATATTATATCGATATAAATTACATTAAAATTATTATTTACGGTTTTTTAAATAGTTTTTTTGTAAATAATAAAGATTTAAATAATTAAGTTAATTATATAATTTATTTAAATATAAAAATACGCTAAAAAAATGCTTTTAAATTATTTATTAATATTATATATTAATTTTTAATTAAATATAAATAAATTATATAAATTACATTTATTTTAAAAATATATAATATAATTTAAAATTTTAATATAATTTCTTATATTATTAAAATAATTAATTTTATTATAAGTTTTTTAAGCTAATTATAAAAGTAATATTATTAAAATATTTATTATTATATATATAAATATTTATTTTTTATATAAAAAAGTTATTAAGCTTAATATTACGTTTAAAAAACGGCTTATAATTAATTTAATTATTTTTTATAATTTATATATATTAAAAAAAACTAATAAAATATAATAAATTTATAATAAAAATAATTTTATAAATATAATAATAAAAAATAAAGCAAATAAGTTTTTTAAGCGTTTTATTTTTATTAATAAATTAATAATTTATATTAAAAAAATATTATATATAAAATAAAAAAAATTATTATAAAATTAAAATATTATAAATTTAAAACGTATAATTTTAAAAATTAATAAAATCGATTTTTCTTATTTAATTTAAATAATAATTATAAAAAAATAAGGTTTAAATATTTTAAAATATAAAAAAAATATAAAAAAGTTTTAAGGCTAATTTAATATTTATTAATAAATAAATAAGTTTTTTAAAGGTTATTTTAATAAATTATTTAATTTAAAAAAACGGTTTATTTTTATTATTTTTTATTATATAATTAAAATCATTTAAAAATTATATATTACAATATTTATAAAGTTTTATTATAATTCAAAAGTTTATTAATATTATTATATTAATTAAAAATAAATATTATATAATAATAATTATAAAATAATTATTAAAAAGCTTAAATTATAATGAATAAATTTATATTTAATTTATATAATAGCTAATTTTTTAAAGCTATAAAATTTAGTTTTATATATATATATATATATTATTAATTATTTTATATTTATATATTTATATATTTAAATAATAATAATTATTATAAATTATATTTATTATATTTATATTTATTTAAAAAAAATTATATAAATTTAATAAAAAAACTTATTATTTTTTTAAAGTTTTAATAATATAATATATTTTAAATTAAATTTAAAAATATTTAATTTTTAAATTTTAATAAATTAAATATTATTATAATATAATAATAAAATTAAATTTAAATATTAATTATAAATTAATTATATAATTAAAAAATTAATTTATATAAATTATTTATTTAATTTTTTTAATTGTTTTTATTTTTTATAATTTATAATTATTTTTTTATAAAATAAAAAACGCGGCTATTAAAAGTTAAATTAAATTTATTTTTTAAAAAATTATTTTAAATATTTATTAAATAATTATATAATAAAGCTTTTATATTTATAAAATAATATATTTATTTTTTTTATAAAATTAATTTTTAAAATATTTTATAATTAACTTAATATATTTTTTTTAATTATTTTTTATTATTTATTTTTTATTATAATATAAAGCTTTTTTTATTTAAAATTTATTATTAATATAATTAATATTAAAACCATTTTTTATTATTATTTTTATTTTATTAAAAATTTAAAATTATTTATTAATTTTATATTAAAGTAAAATTTATAATAATAAAATTAAAGAAATAATTTTTAATAAATTATAAATTATTTTATAAACCTTTTATAATTTTAATAAAATAAAAACATTTTAAAATAAAATTTAAAATAATTAATATAAAAATAATAAATTTTATATTATTTATTTAATATTTATAAATAAAAATTATTAATATTATTTTTTTAAACTTTTAAAATATTATTAAATTAATAAAAAATTAAGTTTATTAAATAATTAATTTATTTATTAGCTATTTTTTTTAATAATACAATTAAAAATAAAACCTTTATTTATTTTTTTAAAAATTAAATTTTTAATATTATTATTAATAAATTAATATATTTTTATAATATCCGCTTTTCACGTTATAATAATATAAATTTAAATAAAAGCCTTAAAAATCTAATATATATTAAATTAAATATTATATATTAAATAATTTTATAAATAAACTTATTTTTTAATAGCTTTTTATTTTTTTAATAATATTAATAATAACGTTTATAACGTTTTTAATAATATTTACTTTTTATTATTAATTTAATTATAAATATATTAAATAATAATAATTTAATTTTTATATAATTTTATATTAAAAATATAATATTATACCTTTTTTTTTAAACATATATTTTTTAAATAATTCGAACTTTTTTTTAATAATAAAAAAATGCTATTTTTTATTTAAATTTTTCTTTAATTAACGTTTTATTTTAAATTTTTTAATATAATATAAATTAATTATATTTATTATTAATAAATTAAAATTTTATAATTTTAATAATAATAAATTTAAATTAAATAATTATTTTATTTATTTTCTTTTATTTTTTAAATAATTAATAAATTAAAAGCATTTATAATTTTATTACGCTTTTATATAATATATTTTAAAATAAAGCTTAAATTTTTATATATATAAATCACTTTTTTTATTATTTTATTAATATAATTATTATAATAATTAATCGTTTTTATATTAAAAATATAATAGCTTTACTTTAATTATTATTATAAAAAAGTTTAAATAATAATAATATATTAACTTATTTTTTAATAATATAAAATTAATAATAAATTTTAAAATAAAAATATCTTTTTATTTTTATTTTAATAAATTTATTTTTTTTAATAATAGCGCTTTTTTATATTTTATAAGTTTTTTTATTTAATTAATTATTTTTATTAAATATTAATATAATTTAATTTATTTATTAATATATTTATATTAAACGCAAAAAAAAAGGGTTTAAAAAACGATTAAAATTAATTATAAATTTTAGGAAATAATTTTAAATTTTTTTATATTATTAATATATTTTATAGCTTATTTTTAAATATTATATAATTTATTTATTTTCTTATAAAATATATATTATTTAAGGTTTTTAAAAATATTTTTAATAATAATATTTATAATTTATAAATTAAGTAAAATAATAATAAAAATAATTATATATTCACTTTTATATATTTTTAATAAAAATTTATAAATTTATTTTTTAATAATTATATTTTTTAAAAGCTAATTAATTATTAATATAATTATTTCAAAATATTATTAAATAAATATTATTTTTTAATTAATTATTAATAAGCTTTATTTTAATTTATTAATTTAAAATAATAATAAATAATAATATAATTTTATTATTTATAAAAATATATTTTAAAATAATAATAAGCTTAAAAACGTTTATATTATTAAAAATAATAAAAAATATATTTATATAAATTTATATTTATAATAAATTTATGAATATTTTTATATAAAAGCTAAGTTTATTAATATTTTACCTATTTTTTAATTTAATATTTTATTTTTTATTATTTTTTAAAATAATTTAAGATTATTTTTTATATTATTATAAATATAAGCCGCTTTTTATATAATTAATAATTATATGGTTTTTATATTATAAAAAAATTAAAATAATAATTTATATATTTTTTAATTTATTATTTATAAGTTACACGTTTATAATTTAAAGCTATAATAAATTATAATGTTATTTTTATAAAAATTTATTTAATATTTTAATTTTAATAAAAATTTAAATATTTGTTAAAATATAAAAAATAATTTTTTTTAATAATAATAAATAATTATAAGTTTTATTTTAAAAATAAAATTAATAACTTTTTAAATAATAATATAATAAATTATAATTAAAATTATAATAATTAATAATAGCTTTAATTATTTTAAAATAGCTTTTTTTACGCTAATATTTAAAAAAAAAAAAAAATCGGCTTTAAAAAGCTTTAATATTTTAATATTAATTTTTTTTTAAATAAAAACGATATTATAATTAAAAAAAACCAGTTTAAAAAATATAAACTTTAAAATATTATATAAAATAAAAGCGAAAATACGATTATTTTAAAAGAAAGAATTATAAAAAATTAAAATAATTAAATTATAAATTTTTTAAAATTAAAATAAACCTAATTTTTAATAAATAAAATTATATAAATAATATATTTAACTTTTAAAAATATATTTAAATTAATAAAAATTATTATTAGTTTAAATATATTTATAAATAAAAGTTTATTTATAAATAAAAGTTTTTAATATAGAAATAAAACGTGTAAAAATTTATATTAAATAACGTTTAAAACTTTAATAAATATAAATTTTTATAATAATAAACTTAACGTTTTAATTATAATTATCGATTTAATTATTTTAAAATAAATAAAGTTTATATTAAAAAAAAACATTATTTATTTATTAATATAAAATATTTATAAACTTTAAAATAAATATATTTATAAGCGTTTATAAAATCGAAATTAATATTTTTTTAAAAAAAATTTTTAATAATTTATTTAAAAATAAGCCTTAAATAATATCTTTAAATAATAGCTAATAAATAAAAAAAAACCAATTTTTTTTTATTTTTTTTTTATAAATAATTAAATTAAAAAAATAAATAAGCGTTAATATTAATATTTTTCCTTTTTCCCCGCTATAATATCATTAAATAAAATGTGGCTATGATAAATAATTGTTATTATATATATTTATGAGTTTTAGCCCACGATGCTTTAATATATATGCTATAATGCTTATGAAATTCTAGGATAATAAGGGTCAACCGATAGATCTGGCAGTTCTGGGTCGTTAATAACTCCTAGTGTCAAGATCGTGATCTAGTGTCCGCGCGTTTTCGAGCTTGGCAGGCAGTTTCTCTGGTGATGTGGCTAAAAAGTGAGGCGGCCTGGCAGCAGTTGACGATATCAAACCGTCAAGCCACAATCATTATGGATCTAGATCTGCGGCTTTGTGGGGCTCAGCATGTACAGCAAGCGCCACAATAGCTGACGTCACAGCGAATCAAGCTTTCGAGGGGCGGTTGAGCATGGTTGACCCGCGACAAGGCGATTCAGACACCATCATCTGACGTTTGCGATTGCGATGCTATTGGATATTTCCTGGCAGGAGAACCACAAGGGTCGATCTACAAGGTACCTCGAGAATACCGCCCCCCTGGTCAGCTAATATGGTCAGCCAGGCAGGGGTTTCTCAGGCCGGCATTTCCGTGCCGGATATCATAGTCAAACCTTGGTACAGCAACAAGGTGTTCAAGGAAACAGCCCATGTGTTGTGGCTGGTTTAGTTAGACATGAAGCGGCTACCGGGGTAGGGTTAAGAGCGAAGATGAAAAAGAAGAGTGAAACAAGGAAGTTAGACGACCTCCAGAGATCTCAATACAGCTTGGGGCAATGTTGGGTGCCCTGGTGTATGACGCAGTTCAAGTCAACATTGGATCCAGTCACGGTGAATCGGCATCATAGCCCTGGAGGTCACTCGAAACCTGACAATTTACTACTAAGTACTTGGTATCTAATAATAATGCGATACCTAATGAATGTACCAGGCCAGTGACAATTCAAGGCATAGGATCGGAAGGAGAGAAAAAGAAAACACGCTACTAATGAGTGAATGCCCGATCCGTTCGTTGTGACTCGAAGGCGCTTACAGGTCAACCCTTGGAATAATCGAATCAACGGTATCTGTACCTTGAGGTTTGATTCAAGGAGAGAGAGCACTCGCTTATGGCACTCATGTAAGTACTAAGTAATTAAATATGCGCCCCACGTACTTCGTACATGAATTCCAGGTTTGACCTGGAGCTACTTTCGTACTTCGTACTCCTTGCTTGTTTTCGCAACCATCTGTATATAACATATAACAACCCGCATTCCTCGCCCCTACAACCCTCTCCGACTTTCACTCCTCAATAACAGAAACAAAGACACACCATCACTCCCCCCAACATCTTCTTCCTCTTCACACCACAAACAACCAGACACATCCACACTTGACAAGCCTCTCGACGCATCAGTACCCACGAAGCAATATACCCAAAATGCCTTTCACCGCTAGGTAAGTGATGAAAGTTGCTGTTTCCGACTCACCCACTCCTCCCAGTTTTACTCTTCTCCTGTGCTAACCAGCTTTCTAGCGACATCTGCAAGATCATCCTTGCCGTCATCCTTCCTCCCGTGGGTGTCTTCCTCGAGCGCGGCTGCCATGCGGACCTCTGCATCAACATCCTGTTGACCATCCTGGGTTACATTCCCGGTATCATCCACGCTCTGTACGTTTTTTTCCCCCGCCATTCGACCCAACCTACCTGTGTCCTTGTCGTCACCTCCCTTCCTCCCTCTATGTCCTCTCCGAACTGTCGTTCTTCATAGACATGAAGAATTACAAGGAGAAAAACAAAAACAGCTGATAAACTAACCTTTCGTGCTTCTACAGATACGTCATTTTGAAATACTAGGCCGGAGCAACTGCAACAACCTCACACCCAACAATTCTACGAGGACGCGAAAGGATTCTAGGGGAATGAGCCTCTAAAGTCTTCTGTCAATCGCGATGGCGTTCGGAAGATGATCAATGCCTGGGGGGAAGGCACGGTTGCAATGGCGCAATGTCCCAACGATATGGTAACGGCACAAGCGGCCGGCGGCGCAGACAGAAAACCAAGTTTCGAACTGCCTGCCTGCGTCCACTTTTTGGAACCTTGGCACAACGAAACGAGAAGTGGGGTGGTGAAAAACATTCGGTTACGTCACTCACCGTCACCATCACCATCATCATCACCAGCACCAAACTAGGGCATGGACCGATGTTCCTCGATTGCATGCGGGCACATGTCTTCTTTTTTTACTGCCACATCTTCGGGCCTACTTCTCTAATTACGAACGATGCGCGGCTCGTCTAGCGCGAAGATGGTTGGTGCTGTTAATGGGCCGTTTCTCTTCTTTTCTGTTGGTCTTGTTTGTACGAGGGCGAAACGATAGCATCTAGATATAATGATTACGAAAGTTGATGCCCGTAAACTACTTGTCACGATTTTTCTCTCGATGCATTGAATCGTTGATGTATTCTCGAAGTTTGTGCTCTTGTGGTTGGTCATGAAGAGTGACGGTGTTGAGAGGGGAAATGATGCTGGATGCGTGATGCAGTCTACTCATCTCTGTTCGAGGGTGGAAACTCGCTGATATGGAGATACGTATCAGTACCAACATCAGAGTACCAGCATCAGCAATTCTGCCCAGAAGCCGTAGCGACATTAAATCAAAGACGGGGAATTACAAATTACAGAGATCTAATCTCACGGACTTTCTATCACATCCGCGCAAACACCAGGAACAAGAGCACATACTCTTTTCTTAAGATTTCTTCTTCTGTCATTCTCGTCTAGCCTCGGCCTATCTTGAATGACAAGACCTAGATGGTTATTGTCAGTATGGCTATACCAACCTTCGCCGGTATTGAGAAAAGAGAAGGAAAAAACAAGAAGAAACTCACATCGTTTTTTCCCACCGAGACGACGGCATCCTCCGAGACCCGGGTACCTCCCACCCCTTCCACGTAGGCGATGGGCGCGTCGCCCATGACCTTCCGGGCCACGTCGCCCACCGTCATGTTCTTCTTGACGAGCACGCAGTCCCGAAACGCGGCCTTGGCGTCGGAGCCGGAACTGAAGGTCGAGACGTTGCGCACGGGGAACACGGGCACCAGGCCCAGGATCTCGGCCGCCTTGGACAGGACCTGGACGACGCCGGTCGACCCGTAGCGGAAGAGGATCATGTCGCGGTACTCCTCGATGATATTCTTGTTCTTCTCGTCCAGCTCCTTGAGCCCGCCGCCCTCCGGGTCCCCGTCGGCGATCAGGTCCTCCCGCGTGTCGACGAACTCGGTGCCCTCGGTGTAGCGTATGTACCCCTGCTTCGCCATCTTGCGCAGGAAGAGCTCGGCGCGCGCCGAGCATGCCACGACCATGTTGGGATCCTGCACTTTGGTGATCTTCATGAGGTTCGCGTACGCGTCGCCGTCGTCGATCTTGTTCAGCGCGATCACCGTCGGGAACTTCTCGTCGGTGAAGGCCGCGACGACCCGGTCGACCGTCTCCTCGGACCACTGCTCGAGCGGCTCCTTGAGCCCGAGCCGGTCCAGCGTCCGCGCCACCACAGCCGACGTGCTGCCATAGCCCGAGAACTGCGCCTGCAGCGTCTCGACCGCCGTGGCCTTGACGGCGACATGCCGCCGCCGGATGGACCCCCACCGCTCCCACAGGTTGCCCTTGATCCACTGCACGATCTCCCCCCGCAGCCAGGCGATATCCTGCGACGGGTCGTAGCCCCGTGTGTTCTCGCCCTGCGCGTTCGTCCGCCCGCTCGCGTCCACCACGTGTATCAGCGCGTCCGCGTGTCGCAGATCGTCGAGGAACTTATTGCCGAGCCCCTTGCCCTCGTGCGCACCCGGAACCAGCCCCGCCACGTCCAGGAGCTCGATGGGTACCGACCGCCGCCCGTCCAGGCACGAGCCATAGTTCGGCTTGCACTTGTCTTGAACCTGAAATCTTTCGCAGGCGCAGGGTATCTGGAGGTATCCGATCGCTCTTTGCGGATCTATGGTGGTGAATCTGGAGGGAGGGGGGGTGTCAGCGCAACATTCGTATGCGGTTCTATGTATTGGGAGATTGGAAAGGGTCGCGTTGTTTGTTAAGAAGATTGGTAGCTATGGAGAGGGCTTGAATGGGGGTCAGGCGTACGGGTAGTTTCCTGTTTTCGCGTAGATATCAGCGCCGCGGTCTGACTGGGGATTCGCCTTGGGAATGCATGTTGGGTGGCTAGCGAGGTAGGTAGGCATAGGTGTTACCCACCAACTTTGGACGTAGCATCGGTCAAGCTGTTCAGAGTGGTGCTCTTCCCGGCGGAAGGTTTGCCGACAAGACCAATCAGGGGATCTCTAGGCATTCTGAACGAGGGACCGGGCAGCTATTCGAGCGCGTCGTTGTAAGTCTCTGAAGGGGATGTGGGAGATATTCGCAAAAGTAAAGTGGGAGCTCCTGATAAAGTGACGATGACGGATGGAGGGGCAGAAAACTCGTAAGTCGAGGGGTCACGTCCCCCGACATGGATAGTGACGCTTGGCAAAATGGCTTTAAATGCATAATAAGGATCAAGGCAGCAAGGGTCAGAATAAGTACTGGATTAATGGATGATCTGCGAAGAATTTGATATTAAACATCTTAGAGATGCAATACCTTTGGTACCTGTTTATACGATACTGCCTAATACTTGAATATTTTCATGAAATGGTCTCGATATCGAACAGCTGTGTCTTGAAAGCTAAGGTTGTCGATTATCATGTGTCTAATCTGTCTGATTTGATAGTTAACCATGGATGTTTTTTGACTTCGCAATTGACCGTAAGAGTCCCCTCTGATAATCCGGTTATATAAGGAGAGCCATGGTGGCAGGAAGCTATCGTTGCTTTCATCGCATTCGAGCTACGAACGAATATACACGACAGAATTAACAAGACCATCATCTCGCCTTACAACCAGCAAAATATCATCATAAGCCAACTGCGTCAGACCTTGGTCTTAGGTAGACTTCTACGGTCGCGAACTATCACTATTCACTATGAGGAGAGGCCGCTTCCCCATTGAGCGCTTGCCAGCCTGGTGTATGCTCAATGATATCACGTTCGACGGCGTCAAATTCGCATCCATCGAGGGTCGGGGCTACGGTCTGGTAGCAGAAAGGGATCTGGGAGGTGAAGAAGAAGATGCTGAGTGTGTCAAACTTCTTACCATTCCGGGTAGCCTGGTCCTTTCGGCTGAAGGGGTGAAGGAGTACGCCCGGGAGAACAAGGATTTCAGACAACTCCTGGAAGTTGCCGGCCACCAGGTCAGTGACCATCGAGACGACCCTCTCGCATGAATGTGATGAGAATTTCCGCTGATTGGTAGACAGTCGACCAGGGAGGACATACTGCTGTTCCTCCTAGCACAGCTCGTGCTCTCTTCACCCGACTACGCTGGCGGACATGGAGGAGTAATGCCGTGGACTCAGTATTTCAGTCTTCTGCCCACACACGTCCCTACACCCACGATGTGGACCAAACCCGAACTATCCCTCCTGACGGGTACGTCTCTCGAGGTTAGTATGGACCCTGTGATTCAACGAGCAGGATACAAACACCTCTCAGGGGCATGAAAGGTCAGCACGGACCGGAGGCTCGCCACTTATGTAACTCGAGGCTTTTGGGCATCAGTGTGATGCCAACCTGTCATATCCCTGAGAGGTGCACAGTCCGGTTTCAAGTCAAACAGAGCTTTGCTTGTTATTAACTGCGCACTGCGTCTAACCTAATGCGCTAACTTAATCGTACAGTCAGCGGTGTCTGCTAAACGTTCTATTCTGACGAAAGAGTTCGAACTCGTTCAAAATAAGGTAGCAGATGTTCCGTATTGGGATGAACTGCTCTCAATCAATGAGGTCGTAACCGTTGAAGATTGGGTGCTATTGGATGCTTTATTCAGATCACGTTCCTTGGGGCTTCCGTCCTCAGGAGAATCTATGGTGCCGTGTCTCGATCTCGTCAATCATTCAAATCGGGCTACGGCTTATTTTGAGGAGAACGATGGACAGGTACAGCTTCTACTGCGCAAGGGCTGCAAGATCCCTTCCGGCACTGAGATCACCATCACTTATGGTGAAGATAAGCCGCCGTCGGAAATGTTATTTAGTTACGGCTTCATCGATTCGGATTCACCCGTTCAAGGCGTTGTCTTGCCCGTCGAGCCTTTTGACGATGATCCTCTGGCAAAGGCAAAGACTCATATCTTCAAGGCGTCGCGAATCTTAAAAGTCAGACGGGATGAGAGCGGCATCCCACGGTGGAAGTCCCCGTTCCTCTGGCTCGCATGTCTGAACCAAGAAGATGGTCTAGACTTTCGAATTGTTCAACAGACCGACGGGAGCGCGCACATGGTGATGTTTTGGCAGGACGAAGATGTCACCGAGAGGCCAGGCGACATGGAGGACCTCATCGCAACTCATCCCCTGAAACAGGTTTTCCATCTCCGAGCTGTGACCGTCATTTTTGATATGTTCCAGTCACAGCTTGAAAAACTTCTGAGTGTTGATGATCACGAGGAAGACGAGGAACCAACCTTGGTCAGTGAGGAGATATCCCAAGCTGCATCGAGACTTCGAACTCTCGAAGAGGCGCTTCTCAGAGATAGTCTAGAAGTCCTCGACAAGGAGGTGAGTTTGAATTTAACCCCTCGCTCTCCCCAAAAAATCTCACTTGAACCGCCCAATCGCATCACCGATCGTCATGTATGCTAATCCTTCGATGTTCACAGAGGACGCATTTACTCGCAGATGATAGCGTCCTGGCTTATCTCGGATCGATGGAAGTTCCCCAAAATGAGGAGTCGGACGCTGAGGCGTCCAATCAAGATGAAGACTTTAGCTAAGTAAGCTCTTGACTCGACGAAGCAGACCAAGCATCGGGCGACGAAGGACTGGCACTCGGTTAAGCAGCCTTGGGAACAGCTGCAGTCAACGATTCTCGCAGAGAACGCATTCATCGTAATAAGACTGAGCCATGCCGAGGTTTCATCATCAGACCGTTCGGAGACCTCTTTGCGCTACTGACATAGCGCAAAGGAGACATCGTGACCGATTCAGCTGGATATCCATTGTAGAGACGCGCCCAAAGTCTTTTTTAGATCCGGGGCCTTCAGTCTGGGGCCCCAGAAGCTTCAATCCGATTTATAGTCGTGTCACGAAAGCCACGAAGCTTAGCATACTGTACATACATCGCATCTCGGTCTTGGTCGCCCGATGTAGTTTCGGTTCATGCCTGCAAGACCTGCATACCTACCTCATATGACGATAGACAGGCTCTTGCAGCCTATCCCCATCGAAAACTCTGGAGCAAATGCGACTGAAAGACCTCTCAACGTCCTCCTCAATATTGGTCATTCGGACCGAGAAGCCCAACCTAGTGAAGGCCGCAAGGTCGGCAGACACATCGTCTACGCCAGATGTCGTATTCCTGAATAATACATTATCTTCAACAATGTGTCTATCTGGCTGGCTGGCTCGCTGTCTGTCTGTCCCTAGGTGCTAGGGTCGCCTTCTCGATTTATCCATCAGGAGGGCCTCTATTTACCCGGCGCGCGCTTCGCTTGCCCAAAGGATACAGGAGAGGAGGGCTTTGTTCTGTTACCTGCTTCTCGAAGCTTGCGGCTGGAAGTCGGTTACTACCGTAAGACGGATGACCTGATTTGTTCCTGAGCAGCCAAGCAGTTTATTTATTTCATCTATCCGTTTTGATAGCTTCCGTGGATGTGGTAAGCTCCTTTCGGAGCCACCGTTTCGAGGACGTCTTTGGATGGTGTACAGGCTGTATCGCGGAGGATGAAGAAGAAGCAGAAGAAAGAAGAAGAAAAGAAAAAGTCAGATGGTCGATATAAATTTTTTTTTTTTTTTTTTCCAAAATTGTCTCTGTGTCATCTTGATTATCAAGCTTCGGGTACACATAAGTAAGAGGATCTTCACTTTTTTTTTTCTCGCCCTGGGGACCGGATCCGGACCCCATTAACCTACCTAGGTTATTGTCGTTTATGACGTCCAAACAAGAAACGGTTTATACGAGATCTTTCATTAGAGCTAAAGGTGCGGGAGTCGACCGCTTTGCTGAGCTGTGCATTCGTTTGGAGCTACTTAGGACTGGCTGTCCCCATGACCCGTTTCATGGAGGCTTAGCAGGCCCCGGGACGAAACTAATGAAACATCGCGAGGTCGGTCGTCATAAAAGTACGATGATGACATGCCGGCCTGGAGCGTCTTTGATTGCGACCTGAACTATTCCACCAGTCCTCACTATTGATAATCATGCATATTTGAGCCGTAAGAGCTGCTGCTCACTCACTGAACGAATGACGCGAAAAGCCATGATGACTTTTTCGACCCCTTTCAAACGCTGATTACCTTACCTCTCTCTAGGTAGGTATCTAAAATGCAGCTATGAGGCTTCGCCGTCATTTGTGTACATACATAATACAGTGTACTGATAGAGGCCGCACCACGTGTTTAGTACTTAATAAATACAGCATCTGCCAGCACACATGTACAAGCACAAGCACAAGCGGTGGTGGTGGTCAGCACTATGGCGACTTAAAACGAAAACGGCGTTCTCTTGGGGCGACGTGAAAGCACAGTGCAAAGGGCTATCTATCGGTCGGGTGATATAACCTAAGACAACCACGACAGCAAGGCATACCTACTGCGTAACCCCTAGGTAGGGTCTTCGATTCGTTCTCTACGTGATAAGGTAGCCTACCTGAAATAGTATCTTACAACCTCTGTTCAGTGTGCTACTTCGTAGGTATGTAATAAGACCGCTATGCGGAATCACCACCGTTCAGTGACTGAATTGGCCCCATAGAGTCAGTCATACATAGTAACATAAACTACTGGACCGCCCTGTTTTGATCATTAGGGCTGTTCCAAGCAATTGCCGATGGATCCATCATGGCCGACGATTCACCATGTGGAGTCTTCCCAGGGGAACAACCTGGGGTCAGTACTTATTACCTACCTACCAGCCTACCTGCCAGGTACTGATGCTGCATCGAAAGCCCCGAAGGGCGAAAAGGGACCTGCTGCAGTCTATCTAGTCTGGGGTGTGACCATATTCCGGATTGTAAAACGGCCTTGCAATAATGTCGTTCGATGACGGCCGAGCATGCTGTTTCTAGTAGCCCGAGTAGCTACATATCTAGCTTGGTAGTAGAAGACCACGCGATATAATAATAATACACTGAGAAGAGAGACAGAGAGCCCAGGCGGAGGCATAGGCAGAGTAGCGAACCAACCAGCCCCAATGTGTAATAATAATAATAAGTAGTACTTACTATGTCAACCCCTGTTCACCCCAGATTTCACTCGTACACCCCATTGGTCATGGGCGCAATGTGTTTCCATCAGGATCCCCCGCTGATCGCAAACATGCCCAACTACTGGATCCCGTATCCTGGACTGGCTGGAGTAGACCCGGCCCTGTTCCTTTTCCATCTCTCCAACTCTTTTCTGTCACAGCCTATCCCCGACTCCCCTCCCCAGATCCAAGTCCCCGAATTCTTCTCGTCCCAATCCTCCACCACCAACCGCCGCCATATCGACGAGTCCACCATCTCATTCTATCTCAGTTACAGACGAATCTGCTCGACCACGAGACACGACGCGGGAATAATCCGTCAGCGGGAATCTGTAATATATGATACCCCCCCGGATTGAACGGCTTCGATGCCACCGTTGAGTGACGCGACGTAATTCGTATAATCTTGTCCATGACCAAGACCGATCGCCGCTCGACCAACTGATTCAGGAGCTGGAAAGTCACGAGGCCAATGGGACCGGACGCCCGCTTTTGACTGGAAACTTTCGCGCGAAAACAATCAACCGACGAATTCGCCTCTCTCTTAGATAGGATCTCCCACACATATCCTCCAAGATGCCTGGAATCCTGCCCATGAAAGTTATCAAGGTCGGCACCAGCTCGCAGAGCCGGATAGCCCAGGCGTGCGACAGGTGTCGGTCCAAGAAGATCCGATGCGACGGCATAAGACCTACGTGTTCCCAATGTGCGAACGTCGGCTTCGAATGCCGCACCAGCGACAAGCTCAGCCGGCGCGCTTTCCCTCGCGGCTACACGGAGTCGCTAGAGGAGCGGGTGAGACAGCTCGAGACCGAAGTGAGAGAGCTCAAGGACCTGCTGGACGAGAAGGATGAGAAGATTGATATGCTGTCCAAGATCCACGGGAACCGAGCCCCGTCCGTCGCATCCGCAGCCAGCCCCAGATCGGTGGAGCGGACGAGGGATTCGGCCTCGCCCGCAAAGGACGATGTATTCCGTATCCAGGCTTCTCCTCTACTCCTCGGCGTAGAGAACTCGGACTCTTATTTCATGGGCCATTCGAGCGGTCGTGCTTTCATCGGTAAGGTGACTCGAGGCCCGGAGTCGGATGCTTATGCTTATTAACACCACGTGTAGAGTCGTTCAAGCGCAAGATCCAGGAGAATGGCAAATCCTGCTCCGACTTCAACCCCGAGGCTTTCCTCCATATTCAGGGATGCTACCCCTTAGTCGCCAAGGCGCCCTCACAGGCCATGAGAGTACCACCGCGCCTCTTCTCCGACCGTTGCGTCAATGTATACTTCCAAGAGTGGGCGCCGCTCTTTCCCGTGCTGCACAAGCCAACATTTCTCCACGTCTACGAGGACTTCGTGGCGGACTCCGAGAAGTTGAGAAACAATCACAAGATCGCTCAGTTGTACCTAGTCTTTAGCATCGCCGCCCTCTCCAGCGAGCTCCCGGACACGGAGCAGATCGCCGCCTGCGAGATGCAGTGGCAGAGGGCGCTCGACGCCATCATCATGGACAATACCATGCATACCCTGCAGTGCTTGGTCCTAGCCCTTATGTATTGTACCGTAAGGGCGGATTACAAACGCCTGCAGCACTACAAAGGCGTCGCCGTCGGCCTGTCACATAGATTAGGCTTGCACCAAAGTCAAAAGAGGTTCTCGTTCGGCGCCCTTACCATCGAGACCCGGAAGAAGGTCTTCTGGACTCTTTATACCCTGGACTGGTGAGCTGAAACCCCCTAGATGAAGTGAGACCGTCTCGACTAACCGGCCAAGTTTCTCCGCCGCCATGTTAGGACTGCCGAAGCTGCTCAAGGATGACGACATCCACGCCGAGTATCCTTCAGATACGGACGACGAATATGTCACCGAGAAAGGGTTTCAGCCAACTCTGCCAGGCGAGTTCACTAGGCTGTCGAGCGCACTTGCGTTGTTCAGGGTGTCACGGATTCTAGCCCGGGTACTCGAGAAGAACTACCCAGCGGCCACAAGTCATGATCTCTCTTTGCAACAGATAGCCGGCCTGGACGCAGAGCTTTCGGACTGGAGTGAAAACCTACCAGCGCATCTCAAGTTGAACTTTGTCCAAGACAAGCCATCGACTGACATCACCGGGAGTCGGTCACCTATTCTGGTATGTGTCCGATATCTCTCATGCTCACTCGCGTATAGGCTATAGCTGACTTTTACAGGCTTTGGCATATTATTATATCCGGACCTTAATCCACCGGCCAGCGGTCGGCTCGAGCCTGGGCAACAAAGCTGCTTCATCACTCATTGCCGTTGGGGAATCGAGCAAGCATCTGGTACAAATCATCCAGTTGTTGGAAGAGAGGAGCATGTCCTTCTCATTCTGTCTGAACAAGACGGACGTACTAGTCGTATGTGCGATGAGTCTACTCTACCAGAGTCTAGACCTGAACCACGAAAGCAAGCTCATGAAGGATGCGGAGCGCCTTGTCAACGCTGTTCTCAAGATTTTGCAGAGGATGAAGGCGCCCGGGTCGTATGATCTGAGACGCGTGGCATCGATGCTCATCGCCGTGGATGAGCTACCGCAGCCGACCCCCATGCGAGCAAGTCCTGATACCACGATGGCCGCTCCGCCTTCGAGGCCATCGCCACAGTCACACTCCTCGAGGAAGAAACCCACCTACAATCTCGATCGACACCCAGGCGCTACCATGAGCGAGACGGATCTGCTCTCCCAGCAGGAGAAACTGCGCCGGATGACCATGCCCAGCATGCCCAATGGCCGACCTGATCTATACCGTTCACAGTCAAGATCCTCATTCGACAACTCAAGTGCAGAGCAGGCACCTCCTCCTCGCCGTGAACATCGCTTCTCGATTTCGCAGATCCAACAGACCATGATGCGTATGTCACCAACGCACAAGGCGAAGCCAAATCTCGACTACTTATCACTGAACCATAACACCCCGTCGGTGGCCCCACAACAACAACCACAACATCAACCCCAATCACCTATCCAAACTCGCATGCCGGCCTCCTCCCAATCCATGGCGTCAACCCCAGCTCACCCGACCCAGCTCTATCCGCCGAACCAGATGGCGCCCCAACAACAACACCACAAGCCCGGCGGCGGCGGGTTCTCGATCGCGGAGTGGGAGGCCCTGCTGGGGGCCATGGACGGCGGTCAGGTTAACGTGTACGACGCGATATACGGGGGACCGGCGCTGTCGTCGCTCTCAGCCGAGACGCCGACGCCGACGAGCAGCACGGCCGCCACCAACTTCGGGGCCGCCAGCGGCGGTGACTGGTCGCCCGACACCTGGGATCTGTCCAGCATCAGCCTCGGCGATCACCTATCGGCGGCGGCACCGCCGCAGAGCGTGCTCAGTATCAGCGATGACAGTCTGAGCTCAGGGGACGACCTGGCGTCGAACGATATGTATCTGAGTATACATAGCGAGGACTTTGCCACAGCGACTGCGACGGCGACGACAAACGGTGGCATGTTGCATCAGCATCAGGCACAGCAGTCATCGCCACAGCGCTCGAGTCATGATGGTGGTTGTGGTCATCATCATGGGCATGGGCATGGGCATGGGCACGGACATTTGGGTTTTGATGGGTTAGATCTGGGTCTGGGACTTTGAAGAGAAAAAAGGGTGGCCTTCTTCCCCCCTTTTTTTCCTAACATTTACTTTGTTTACTTACATTTGTACCTGTGTACTTACAGGCAACGACGACGACGACGACGACGGAAATTCGGGACGTTTGGGTATTATGGTCTATATGGATTATTAGGGGGGAACTGTTGTTTACTGGTTGGGCGGGCGGTGTTGTACGGTTGATTTAGGTATATATTGGATGTATGTATGACTGAGCGAAGGAAGGAAGTAAGGGAGGAAGGGCAGGTAAGGGAGGGGATTTTTTGATATCGGGGGTGTGTGTACATATATATATATATATATCTAGTACAATTTCACCCGGTTCTATATATACCTTTCAAGGGCCTACTAAGAGAGGTATTATGATTTTTTATTTTTTTTTTTAAGAAGGAAGGGGAAAGGTGAAAGATGTACCTAGGAGCTGCGGACAGGTACATAGTGGAGAGGAAAGGAATGAAGCTGGGGGGTTGGAAAATAGGGGATTTGGAAAAAGGGGTGTGAGTAAGAAGGAGGATATGTACTTAACGTACTTTTTGAATGGTGAAGATTAGATTGGGTAGTATTCGTGAGCCGGAGGATACTGGGTATGCTTTTTTATACTGATAAGAATTAAGTGTTAGGCGCTCGTCACGCAGTGAAGAGTTCCTCGCGGTCGTGTGTGTTGGGTGGTGTCATGACGTTGGCGGTTTGTCGTTATAAGGGGTGTGTGGTTGCGGCGCCGCTCAGACATTCAGGGGCTTTTGTTTCTTGTCTGCGTATGGCATCTCTGGCCCTGCCTTCCTTTTTCTATCTGAAAAAAGTGTTGTTACGAACTCCTTTTCACTTGGCTCTCTTATTTCACTGGTGCAACGAAAGAAGTATGCCCTTTTCTCTTAATACTTCTATTTACTGTACTTTCTACCTCCTTGATAACATGTTCCAATGAAATCGGTGTACGCCCACAATACTTCAGGATCCTCAAACACCCATCTCTCATATTCCTTACGACGACCAGGCGGTTTTCTTTGGGGTTCTACGATGCTCTCATATGGTACATACAACTGACAGCTACGCGCAGTACCTAGAGTAAAATCATCTCGCCGGACATAGTTTTGGCTTACAAGGAACACAAGACATACGTCAATACAAGTGCTGACCTGTATAGCGTCTTCCCCTCTGGTGTCAAGCCAGCGGCAGGTGCTGGTGAAGTCAAGCTTAACAGGTTAGGACATCATATCGGACGTTTCAACTATTTTACCCCTAAGTCCATTCCTCTTGATTCCCTGCGCCTGTTATAAGAAGCCGTAGGTACCAATCTTCCGCCTGGGCTATGGAGCTTCCAATAGAGTTAACCATGAAATCGAAATCATAAGTGCCAGCAATTTTGGTTGATCTTCTGACCAGCATAACCAGATGGCGGCCAAGGTCATCCAGTGTAAGTGGGCCACTCAACCTCGTTATGCGCGTTCTACACTGTCTTATTTACTCTCGGACTTGCTTATTGGTCTTAATCTACGCAGACAATCATGAAGTTAGAAGCTGCTCATTTGGACCGGTGCGTGACTGCAACTCAGGGCGATAATTTCTACACCTGAATGCTCATTGTACATCAGCCAGTCTATTGGAGTGTGGTTATCACTCATGTCCCTATCTCGCTGTGTATACGCCTGATCTTGTACATACTGCTTGCGCAAGACCGTCAGGCTGGACCAGAGACGAAGACAAGACTGAGGCTAATCT
Organism: Xylariomycetidae sp. FL2044; assembly: GCA_022376275.1. NCBI lineage: Eukaryota > Fungi > Ascomycota > Sordariomycetes > Xylariomycetidae sp. FL2044. Next base: position 20,139 of record JAJNOH010000017.1, read on the forward strand.
ATGTTGAAGGACGCTACGCTTGAGCACACCCCCGGCGACAAACATTGGCCCCAAAGCGAAAGCCATTACTTTTCTCAAGTTAAAGGGGGCTTCGATTGTAGCAAATATTCCTTAAAGCTTCTTATAATGCTGGCTTACCTCGCATTCTCGTTCTATTGCCCGGCGTCTCCCGGTGACATGTCGACATATGACGCTGGATTTCCCGGAGTTATAATTTTCTTTTACAACTCGACAGCGAGAAGGATGGTTGCTGTATCCCCCCTGTTTAAGCCATTATGCTGCACCTTTCACTCTCAATTCACGTCACGCTGGCTCGTCACTCGCCCCCGTATCTAGGTTCAGAAATCTGCGCGTTTATTAAGAAAGTGGCGTAATTTGAATATCAATAATCCATCGTAAACTCGAGCAAGAAGATCAGAACAAACTACCTAACACCCTTGCATTTGGACGACGTCCAAATTGACCACCGCCTGTGTAAGCGGCGAGTACATTCCCATACCCAGCACACTAGACACGTCTCAGCCAGTGATCCTCCTCGATATTTCCCTCATTCGTTCTTACGGAAATGTGTGTGACCTCCTTGGGTTCTTCGGGGTTCCGGTGCGCATAATAGGACGCGAAGACTGGCCGAGGGCCCACGATGCACAACTCTTCTAGAGTGTCGCACGTTTGTAAGAAAAACCTGGCATGAACCAGTTGTTGGGCCATCATATCCTGATACTCTGGGTCATCCGGGTTTACCTTGATGTATTCACGGCAATCCGCCCAAGGCCCCCCGAAAGCTATTCTCCGTAGACTCCGGAAAGCGCTGAAAACCCGCGCTAGGTCCTGGCGAAGTTAAATATATATTATGGTGATCAGTAGATGGGTACTTACTCTTAGGTAACCTCCGTCCCTACGTGGAGAATGTAGGAAGAATGGCCAGCTCGTTTCGATGTTGTCTTGCATGACAAGGCTGTGCAGTTTGGGAAAAATTCGGACCATATCTCACCAGAAGTTAGTCTGGAGATCATAGCGTAGACTGTTAGAAATACGTACAGCGTCTATCGTTACTGTCCAGTTCTAGTCTGTTCCGACTCACGAGAGATAGATGCTCGATATTTGTGAGAACCTCATCCATATATCCATCCATGTTACTCATGTGTCTCATACATGTGATACAGCGTTGATGGAATTGAGCTGCTCGAAGGTTCCTGAACCTGGCGAAAACTTTTAATGGGGCAATATCAGTCATGAACGTCATGAACCTCGCGGAAGACGGGAACTTCATGGTAACGATACTGTCGTTGTAGGGCCAGTCCATATGCCACTTTGGCCAAAAATCATAATATTGACGCGAATAGCCGCGGTGGTCAGAGATATAGAGACTCTCGAGATTGCTCATAGACCCGACCGCGTAGGACACAGGATCTTCATCAACGTAACATCTCTCCTCTTTCAGGGGCTGTACTGTAAAGTGAATCACCACACTGAGCTTTCTTCAGAAGCACGAGTCAGTAACCCGAAGGCAGGAGCGGCATGGCAGACCTACTTGATATGGGGAAGCATTGACCGATTACGAAAGCCGGTCCGAAAAGCCTCGTTGACCTGCATAGGGTTTCCCGATACCTTGATAGCTGAGCGGCCCCTCTTCAAACCATACTCGTACGCCAACTGGCAGGTGAGCATGAAGTTCTCAAGGCTCTGGAAGTCGCATTGTTCTAAGATTTCGTGCCACAATTCAGTGGGCAGCAGGGTAAGGTACTCAGGGCGGTCCATTCTGAACGAAGTAATCGCGAATGGTTTGATCGTGACGCAGATGGGATGAGTGGCAGGCAGCTTTCTGCAGCAGGGACGATGATGAAGGCTAGAGTTGGATGTGCCGAGCCGTGGGATAGGCACGACCTCGAAGAGTTGGTGTTAGGAATGAAGTAAGAAGGAAAGATAGAGGGGGTGGAAGAAGGAGAGAGAGCAGAGGGGAGAGAGTGTGTAGATGGTAGAAGATGGTGGAATCGGAGATATTTGCAGAAGGGAGTATTGTAGCTGTCTGTGCTAAAAGTGAGGCTTCCTGGCTCAGAGAAAACCTCGAGGCAGAAGGCAGAAGGCAGAAGGCAGAAGGTAGAAGGTAGAAGGCAGAAGGCAGAAGGGATGAGGCGTGCAGAAGCTCACGAGGCGGTAGGTGCCCAGGTAATCTCGAGGTAGGCAAGAGCGCGTAGTAGTTAGGAAGAGCCACTCCGAGTTCTTGGAGATCTAATGTCTTTTTCCGTCCTGGTTTCACGTGAGATCAGAATAATAATGCGTGCATGAGGGTGTTGGAGAGGGGGAAAGGAATGAGTTTAGTAGGATTCGATGGATGAAAGGCGATTGCAAATAGCACAGGTAAGTACGTCAAGAAGAAACCCCCTTGATGCTGAAGAAATAGGGGCTAGGAGGCTGGCCGCCACCTGTCAGCAGAACTATCAGCTGCCTAGCGCCCATTACCCGCAAACTTATCTCAGAATCCAGCAAGGATCTTTGCGATCTCACAGACAGTCACTTACTCATTCATAAGCAGAGCATCTAAACTACTCTGCACGTTCGCCGGACAAACCCAAATAGCAAGAGAATAACTCACTTAAATCCCCATTCTCTCGTCATCTTCAAAAACTATGGCGCCGCCAGACCCTCTCCCGGAATACATGTACAAGATCGTCACCTCCGCCCCGCCGGACCCGATCCCGGCCTCCTACCCGCCCTCGGAGCTCGACCAGAAAGACGGGTTCATACACCTGAGCGTCGCGACGCAGGTCAGCCCTCTTTATCCTTCCTTCCTTCCTTCCTCTCCTGCTTCTTTCCTTCCTATCTACCTACTTAATCTACCCCCTCCTCTGACACACATTCCCACTGCGTCTCACTCACTCACTCCCTCCCTCCACTCACCCACTCAAAATTCACCCAATAAACCAGCTAACCCTCTTCTCCCTCCCTCTTTCCCCCCGGCCACACACACAAAAACAGATCCCCCATACCGCGGACCTCTTCTTCCAGGACCTCACCGCCCTCTGGATCCTCAAGATCCGGCTCGTGCCCAAGTTCCACGGGATCACCAACTGGGACGTGCCGGGGTGCCCGCACCTGTACGGCAACTTCGGGGCCGACGACGTCGAGAGCGTGCGGGAGTTCGGGAGGCGGGGGCGCGGGGACGGCGAAGAGGACTGGAAGGGGGCTTTGGGGAGGCAGGGGGAAGGGTGGTTGGTTTGATTGACTGATTGACTGATTGATTGATTGATTGATTGATTGACAGCCGGTTGTGTGCGGGGGTGAGGTAATTGGGATTTGGTTCTGTACGCCCTCTCTTATTTTGGGATAGATGGTGAGTGGATGTGATGTGATGTGATGTGACGTGTTGAAGAAGGCGGTGGAGGAAGGGAGGAAGGGAGGAAGGAAGGAAGTGTATATGTATGCGGTGCTTTTCGACTGGGAGAGAAGTCGAAAAGAAAAAAAAAGAAGACGAGGTAGGGTGGATGACGTGGCTCAACTCTGGTGATAGAGACTGATATATGTTGCATATATTGGAGGATCAACCAAAGCCTGACTTCAACGTCTGACGTCCGTAGCCAGTTTGACGCTTGCTTGGGGGTATGGTGGATTGCTTCAGAATGTCAGGTGACATCGAATAGGCACATGCAAATATTTATGTATATTTCGACCGTCCTCACAGAAATTAATTGAGCACGTTGTGTTCAGCCTGCTATGCCGCCTCTCGGTCGGATCCTTCCCGCACAGGTCTTCGTCAGGCCAATCTTAATGACAGTTCCATTCATGAACCCTCCTTTCCTCGAATGCCAAAGACAGTTCCACACATGGGATGATTCCCAACGATCAGTGTTCGTAAGAAACCATCTTGACCTTCCCCAGACTCCTATCAACATCTCCGTACAATCAAGATTAAAAGAAAAAGGCCAAAAATATGGCATAAAAGCAAATGTTGGGATATTAAAGCATGTATCGATACTCGTCAAGGATACAAGCTGTATCAAATGAGGATTGGAAAGTGAAGAGACCGAGCCGGAATGAGCCAGAAATAGGGAAGCTTACGCCTTGCCAGAAGAGTGATGCTTCTCACGATTTCAACTATGCTCCATCCCAATATGAGTGTGAATTCCCGCCAATGAGTATCCTTCTCACCCTTCCCTAACGCCAGGCTGATGATCGACAATTTTCCCTTCCTATAACCCCAAAAAGACAATACGCCCGGTTCTAATCCTTGGGCCCAGGTCATTATTCGTAAGAGTGGTTGCCCACAGAGCGAGTCGGTGTCGCGAACTCTATTGCCCATTGTCCGCGATGCTTCGAGGGATTTTAATCCTTGGGGCTACGCCATTTACCAAAGAACTTGCTTCGCCGTCGTTCCTCATCGTTGACGCTTGCCGCAGAATGAACGTTATCTCCGTTGATGGACTCGACGGCTGTGTGGTGAATACTGTCGGCGCCGTCCTTGGACATTTGAGCGTGGCTCTCATGTGCATCTTGAAGGCCGAGCTCGTTCATATCGAGTGCGCTGTCACTAGACGATAATCCAGACATGGACCGGCTAGGGTGACCTTGGTCTTGACTTGGGGTGATCTTCCCATGACTGATGGTCCTTCGGTTCCTCTTCGCTAAGATCGACCTCCTCCTCGACCGGTTGGCGGTTTTTGAGACATCGATGTCCTCAGCCGAGATGGCAAATCCCGGATCGACGACAGCGTCAGGGTGACGCATGGACGTTGTGTGGCTATCAAACGAGTCGGGGAATCCAGTATCATGATTACGACTTGTTGACCGACTGGCATTGGTACTGATAGAAGAGGTCGACATGGTGTCAAAAGTTGTAGTTCTGTGTAGTTTTGTCTTAGTTCTGGGCAACGAGAGGAAGACCATTTTAAGCAGGATAAAAAAGAAGAGAAGAAGAAAACGACGGCTTTAAGTAGGTCGCGGAAGTACGGCACGTTGGTTGGAAGCTTAAGCTTGAACTTTTAAGTTGGCGTGTCTGTGGTCCAAAAAGCTTTGTGGTCCAGAAACTTTTTGAGATACGGAGTTCCAACAGTGAGTGGGAAGAAAGGAGGTGGACTTAGAACAAAGGAAAATATGTTGTGAATTGGGAAGCTGGATTTGGCGAATGGGTAGGGGGAACACGGTCAATTTCATGTTGTGTTGGACGCCGTTGATCAATAAAGGGTAATAAAGGATGTCCCATGATGGCGGTTGATCGCAATAGGTCACTTGAGTTCGGTTGCAATCCAAGCTTTGGCATATTTCGCATATTTTGATTGATTGGACCGAGTGATTCCACTCCCACTTGGGTCAGGCGGCTCAGCTCTGTCTCGGACTTTCGAGCCTCTGCGAATTTTGCCTCTCTGCCTCTTTTTCCCTGCCGGTGGCCTTGAATTGAGCAAGGAGAATGATGCCTGCTCACCTGAATGGCAATGCAGAGCCTCGAGGCCTGGCACCAGGGTCGGGTGGCCAAGCAGCCAAGGAATCAGCTGGGTTGGGCGTGGGTTGGTCGTCGTCAGTACGTGCCGCAGTATCGGTTTCGGCTTGGCAACACAACCGCGCGGCTGGTATCAGCAGCAATCTCAAAGTAACTATGTATCTGCGGGTACCGGAATCCGGCAACGATAATGGAATACAGAAAGAATTCTTCTGTAAGAAGGTCGGTAGCCTGATCGAAAACTGGTTGAGGTTGCCCAAGGGATAGTGCCAGGGCTGAACAAATTGCACAGAGATAGTAGTAGTACTAGGAGGAGAAAAGGTCAAGGCGTCGTGGTGGAGGGGGATGCGAAGTCAAAGTACGTATACGGTATTGTAAAGCAAGTATGAGAAGGAGGCGGAAATAACGGCGAGCAATATGCAGAAAGATGGCCGTGTCTCACGTTTCTTAAATGTGACTGGTCTGACAGCCGGTGCTTTGATGTACATGCTGATGCTGACCAGACAGGGCGCAGGTGAATGATGCTGCTAAAAGCCGCTGTAGTGAATAACTTGAAGACCGTAGGAACGTCAGTAGGTAGGGTATCCCTGATACCGCAGTACAATATCTACCTAGAAGTAAGTACCTACCTAGGTAGGGATGCTCTACCTCTGCACTGCGTCATCTGAAGATGTCGCGACGATTGCCTAATTCATTGAATACCTAGGCACCTGAAGCAGGTACGAAGTATGAGTCCAGCCATGACCAATATTGGGCGCAAGTGGTCCCTTAAATATGAGTTCCCGAGGTTCCTGGAGCTTAGCATTTTGACCACGGATTAAGGCTGCCGGGGTGCCGTATTCCGGGTCACCTTGATACCATTCAATGTTCCCAAGAGGTAACTAGGAACCTGGAAGCTCTAAAGTCCTACAGGTCCACCCCTGTTAGAATGTTGCGCGGGTCGAATAATCGATACATGATTTCAGTGGGTGACGGATAGGTCAGTCACAGCATCCGTGGCTTGCCTACCTGCCACTGCTAGCCATAACATCGAATGCGCCCCCATGGGGAAGCCGGCAATGATCCGGGCTCAGATAGACAACTCTCAACAAGAGCCATCCATGGATACAACAGGAGCTCTTGCCGCATGTCTCGCAGATGATATGAGGTTGTTGCAGAGGTGTTGATACAATTGGTTGGCTGGATAATCGGCACATGGTTTTCAATGAACAGTTGAGAGACCGGAGTGCCACAGGGGGGCAGGATCGTCGGCGCTTGACGATCAATGAAAACAACCAACAACTTTCCAACCAGCCAACTATCTTTTGCTCGGCTTATTTTATTACGTGGAGTACCTGGCAGCCTGGCTACTTCCAAGTTCCGCCTCGGATCCGGTCCTTCCCCAACAAAGGTCGGCTCGAACTTTCTCCCAGCTCCAGACTCCACATCTTTACCCAGGGCTGCCAGGTACATAGTAGTCATAGGTCTATTCTTAGCGCTGATCCCTAACCAGCGGCGGGTAATATATCCCAGAACAGAAAGCATATGAACAACATCAACATCAACATCCAAGATCATTACAGTTGCTGGTTACGTCCATTCTCAAGTAACGCAGCCGTTCAGTCCGCCATCGACCCCAATTACTATATAACCTAGCTATCTACCCACGTAATCGAAGAGTTGATTCCCCAGGCAGCTAGTGAAATGTTCCTCGTCTCGGATATTACTTCCAGCTGGTACAGTCCAGTCCCCTAAGTTGACCCAATTCACTGTACGAGTATCCGTATCTCATCCACTTGATATCTGGTGGCTAACGTGTGGCTGAGGCCATGTTTGACGTCGGGCCGGCTGTGCGAGTTAGGTCGGGTAGCGTAGATCATTAGCAACACCTGGGCAGCGTTGGTCTCGTGCTACAAGCTAGTAGTTTAGGTGTGGTATCAGATCACTCCCGTAGTATGGGGAACTCGCAAGATGAGGTCACCACCTTCAGGGTTCATATCTCAGAGAATGTCTGCATATCCTGGCTTATCCCCCCTGGGCCATGACTACAGAAGTTCATGCATACACAATGTTTCTGGTAAAGTAGGTCAGTTGGACGATATTCAAACACATACTTCGCTTATTTCAAATAATACACACTTGACTTGGCCATCAGCCCTTGATTCTCAGATTGGGTGAACGTCGTATTTAACGCGCAAGTTGCTAATGGGAATTCAAGGAAGAGGCTGAGGGGAGCGACGTGACGGATGTTCTGCCAGCCCCTGATATCTAACGAGAAGAATTTAAGGGAAAAAAAAATAGCTTCGGTCCGAGACAACGCAGGTAGAGAACATAAAAAGTGCAGCGCCAGAGAAGAGAATGCCGTGCATACTAGTGAGGATCGCACATGAATAATAAAGGTCTATACAAGACTGGGAGCTCGTCAGAACCGGGCGGCCTTGGAAGGAATTTGAGTGGGCGACAAAGAACAGTCTCAGGGAAGATCACAGAAAGGTCGCGGGTACCTAGGTAAGAAGAGTAGAAAGGTGTAAGAAATTAAATTCCGTGTAGGCCTCTGAAGGGCATAATAGGGAGGTGAAGGCCTGTTGGGAATGGGGGCAGTGATACTGATGATGGTCAGGATACCAAAGACATGATACCGAAGACATGATCCTAAAATGTAGTACACTTCGACAGTGTACGGGAAAAGCAGAACCTTAAAACCTATCTCACACTCTTTTCCCTGGGGTATCTTGCCTCCCAAACGCCGAATACTCATTGAACACATTGACGCACTAGGCATTCCCAAAAATACAATAATGAGTCGATTCAAAGTCCTGCCAAATACCCCCTACCATCTCTTACCGGATAATGCCACCGATGGCGTCAAATATGCCATCTCCGAGCTCATCATCCTGTCGAGGTGCAGGGGGCCAAGGCCGGGGAGGCTGGCGGGCGATCTGCTCAACAGACTGCGCGAGATGGCTATGGGGAAAATTATAGGTTAGATATGATAATCTCCATATCTGCCGAGTTGGTCCCAACACTTACCCGAGTCGGCCTTCGAGCAAGTACCCGTGCCTGCTCATCCTGCGGGCCAGCTGGAGCTGATGATCGTCCATCAGGAGCGAGTTGGACACGGTGACGATCTTGGCATCGTAGTCTAGGGCATCCAAGATGGTGCCAGAGCCTGTTGGGGTTTTTATCATCGTCATCAGCCGGGAGCTTCCGGCAGAACACAGGGTAGGAAGGTTGAAATACCGGCATGGCAGATGATAACACCGTAATCGCGTCTTCGTCTCCCCCCACGACCTTCCTCGTCGCTGTTGTTGTGGTCATCTTCTCCCCTGGCCGCCGCGCGAAAGAACTGGTGGATGTGGTTGGTGTAGTCGAAACCGGAGATCATGAAGCCGTTCGCGACGTCCTCGGACAGACTTTCCTTAGCATGGAGGAAGAAGGGGTAGTCCGGCCCGCACTGGACGATGAGCTGGGTGAAGGAGAGTTGCTTAAGCGTCTCGATGAAGGCCGGGCTCACGACCTCGGCCACGAGCGGTCGGAAGCCGGCGGTTGCGCCGACGGTGACGAAGGCCACCTTCTCCTGATGCTGCTGGCCTTGGGGCTTTCCGTCGACTATGAGTCCTCCTTGTGATGATTCGGGGCCCATAGTCTTTCTCCCAGCGGATCCTGAACATCAATCGGACGCTGGCCCGGTATCTCCTGGTGATGAGTCTGATCAAGACCAAGGACAAAGTGTTGATTCAGTGAAATCTGAACAAGACTTTGATAGGTTATCATCCAAAGCAAAAAGGGGAGGAGGCCATATCTCATTCACCAGTCTAGCTCATTGAAGGGGGCTTTTAATGGACTTATCGTCTGAGTAGGTGGCGGTGCTGGTGTGGCTCACACTCACACGGGCCAAAGAGACATCTGGATTGACCAATGATCAGGCAGAGAGTCTCAGCCAATCATATATTAGCTTTTCCGGCCTGTCTCGGGGTCCACTCAAATTTATCTTCAAAGTAACATGGCAGCTTTTAATTGAAAACCCCGAAAAACAAATCGAGCTTGAGTGTCGAGTCGATGGTGCTGTAAGGCCATTCTTCGCCATGGCTTTCACTGTACCATCATTACGCCTTTGCCTGCGCAGCTTCAGGCGGTCTCCGATACCCCGGAAAGCCGCTTTCCAAGCGCGAGCGACCACGAGAACGATCACATCCACATCCGTTCGACGGCAGGAGGAGACTGATCCAAGGTTAGATGACGATGACGATGAACACGACTTCGCCAGATTCCAAGAGGTTCAGACCCTCACAAGGACCGCCCAAAGAGCTCTGACCGATATGAACAACACGATAGACGAATCGCAAAGGCTTCCCAAGATGCCCAAGTCCAGAACCTTCTGGTCAGAGGAGGAGGAAGAAGAAGAGCTTATCACGGACGAAAATGACGAGGATATGTTCGATGAGGACGACATCATGAGTATCGCACACGGAAAACTGGAGGAGTATCGAGAATACCGCGAGTACGCTCGTCTCGCCGCCTGGGAGATGCCCCTGCTGTCCAGTGAGTCCTCGGCCCCGCCACTTTTCTCTATCCACGAGATTGTGCCGTACTGACGACTTTTCTGAAGAGCTGGCTAGGCCATTCGAACCGCCGACGAAAGAAGAGCCCCTGCGATTTCGATTCACCAGCTACATGGGAGAACTACACCCTGCCGAGAACAAGGTGGTTGTCGAGTTCTCGCCGCGCGACATGCCGCTCACCGAGGCGCAGCAGCTAAAGCTGAGGAAGCTGCTGGGTCCCCGATTGAACCCCGAGACCGACATCGCCAAGATGAGCTGCGAGCAGTTCGAGCACCAGGCGCAGAACAAGCGGTATCTGGGTGACCTAGTCGACAACCTGGTCGCGCAGGCCAAGGTAAACTCAATCCTCCTCCTCCTTCTTCTCCTTCTCCTCCTCCCCCACCACCACTAGGCCCCTCAAGAGTCACTAGTTTGTTTACCATGACGGGTCGTTAACAAAGTACCACCTCGCCGTACACAACAGGACCCCACCGACATGTTCGAGGACGTGCCGCTGGACACGAGACACCACACGTTCAAGGTCAAGCCCAAGTTCCCGCGCGAGTGGCGGATGACGGAGCAGCGCCGCCAGGAGCTCGAGGACACGCGGCAGAAGTCGCTCCTGCTCGACCAGACCAAGGAGGAGGCCGGCCAACTCGTTGACGGCCGCGCCAAGTATGAGGCCTTCTTCGCGAACCCGCCGCCGCCCACCGCCCGGATCGCGAAGCCCGAGCTGGTCCGGGCTCGCAGGGGCCCGCCGCCGGCGGGGCGCGGACGCCCTGCACCCGCGAGGCGGGCTTGAGAGAGGGAGAGAAATACTTGAGAGAGATAGAGGGTGGGGGAGGGGGCAGAAAAGAGAAAAAAAAAAACGAATACTTGTTGTATTATCTCGTGTAGATACTATCTATCATGCTAGACTAGACCTCCCGTGAGTGCTGCGAACGATGCTGCTGCGGCATCCTATGTACAAATGTAATAACATACCAAGCAATATATAAAACTGTATAAGATGATGATGATATTGGTGATAATGTTTTTTCTTCCCCTTTAATCCCACCTATGAAAAATTCCATATCATTCCACTGATGCGGAACTTAAGCATTCTGGCAACCACTTTGGCATACATATATACCTAGGTATCTATCTCAAACATGCCGCAAGTTTCTCACATTATATGTGCAGTACTCCTATCATAGGGTATGGTACTTGGTTCCATGAGCAAATGGTAGGCCGTACCACGTTGAGGGGACTGGAGTTTCGTACTTAAGACGACGTTCTTCCTCCTTACCCCCTTCGCCCCCTACTGTACCAATCTGATAAAAATAAAATAAAGTGATGCACCGGTTGATTCTCTTCCTCTTCCTCCTGCTCCTCCTCCTATCTACAGGTCTATCTAGCAATACACCAAACCCGAAAGTGCTGATAACTAAACCCAATTCCAATTTCTCATTTTTCCACCAGCCTCAAAGTGGGAGGAGACATTACTATATTGATATACCTGGGATAGACGTCTAGATGTCACTACTCAGGGTGTAACCAACCTATCTTACCTACCTTGGTATAAAGGCTCGTTTGGCATTCGAAATTCATTCTGCGTGTCCATACCTAATCAAGGCAGCTAAGTAGATTCTGCTTCCCTTTCCCATGTTTATAAGGGAGGGGGAAAAAAGAGAGGTCCAACTTTCTGTAAAAAAAGAAAAAAAAAAAGGGGGGGGGGGGGTTGCATACTTGTGTAGTGCGCGTTGCACCCAACACCTCTCCTTCCTACTCGGACGCAACAAGTCCCGCAGATTTAGTTCCTACCTAGGTACTTATTTGGCAGACAGAGGAGCTCACAGCTTCACAAATGAGAACCTGGATACCTTGGGTATATACATGTGCATTAGTCCCAAGACATCATGGATACCCTACCTAGGATAGGTAGTCTAGATCACCCAGCGAAGACTCATTCCGAGTAGATAAACACTACAGCATATCAAGGGAGCTTTTGACTTCATGCCATAATCCACATCCGCCAGGAAATTTTCAGTATGCCTATCCTCTAAGTACCTAATCTCTTTCTGCCTAGAGTTAGATAGAATGGTTACCCGCGCAAACCGGCGCACTCTCTCTAGGGAATCCAGAAGCAAAATATCGTCTTCACTCGCTCAGTCTTCACTTACTTATCTTGTCCATCTTTCTTCTTCTCCCGATACATCCCTGCCCCTGCTCACTGCAAGCCGGAAACGGCCCAGACCTTGACCGCCGCGTCGCCCCCGGTGCTCGCCACTTCCGAGTCCCCCTGAACCCAAGCGACCCCGTTGACCCCGTCCTTGTGCGCGTTCAGCGCCTTGACCCGCGCGCCGGGCTTGGCCAGGCTCCACACGTACACGTTCGTGTCGAGCGCGCCGCTGACGGCATGCGTGCCGGCCTCGTTCCACGCTATGCTGGTGACGCGACCCGTGTGCGCTGACCACCGGTCCGTCGCGACTTCGAGGCCGCCCGTCTTGTAGGCGAAGATCTTGCCGGCCGTGTTGCCCGCCGCCAGTAGGGAACCGTCCTTCGAGAAGGCGAGGGCCGAGATCTGTGCCGTAGAGTTTTTGACCTCGGCCGACTGAGTCAGCTTCGAGGAGTCGGCCTTGTAGAGACGGACCGCATTGCTGCTGGTGCCGACGGCGACGAGGGAACCCTGGGCTGCAATAGCCGTAGGTTGCGAATCCGTTATGTCAAGTTTGCCGGCGATTTGGCCCTTGACGTAGATCTCGACGCCGTCGGTGGTGGCTACATAGACTTTTCCATCTGCCGATGCTACACCCTTGGGTTGTGCGGATAGCTTGAGAGATTCGCCGGTGAAGGTCTTGGCGGACTCGTCCACGATCCGGAGAGTGTCATCCCAGCCGACACTGTATGCCCTGCCGGAGCTCGCTGCGAACTCGGTGACTTGATTCGTGTGAGTTTGTCCGTCGACTACGCTGCCTACTCCCGAGGAGACGTCCCAGCTGCACACTCTTCCATCGAAACTGCCAGTCCATAGTGTCTGACCCTTGCCGTCGGATCCTGCACCCATGGCAGTAATGCTCTTGTTGTGCCCCTGAATGGCTTTTGTTGGCTTGGGGTTCCCTTCTGTGAGGTAGTTGAGATCTCCACTCAGACTAAGGCTGATAACCAGACCATCGGTACGGCCATGAGGCCATACTACACCCACTTGTTGATCAGCCACGTTGACACTGCCTTCGTCTCCGAATTTCCATGTCTGGATGACCTTTCCTGCGTCGACATCCCACATCTTGACGGTCTGGTCGGCGCTGGCAGTGACGAAGCGCTTCGAGTCCTTGGACCAGCTCACGGCAAAGATGCTGCCGGTGTGTTCACCCTCACCGATGGTCTTTGTCGGCTCGCCCGTCTTTCCATCGTATATCTGGATCCGCTTGTCCGCGCCTACAGTCACCAATGTATTTCCATCTGGAGAGAAGGCTGTGCCCAGGACGAAGCCTTTGTGGAGACCGGCGGATTTGGAGTTGAATTTGAAGGGAGCGCCGTGCAAGAAGCACATGGCCATGTCGTCGCTGACCGTCGCAGCTCGGAAAGGCCTCATGGATCGCATGGCCACAGAATTGATAACCTTGGAGTGACCCGACACTTCACCTACGCTGTTTCCGCTGTCGGCAGTAATACAGTGTCCAAATCGTTCGCGTCCATCACCGACTGCGATGATTCGTTGCGAGTCGCCATCCCAGGCTATGTCATTGATCCTTCCGGAGATGATGTGGTATTCTCCTACACGCATGCGGTCGTCAGTTCGACGTCCCATGAAGGGGGTAATGTGATATTCGTGGTACCTTTGGTGTTTACAGCCTCGAGTGAGTCCCAGACACGTACAGAGCCTGACACATCCCCGCTCGCGACGTAGAAACCACTTGGGGAGAATCGGGCGACTGTTGTCTGGGCAGTATGCCCTGTATATTGCTTGCAGACGGAGGGCTCGTCGATGGATCGCACGAATATCGATTTCCCAGACTAGACACAATAGTTAGTTGGCAAATAAGGATTTGTGATGATGCCAGGGAAGCCCACCGCGTAGGCTATTCTCTCTCCTTTCGCATCCGTCGAGAGCTGCGTCGGTTGGCCTCGAGTCGTCGCCGGGGAGGCAGCAAAGATCTTCTCGGTCGTTATGGACATATCGATGGCCTTGGCTACGGGGTACGATTTCGGAATAAGAGTACTTGGGAATTTCACGAGTTAAATAAAGTATGAGGTTACGTGTAGTGTTTTGTGAAGGTATTCCTGGGCCGTTCGAGGAAGCCTGGAATCCAGTCGGCCAGCACAGCTGTAGGGAAGGTTGTTTATGGAGGGGCAGTGTTACAGCATTACGCCGTTGCGGGGCAGCCCTAGAACCCCCCTGCTGACAGCCCTGGATCCAGACAAGCCCACTACTTAAACCCCTGAAATGATGTACTTGGGCTGCATAAACAGTACGGAGTACTTCGTACACTGACGTAATCCGCAGTTTCTCTCCGAGAATTCGACCTGGTGACAGCGCTCGTTCAATCTATCACGAACAATGCCTAATTGCTGCTAGCTTGCTAACCTTGAAATACTTTCGGGTTTGCTGGCGCCAGAAAGAAAAGGCTGAAACAACTGAACGCCCAGACGCCGTGGCTCGTATTGCTCTACGAATGGAAATAGCACCATTATTGCACGATGTGAAAGGGGTGGTCAGCCATCCATACTGCCCCCTCCCCCTTTTTTTCTCTCAAGAAACTAGAAAGGCCTTCGTATTTTTATCATTCTTCCCGATTGCGACACTTTCATTATACAAATCAATTTCTTCGCCAATGTGTGCAAAGTTGCATGAATAGTAAAGCTGCCGATATAGTATCCGAGTATTTTCCCTCCAAATAAGACCTCGACGTAACTAACTACCTAGGTATTCATTCGAACCCGCGCACATCCATTTCTTTCAGGGGCTAATCTATAGTCTTGAGCTTGTTCAGCAGCAAGCCGACCCCAAACCTCAAATCTCCAGCATACGAAGATCCCCCCTCATAGGCCGTTCTCCATGTCCTACGTCACCTGGAATCGAACTAAATTCACATGGCTAGCTATGGTAAAACATGTCAAAGGTTTCCGTCCTCTTCGCTATTGCTAAATTAGACCAGATCTCTATAAAAAAAAATTTAGGGTCAGTCAGGTTCTCTGGGTGTCCACTCGAGACACCGTGGCTATGATAACGGTCATAGGACTGAAATAGGTTTTCATGGCATCTGAATTCGACGAGATCAAGCAGAGCACTTTCATTATAAGTGCAATTTTCAGGGATCCAGGGTGGTGGTAATTGTAGAAAGAATGAAACTGGTAGCAATCATGGGAGAGGAAAAAAACCGCCATAACGCAACAGGCTAACTATCAGAGCATCAGATGTCATCAAATCTGTCGCCTAAAACGGTTGACAGTAGGCCCCCTTTTGTCAGTGTTGATACAGGGAGAAGCAAGAGACAGACCTGGCTGGACCCCTGCCGATTGTCCAACCACACGAGCAGCCTATACCCCTTATCGCATAGCAACAGTGTCCGTTTCTTTGCATGATGGGCCTACTGTCACGAAGAAATCATGGATTCATATAAAATGGGGCAACGGGGTATGTATTGGATGTTGTAGTAGCATGAGAAGGTAAGGGCCCCCCTATGACTACACACGTTGACTACATACAAAGTGCGTTGGGTGCGATTCGGCATGCACCGCTGGCTTCCCGGGCCCCTGAGAAATCATCATCAAAGGCCGTATCAGTGGCGCTGTCGTCTCTCTTCAGTTTTCTTTTCTCCTTTTTTCAGCGGCATCATTCTCCAGTAAGAGGTTAGGCTACCTGATCTGCTCGATGGTTCGGGGCATCTTTTGGGAATGTCGAGAGTAGCCGCGATGACAGAGTGCACATGACTGTCAGGTGTTGTTCTCAGGTGTCATTCTTAGTCGGGTGTCGTTCTCACGCAGACAACCGGTTGCTCCCCGAAACGAGAGTGTACTGGCAGACAATCAATCAGGTAGGAGTCGAGACAATGTCTACCAATCTGGCGCATCGCCGCCGGAAGCTTGACCCCAACCGCCAGCGTCGCCGTTGTTCCCACCACCGGTATCTGCCGCGGCGGAAGCCATCCAGTCATCTCCACCAGAGGTCCCAAAGCCGTCGGCGTGTCCGGAATCAAGGTTGTCAACTGGGGTGGCCGCCTGAGTGCATCGGACCTTCGTGTGACCCTTCTCTCCGCAGTTCTGGCATGTGACTCGAGAGTCTGTATAATCTTGTCAGTATACATGCTGAATGACGGGAAGGTAGCTGCTTTCGTCTGTCTACACTTACAATCACGAGGTTTTGGACACTGGCGAGACTCGTGGCCATACTCATCGCAGTTGCGACATTGGACCTTCTCCATGTTTCGGGGCTCCGGGCACTCATTGGCTCGGTGTCCCTCGGCGTCACAGTTGCGGCACATGATCTTCTTGGGCTCCGGACAGTCTCGAGATCCGTGACCTTCCTGGCCGCAGTTGAAACAGCCTCGGGGCCTATCACCACCCCCCTCAGGGCAGTCTCGGGAGAAGTGGCCAGCTTGAGAAAGAATGTCAGATGTGAACATGTCGTTTGAGAATGCAAGGAGACTTACTACCACCACATTTGTGGCACTCCACATCCGGGCCAGCAACTCGAGGTTCCGGGCCTATCTGATGGTCAGTATAAAAGTCGCTGTGGGCTTGGATGAGCATGATCTTACATTCTTTAGCAGTGTGCCCAGATTTCCTGTTGGTAAAGTTTCTTGATCAGCAACCCATATTCAGAAAACCAATCAATCGTCTAACTTACTTGCAGTTCTTGCAGGCGAACTTGTCGACGCGTTCTTGGGGGCCTACTTTTGTCAGTGGATGACCACGGACGTAAAGCTTTCTAAGAACTTACAATCGCGGACCCGGTGTCCACTTTCTCCGCAGTTAAAGCAAGTGATCACGACTCGCTCGGACTCGTTCTGCTCTGAAGGACAATTCTTCTTGATGTGGCCGAGCTCACTGCAGTTGCTGCACTTCGGAAGACCCCTGCTGACCATCTCGCCCGCATCCTTGAGCCGCTCCATGTTCTCCTCGGGGGTCTTCGGCCACAATTCGCGCTCACGGGGGCGGACTGCGTCCTTCTCGAAGCGATACGAGACAGTGTAGGTTTTGTTGAGGTTGCCCTGGAGATCCATATTTGTTCGAGTCGCGAACATGGATTTTTTCTCGATGGCTATGAGCCAGCAGTTCAGCCCCTGGACACGGAAGGCGGATTCGAGGTCGGCGTAGGTCGTCTCCTTCAGCTGCTTGACGTATTGCCAGACGCCCTCCTTCAAGTCCTCCATGTCGCGCTCTTCGATGGCCTGTACCATTTTGTTCCAGGCGTTGTCAGCATTTTTGACATCCACGATGCCATCCCAGTCGATTCCGCGTGCATTCTTGCAGTCAACAGCCATGTGACCTTGGAAGGTTGACCTGTCAGTTTCGTGCATTGGAAGGAGAACTAAGGATAACACGGCTATGTACCTTCCTGATGACAGTTTCTGCACTTCTCAGCCGGTTTCTGAGGACAGTCCTTGGCCATGTGACCAGTCTGCTGGCAGACACGGCACTCGCCGGAGAATTCGCCTCGAGGCTCAGTGCAATCGGCTTTGTTGTGACTTGAATGGAGATTAACAGACATCAACGCTGCCGAGTTGAATATGACTTACCCTGGCTTGTTGCAGTTGAAGCACAGACGTTCGGAAAGGGCTTCACCGCCACCCTGAGCCTCTTGTCCGCCGAATGTATCATCTCCGAATCCATTGGTACCGGAGCCGAAGTCGCCAGCATCAAGAGCTCCGCCTTGGGAAGCGGAGGGTGCGTCGTTCCACATGTCGTCGCCGCCGCCGCCGCCGCCGCCGGCGGAATAGCTGTTCCAGTCAGACATCGTTGTTTGTGGCTGTACGAGGCTGTCTGCTGCAGGAGACTACTTATATGCTTGTCAGAGATATTGGCTTTCGATTAGTGGAGAATAACTCAATGGAAAAAGACGTGCTGAGCTTATGCAGATGACAGAGTTGTGTATGAGCAGGTAGAAGATGCAGGTGGGCTCTTGGTGGAAGTTGAATGACAAAACAGGGAAGGGACAAAACGGGCCGGTTCTGGCTCGGCTGAACTATGGTATGGGTAGGCAAGTGATATGCCAGCCGGGCCAAGACGAGGTAAATGGAACAATAAACTCGGTGGGACGAGTGTTGGTCTCTTACGCAGATTGGGGCGCTTGACACAAAGCTAGGAAGTGTTTGCTTTGTGTGTGTCAGAAGGTGATGGGCGGTGGAGGTGCAGAACAAGTGTTGTTGAGGCTGGGGTAGTGGAGGGCGATAGAGAATTTGGCGACCACTGATTAAGGAATGGTCGTGATCACGCAAAGAGATTGCCCCGTTGGTGAGGTTTGTGAAGGAAATAGGTTGTGGTCGGGAAGAGGAAAGATGGAAGGGGAGGTTGGTGGGTTACTATGCCAACAAATATTGTCGGCTTGTGACAGCATATCGTCGGAAGGTGTAGGACTGCGTTGGAATAGAAGTGATGACGTAGAGTCTGGTATTTTTGGAAGAACCTGGAAAGAAGGACTTCGAAGAAGACTGATTGATACTTACTTTTGCAGGTCGAATGCCGAGTGCGGAGGATTACACCCAGGACGAGGATATGAGGTCGGATAATGTCTCACGGATTGAGCAAACCCGATTTGATGCGTGATTGCTGCTGGAGCGGGGAGGACGGAAGATCGAAGGGAGCTCGCAGAGAACGTTTGGGAGGTCTCTGAGGTGGGTGTTGTGTTGGTTTTGGTGTGTATGGGAGTGGGTGTGGGAGAAGATGGAAGAGGAGGAAAGGCTCGTGGGAGGTTTTGTGTTGAGATTTAGATGTTCCTGTTGGCCCCGGAGTTCAGCCCGTGTGATTTCCAAGGTAACAGGAAGGTGGTCACCTTGGAAGCGTTACCAGATAGCTGGTCAAGTGGTCTTGCCTGCCTAAGTACTTTAAGTACCTAATTCTTGTGGTTGGGAAGGTACGGCCTTGGAGATAGACGCGTTGTTGACCTGACTACATGGAGCCCTCCGCGTCTACCTCCTTAAGTACCTAGGTAGGTACCTAGGTAGGGAGCCAAGCGTGCTTTCAGGAAGGTTAGGTATGATGCAAATTTTGCAGGATGGTAGATGCACACCTCCTTGTATGCATGGGGCAGTACTATACTACTATCTGTCTGAGTGAAGATCAACGGACCCTATCTGGTTGTCTACATGCAACTTCAAGACCTGCTTCTTTGTCGCATGGGAGTATCCATACAGTAGGCCTCAGGGATATCAAAGGTTAGCAAAACGACTATAGGCAATATGCGATAGCCTTAAAAGCAAGAGAGGGATGCTTGGATAAGCAATATTATGTAGGATATTCCATGAGGAATACCTGCTCATTAAGTCCTAGTTTCTAATATGTATAGCAGGCTGCAATGTGGTGCTAACTTCTAATATCCCCTGAGATGTGTATATGATGGTTTGGAACAAATAAGAAACCTGGTATTCCAACTTAACGGCAAACAGGGGATCATTGTAATTATGACTTCTTCAGAACTCTGCCATGACCACCTCTGTCTGCTACCCACATCTTAGGGATACTAAAAGCCACCACAACGCCAAAGATAATACATATTATGCTTTTTGCTTAAGCAGCAGAAAGCTGGGACTATAGTCAGTCTCTGTTGTTTGCTCTAAGAAAGTTCTGACCACTTGGCTTCCGTTTGTCACATACCTGGTAGGCTTTACCTGCTGGGTATAGTTCTATACTCGCTGGACTTGCAGATGGGTATTTATATTAGTAAAGCCCCAGTATGCTACCTGGCCTTTGTCTGGCAGGTAATAGATTTCAAAGGTTGATCGCCTACCGGGGTTGTGTGCATGTGTGACAGCAAAGACGATGATGCATACAAAGAAATGTGCTGCAAGTTGAGACTTCAGTGTTATCATTTTCGATGACTGGTATATCTCTCTGTCAATTGGGGACAGGAAACTCATAATGCCTTCATAATGTGTTGGTTTAACGTGCGGCGCCCCGGGCCCTGTATCGTTCTATAAAGACATTCAGAAGGTAAGCAACCAAAGCTCAAGATATCACTCAGGATGCTCGCTCTGTTGGGTTATTGTTATCCTTGTGCAATACAATTGCTCAAGACCATCACAAAGACCCTCAGAGGTGTAAGAACCTTGATGGGCAAATTTATGGTGGTTTTGCGCAATTGTATTGCGCAAGGGTATTGATGGGCAACTTACCCAACTTTCATCTCTATAGTATTTGATAACCTGCTGCGTACCAGCTTAGCCTCAGAGGTATCATTTTGATAGCCAGAAAGACCCTTGATAGTATTCGCAGGCGTACGGCCAAGATGACAAATGAAAAGGTTGCTATTGGTTTTGGTTATAGCCAGGTCCTGAAAAATCAAAAGGGGGTTATTGAGGGTGGTGGGCGTATGAGTGTCTGGATTAAGCGACACCTTGCATCAAAATCCCACGAATATCACGCAATCCTCCTATAATGACCATACCTCCAATAGTAGGGCATAATTACTGTCATAGATGACTCTTTTTGTAGTTTGAAAGCCACATTGTGTAGTTAGGTAGACAGTCAGGGTGATAGTCACTCTGAGTCTAAAGGGGGCATACGGCACTTGTCACATTTCTTTCCCTGGTCTTGGATACCCAAGTTTTCCGAGTGCAGTAAAAGAGAGTAACATAGAGAGAAACCCTCCCATGGCCTATGGAAGGGGAACGATTTGTATTCCAGAGTAGTATGAACTAGCGTCTACTGGCAAGAGCCATATTTAGTCCCCAGTGCTTATGTAGATAAATACCGGTTCGTAGAGGTGATTTCCTTGGAGGGAAGCTTTCTTCTCGGGGGTATGTGGCCTCTCGTTCAAGTATCCCACCGTGTGGCCGATCACACGCGGCGCCGATACTTCCCCAAAGTCTCGCTCCTGAGTATCTAGACCTGTCCCTCCACGGGACTGATCGAGCTTGGAAAACCCAAGGTGAAGCGAGGGATGAAATTTGGGAATCCAAATCATGATCGTACTGTGCTCTGGGACGCAGGAGGCAGACACAAGCAATGTGTGCCAGCACCAGGTCGCCGAAAGACAACAGCCTTGCCGGACCGAGCCAAGTACCACACCACGGATTTCTAACAAGCAGTCTGTCGAGATGAACAGTACGGAACCAAAATGTGAACTAATCTACGCTCCTACAAGGTATATGTATCGAACTTGCGCTGAGGGGGGCAGAGTTATAGACCCCTGAGGGATATAGGAGGTTAGGCACCGTAGCGGCTTACAGACAGCATGCGATAGCTGTAATACCTAATTTGAATAATAGGGATAGCTGGATAAGCCCTCGAATAGGCACTTGCCTATTCGAATCTCTGTATGCAATATGTAAGTAATGGCAGGCGCGGCTCGAGCGTGGTGCTAATCTTCAACATGCACCCTGAGAGACATACAGGAGCAATTGCGCCTTGGGATCGGTTGCATGCGAACAAAAACCAGGTCCCGAGGCGACACATTATCAGTACCAGAAACGTCGACATGGAATGGTGAGTAGGGACACGTTGAGAATATGGCGGTGGCGTAGATCTTGAAGTGCTTCCGCGACTCTGCCATCGCCAGTTCGCCCTGAGAGGGGCTGACTGACTGACGACGCCCGGGGCTATGCGTGAGGAGGCGAACCTCTCGGGCGCCGGCATGGAGGGGTTCCAGAGCAGCTTTCAAATCCGAATGTATTATGCGACACCCTTAATGTATCTGTCCTGTCCCACGAAAGTGAACCAAAGAATATCAGTATATAGCAGCCTATGTATGGCCTATGGAAACCCCTTCCTGAACGCCTGAAGCAAATGAGGGTATCTCCGGCCGAATCCGGCGACGAGTCCAAATCTTGAAATCAGTGGGCTCCAGATACGCAAGTCGAATGTTGTGATTCCTTGCTACATTCGCCCGCCAATTGATTCAACCATCACATGAATCCATTCGGACCTCATCCGTGCGTATCTCGATCTTGATCATGCATGCATCTCCATCGGCAGTCCGTAAATATCCATCCCCCAAGGCAACGAGTAAAATGAGAGACTCGCTAGGAATTGCAGAGTTTCGATTCACCTGGGTTAGGTGGTCGATAGGTGCGCTCGTGGAGGTTGCTGGAGCTCGTTGTATGTCGGTAGCCCTTGAGCGTTCGTAGCCTCTGGGGTGGCGTGACCAGTCTGCCCTGAGTTGGCGTTCGGTCCGGCTAGGCGGCTCAATCCCTCCCCTTCTCCTTGTTTCGTGGCGGGCGAATACGCCGGAGGGGCCTCGCCGAACTCGTTCAAACCGTCCTCTCTGCTGCCCATCCCATTTCCTAGCCCGAGGCGCCCGCCCCTGCGTGGTCTCCTTTGCGCATGTGGCCCCGCGCTGCGATCTTGTGGTCTCATGGCCTCGATGTCGCGGCTGAGAGCGGCGGCACCATAGAGCATGCGGAGTCTTCTTCGCCTTCGGTAGCGATAGCCGGTGAAGAGCGCAGAGACGATGGCAAATACGACTAGTGGTATCAGGACCCAGGCGAATGGGTTGTAGGAATGATTGTTATCACCCTCGTCAACTGTATCCGAATTTTGAGGCATGGTAGCTGTTTGGCTTTAGATCACCGAATTTGCTCGAGTGGTAATAAGAAAAATGCCAAAAGATGAGAGAGTCGAGGGGGAGATCAGTGGAGGGGCTCGATGGCACGGGATTTTTCTTGTTGTTCAACAGGTAATTTCCTGTGACTGTGTAGACCACGAGCTGATGACGAAGACGCGAGTATCTGTGTACTCATATAATTTGCTTTTATAGGTGCACAAAACTAAGGGTGGCGGAGGTAACGGTCTGACGATGTTGAATAAATCTCGCAGCAGCTTGTCGCCAGCTTGAGCGGAACACGGTCTCACACCACCGTGGTCGCCACGCTGCTAACGTGGAAGGCTGCGTGAGTACACCTCTTGAGGCTACTAGGTACTATTAGGTATGCGGCAGTCGCATAAGCAGGTACGCAATACGCATTCGCAGGCTCTAGCGGTCAGTCAGAGTTGAGTGATTCCAAATTCCAGAGGCATTATCAGAGTGGCAAAGCACTTGATTGAAAGTTCCAATTCGTTGCTGGTTTCCGGTTTGCCAAATGCAGGTCTCGGCACGTGGAGGACCGGCAAGCTCGGAAGGTTGAGGAACTTGGACTTGGACTTACGGAGTACACTAGGACAATTGTGGCGCGAGCTCCCCCTGTCAGTTGTCATCAGAGAAGAAGCGCCATACTGGCCTGAGTGCACTTGTGGGTCTTCTATTAAGCTTGGCACTGTGGCGAAGTTGTCCATCCACTTCACAGCCGGCATTCACAAGTTCTGCCTTCCAATCGTACCACAGCTCGATCGAATGACATCCTATCTGTGAACTCAGGTGGGCAAATTGACAAATCTCGCTATTCCGCCCCGTTTGAAAACCGAGAACCAGAAGAAATTGACCATACATTTCCCGGGACAAAACATGGTTCGGGCCATCAAAGGTGGCTGTGTTCCGAAATCATTCGCGTCAGCTCGTGAAATGCTGACCTAAGCCTCAGGCACTTTGGTCGAGTGCGATCCTTCCATCAAATCTATCATCATCAACATCGACAGCGAGAAGAACGACTACATCATAGAAGACTTGGATGACTCGCATCTCGTAATAAAAGATGTTATGGTCGCACAACTCAAGGCCAAATTGGAAGAGGTTCGATCGCCCAGAGAGAGTCCCAAGACGCTGACAGAATACTAAATCCGTCGCAGAGGCTGAAGGAGAATGTTCCCTTGATAGAAGATACCTCCGATTCCGATCGGGATGTCAAATAGCGAACTTTGTCCGCCCACAGGCACGCCGAGGCTGATGCTCGCTTTTTCCACAAGAAAGACCAAGCTAATTTCTATGGGCGCAACGGGAACGATATGCTAGCTACGACGTAAACAGGACGCTCCCGAATTCTTGCAATACAGCTCCTGCTATGTAATGGCATCTGGCTTGGGAACAAGTTTCAGTAGTAATACAAGGAGTTGACCTTACGCGGTTGCAGCACCCCTTTGTCTCCTTCGAATCACAACTTCTCGAAAGTCGGCTTAGTCTTCTTGAGACCCGACAAGAGAGCGGTCTCAAAATCTTTGGACTGGAGCATAGCTTGATTCCAGACGCTTGTGTATTTCAGACCTAGCTCCTCGTTAGCTTCGTATCGCTTTCGGCATAGTAGAGCACTTACTGTCGGCCACCGTGTTGTCTCTCGCGTGATTCAGAAGCTCCTTAGTACCCTGCACAGCAATCGGGCTCTTGGAAGATATGAGAGATGCGAGCTTGATACCGGCATCGATAGCTTGGGTTTTGCTCTCGTGGACCTGACTGACGAAACCTGCAGTCAAAGCCTCTTGGGCTCCGAAGAACCTGGCGGATAGACAGACCTCCTTAACCCATGAGGAGTTCCCGACGATTTTGGGCAGCCTGCTCAAGGTTCCAATGTCTGCTGCCATGCCAATGTCGACTTCCTTGACCGTGAACTTGGCATCTTTGGAACAGATCCTGATATCTGTGCAACAAGACATATCGATGGCTAAGCCAATAGATATCCCATGCATCACACATATAACAGCTTGTATGGTTCAGCTCGTGTCACAATGATCAAGATTGGCTGATGAAATTTGACATACGCTTTTCACACTTCTCGATCTGGCTGATGCACTCCTGAAATCCCACTATGTCACGTCTGAGCTTAGTTGCATGTCTGGCTCCGTCAGCGCCTCCCGCAGGACTAATCGCGCTGCCTTGACTTGCGGCGGTCACATCTAAACCGGCTGTGAAAGCTCTGTCCCCGGCACCAGAAAGAACGACGGCTCGAATCTCGGGATCATGAGACAGTCTCGCGAAGATTTTGCCTATCTCGTGCCACATATCCTCGAAGAAGGCGTTCAGCTTATCTGGACGGTTGATCTCGACATGAGCCACATATTGGGCCGGTGACGAAACTATGAAGTGTTTGAATTCCGAGTAACCACTTAATTCAGTCATGTTGGTTTTTGGGTGCGGGTTATTTCTAAGAAAATAATACTTCGTACAAAAGAATGAATTTGCACCTGCGTAAGATCCCCTATTAGACTCTTCAGCTCAACGTGTGTCAGCTGCAGGCAGCTTTGGACTTGCCGAGGTATGTAGACTACATCAGGAGCGCTTTGCAGCCACACTTTGACCCGCCTGCTCTTCGAATGTGGCAAAGTGACTATTGATGTTGATTCTGAAGCTAACTTATCGATAGGAATGATCGGTGGGACTCCGCAATTGACCGACCACCGACCGCTAAAAAAATATTGAGTTTCGCAACTTTTTTTCTTAGTGAATAGTCGACCGACGACCACAGCGTTGCGGGGAGCAGACACAAGATGGCGGCAGAAGTTGCACCGCTTCAGCAATTGAAGCTGCCCTCGGGCCCTTCACAGATCACCGCTGAACAGAGATACTGGAAGACCTTCAAAAACCAACTGATAATACCATCGCCCACTCAAGTCCCCGTCACCCACATCACCACCCCCGCCGCGAACCCTGCTACTCCGGCCACCTCGAGCAATGACTACTTCGCCGTCACCACCGGTCTCAGAGTACAGATATACTCAATAAGAACGAGGAAGTTGGTTAAGAGCATCACGCGCTTTGGCGACACTGCGCGTAGCGGAGATGTGCGAAGAGACGGGAGGATATTGGTAGCAGGTGACGATACCGGAAAGATACAAGTTTTCGATGTCGGATCGAGGGCGATTCTCAAGACATGGACACAGCATAAACAGCCGGTCTGGACAACCAAGTTCTCGCCGACCGATCTTACGACCCTTATGAGCGCGAGCGACGATAAGACGGTACGATTATGGGATCTGCCCAGCCAGGACAGCACTTCTACGTTCGTAGGTCATTCCGACTATGTGCGGAGTGGAAGCTTCATGCCAGGGACGATGGCGAATATGGTGGTCTCCGGTAGCTACGATGCTACAGTCAAGCTATGGGATCCTCGGACGCCATCCAAGGCCGTCATGACGTTCAAGCACGCTGCGCCGATCGAAGACGTGCTCCCACTACCCTCCGGCACCACCGTCCTCGCCTCGGCCGAGAATCAGATATCCGTGCTCGACCTCGTCGCCGCGAAGCCGCAGCATGTCATCTCTAACCACCAGAAGACCGTCACTTCCCTATCGCTAGCCTCGAATGGGCGCAGGCTTGTGTCCGGTGGATTAGACGGCCACGTCAAGATTTTCGAGACGACGGGCTGGAACGTTGTCGCGGGAATCAAGTACCCCTCCCCGATCCTCACCGCCCGCATCATCACCGCCGGCGCAAACCACGACGACCGCCACCTGGCCGTAGGCATGGCCTCGGGTGTGCTCTCGCTGCGCACGCGGCTCACGGGCCCCGAGTCCTCGCGGGAACGCGAGCGAGAGAAGGAGATGGCCGCGCTGATCGCGGGCACGATTGAGACGCACGACAAAGCGAAGCAGAAGCGCAAGCGCAAGCAGGGCAACGTACGGCGGCTCGAGATGGCCGGCGAGGGCGCCGACGTGGTCATCGCCAACGACCTGCGGAGACCGAAGCGCGAGACGCCCTGGCAGAAGGACCTGCGACACGCGCGGTACGGGGCGGCGCTCGACCGGGTCCTGGACCCTTCCGCGCGGGACTATAGCCCTCTGACGGTGCTGACGGTGCTGATGGCGCTTCGACACCGCAGCGCCCTGCGCGACGCGCTCGAGGGCCGCGATGAGAATACCGTACAACCCGTCCTCAAGTGGGCGCGGACCTACATCGTGGACCCGCGGTACGCCGGTGTCTGCGTCGACGTCGCCATGTACCTCCTGGAGCTGTACGCCCAGTTCGTCGACGGCAGCGCCGAGCTCGAGGCCGGGTTCAAGATGCTGCACCGCCGAGTGCGGCAGGAGGTCGAGAAGGCGCAGATGGCGACGCAGACAGACGGTATGTTGGGGACTTTACTGGTTGGGATGGATTGATCAGTTTCGGGGGCCAGGTGTCGGGAGACTTACTTACCTCCACCGCCGCTATTCCTGTCCGTTGAGATGAAAAGCTGATACGTTGAGGGTGTGAGACGAAGAAGAAGAAGAAGAAGAAGAAGGAGCAGAAGAAGGGATAAAAGCAGGGGGGAGGGAAGGCGAAGACTGCTGTCTTGGGTATGTGATGTATGTTATTGGCATTGCGATGGCGTTTCTGGACCGGACGGAAAACTGCAATACCGAAATCAGGGAGAGGACCATTAAAAAAAAAGTAATTACCCCCTTACACACCACACCCCCCGAGTGTCGTTTTAGAGAACATTATCCGATGATCTTCTGCTTATATTGAATCGAAAGACGAGTTATAGTACAATGCTCTGATAAATCCTTGCAGCAGAAAGCTCATTTTGAGAATACGTAAATTTCGAAGGATCATGTATGTATATGTTAACACACCTAACTCCCTAAGCATTAGAACCAGCCTCCCGGGGTCGGTCCCCTTTTAAGTCGGTATCAAACCATGGTTCGTCCACGACGTTCAGTCTAACCTACACGACTCGAGAGGGACGGGCATCAAGAGACATCGCCAACCGACCTGGTGCCACAACACTACCTGTTGATGTTTGATAAATATCGTTGAGAGGTTATATATATATATATATATATATATACACAAACATTACAACCTAATATTTCACTTTTTTTGCTTCATATCTGATTAATTCCAAATGTGTTTTCAACCAATCTATCTCTCATTCAATCCTTTCTGAGGTAGGTAAGTAGTTATTTCTCAAGAAATTTAACAGATCTTTTATTCTATCCTGACGCTCCTCTGCGTCAACCTTCACTATCTCCCTCCCTCCTATCCACCACCCCTTTTCTAAACTTCAACACCACCCTCCCCTCCCCCTCCCCCAACAAAAAAAAAGAAACCTCCCCTCGGTTTCCATAAAGAACAAAAATTGGCAGGTAGAAGAACCCGCATCCCATTTTTTTCCTTCTTTCTTCAAGTTTTTTTACACATTAAATTCCAATCCTCGTCATCATCTTTCGTTTCATGCTTCGACCTCGCGAAAAGAAGGTATAAAAACCAGAGGCCGGGAAAACAAAAGAAAAAATAGGCATGCCTTCGACTCTTGTCTATATGAGCAACACAAACACAACTAGCCATCCCAAATGTTGTTCGTTGCCTGAACGTGAGAAGAATAAGAATGGGACTGAACTCCCAGGAAAACGCCCCAACGAAACCCTAGAGTGCCGATGAAGAAAGTAAGATAAGAACGTCGTTTATACCGCTAACAGTTGAAACATCGCAGAGTCAATAGCCTTCCCGTACACCGAATCTTGCAACGCCCAGGTCCCCATTTTGTTGGGACGCACCGTCGCAAGGACTTTCGGTGCATGTACAACTGAGTTGCAATGAGAGAGGGCCAGGTGAATCAATAACCGCCATGCCGTCTAGCTCTTCCGGTCCCAATATCGATTCGACTCATCTCCTCCATGAGAGCCCAATCATCAGAACCGGACGACGCGCTGAGCCCACCGCTCATCATTGGAACTTTGGGAGGGATCGGAGGCCCATTACCGTATCCGTGGCGCGGGGCACCGGGACTGCCACTATACGAGTGACCATAGTTCTCGTAGTCAAAAGTGCCGGCACGGACGAGGGCTCGTGGTGGTGTGCTGTTGCGCTGGTGGGGTGTCGAAGGGCCAAGTGGGCTGGATCCAGAGGATATTGGTGCTGGAAGTGTCGATTGGCGGTGCGTCTTCTTTTGCAGACGGTTACGTCCCGTACTCGCAGGAGAGGGGGTACCTTCAGGTGTGGATGTGTAGCTCACAGGTGCCGCAGACATTGATTGTGGGCGTAGAGCTATGCGGAGCTGCCGTCGACCGGAAGGCGGCATGGGTTGCGCCCCGGAGGGTGAGGGCCGAGATCGCGTCTCCGTAGGTGTTTGTTGCTGTTTCTTGGGTTCGGGTTCAGGGGCCCAGGTGTCCATGGGCAAGTGATCCGAAGGGTCAACCTCCCGGCCATCTGATGTGACTATCTTTCCTTCTGCGTTGGTGTACTCGTTTGTAGCCGTATCCTTGGAGGATACAACCGAAGGATTCAACGCATCGTAGTCATCCGGGCCAAATGGCACGCTTGACAACCTACGGCTTTCAGGCGCAGGAGGCGCTGGGCTCACGGATTTGCGTTTGATGGTGTGACTAGCACCGGGACTGGGAGACACGCCTCGCGGCCTTGAGGCCGGTTCCGGTTTAGGAGGGGGGCCTCGATGACCAGAGTAAGTGACGAGGCTTCTATCATAAGATCTGGAGTGACTTGGGTGGTGACCTTGAGAGGCGTGATAGGCATCATAACTTGCTGGAGGTTCACTATGTTGCCTACCTCGTAAAGGAGTATCGAGTGAAGCGGGCAGAGTATACCGGTGGTTGTTCGATCGTTCGTGATGGAGACGATCTGATATTTCGCGTGCAAGAGCTGGATCAACTCCCGGCACCAGGGTGGGAGGAACAGGGGGTAGGTCGTAGTCCTCTGGGTTGTAAGATTGACTTCCCTCCAATTCCATGCTATGGCTCGCACGGGGGCGCGAAACTCTGGTAAGTGCCTGAGAGTACTCCTCAGAGGATATTGGCGAAGGCGAGGATGTAAGCATGCTCGCGTCATTTTGTCTGTGCTGAGCAGGGCTGTGGTTTCCGGAAGCTGCACTGCCGCGGCCGCTCAGGTTCAAGGGTGCAGGACTGGGTACTACTGAATAGTCTCGTTGATCATATTGGGATGCGCTCCCTCGGGACCTCAAAGTTGGTGGTGTCCATGATTCTGGAACGTCCTCCACCGTCGGCTGCATTGATCGATAATGTGAGTCATAAGCAGTCGAGTCATACGAGTGATGGCGCGGAGGTGAGGTATGATGGGGGTCGCTGTCGTGATTATGGACCTGCTGAGCCATGTCTGGTGCTGAGTCGTAAGGTCGATACGTAGGCCGGCCTGGGTACGCCGAAGAAGAGACAGACACTCGATGAGCCGCGCTTCGCAAAACATCATGTCTCATCGGAGGCGTCGCCTTGTGCTGCAGACCATCAAAACTGCCACGTCCTACCATGTCATGAGGATTTCCGGTGCTGTTTCGGGCCCGGTGGGCGGGCGGGGGAGGTGGTCGTTCATCATGCTCTCCTGAATGCCGGTATTGATGAGTTGGTTGAGGCTGCGGGTCATACGCTCCCTGGAGACGGGAATGAGACGCCCTGGGGTCAGGTTCGTATGATCTCGAGTGTGGTGAGTCCGCAAATTGCATGTGCTCATGATCGTAAGCCGGAAACCTCTCATTCCTGTCCACTGATCGGTGGTGGTGATGCTGAAGATCGATACGGTGAGGAGGGGTGACGTAAGAATCAGCATGGCTGCTCTGCCTGTTTGAGGGCGGCGTGTTATACTCAACAGCCTGTAGGGGCGACTGATTAGGGATGAAAGAATTGGGCGGGTTCGGCTGGGCTCTGGGTGGCGTGTGTACCTGGTCATGTCCGACTGGCGATGGAGCTTGCCCTGTAACGGGATCAGACGGCAATGGGCGTCGCTTGACTGGAGATCTCTGTGACGGCACAGAGCCATCCACCTCTGAGTTGGGCCCAGGGACAGGCTTAGGCTTGGCTACCGGCTTTTCGGGCTTTGGTCTGCTATCGTAGTAGGTGATTTCGATTCTCGTCTCCCCGGCATATTTGCCTTTGCAGTGGAGGCTGTGCCATTGATCGCTCTGTCCTCCGCCTGGGACCACGATGTCTCTCAAGTCGATCCAAGTCTCACCAATCAAGTCCGTCTTCTTGTCGTCGTTGAACACGGACAACTTCAATTGGTAGTAATCCGGGGAATCGTGGACGGTGAATCGAAGCTCCTGATCCCTGTGTAGAGAATAAGGAGGTCAGACAATGTTTTTGTGAAGAGGAGACCCGAAAAGAGAGGGGTCAGACTAATACATACCATTTGGGGGTCTGGCCGCCCCGGATATCGGTGGTGGTCTTCTTCGCCTCCTTTCCCAAGCGAGCGGCACAATAGGGATCTTGCTTTCCAATGGTCTTTCGGTTGGGAAGATTCTTGGCCCGGTCGACAATGAGAACGAGAGTGCCAATTTCAGGACCATCGATGCTCATATCGGAGAAGATACCGGCTGTGTGTAACCCGTTGAGGGGGTTGCTCTTCTTCGTCGTCGTGGTCGCCATCTCTGCCTACCTGCCGTGGCAAGTCTACGACGAGCACGTTTCCAACTCTAGAGATCCTTGGCTCCCAATCCTATCATCCGTCGTTCGTTATGGCGCAACTCTCAATCAGACTTGGAGCGCTTGGTGGGCGGTGGTTTGTTGACTTGGGATTGGAGGTGGCTGCTGGTAGCTTAACTGACAGAGGAGGGGTACGAAAAGCCGAGAGCTACCACCACAAGGACTTTCAGGAAGAATAACTTTGAAGTTCTGTCGCTCATGAAAAATTAGAAGAAAGAAGTCAGCAACGACGGCAATTGACCCAAGAGATATGGAATAGAAAAGGAGAATGGAGAAAAAGAGAAGTTGGTGACATGCAGGTGGTATGGACTAGTGAGATAAGTCGCGTTAAGTTGCAGCAGCCAAACGCAATTGTAATTGTACGCAGTGGCTGGTGACCGAAAACAACGAGGTTGGTGTTGCAGGCGCCCAAACGTGGGATGTGGGAAAGTGGAAAGCTGCTGGACCGACTGACCGATGGGGGGCGGGGCGCAGGGGCGCAGGGGGGAGCCCGCTGATGGAAGCTAGCTACCTAGGTAGGTACTTGGTACCTAGGTAGCAGCCGCTAAGTCGGAAAATTAGGTCTGCGCTGACACGACAGGGCTGTTCTGGGGCTTTGTTTAGCGGGAATCTGGCCAATCAGATTTCCATACAGGGTGCCGGGTACCTGATTCTTGGTTCTTATTTTATCCCCAGCCGACAAACTTCACCTGATCTATTCAATGTTTGTTTCGAGGTTATTTGTTTCGAATACGATCCCCATCTCCAACCGATCCCGATATCGATCATCGGAACCACCGTTACCTTTTAAAAAGACTTCGAGTATGCGTTGTCACTTTCTTCTCCATGAACTTTGATATGAGGATGCGTCATATCTCCGGAATGTCCGTACGTTGTGAGAGAGGACTTTGGGAATCTTGGTACCTGAACGCGAAAACGCTGACGCGCAAGCCCTGAGGCACTGCATCACCCACCACCACCACCACCACCGGGAGTAATGCGATGACGTGTTGGCGGTCGAACCCAAATGCATCCTAGGTACTGACGCCGAGGATTACCCAGTCTCATTCCTCATACCCGACAATATGACGATATCCAGATTTCTCATCTCATTAGATTCTATCTGAACCTCCAGCCCTATCATCAATCCGCCCATCAGACCTAGTTTCACCTCTTAGGGTCACTCAACGTTTGCACCAAGCTAAACGACAAAAGCGTGCGCGTTGCATACCTGGACTAGATAATCAACGTCCAAACGCGTCCTGATTTTAGTGGTTATTCGATCGAGCGAAAATTGTTTACGTGGACGGTTCGAATTAATAACGACCTTAGTGTCAAGCTAACAACCTTCAAGGCCCCCGAGAAGTGCATAGCAGGGGACCTAAGGATCTGTCAAACCATCGGGATCACTATGCCAACACCGATACATGCCCGTTTCGCTCCAAAGTGTCATCCAACTCGCCATCGCCTGATGGAAATATCTCACTTATGCTCTAATTCCGTTCGCCGATGATCCCTTGCATTACTCCACGGTCTCTTCCACGGGGACAACGATAGCATTGACTGGGGGGCCTCGCTTCTCAACGTCATCACCCTCTGGGACGACGATGGCGTTCACAGGTGGACCTCTCGCTTCGGCTTTATCACCCGTGGGGATCACGATAGCGTTGACAGGAGGATCTTGGTCACGCTTCCCAACCTCGTCAGGGCCCGGAACGACGATGGCGTTGACTGGCGGGCCTCGCTTGCCTGTTTCCCCCTGAGTTGGGATCACGATAGCGTTGACAGGAGGGTCTTGGTCTCGCTGCTGAACCTCCGAGGGTGTGGGAACGACGATAGCATTCACCGGCGGACCCCTCTTCTGGATTTCCTCCATGCCGGGGACGACAATGGCATTCACTGGTCCATCCCGAGGGTTGATAGGAGACGAGAGGACACCAGTCGCTAAAGTGGCAACAATAACGATGGCTTGCGAGAAATGCATTTTGGAAGTGCTTTGGTGGTTGGATGCGCGTAAGGGGTTGAAAGAAAGGGGCCTGCTGGTGATCGTTGATGTCCAGACGTGGTGCTGCCAGCCAACTCGAGGGCCGACTTTCTTAAGTAGCCGGCCAGAGATCGCATGAGAGGTATTGACCCCTGGTGGTGAATGTCACAGATCGGGGTATCATCTTAATCGCCAATGGACTGAACTAACACTTCCCACCCCTTAGCCAGACGAACCCCGGTTCGGTTTTTTGTCAAAACCTGGTCAATTACACCTGGCGATAATTGATTCCGTTGAGCGGTACAACGGTGCTTCACAGCTGCATGAAAATTCAAACATCTTTCGATGCTTACTTGCAGATGAGGAGATCGTGACAATGCGATTACTCAAAGTCACCAAGGGTCTCTAAGGAAGATATCATCACACATGCTGATTGGTTTTGAAGGGCATCCTGTGTCGTTCCCTAATCATACATGGACAGGCCTGTTGCTTGGCCATGATCATGTGGCCCTGACTTACTTCAACACCTTCTCGATGAAGTATCACCATTGAAAATATCGTGCAGTTGCTTACGAGTGTTATATGTGCATATCTCTCATGTTCAGCGTCGATCATCGAGCTTGAGCATCTAGAGACAGTAGTATGAAGTATCAACATCGAATGTATCGTGCATCTGCTTACGACTACAGAATGGGTGTTGCGTTCAACTTCGATCGTTGGCCTTCAGCATGCATCGAGAGATGGTGGCATTCGCTGTAACGCAGTGTTCAGCTTAAGGCTGTGTCTAATGCAACTCTCGTATAGGTTTGAAACTCAGACGCTTGAAAGGCCAATCACGAGGTGCGTCGCTCAGAGTATTACTGTACACAAGACTCTGGCCCAGTCCAGAGTTATGTGGTCAGGTATCTTGGGGAAGGTGACAAATCTCCTCGATCTGCTGAGGCTACCTGCAATGATGGGTTGATCGGTTGGAACGCCGCGAGCCACCGGAGTAAGGAAGGATTGGCCAAGCATCAAGCGATGCTACGCATCTCGCATACCACCAATAGGTGCCATTCTACTCCCCGCAGCTTTCAACGACCAGAATATCTACAAGGTTAAAATCACGATGTACTCAGCACTAGGTATAGGGACCCAGAGTTACCTGAAAGGTAATCCGACACATTGGCGCCTCGTTCACCCACGCAGGGGTCGATATGATGGTTCACGGCCGATTACTATGAGGCTCAAGAAAGACGCCGAACGGCCATCGCGCTTCGGTGGTCAAGTGATCTGTGATCGAGATCCTCTGCAGCAGCCTGAGAATCGGATATAGCTACTCGCGCATCTCATTCTCCCATCCTCGCAGAAAGGCAGGTGTCAGCCGTCCGTCTTTCAAACACATATTCAATAGACTTGACGATTTCTTCATCCGTGCCCCCTTTAACTCACATGTTTCCTCATCATATTCACCCCTGTTAACCATTTGTCGTGAGACATCACGCTGGTCTCTATCATCACCATGAGTCTCCCACGCTTCATCAAGTCCTCCAACTACTACAAACCACCATACGACGAACTCCACACGTCAGAAGCAGACGCATCAGAGACCCTGCTAAAAGACGAGGAGAGTCTTAACCCCGGAGTCGCACTGTCACCACCAGCGTCAAACCCCCAATCCACACTACGCCGCGTCCTGGCCCTAGCCACTCGCACTCTCGTCATCCTCCTCGCCCTGTGGGGTTTCCTATCCCTCCTCCCCATCCCTCTTCCTCTCCCCTTCAGAGCCACCACTACCACATCATCATCCCTCCAACCATCCGGCCAGCAGCAGCAGCAGCAGCAGCAGCAGCAGCAGCACCAACATCAGGAAGAAGACTTCGCAGCCCCAACCTACCCCTCCTGCTCGTGCGGTGGGACTACTGTGGCCGAGGCCCGGAGGCGGGGCTGCATCTTCACGCCGCTGGCCATCGCCTGGCTGCCGCCGCACTGCGTTGATGTCGACCTGGCGGCCGAGTTCGACCGCCAGGGCCCCGGTCCCGACGGCGCGTGGGACTACTGGTCCGACGTGAACCAGACGCGGAGGCTCTCGCGGGAGGAGGTCGGGATGCTGGCGGACAAGGACGGCGGGGTCTTCTACGCTACGCAGGATTGGCATGTGGTGCACTGTGGTGAGTCTTGTCTTCTTTCTCCTTCTGTTGTTTCTCTTCACCCCCTTGCCCACTTCTCACTCCCTTACTTCTTTCATTGGGGATTATAATGCAGTGGCGGTGCGAGCTGAGCTAACTTGAAATGTCCCAAGTCTACACGTGGATGAAGCACTACCGCAGCAGGTGGACCGGGGTTACGATCGAGCGGAGGAGCAATGGACTAGACCATATCGGGCACTGCAAGGAGGTCTTGAAGATCCGGGGAGATCTGCAAGATATCCGCACGGTCGCTGGTATCGCTCTGGATGCCGATGACCCGGGCACGACTGAGATCTGACGATGGTCACCTCGTTGTCATGTATAATGCCTTACTCATGCCTACGATTATACTTCATGTGATTTCACTCAAGCCTCACGGAGAGCAAACTGTTGTATGAGGTATTAAAGTTTCCATTGATATAGCGCTAGTACTCCATGGGCTGTAGGTATCGAAACAACATTCGTGAGCGGCCCGCTCGTGTCAAATCATTGGCCATGATACACCGTCCACAAATTCCATCACTCCTTATTCCGTGCTAATTTTACATCTGGTTGAGGCGCTCCTTGGCGCTCTCCTTGGCCTCCTGAGAGACATTGGGGTTCTTGACGGTGCTGAAGGTGAGACGATATTAGCATGAACATGTTGGGACGGGATGCGGTCGGGGTGAGAGGAAGCCTTACGCCTTCAGACCTCCAGCAACGTTGCCAGGGTTCTTGTCCTGGTTGTCACCAGCACCGGCGACTATCACATGAGTTAGCTACACGGGTTCGTGATTCCCACGATGTGGGGTATAGATGACTGACCGTCACCGCCGTTGAACTCGTTGTCGAGAACCTCCTTGGAGTGCTGCTTGGACTCGTCGGAAGTGTTGGGGTTGTTGATGTTGGCCTTGTGGCCACCGGCGATCTGAGCTTCAGTAGGCATGTTGGAGGTTGGTTTTTGGGGGGGGGATGTCAAGATTGGGTGGAATGTTTGCTTGTTGATGAGGCTGTCCTGCTGGTGGTCTGTAGAGGAGTGGTGGTGGTTGTGGATGAGAGATGTTGGTCCATTGAGAGGGAATTCACTTCCTTCTTATAGACATCGCAGACTCTATGGTGACCGCTCTTGAGACAAGGTCACTCAGTGTTGGAGACAAAGGTGGTTGCTGCGATAGCAACGGGGCTGGTCAACCCTCCCCCCAAAACCCCAGATCTTCCCGATCATGACGACTTTGACTTTACACATTTCGCGCGAGCCCGCATCATGCCTACTAGGAGCACGGCCGCTTGC
Organism: Xylariomycetidae sp. FL2044; assembly: GCA_022376275.1. Lineage (NCBI taxonomy): Eukaryota > Fungi > Ascomycota > Sordariomycetes > Xylariomycetidae sp. FL2044. The sequence goes on from JAJNOH010000017.1 coordinate 56,860, forward strand.
AGATTCGTCTGGTAGGCAAAAGAAAACCTCCCGACTGTCGATCCGTTGTGTTGGCATGGTATCACCCATGTTCAAAGGAATTACCCACTATCGTGACGTCTTATATGCCTGGAGGTAATATCCCCCTGAAAGCGGTCAACCGTAGGTAGTGATAGTCCCCCTCCAGAGCTAAGGAACTGGACTAAGATGAGATTAGATACCGTTCCTGATGTAAACAATATGGAACTAGCTATGTGTTTACCTATAGTCTAACAAGAAGACATGCCTTACGCCTTGTTCTTTGGCCACAAACGAAGTATCGAGACATAGCACAAAGGATAGGCTTTACTATAAGCTATGTTCCGTACCTAGTCTAAATCGGGACAGGAGATCTTCAGGGGAGCCGGACAGTCTTCTCCGGGACACTAGAGCAAGACATGATTGGATATCAAGGCTCCATCGAAGTGTTGAGATCCGGGGTAGATCCACATGGCCATGCATTGGGTTCAGCCTCAAGAGGCTGATGAGACAAGGCCGTTACAGTCGATGACGCCTACATCATTAGAACATTTCTTTTGGCTCCTCCGCAAATAAGTTTCGGTTACCTAGCACGAGGAAATACCCAGTTATGTAAGTAGGTACCTCCTTGACTAGCCCGTACCTCTGGACGAAGATTACTCATGTCGTGGACAGTTCGAATATATGCAAATGGGGCTCAGCTGTGTCGTAGTACATTCTACCTAGGTAGTCAGCTTGACACGAACGTTACGCGCAATCGTAACTCAAAGTCTCCCTCCCCCCCACGAATCTCAAACCTTAGCCAAGAAACTCGTAGGTCGATACATCATCGTCACATCGAATTAGATTCGCGGGGCATGGTACCGCACGCGCTACTGAGATCGGCATTGCGCAAGGATCGGATTTGCTCATGGAAAACACGATTTCTCGATCTGCCCGCATGGGGGTTCTAATCTATCGCAACGCTAGCAGACCGCCTGGTCACCCGGTAACGAGTAAAAACAAAGGATAGATCAGAGACTAGCTCGATGTGCATATGAAACACGATATCATGAGCAGTGTGTTTAATCCAACGTGATCACGCCATTGGGTACCGTGTCTATCCAGCCAGGATGATGCTTTTTGGGTATCTGGTATCGGAACCGAGGGGTTTGGTCGTGATGTAATGTAAAGAGCTAGACAGACTGTTACCCACCAGGAAATACCTAGCATAGGTTGGAATCAGACGAGGGCTGGGCCATGCGAAAAGCCGATCTGTAGACAGACTATGACCTATTTTGAACTTCAGGAAGATTTTTCGATGAAGACATATTCGGGCAGATAGAAGCAGTACCACCAGATAGCCGCCCTGTTGGGTTATTATCATCCTTGTGCAATACAATTGCGCAAGACCACCATAAACAAATCTCGAAATATCACACATTATAGTGGTGTTGCGCAATTGCATGGCACATTGACAACAGTGACCCAAAAAAGGCGAGAGAGATCAATAAGGGGGAGGTCTCCGCACAAGCCTCAGCAGCAGGAAACATCACATATAACTAGTTATAGGTCATCGTACACCGACCACCTGACGTCTGACTTTCACCAGAGTGTTCAACGCCCAGTATCAAGATGGACTAAAAGATTCTATAGACACAGCGACTTCGTATTCTCCATGACAAGATCTTAGCACCGAAGAAATGCAGGAGGCACATACAGAGCCAAATGACTACGTGTGAATTTCCTTTATGCCGTGGCATTTACTCGATTTGGTGTGCTCTTGGATATCATTCTTCTATAAGTTCCCCCTTGGCAATCCTCTCGCCCGCCACCTGTATCCTAGAGAGCGCAGTGAATAATGAGAGAGATAGTATCAACTATTTGAGATACGACCTCGCCCTTTTTGGCTCACTGCTGTCCATGTGCAAAGCAATTGCGCAACACCACCACCATGCTCCCCACCATGATCTTTCAGACACGATGCTTTGCTAGCCACATAGGGCTTCGTAGTCTTTCTTACTCTGAACATAGAACTGATCTTGTAATATTTGTCGCATCAACAAACAGCTTCGCAGGGAGGGTTTGGCCCAGAAAACCCAAGAACGAGAAGGGCTGCAGATTCAACGTCCACCATCTGACTGTATCCAGCATCCCTTCCTATACCTGTTGGCAGCCTTAATCTGCAAGTCCTTCTTCGACTTCCGGGTTTTCGGCACAGATTAAGTTGCTATAAGAGACAAATTGTACCCCCATAAAATCGATATACACTTCTCAGTGATATCCAAGGCTAGCACTAGAGTCTATCAGATCCATCTCATACCAAAGCCGATTCAACACTTGTCTTCTTCTGTAATTATCCATATGACTCGATCGTTTATAGGCTTGGTGTAAGCTTGCTCATGCTGTTGCTGCATGCTATTGTTGCCTACTGTTCGCTAGAATTACCCCGATTTCGAGTATTTTTGAAAGATGTATTATCCTCTGAAGTCGACGAGGTTAGTCAGAGGCTAGTGGCCTCAATTATCTCAGACATCTTGAAAAGAACGACGGGCGAGTTAGTTGTCTAGTCCAAGATACCAAGGTGCATCGCCAAATATGGGCGTGGTGAACTGAGCTGGCGGCTGTCCGAATTTATCAGCTTGACAAGTCACCCAACCCATGATATGGGCCCATCTGTCCTTATGGCATGACAAATGATTCTCTATAGTCGCTAAGTACACATTACCTAGGTAGGCAGTCTGCTCGCACTTACAGGTCTGAAGCAGCCAGCCCTGCACATCAGGGGAAGGCCGTGATGGTAATCAGAGGACGAGGGGGTACTTATCCGTATGCAAAGATGGGGCGTATTTTGGGGGGAAGTTTCTACCGAGCCTGGCGAGCCATGCTAGTGTTCCGAGTCGCTTTTAAGTACTGCCGTGCGACCTACACGACCGATGCGGTTGGAGAGCGCGATGAACTGTGCATATGTATCAAGCAAGGTGACATGTTGGGACAATGTGAGGGGTAACATGTGGTTGGGTTGTGCTGCAGGGAGCCATGTCCAGCCAGCAGACACGCACCAAAACTGCCTACAATAAGTGGACAAAAGTCTGGCATATCCACCCATTTCACACCAAAACTCACCAACTTCAAATAAAGATAACCTATCCAAATAAAACCGTAAAAGTATAATTCTAAAAGATATATAAAATTAAAGGCTGATTTATATTAATAATGTTTTCATTTAGTTTTTATCTATTTTATTTCGAGAGAAGGGGGTCGATAAAGTTGAATAACCTTTTTCGCCTAAGAAATTCTTAGAATTTTGCAAGGGAAAATATTTCTTTCCTTTTATTAAGCCACCGTTTTCAATATAAAAATCAGAAAAATAAGAAAAAAGCTCTTTTAGGTTAATTCACCTTATAATTTTATATTTACTTTAGAGTTATATTTTTATGATTTTATTTGGATAAGTTATTTTTATTTGAAGTTGGTGAGTTTTGGTGTGAAATGGGTGGATATGCCAGACTTTTGTCCACTTAGTGTACTACCCTCATACTCTTGATCCAACACGGCAGATTGAGACAAGTAGAGTCTTCCCAGCAAAGCGCCCTCTGATCAAGACCATCATTGAATTCATACGATATCCTCTGTGGATTTCCCCATGCATTCGGCAGGTTACGACTACATCGTCGTAGGCGGCGGAACCTCAGGGCTCGTACTAGCCAGTCGGCTATCCGAAGACCCAAAGGTACACGTTCTAGTCATTGAGGCCGGTGAGGATCTGGTGGAGGATTCGAGAGTCAAGGTTCCTGCCTTTTGGCCTACGCTTCTGAACACTGCCGCCAATTGGGACTTCGAGACCGTCCCCCAGGTTCGTAGTCATCTTCTTCTGCGCGAGGAAAGATACAGTCGAAGAGCTTCGGCTGACCTTTGCGTCGTAACAGCGTGGTTTGTGTGACCGCAAACTCAAATTCCCTCAAGGGCGTCTGCTCGGTGGTAGTGGAGCCATCAATGGGCTTGCCTTCAGTCCAAGCTCGAAATCTCATCTGGATGCATGGGCCGCGCTGGGTAGTCCTGGTTGGGAGTGGTCGAGCTTCGCCAAGTCCCTGGCGAACTCGTACAGGCTATCCGCTTTGGATAAAGGAGCAGGTCCTCTGCAGCTCAATATCCCAGACGACGAGACGAGCTGGCCACGCGTATGGCGCGACACCCTCTCTGCTCTTGGGTATCCGACCGACAAAGACCCTTTCTCGGGGGAATTCCATGGGGCTTTGACCGTTCCTGATAGCATCGACTCTCGAACCAAGACCCGAACCTTCTCCGCGAACGCGTATCTCAAGACGGCTCGGTCCCGTGATAACCTAGTCATATGGACTAATACTCTGGTAGAGAAGATTCTACTGGAGAAGGGAGACGATGGTGTCACTGCCACCGGCGTGCAAGTCACCAGGGATCAAGAAACGAGGACGGTGGGTGCTAGGAAGGAAGTGTTGATCACGTCAGGTTCCATCAACTCTCCCACGCTACTTGAGCGTTCCGGCATCGGCAGCCCGCAGATTCTGGAGCCACTTGGAATCGAGACGGTGATCGCTAATCAGTATGTGGGCGAGAACCTTCAAAATCACCCGATGATATCCTTACAGCTCGAGGTCCATGATGCCCCCGGCTTCGAAACGATGGACATGGTTGCTCGTCAGGACCCCGATGCGACTGCTGCCGCCATGGATAGCTATTCTAAGCTCCGTGGTCCGTTTTCTAACAGTGGTACAAATGCGGCGGCGCAGCTTCCTTTCCCCGAGATCCACACAGCGAAGGGAAAGGCTGAACTTCATCGCATTCTTGATGATATCGGGGCAGAAACCGACTCGGGGCAGAAACCGACTCGGGGCTTGCCACAGCTGAATTTGCGAATGCTCATCAGCAGTTCGTGCGCTCCGTTTTGGAGTCTGCAACGGACGCATCTGCCCATTACCTCACTGCACCGTTATATGCGGGTGTCTCCCGAGACGGATCCATGATGTCCCCACCCCCTGGAACTGGACGGTACTTCACCATAGGTCTACTCCTCTCCCATCCGCTGTCTCGAGGCTCCGTTCACATCACGAGCAATTCCGCCTCGGCTCAAGATGTGGCCGTCGACCCGAACTACTTCTCCAACCCACTGGACATCGAGATCATGGCACATCACCTCCGCTTCCTAGTCGGCACCTTGCTGGCCATGGAGCCTCTGGCCTCGCGGCTCAAGCGGAGAGAAGAGGACACCGCCGACGTCGTCGGACTTGGGAGCCTGGATGACATCAAAGACTACCTTCGCAGTGCTGCCGTCGGCGCCCACCACTACACGGGCTCCTGCTCGATGATGCCACGCCACCTGGGCGGCGTCGTGGATCCGCGGTTGAGAGTGTACGGCTGCAAGAATCTGCGCGTTTGCGATGCAAGTATCATGCCCATAACATCACGCACCAATCCTCAGGCGACAGTGTATGGAATAGCTGAGCATGCTGCGCGTATCATCAAGGAAGATAACTGACGAGGTTCGTCAACGTCATTTCACTATCCAGTGCCCTATTCTTGCTACGTACACGCCCAAGCAAGTTGTAACCGGAGATAGTCATGATGTCAATTTCGGCAAGTCCAACGTCCCGTGGGAGTGAGAGTTCGCGCCGGTCAACTTCGTAGAGAATGATGATTGAGAATACCCGTAGGGGCTTAGGCCAGATACATGAACTTGGTCAACGTCTACCATTATGTGCTGCTGCAACTTTGATCCCAGGGGTGAGTCGCACAGTTCGGCTCTCAACCTGAGCTTGAGCAAGGGTATCGGCAGCCGTATGTACTTACATATCTAGTAGTTGATGAACAGCCCCTGAATTTAGATGGCGGCTTCTGCATAACATCTGTTCTAGCTCTCACTGGCTGCAGCTGCTACGATCTCGGTAGTGTTACAGTTGAATTCGGTTGCGCTTCTATATAGTCACATCATTAACGTTCTCTTGATTTCAAGGATGTCGGGAGACTTTGTGGGCGCAACGGAATGAAGCAGGGCAGATAAGTTTACTTCGTGGTAAGTAGGCTACTTAAGCAGAAGCCGGAGCTTCAGCCACATGTCAAGCCACATCGGGGTTAATTGACCTTGTCCCTCCCGCGTGGCTTGTTACGGCGGCTCTTCCTCCCTCCCTCCACCCCTACTCTGTCGTCATAATCGTCGACGGTATTGTTTCAGTCCCATAACTGGGTACGCAGCAATTGATCGAGATAGCGTTCACATCATGGCTTCTACCACAGACGCCGAAGCCCAGCCGCCGGCCGTCAACTATGTCGCCGGCTTCCTGATGGTCGGACTGGCCTGGGGCCTGACGACCCCCTTCATCCGCCGCGCAGCCAAGGACCACCACCCGCCGGCGCATCCCCTGCTGGCGAGGGACGACGTGAAGACTAGCTGGGTCAAGAGCAAGCTCTACGGCGCCTTCTTCGCCGTCCTCGATCTCCTCCGGAACCCCAGGTACGCCGTGCCGCTGCTCATCAACCTCACGGGCAGCGTGTGGTTCTTCCTCCTGATCGGCCAAGCAGGTTAGTCCTTCTTTGCCTACGTTAAATTCTCTCTCTCTCTCTCTCGAGAGAGAGAGAGGTTCGACCATGCAAGACTGATAAAACGCATGCTGAACTGAGGGAATGCAGAATTGAGCTTGACTGTCCCGATCGTTAATACGCTGGCCTTTCTGTTCACGGTGCTGGGCGACTGGTGGGTAGATAAGAAGGTCATCAGCAGAGGTATGCCCCCCCAAGCTCGACAGCTGATTGCGCCACGCGTAGCGTTTTCCCTCACTGATCGCATTGCAGATACTTGGATAGGCATGTTTTTGTCGATTTGCGGGATCGCACTCTGTGTGCAGAGTAAATCAGGTTGATCGATGCATATGCCGCTACGTCCGCTTCTGCTGCCGCCGCCCAGGCAGGCGTTTTGGAAACACTGGTCCGCAGCCATGGTGCCGGTGGCGTGGGGTTACGTCTTCCTACTTAGGTAGCTGTGAACCGGAAGCAGAGCCAAGATGCTCGCCGTCTGGTGTTGATTGTTGCGCTGGGCTAGATCGAACATGTCAGTGGTTTATTCGTGCCTTGTCCATGCTTTCTTTGCTCGTAACGAGAACCGGTTGTCTTCCAAGTGTCGTTTCGCTAGTAAGGGCTAGTACTCGCCGCAGTTTACATCGTCGGGGCTATGAGCAACGATGGTGTCCATGGGAAAGTCAACGGTCCCGATGTGGAAAGCCTCTGTCCCGTTTCGAGACCGAGGTGCCCGCTTATAGCGCAGACAGAGGAGGACAGGTAAACACGCGCTGTCTGAGCCGCATACTACGGGCAGCATCTCAAAACGTTTTTTTATAGAAAATTCCACTATGTACGTTGCATATCAGAGTGAATCAAGAAAGTCTCATAGAGTGGTGGTGTTTATTCGACTGATCTCATGCGGATTGCGCAGTTATCATCCGTTGTTCATTGATGCTGTGGAGGTGTACAGCGTACAGCGATGGTTGCGGCAACCTGTACCTGGACCACTGAGAGTGACAGTCCGCTGAATGGAGTAAGTAGCCGAAAATAGCCACTCACCAACTCAAAAAGGCTGGAATTACGAGCTCATACCTAGACCATGCAGCACTTGTCGTTCGGGAGGAAGCACTTTTGGATGTTTAGTTTAACGGTAGAAACCCCTGAATATGAGCTGACATACGGGCCATCGATGAATATGAAACCTTGCCAACGACGAGCTAAAATAATACAAGCTTATCGAGCTTTCTGGCAACGCCCGTCGCCCTCCCCAATTGACCAGCCCAAAAAGGGGGGCATGGAGCGACCCGAGAGACCCTTTTATTTCCCGTATGCCACCTAAATTCCCCATCGACGAATGGATCGGCGGTTTCTCGTGTTCCTTTCTGGCTGGGAAGACGCGCTTGGCACTGCTGGTTCTCACTTTTGTCCAATCATTCCCTCCTGTCTCCCCTTCCCTGGGATCTGCAAGGTACCTAGATACCGCAGGGGTCCCCCAGCTGTACTTCTCCTGAATCTTAATTAACTTCTCTAGTCTATCGCAATGCAACCCCGTAGGTTAGTTCAACTATCGTCCTTGGAGATCAGGCATCAGGATCCAAGAATGCCAGTCCCGATATTTATCAAGTCAGATAGCCGTGCCTGGCTGAGCGAGTTGCACATTTCATAAACTCATCTGTTCTTCGTCTTCGTCTTCCTTTTCTTCACTGTTGTACCAGGTAACCAATACAACGAGCTTTCCGTCGTTCCCTCCCGTTCGTTTATTCCTTCGTTCCGAATCCGGTCATTCGTTTTCAACTTCGAATTTTCTCTCTAGCTCGTCACGATCCTGAAAAGCCAGATACCAACGACAAGATGCGTGCCGCTACCTTCCTCTCTACGATCCTGGCCGCCAGCTCGGCGACGGCTATGAAGATGACTGTCCTTGCCGAATACCAAGTGTACGATTGGGCCGTAACGGGCTGGTCCGCCGGCTGTGCCCGGAATGGGTGTTATTATGGTAAGGAATCAATCACTCGGTCGCCACGATGCGCGGCCCCCTTTGCGGCCGCTAACAGTAGGCGATAGATTTCAACGTCACCGGTGTAGCGAACGAGACAGGCAAGCCGCCGAAGCCTGGCTTCACCGCCTACTGCAGCGGGCAGGGAGAGGGATCCCCTTACAAGAGCTGTCAACGGCTCGACAGCGAAGACAACGATGCCAGGATCGTAGCCAAGCTACTTGCGAACAACGCGACCACCAACGCAACGCGCCAGGCACATATCCAGGTCAGCATAGAACATACTGATCTGGACACCGCGTGAGTATTGAGTCAAATGTCTCATTGGGCATCCAAACGCAATTAACACGGTCTCGCAGCTCAACCTGGTGGAACTACACCGGAGACGCGTTCGCCCCCTTCAACCAATTCACCGCCCCGGAATACGAGTTCACCATTTCTCCCGACGAAGTGTATGGCGTGGCTGGAGGCATCTAAGATCGGATGATACATCTTATCAAGCAGAAAACATACCATGGGAAGCGATGGCTCATGGTGGCCGAGCTGGCACATCTCCATCCACGGCTTTCAGCTGGAGCTGCACAATAGCCAGTGGCAGTCCCCACGCAGAAATCGTTGCCGAAATAGAGAAGCTTGGTGAAGTGCTCCGTGTAGCTGGGATTGGTGGCGGAACGGGCGAGCCTTGGGCTGTTGCACTTCGATTACATTCTTCTCCGCAGGCCCGATGCCTCACGGAATAGCCTTTAATCCCTAATATTTGGAGAGGGGGAGAGAGGACCTCTGTAGGCATTCGGAGCGATGCTCGCGCTTGCGCAGAGTAGATTATTTTTTGAAATATATTGGACGCGGTCGCCGCCCCTGTGACATCGGGCAGCGATTAGGCCAATTGAACAAACATAACTCGCATGATGGTGAACGTCGACGGACCGAATTTGGGTTTTTTTTTTGTCTCGTACCTAGGATGATCCCTCGCAGCCTAGGTAGTCCATGCCCATCTTGTACATACCCGCCAAAAGGTCACACGCAAGGTCAGCCTGCTCACCATGTGTGTATATTATATATACCCGAGTTGAGTAGTGGGGTTTAGCTTGTGGAATGCCTTAACCTTCGGGATCCTACTTGATCGGTTAGCTGTACCTTGCTGTTGCGGGTTGTGGTAAAGCTGTTGGTTGGCGCTCTGCTGCTATCTCCTAATATTGCTATCTAGGACCTGGAATACTAGCCCGGTCGCCTGAAATGCCATGTGAGTATTTGTTAGTAGATATCCATTCAAATCTGCACACTCGTCTGCTCCGGATAGTGGCTCGAGGCGGAGTTGGCAGTCGATGGAATATTCGACTGGAGTGATCTATTTGACATGCCACATTTCTAGGGTATCAAAGGTTTAGGTAGAGGTTGGCGTAAAGCTGATGGCAAGATGTGAATATTCCACAAGAGGTGGCTGTAAGTGCTATTTCGGCTTTTGATATGCAATACTTAGCAGATAAATAGATATATATAAATATCAGGTATGTCGCGTCAGGTACCAACGGGATGGAACGAGTATTCTATGCTGCCTGATGGCGCTTGCGTGGGGCCTTACGCAAGTAATTGTGGCTGGTGTGACTGCGCCAAGACATTAAATTCTGTGCCCAGGTGGGCATTACATCAGATCAGTTGTCTCTCCTGGCTGCTCCCCCCTCCCCCGCCGACGATTTCCATACACTCGACTGGCTGTGCTGCGCCTTGCTTGTTGCGAAGGACACAATTTACTCTCCAGGTACACATTTCTTGACTCTATCCATCCTTTTTCCAAGCAATCCCAAGCAAGCTCTGCGTGGCTACCTGAATTGCTGAGATTTCCATTACGAACCGAACCTCACATTGACCTTGCCGTCGTAGAAACCCATAGGCACCCCTCACATCCACCCGATTACAAGAACCGTTGGAGCAGCCTTGCCTTTAGACCAACGCCAACAACCAACAAGTCTGTCTCATTAGTTATATTGACTCAAACAGCGGGAAACCTTCAGGCCATGAACGTGATCAAACTTCAGAGGTACGCTTGACAGTAAAACGTGCAAACCCCGGACCTAACATCACGCGTCGCATAGGAAATATCCTCAATTCCAACAGGGCGACATCTTCTCGCTGACTGACGCTTTCCGAAAGCTCGACGTCGACGACAAAGGCTACCTTGACGAGGCTACTGCCATCAAGGCCACGCAACAGAGTGAGCGCCAACCCTACGATGTCGTCCGACAGGCCTTGAAGGAGGTCGAGCTCGACTCCTCACGCAGAGTCGAGCTAGAAGATTACGTGGGCGTATGTCGCACAAAGTCGTTCCACCAGTACAACTTTGCCCGCAGCGCTGATGTGTATCTATAGCTAATCGCCAAGCTCCGCGACTCGTCTCCTGCTCAACAGCGCATGACTACCGGCGGTTCCGTACCATCCTCTGGAGGCGTGGTGTCCCAGAGAACCGGCGGTCATGCTTCTAAAGGGAGCATCGGCAAGATCCACGTGCAGGGATCCAATGCCAACATCACCCACACTATCAACGAAGATGAGCGAACCGAATTCACCCGCCATATCAATGCTGTCCTGGCTGGCGACCCCGACCTAGGAAGCCGGTTGCCCTTCCCGACCGATACCTTCGAGATGTTCGATGATTGCAAGGATGGTCTGGTGCTCGCCAAGCTCATCAACGACAGTGTACCCGACACGATCGACGAGCGTGTATTGAACGTCCCCGGTAGGAAGATCAAGCAACTCAATGCGTTCCACATGACGGAAAACAATAACATCGTCATCGAATCGGCCAAGGGTATCGGGTGCTCGGTTGTCAACATCGGCAGCGGTGATATCATTGAGGTCCGAGAACATCTGATTCTCGGCTTGATCTGGCAAATTATTCGAAGGGGTCTTCTGGGCAAGATTGATATCAAGCTACACCCCGAGCTTTACCGACTTTTGGAAGAAGACGAGACGCTCGAGCAATTCTTGCGCCTACCCCCTGAGCAGATTCTTCTTAGATGGTTTAACTACCACCTCAAAGCAGCTGGCTGGCAACGTAGGGTCAACAATTTTTCCAGCGATGTCAAAGACGGGGAAAACTACGCGGTTCTGCTGTCACAGATTGGGCGCGACTACGGCTGCACAAGGGCTCCGTTACAGACGCGCGACTTGTTGCAAAGGGCAGAGGAAGTCTTAGTAGATGCTGACAAGCTCAGCTGCCGAAAGTTCCTCACGCCCACCTCACTTGTCGCCGGAAATCCTAAGCTCAACCTTGCCTTTGTCGCAAACCTCTTCAATAACCACCCGTGCTTGGAGCCCATAACTGAGGAGGAGAAACAAGAAGTTGAGGACTTTGATGCCGAAGGGGAGCGGGAGGCTAGAGTATTCACATTGTGGCTCAACAGCCTTGACGTGCAACCGGCTGTTGTGTCGTTCTTTGATGATCTCCGCGATGGCACTATCCTGATGCAGGCATACGACAAGGTCATTAAGGGATCAGTAAACTGGAGACACGTCAACAAGAGGCCCGCACACGGCGGTGAGCTCATGAGGTTCAAGGCCGTTGAGAATACGAACTATGCCGTGGAGCTTGGAAAGCAGAATGGCTTCTCTCTCGTTGGTATCCAGGGCGCAGATATCACAGATGGCCAAAAGATGCTCACCTTGGGTCTCGTCTGGCAACTGATGCGCAAGGATATCACGCTCACGCTATCGGCGTTGGCACAGCGTCTAGGGAAACGGGAGATCACAGACTCGGAGATGGTGAAATGGGCGAACGAAATGGTGCGGAAGGGAGGCCGAAACTCTGCAGTCCGCTCGTTCAAGGACCCTTCAATTGGGACCGGTATCTTCTTGCTGGATGTGCTCAACGGTATGAAGAGCAGCTACGTCGACTACGACCTCGTTACCGCTGGACGGACTGATGACGAGGCGTACTTGAATGCTAAGCTCAGCATCAGCATCGCGAGAAAGATGGGGGCAACGATCTGGCTTGTACCCGAGGATATCTGCCAAGTTCGCAGCCGGCTGGTCACCACATTCATCGGTACGTTTCCTGAAATGATGTCTCACTTCGAGTACTAACGATATGGCAGGTTCATTGATGGCGACCCACGAGAAGATGCAGTAAATCAATCGAATTCGATTTCCTTGAGATGCAAGGGGGATAGGCATAAGGAGGTTAGGAAAAGTCTCACTTTGTATGGCTTGACGACGACACGTCTGTATATGTCAGGCACTTCATTAGCTTTTACGACGTCTCAGCAACTGCTCTAAAAACCCCCCAAAATGTATTAAATTCTCGTGCTCATCACCCGCTGTGTAAGGAAAAAGAACATGCACTTTTCGAGACCCCCTGAAGGTTTGAAGACGGTAGCCGTGATAAGCGACCATTCCGAAGCGCAGCAGAAGTAGACGCTGTGACAATCCGAGTTCCTCCCCATAAGACCAGGGATTCAGCGTGATGTGAGGCAACATTATTACGTCGACTGGTTGGTAGTCCGTGGCAGTCAGATTCAGCATTGAGGAGATCGTATTTGCAATATATATAGTCAAATGTGTCATGTTGAGACACGGCTTGTACAGACAACACAGAGTCGGCCATCAGCGTCATTGGGACTATCGAATGTATCCTATCAGGATAGCTAGGTAGACTAGTCCTTAGCCAGGGTTTACTAGCACTGGAAGAGAAAACTGATGAAAATACCTTTTTCGTTGTGTTATACACCAATGACCTTCATATATCCCGCTCATGATGCGTGTGCCATGATGCTAACGAAGGAGCTCGGTGTGTCGACCTCTCCGCGGTTCGGCGAGTTCCACTGGATGACGAGTGACTTGTTTGTTGTCCCTGTTCATGATAGAGTGTCTTTCTTGTAAGCCTCTTTTTTCGATGTTTTTTTTTTCTTTTTACGGTCCAAGGGTTAGATTTGGGGGAGCGGGAGGGAGAGACACAGACAGAGAGGGATGAATGAATCACATGTTCCGTGTTACTTTTGCTGATACTTAGAGATTGCTGCGGTGACGATTCTTGTTTGTTATCCTGGTAACTCTTCTGGGGGGACCGTGTTGAAGTGCTCTGACTCCACTTACTTACCTACTTTACGGACCGCTGCTCCTACAGCGAGTGCTTGGTGGATTAGCAGTGAAGGTAGTTTGTCATTGTTACCTCCTTTTTTCCCCTATTTGCACGCTGCATATTGTATATCCACGCCAAATAAAGCGAATGAAACGCTCGATCAGAGAGTAGACTTCGTGGTAGATATCAGTTGCTTTTTCTAATTATGACAGGCTAAACTTCTGAGTTGTGCGAACATCTAAAATCCTCGAGAGGTGTATCGCAAGCTTTCCCTCCCTTGGAAATAGGGGCTGAGGAGCAAAAACTTGATCACACCGCGTACGCAGCCATCGAGGTTAAGAATTCATATGAATCGCATAAGTGATCACACAAGATTCCCACTTCAGGTATTTCTTCCCGTATGCCCTTTTTTCCCCGCTGGGTAAGATATCTGAATGAGAGCGCTGCTGATGGTGACTAATATCCCAAAGCCTAATCCAACTCCGCACCATCCCGAGCTCCCTGAAATCATTCATGATTCAGTACCACTGTCGCTAGCCGCTCACCACACGGGGAGTACTAATATATACCATCGCATATCAGGCCGCCCACAATTTCAGATCCCCAGTGTTCAAAACTCGCTCACGTGTCTCCATGCAGACTCGGCGACCTCGTATCCTGATTTCCATGCACAGGCGCCGGAGGCTGTGCCGATACCCCGCCGTTCCTATTCTGGGCCGCCAGGTCTGAAGACTCCGGGCTCGACGGTGGTGCCTGCGGATTGCTGGTCATTTCTGCGCTCCTGGGGGCGTTCCAAGAGGCGACTAATCTCCCGGAGGCCATATGGAGCACGCTCTCAACCTCCGGCGACAGGCTCTGCCTGTGATCCAGCACCTCCCCCTCTGCGCTGGACCGCCGATTATGGCGATGGGGTTCCACTAGCGGGGCGACATCGTGTTGGTGTCCGCTGTTGCCATTTGTTCCAGGTGTTGCCGTTGCGTTATCTGGACCGACGTGTTGCTGCTGCTGCTGCTGCTGCTGGCTTGACCGGTCCTAGCCTGACTGAGCCGTGTCCCGGGTTCCTCTATTGCTCGGGGTGGAGGCGTTGCTGGGTTGAACTGGCTGCGGGATCTCTGGTATTTGGTGTCCGTTTTGACTGTTGGACCGATGGGCCCCTGGGTGGTTTATCAGTGAATGCGGCATGGTATGCAAGGTGGCCGAGTGAGCCATTGAAATTGACGTACCACTTGTGTTGTTGCTCCCGTTGCCTCTCTCCCGGTCTTGTTCCTCTTCATACAGAATGGATGACGTCGAGTTCCACCCCATTGTTGTCTGAAACCTCCATGTCCTTGGAGCAGAAGACCTGGTTATGTGCGGTGCTCCTGTCAGACTTTGGGGGTTTACTTACCGGCATGGTGGTATCCTTTCGAGGCGGCAACTTGCTACCACTAGTCAGAGCTTTTGCCTTCGATGCCTTCAAGGGTATATTTAACAAATGTCTGTCGAGTATGATATAATGCTGTGTTAAGTCTTCATGATAGGAAGGGCCAGGATGAAATTCTCAAGAATCATTTCTTTGCAGGATCAAATGTCATCGGCTCATTGGTTAGCTGGGTGATTATTGAGCCGAGAACAGACCGGGTAAGAGCGTTTGGTTCTGTGATTCAAGGCCGATCCTTTCGTGCATGACGAGGCTAAGGTAGGTAGGTAGAAGTGACAGACTACCTAGATATATATCTCAGGGATAGGAGAGGTTAATACGACACCAGAGGCTATTATGCCTATTACATACCGAAACTTGACTAGTTACCCCTATCTTGCTCATGTGGCTATCCCATCTGTCTGTACAGAGTAAGCGTTACGCTTACCTTGAATATCCTGTTCTACTATTTTCGAATTCCTGGAGTCTCCTATTTGTGAAGGGCAGCTACCTATCTAGGTATCTAGGTAGGTTTATTGCCGGTATGAGGTACCTTAGGCACATAGGCCAGGTATGTACTTCAGTAGTTACCTAGATACCTTAGGGCGCGGGGGGGGGGGGGGGGGGGGTGTTTAAAAGGGATAGCCACAAGGGTTTATTTTCATAAATTCATTTTAAGTGAACATCTGCGTACCAGGCTATCGTTCTAAGAATATCATTTTTAAAAAACATTTTTTTAGCCACTTAAAATATAAAAAAAAAAAAAAAATCCATTTATTTTTTTAAGATTATATATATTTAAACTTATTTTAATATTTTAAAAGGATTTAATGTTTTAAAAAAATAATATTATTTTTTTAAATAAATAAATGCTTTTTTTAAGTTATATTTAAAAAAAATAAAAAATCCCACACTTTAAAAATATAAAAAATAATATAAATAAAAATCGAACCTTAAGCTTTTTAAAAGTTTTATATATATATAAGCTTTATTAATTATAAATAATTAATTTATAATTAATTAAATTATTTAAATTATATTAAAAAACCTAAATTTTTAACCTTATATACCTTATTTTTTATACTTTATATAAGGTTTATTAAAAAAATTAATTTATTTAAAAAATATTAAATTATTAAAAGTTATATATATATAAATTTTTTATATAAATAATTTATCTTTTATTTTTAGCCCTTATTTTTTTTTCTTTTATTTTATCGCTTTTTTTTTCGATTTATATATCGAATATTAAATTATTAAAATTATATACGTATATATTTTATAAATAAATATATAAAAATAATAAATTAAAAAAAAGCATTTTAAAAGCCTTAATTTATTTTAAAGCCTTTAATCCATTTTTTAAACTATATATTCTTTTTTAAAATAATAAAATATATTTTTTATCTTTATTATATAATAAAGCATAGCTATTAGGGATTTTAGGTACCTATGCTTTTTTTATTTGTAAAACCCACGTTTAAGCATATTGGTCGGCGAACGCCCTTGTGGCCATTCTTTTTAAACACCCCCCCCCGCGCCCTAAGGTAGGTACATACCTAGGTATGTAACAGCCACCAAAGCACAACCAAGGCTCTGACATGGTCGCATGAATTGCCAATCGCTTATGTAGGATCAAGAAAGGAAACAATGCTGTGCCAAAATCAATATCGAGCCCAACTTGCTTTGTTGTGTTTTTCTCCTCCGCCTAGAATATCGTGGGATCCAGGCTGATAGTATTGGAATCCTTTAACTCCCTAATGCCTAGGGCACAACAGGAGAAGCTCAGCGTCATATCGTTCGTACTTGGGCCTCACCGCGTAGTCAAGGTTGAATGTTATGTTGCAAACAACCTTGGAAGTCTGACAAAGGGAGACTTGGTAGACAATAGGAAATATACTACTGTAAGGAGTAGCGTACCTGGAACTTCTCGAGATTTGCGCATACAGTAGTAGTAGCACGGCCTACCCAGAAAGCCTAGTGCTTGTAGCCCAATGCTTTGGGCGTTGCTGTTTATTACACAGTACACACACGGAGCATCATGACTGAGTGACAGAAGCCTGCCTGGGTTGCAGCCTGCAGGTGGCAGACCCACTTAGAATGAAATTTTATTGTTTCGGCAGCCAACCAAACCAGCCACCTGCATCTGCTCCATCTGCACACTTCTACATATTTCTCAGAGCAGGAACTGCAAAAGCTCGACTCTCCCATCATATCATCATCAGCATCATCACTCGGCGACAAGATCTCTTTCCTTTTTCCGCCGCCACCACCCCCATTCATCGCGGATTCAATCTGCAAAAACTTATTGGTTTTATCCTCCATCACCAAGCGTGACTGACACCTCTCTCTCTCTCCATTCCCATCCTTGTTTGATCTTCCTTTCTCCGCTGAGCCACCCAGCATTCTTTCACCATCATGTCTCGCGGTGGCACCACCCTCTACGTGACCGGCTTCAGCCATGGCACGCGTGCTCGCGACCTCGCCTACGAATTCGAACGGTATGTCAACTATCCTCCTCGGTGAAATCGATCGGCCCTCCTACGCTTCGGTCTCTCCTCCTCGCCCAACCTCCCCGGCCTCCCCTCCGTCGTGTCGTCGTCGTCGTCGTGTTGTTCTCGGCTTCGTCGAGTCCTCGATTCGTCTCCGTCTCCGTCTCCTTATTCAACGCTCCCACCTCCCACCTCGCCCAGCTTCTCCATCTCAGTAATCCTTCTGCCACGATCGAGCGGTCACATCCTCATCCTCGCCTGTTGAGCGCCAGCTTCTCGAAGCCTCTGTCGCATCACGATGCGATCGCCCGGGAAAGTGAAAATCACTGTGTTGCGGGAATGCTGACATTTTATCCATCTAGTTATGGTCGCCTGGTCCGCTGTGACATTCCTGCCCCACGCTCTGCTAGCAGTAGACTGTAAGTCCTGTGATTCGACCGCAACCAAATGAAAGCTCGGTGTTAACACTATCAGCAGGTTCGCCTTCGTGGAATACGAGGACCGCCGGGACGCTGATGATGCATACCATGAGATGCACAACAAGCGCATTGGTCGTGATGACATGCTGAAGATCGAGGTATATACATCGCATCACCCACGCCTCGCCTGCTCCTGTTTCTATTAACACTCTGTCAGTGGGCGCGTACTCCCCCTTCCGCTTCTTGGCGCTTTGACTCGGGTCGTGATCGCGATGCTGGCCGTGGTGAGCGTCGCGGAGGAGCTCGCTCCCCTCGTCGTGGTCGCTCTCCGTCGCCTCGCCGTAGCACTCGCGAATACTCTCCTAGAAAGGAGGATCGCCGTGAACGCGAGCGCGACCGAGACTACGACCGCGAGCGAGACCGCGAGTACGACCGTGACCGCCGCGACACCCGCGACCGTTCTCGCAGCCCCGACCCTCGGTATGAAAAGCCCGCCCCAATCCAGATAGATATATCAAACTGGTGCTGAGATGTTTGATCAACAGTGATCGTGATCGTGACGATCGTGATGACCGAGACCGCCGTGATGCGGGGGCCAACGGCGATGATCGTAAAGGTAAGCATTGTATCCTGCACAGCATAGCATACTCTCGATGAGCCTACTAACTGCGACTGCAGCCGTCGACAGCCCTCCCCCTCAGCATGATGACTTGGATGTCGCGGAGTAAAAAGTAAGGTTGACCAGTGGACAAAGCACCTGGGACAGGAGAAGAAAAATTTGATTTCACTTGTTGCAAGAGGATGCTACTCATTTTCTAGTCTCGATGTCTTTCGGCGAGTTGTTGATGCGATGCGCGACGGGTTCGTTCTGTACGGCTGGGTGATACAAAGGTAAATAAAGGGCCGAAGGTAGAGCGCAAAATCCTGATTGTTCCGATGCCAGGCCATTGCGAAGGCGAAGCATCTGAAGTACATGTCTTGGGAATGCCCACTTGGTCCAATGCTAGGTTTAGCTAGACATTTAATTACAAATGCTCTGTGATCCGAACTTCTCTTCACGTCTACCATCTCAGCTCAATACCCTATAAGACTGTGTGACCTTGAAAACTAGGACGCAGTCTAATATCCTCCTCTAGTACCGGTGTTAGTATTTAATCTGCACAACATAGGTGCAATCCGGTATGTACTCCTGACCTCATGAAATGCAAAGGCAAGGCGGTGTAGTTCCAATATCCCGAAGGCCCGGTCCTACCCGTTTCGAGGGATCTCCGAGTCCCGAGGACCTTTGTGGAGGTTGGTTCGCATGAGCATCGGAGTTCTATTTCGTCAGTTCTCACCCCTCACATGCACATATTTTATTATTTCTTGCCAGATGAGTCGTAGAACACTGCATGCTTGGATACCGTGCGTCTTTCAAGGATATCAAAGATGAGCACCACTTCAGAGCCTGCTATGGTAGGTATTGCCTACCAAGGCCGAATCCTGTAAGTAGGCTTTGCTTGTGGGATATCCGACTTATAAAATACTGTCTATTCTTCGGTAAGCTCTAACTTGTTTCTTGATGTTATTGATCTTGAACACCGGGAACTTGGTGAACACCGGGAACTTGGAAGAGGTGTACATGTCCTCTTTGATCAAGGGTCACGTCATTCGCAACCAGGGTCCAAGGGGGAAGGTGTTTGTATTACTTCCAATGCATGAGGTTCTGTATGCTCGTCAGCACTCGGGTGGCTGATATCTAATAATAAGCAGCCAGGCAGGTCGATAGACAGAAATACTTACTGGATTGCTTGTGTTTCTCATGGAAACCCCTCCAGATCGACTTGCATGATCTACCAGCCTACAACCTCAAGCCAACTTACTGGTCAGATCAGATCAGATTCAAGATTTACCTAGGTACCTCACAGATAGAAAGCCGCTTGTTGGCCAACTCCTGAGGTCCAGCCAGCACCCGACGTCACTAATACAAAGGTACATAGTACGAAGTCGGGAAAAGGCGTTGCCTTTTATGCCGAACCCCAGAAAAGTTACCCGAAGATTCTCGTGGCCCTTGAGCTGAAGAGGATTGGCCTGAGTGGGACCGAGATTGTGAAGATGGATTGGTTGGATATCTTTATTCTTCTTTTATAGCAACAGATGCAGCTGAGACTGGCAGGTCAGATTACTGTCAGACAACCTTTGCAGCAGACTCTATTTCGCTGGTCTGTTGACACCTAGTCAGGAACGGTGAGCAGTTGAAAAAGAAAAAGAAAAAAAATCGAAAAAAAAAAAAAAAAAAGTAAGTGCTCATGTGTTTGTGCAGTGAGCAGCCGACTTCGCCAGCTGAGCAGACCAAAGACCAACTGTTTTCTTGGTGCAAGCTTTGGCGCCGCCACCTTTTCACACAGGGGCACCTTAACTCTTAACTGAAATACTCCGTACTGTAACTTACTTTCAAGCTACACCTACACCAGCACGCACACACACGCGCATACCCAAGGTACTTCATTCAACCTCCGTCTGATGTAGCCGATCTTGTTCCTTTCGCCCTGCAAATTTTCTTCATTTCTTCATTTCTTCCAACTTCATATTTCACGTTCGTTTCTTTTCTTCGGCACTGACACTCGTGCCCAAAGGCAATCCGGCGAAGCTTCCAGCTAGCTTAAAGTACCGACGACCATCCTCTAAACAGTTGTTCAGAGCAGAGCCTGGTCCAGAGCCGATTCAGAGTGCACGCCCTCCACCATTGAACTCGGCATCCTATGTGTACCTGCGATCGTGCATTCCATAAGCCCGACTATGTCGCCCGCGATTTCGAGAATCTTTCCCAGAAGATAACTTCGTCCCACTAGTCGAACCTTCCGTTATCCCTCCATAGTACACATTGAGCATCCTTATAATAGCAGAGGTCTTGGATGGTATCGGATCTGAATAGGGAAACTCAATCAACCATCCACACCGATCTCCTACGACGCACACCGCTTACCGTCCATTGTGCCATTCCTACTTTTCCTGGAGCGCGATCCGTCCGCTAGGTTGGCAGTATGTCGACTGTATGTGCTGTCCTGCTCCTACAACCACTTCCTTACTCCTCTACGACCGGGACCTCAATGACCATGGCTAACTCGAGGTATTACAGAGTCCGGAAAGTGGTATCAAGGCCAAATATGCCAACGGTGATAGGTTTCTGCAGAGTAGGGAGTTCTTATCTGGCCCGGTAGTCGCTGCCTTCTGCGCCGGAGGTGTTGCTGGTGCCGTCTCTCGAACCGTCGTCTCGCCACTCGAACGCCTCAAGATTCTCTTCCAGGTCCAGAGCGCCGGTCACAATGAGTATAAGCTATCAGTAGGCAAGGCGCTGGTCAAGATGTGGAAGGAGGAAGGCTGGAGAGGATTCATGCGAGGCAATGGTACCAACTGCATTCGTATAGTCCCCTACTCGGCCGTCCAGTTCGGGAGCTACAACTTATACAAGAGGGTAAGTATCACGGTCTTATGGTTTTTTGGATGCTGAGAGGCGATGCTGGATGGTGATCAATTTACGCAGACGACATGGACCTGAGCTAATATCAATGACAGAAACTCTTCGAACCATATCCGGGTGCTCCCATGAGCTCGATTGAGAGACTAGTCTGTGGTGGTATTGCCGGAGTCACTTCAGTCTTCTTCACATATCCACTCGACATCGTTCGAACCCGACTCTCCATCCAGACAGCTTCATTCGCCGCGCTTGGTCCAAAACCTGGCGAGCAGCTTCCGGGCATGTGGATCACCATGACACGAATGTACAAGCAGGAGGGCGGTGTAAACGCATTATACCGCGGCATAATACCAACCGTAGCCGGTGTGGCACCCTACGTAAGTAAACAAATTCCATGATGGTGGCTAGTCGATGCGATGGGAGACTGACAGATGGTAGGTTGGGCTGAACTTCATGACATATGAATATGTCCGCAAGGTCTTGACCCCTGAGGGCGATCAAAACCCCAGTGCCGCACGAAAGCTTCTAGCCGGAGCCATATCGGGTGCGGTGGCACAGACGTGCACATATCCATTGTAAGTTTCGAGCCTCGTTTGTCCCGATAGACTTACTCTATGCTCACGATCGACTAGCGATGTGCTAAGACGCCGGTTCCAAATCAACACGATGTCTGGCATGGGTTACAAGTATAAGTCGATTGGAGACGCCGTCAAAATCATTGTAGCCCAGGAAGGAATCCGAGGTCTTTACAAGGGCCTGATTCCGAACTTACTCAAAGTGGCGCCCAGTATGGCTGCCAACTGGCTCAGTTTCGAGATGACTCGAGATTTCTTGGTTGGCCTGAAGGCGACAGAGACAGACGATCTATAGGGGCTGGGACACAGCAGCGAGATGATAGTATTGGCCCCCTCGATCTGGATAAAATCCAGAGCTGTACTCATTTATATTAGAGAGATGGAAATCGGCCATGGCGACCAATCACATGGTTAGAGGCTCTGGTTCGCAGTATCCGGTCACAGCGGGGCATACACATGGATGATGAGGAAGCATCATCATTGAGGAGCTAGACAAAGAGACATAGAGCGTCTGATTGACGCCTGAGAGGGTTTACAAGTCACATACGTACGTGGTGTCTGCCCTTCGATTAGAGGACAGCAAAGACAACAATGGTTGCGGGCCGTGGAGGTTACGCTCAGGAGAGATCGATCAACGCCATGGTTGAGAGAAGAACCGGCTTTGCATGTTGCTAGCAATGCATATATTGTTTCTGCTTGACCACATCTCGGAGCGGTATGAAAAGTGATACATACAATAAAAGACTTACCTGCATATGGATATATACACGCCTACATATATGGGTAGTCACATAAGTAACGTTGGTACTCCGTAGATCGAAAAAAAAAAATACATATGTATGTAGGATCCTTTTGAAGTTAAAAAGTCCATTGCTGCTGTGCTGTCGCATTCAGGGGGAAATCGACAACGTGTATAAAGCTGGCTCAGACTGTGCATGCCGAGCTTACTCAGGGCGAGTACTTTGTACTCCGTACTCCGTAAGGCTACTGTGCTGGTGCCGCTGCGGCCTACCTAGCAGCCTAGGTCAGCCACGGCTCGTTTGCACCAATGCGCCTCCACAACCCTAAATGCCCCCTCTCACCGCCCACCCACACAACCTTGGAATTCATTCCTCACCTTTGCGAACTTTTTCTGTGGCCCACCTTTTGACTTTCTTCTCGACCACTACTAACCCCAACAGCACCACCACTCTTCTCTCTCCCATCGACTCTCGATTTCCTCAAGTCGCCAACAGAGTCACCGTCAAGATGGGTACGTTCGTTATTTATTTGGAGTTTTCTATGCGAGTGGTCACTTGAGCGCATTGATGGACGGCTCCTGCCCAATTCAATTCGCTCTCGTCGTCTGCGCAATGGGCATCCATCTCTTTCGAGGTGACCCAACTGAGCATATATGAACCAAAAAAGCTGACCGAGGCTTTTCTACTCTGAATAGGTATCGATCTCGACCGCCACCACGTGCGCAGCACCCACCGAAAGGCTCCCAAGAGCGACAATGTCTACCTCAAGCTCCTGGTGAAGCTTTACCGCTTCCTGGCCCGTAAGTCCCGTCTCGAACCCGAAAACGTGAGATGTGATCGGTGATCGGGATGGAAGATGCTAATCCACACGTTCAATCCTCCTAGGCCGAACCGACTCCAACTTCAACAAGGTCGTTCTCCGACGTCTGTTTATGTCGAGAATCAACCGCCCCCCCGTCTCGCTCTCCCGCATTCAAAACCAGATTACCCGCGGTCAGGAAGGCAAGACCGTCGTCGTCGTTGGCACTGTCACCGATGACAACCGTCTTCTCGAGGTTCCCAAGGTTACCGTGGCCGCTATGCGATTCACCGCTACTGCCCGTGCCCGTATCCTCGCCGCTGGTGGTGAGACCCTGACCCTCGACCAGCTGGCTCTCCGCGCCCCTACTGGTAGCAACACTCTGCTGCTCCGTGGCCCCAAGAACAGCCGTGAGGCCGTCAAGCACTTCGGGTTCGGTCCCCACAAGCACAAGGTAAGATTATATGCTGTTTCTACGGGTGAAGGTGGTATTCTAATTTGGATTGCAGAAACCGTATGTCCAGTCCAAGGGTCGCAAGTTCGAGAAGGCCCGTGGTCGCAGACGATCAAGAGGTTTCAAGGTCTAGATGGATTTCTGAGGAGTATGGTCATGCGTCACGAATTCCGGTATACCATCAGTGCGTTTTGCAACGGAAAGGGAATTTTTCTGCTGCAGGGATGGTTTGTGCATGGTTCTGCATGGATCGGTATTACAGAAGTACTCAACATGGAATGAGATGCATTACCATTTCTGTGGCATTTGCACACACTTGAGAAGCCAATATAGCGTCTGCTTTCTGTGACTGAACATGTCGCTCATGCTGACCCGTGAATTGAATTGAATATCACGGAAAAAATGTCATCGGATTACTGTAGGGTTTTTTCTAGCGAATCCAGCAGAGTAGTCCGATTGACAACTCAGCCAGAGGTGAAGCATCAATAGTGAAGAAGAAGGAGGGGTGGTTGGAGGTTGATGTGTCCAAAGACAAACATACCTAACCTACATGTGTACCTAGGTATGTTCGCGCATGTGGCTTTATACTTATCCACCTGGTACCCTCAGTCTCAGTGAAACTCCGCATGGTGGTTAGAATTCTACCATCTTGTAGATGTCGAGAGCATTCCAAGTTCAACTAGATCAATTCACACGCTATCAAAAGTGCGTGTAGATTCCATGGAGGGTGTCACATGATTCCGCGTTTGAAGCGCGAAGCTAGGTACATATGTATCTCTGTTACCTAGGTAGTTACCTACCTTAGGTAGGTACATATGTAGGTACCTACCTATTTCGTCATCATGTCCTATTCTCACTCAGTACTTACCTCACCTTCATACCTAGGTAAAGCACCAACTCTTTCCAACGACCATTGACCCAGGAATATGCAGCACCAAATTTCAGATTCAAAATTTTCAGACTCATTGATCACGTACTTACTATACTCACATCAATAAAATTAAACACAGTCTGACGAGATGTGCGGTCGCTATGCTCTGGCTCTGGTAAGTGACAATATGTCAAAACGTCAACTCCCATATCAGAAAGACTGAACCAGCATCTCCGTGCAGAGGCCAGGCCAAGTCCGCGAGATGATGCAGGAAGACGCAATGCCTGTTGATGATGCGCCCGATGACGATGATCTTGACAACCCCGGTGCTCCCAGACAGAGCTATAACTTCGCCCCCGGGTACCACGGTATCGTCTATCGCGCCGATGTGCCAGACTGGGGCGCCGGTCCTCGCAGGCAGCATGGGAAGAAAAGCTCTGGCGGTGGCCGTGATGATGATAATGATGTTGCCGCTGAGGAAGCTGCCGAAGCGAATGCAGAGGGAGAGGAAACGGGTGGAAAGGGAGATGTCCACTACAAGCTGCAGAGCATGAAGTGGGGTCTCGTGCCTTTCTGGACGAAACGGAACCCCGGGTACGGCAGCCTGATGAAGACGATCAACTGTCGGGACGACTCGCTGGCGCAGAGCGGTGGTATGTGGAGCTCGATGAAGGCCCGGAAGCGGTGCCTCGTCGTCGCCCAGGGGTTCTACGAGTGGCTGAAGAAGGACGGCGGCAGGGAGAAGTTGCCGCATTTCGTGAAGCGCAAGGACGGTAAATTGATGTGCTTTGCCGGTTTGTGGGACGTGGTCAAGTACGAGGGTAAGTTCGCTATCGTGTTATGCTGCTGGTGGCTACGATGGAAGGGAGAGCCGGAGACGTCCCCGTGGACTTGGACTGATGACGCAAGGTGTAGATGACGACGAGCTCCAAAAACATTACACCTACACCATCATCACGACGGACTCGAACAAGCAGCTCAAATTCCTGCACGAGCGCATGCCCGTCATACTGGAAAACGGGTCGGAGGACGTGCACAAGTGGCTAGACCCCAAGCGCCACGAGTGGTCCCCCGAGCTACAGTCCCTCCTGAGGTCTTACGAGGGGGAGCTCGAAGTGTATCCCGTCAGCAAAGACGTGGGCAAGGTCGGCAATAACTCGCCTACCTTCATCGTGCCCATCGACAGTAAAGAGAACAAGTCCAACATCGCGAATTTCTTCGCCAAGGGCGGCGGGGCTAGTAAAACGGGAACTCCGGGCACGGCGAAGAAAGAGAAAGCGGCGGCAGGAAAGCTACAGGCCGAGAAGGAAGAGACCGGCGAGAGACAGCCGGAAATTGGTATCAAGGAAGACGAAGGCTTCGTCGCCATGGAGGGGCAACACGATGAAAAGACGAAAGGTGATGAGAGCCCCGCTGCCCATCACGACACCAGAGGTGTCAAACGCGACGCCGAAGACGGCAAAAAGGACAACAACGACGACGACAGCGACACGCAGACAGAAATAGCCAAACCGTCACCAGCGAAGAAGAAACCCAGGGTTCCACCAACCCGGAGCTCGATGACCACCAGGTCGGCGGCGCAACAAAATACGGAGTTGGCGTCTCCGCCGATGGGGCCGTCCCCGAGGCAGAAGATCAGCGCTACGAGTAACGGGACCCGTAGGAGCCCCGCCAAAGCGAACAACAATAACAAGGAGGCCGGGACGCAGAAGATTACAAAGTTCTTCGGTAATAGCACGTGAGTCTTCGGGTCGGAGGGCGTAGGGGCGTCGTCCGGCTGCGTTAGCTGGATCTATTCGAAGCGGATGGGAGTCAGGCGACAGGCCCGTCTCGTTGGGAGAGAGATGGACAAGCCTACCTATGCATACGCGCCTGTGTGTGTGTATGTATATATGTGTGCAAAGTGAATAGCTCAATGCGAATCAAATCAATTGCTTTGTTGATACACTATGTACTACAGATCAACAACCCCTGGAATAATACCTCATATGCGCGGGGTCGAACGGACAGGTATAGTAACATCAAGCTCCTCCTTGTCTATTAAGTAGGAAAAGCACTCGCGACGCATATCGCGCTAGTTCGATCTTTCGCCTTCTGGTGTAGAGGCACGGTTGATGTGGTCAGGAGGAACGAACGAACGAATTCCGACCCACCCAGGCTCGCCGGCCGTTTCGTCTTCGAACACAACAACCCTGCTTGTTCACACGCCGACAACGGCCACGACAAGACCGATGATGTGTCTTGGGATATGTAACAGTATATTTGACGAGTACGACAAGGCTGTTGGGTTGGGGGTGGGGGGACGGGGGGAAGAGCCCTCACGGCGTCCGTGGCAGAGCGTTATGTGGCTCCGGAACTGAGAATGTACTTACAGTAAACCGAACCCCGTTCCTCGCTCAGGATCCGAATGGAGAACTTTACTACTTACGTCTCCTTCGTCGAGGTCAACGGGCAGGCACGCAGGCACACGCCTCCGCCCGAGTCTTATCTAACCTTACTTTACTGTACAACACGCCTGCTCGTGGAGTTAGTTGTACGTAAGTTACGTATTATGTAGTCTACGGCGTCGGCGTTAGGTCCGGTATGAAGAGCTCACTCATATGGAATACTGCGAACTCCTGGGGTTAGGGTTCATCATTTGCTTATTTTTATTTTATTTTTTTGAATTTTATTTACAGGAATGAATGGGACAGAGGGTTTTCGTCTACGATTTCACTGCGGAGTGGATGGACGCGGTCGAGGTGATTGTTGTTCCGGAAATGTGACGGTCTCACAAACTTTCCTAACCCCCTTCCCTATTCTTCTTCTTCCATTATAGCCTAAAATCTTAAGCATATTCATGGTGCTTTTTGTACGCAAGTAAGGAGACTGGCCGCCGGTTTATTGGACTTAGATTAATGGTGTAAGACTTTAGGAAGTATTAGCATGACTATACAGGATGCACAGGACGGGTACCCCCATAAGTAAACTTATAGATGCGTTTCGTGATCAACACGGTCTAGAGCTGTGAGCCGTTTGATTGCATCATGTTACACATTGAGATCGGCAACCGTTTCATTGGACTATATCCGAACTTTGTATGTTAACCACAATATGAGATGATCCTGATGGTAGCCGAGTAGTTGCAATCGCACTGCACAACGGAGCACAACAGGCGATGATTCTGATGTTGATTGAGCAGTTGCATTGCAGAACGAAACACAACATGACATGCTCGCCACTCTGTGTAAACGTCTGTCAGGCACAAATCATCGAGCTCTGAGCGCCTACCTGGCGCAGAATCAGGTCAGTTGGGTTTTCAGAGTCCTCGCGGATACAGTCGTTATTCGATCATCCCGTGATACTCGGCGGTTACACAACGTGGCGAAAACGAAAACCCTCGCATGAACCTCAGCAGGCAACAATTTTCTTCGAGGGGAGTGGTGATACAAAGACTCTTCCTTGAGAGTCACACATCCAGTAACCAGCTTTCGAAAGGGCTATATAAAGGTGACTTATCCGTCCCCCTAAGTCATGACCAAGCTTGTTCTGTACCTCCCACACCAAGCGATCTAACCTACTCTCCCACCTCAAAAAAATTGTCTCCTCTTAACCCCCCAGACTTGAAGCAGCTTACCCAGAAGCTCACTACTCAAAGACATGAAGATCACTTCTTCCATCATTCCCGGCCTCGTCGCCACCACCGTCTCGGCCATCGATATATACGGCTACAGAAACGACATCCACTGTTCCGGGGGCGACCGGATCTGGTGCCAAAACGCGAACCCGAACGACTGCTGCGTCCGCTCCTCGGGGAACGTCTTCCGAGCGATCGGCATAGAGGCCATCCCGACGGACTGGGCCATCATCGGGCAGGCCTTCACCGGCGGCGACTGCAGGAACGTCAGGTTTGTCGTGCAGTCCCTCGCCAGGCGGACCATCTGCCTGGGCAATGACTACTACTCCGGCGGCAACTACAAATTCGCCAGCCTGAAGGAACGCTCCGAGGCCTGTCCCGCGAGCGCGAGCAGCGGCGACGGCGACGGTGACGGCGATGGCTGCGCTGCGGTCCACAGGGGTAACTTCATGGAGTTCGAGGACGGCTCTTCGTATAACATGACTGACCTCGATGATGCTCTTTACGCTGAACTGGTAAGCTTTAGCTGTACACCCCCCAAACACACACTATCCTGCTTTACAAGCTTCTAGAATACTGACATCTTTCTCCTCTACTTTTGTAGCAAGTATACCGGTTTTATTTATTTATTTCTTTCTTTCTGTCCCCTTTTTACAAATATCCTCCCGTAACTGACTAATTGGATTCGTGAACCAGTCTTACCATCTTCGAGAATGGCGGCCAGCCGGCTGATATCCCAGCCAAGTTTGACGCGTACAAGCTCGATTGACGGACGCATGGAGACATGTAGTTGAAGGACCTTGGAAGGGATAAGTGCTCGAATGGGGTACAGTACTGTACGAGGGTGCAAATGGGAACTTGGTTTCATATTTAACCCCAAGAACGTTAAGAACGTTTTGATCGGCGGTTGACACTTCGAGTCTGACCTCTTTTTTTCTATACTCTCTTTAATAGCGTTATATTGGACTTCTTCCGGTGTCACGTCCCGAACATTACATAAGCTAAGCAGTCAAATACTTCAACCAGGTCTCTACCTGCTCTTGTTCATACTAAATAAATTTCCAATTCCAATGACGTTATCCTTCGAAAATTTGCCTCTAGTCAGCTGAATATTCTTTCCTGAGCTCGTGGGTCGTTGTGTTTTGTTGTGCCTCGGCCACCATATCTAGTCGATGAAGTGAAGTGCTCGTGGAAAACCTCCGTGGCTGATGCGGCGGATGTCAGACGTCGGTAAGTGAACAAGCCGCGCTCAGGGGCATTCTACCCAGCTTACGTAACAGGCTCACTCGTACCGAGAGACGATTGCATAATTCAACGCCTCTTTCGGCACGTTCACCGTCCTCCACCTTAATCGCACCAGTCTTACGAAAGTCTGAGTGCGAGACTAGACTAGGTCTCCTATGAACGAATAACAAGAGAAGGGTTGACAGCAGTGTTCAGCCGCAGGAGTAAGCCACGAGGGTCATCGGAAAGTTGCAATCAGTAGAACAAACACCTTGAAATTGCTAAGAGATTTCCCCCGTAGATAATCAAACTGACCTTCCTTGCCGGACACTTTTCTACTTAACATTGGGTTATCCGCTTAGACCCGCTCCCCCCCTAGGCGTTCCCCTTATCTTCTGTTCGAAGCCTCTCGAAGGCCTCAACCGCTGTTATCCTGAACCGCACTTCGTTCAACATACATTTAATTACATCTTCAATCAGAATATCATCTGCTAGCTCGTCCTGCTGCTCCCGTACAGTGGCAAGCCATGCTTGCATTGCCTCTTTGGCCGAGGAGTCAGACTGGGCCATGCTGAGCTTCCAGTATGGTTGCGTCGTATCAGGCAATGGGACCATTCTGAGTAGGTACAATGCAGTGACGCCGAGCGCAAACATATCGCTAGGACAACCGCGTTCTCCCCGGAGGTACTCTCTGGGGACATACCATGGCGTGCCTCCCGAACACGGTGTGGTTGCCTTGTATGTGGCAGATCCGAAATCAATCAAGACTGCGCCACCCCGTCGATCGTAAAGGATATTGGACGGTTTGATGTCATTATGTAAGATACTGTTCTTGTGCAGGTAGACCAGTGCCGAAGACATGTCTCGGACCACACGTTTGGCATCCGCATCTGTACCGGTAAACCAATCGCGTTTTTTCCACGGCGAGTTGCTCAAGCTAGGGAAAGGAATATACTCCATGTAGATGGAATGAAACCGGGCGTCGGCTCCATAGAAGCCGACGATGGACTCCTGTCAGGTATACGTATTAGCTTTGCGATACGGCCATGGAATGTACAAAGACATGTAGGGATCGGTAGACTCACGTGCTTGATGCGCCGAAGCACCCCTCGCTCGTTCTCCCAGTCACTCGCCAGCTCTGGGATGCCGAGATACTGTGGCTCCTTCTTATTGCGAAGGACCTTGACGGCGACGATGCCGAATTTTTGATGGTCCGCACTGAACACAGATGCAGAGCTTCTGTCTGTTGCAAGATCCCGTTCATGAACAAGCGTGTAGGTGTTGTGGTCGTGGTCCAAGGTCTGTGGAGTAGACTCCTCCGACCGACCTTGTGCGAGATCCTGTGAGCTTGCTATTTCCACCTTCTGTCCAGACTCAAGGTTTAGAAGGGCATTGCCCTCCTTAACCGGCTGAAGAGATGTATCAATAGCGCCGTCAGACTAAACTCTGCTCTGTTAGCCGCGTGCTTATCTAGTGAGGAGGAAGGACAGTAACACCCACGGGAGTGCTAATTAAGACAACAGCTTGGCCGCGTTCACCTCGACCTCGCTTTGATGGTTGAATACTCTCTGCTTCTAATCCCTTTCTCTTCCCTCCAGACGCAGCTGTTTCGTCGGCGCCTTCGCCTTTCTTGGCGAGATAACGTCGGTGGAAGATGAACAGGTCCACAGCCATCTCACGGTCGCCGGTGGTAGAATGATAGGTAAGACGCCATGGACCAGGGTTAAGCTCGCATGAAGCATTGGCTTGAACGTAAAAGAAAGTCGAATCATGGCCACGAACTACTCCCTTATGCCTATCGTCTCTGAGGGAAGTAGCCTGAATGGCAGAAGTGCTGTAGTTCCGCAAGACGATATTGTCACTCTTCGGGTCAAAATATAATGCATAACGCTTCTGACGGAAGAAGAAGGAGAATAGTGCATTATCGGCAGACTGGATGCAAGCGTACAGCTGCCCGGGAGAATTGTTTAACTGGAAGGACACAGTCATGTGCTCGAGGTCATTGTTTCCAGGATCGTCGCGGGGAGAGACGACAACCCGAGTGTTGGCCACGGGCAGCGTTCGAAGGCTGAGGTTCTTAATATCAGGGACGATGCGATCAGAGACGGCTTGAGGCGATCGACTGGAGCTTGCTAAAGGGGTTGCTGGTCCCAATGAGGGTGGTTGCGCCAGCTCACCAGCTGAAAACAGTGCATTGAAATCGAAGAAGCTGTCCGGTAAGGCATTGTAGAATGAGCCAGTTAGGGGGTTTGCTGGTCCCCATGAGGGTAGTTGGGCCAGCTCCTCGACTGAGAATAGTCCCTCGAAGAAGCCGTCCGGTAAGACATTGGTGGACGAGCCAGGTAGGGGGGAAGAAGGTTGAGGGGGCCTAGACTCAGGCTCTGGCGCGTCGGACCGTTGGGAAGACATTCGAGTTGAAAGGCAACGTGATTCAATGTGCGGAATGGTATGTCAAGAAAGCTTTACGAGTTGGGATGTACGTGGTGGTATGTAAAGAAGACTTAACGAGTTGGGATATCGAATCCATTGCACGAGGGGCCGACAGGATATTTATATGCCTCGGCATGGTTCGTACCGTCGACGGCAGCCTAGCGCAGGCTGATTCTTGATATTTCACGGGCGTCCATGCAGTCCTTTGGTTGGGCGGCAGATCAGCTTGTTGGTTCGAACTTGCTTCGCCTGCATTCAAGTGAAGCCAGTAACGAGCCAGTCGTTTTGATGGCGGCCACGTATGAAACAATAGGGGCCCAATGTTACGAACCATCAAACAGCCCTTCAGCAAGTAAGATGGCAGAGTGGGAACCTCTCGGCCTCGCTGTCGCCATCCTGGGGTATTTCCACATACATGATAGCGCCCGGCACGCACCACCTAAGTCTTGGTGGCCATGTGGAAATACGCGCAGGATGGCGACAGCCTCGTTGGTTCCCGCTTCTAGGGCTCTCATTGGCTCTCATTGGCTTCCCTCGTTGGCCTTCTTCATCGGCCTCCATCATTGGCCTCCCTTGCTGGCATCCCTTGTTGGCAGCCCTTGTTGGCTCCCTCCTTCTCTCCTTCCCCTCCATCTCCCACACTTAACCCATCTATTCGTCCCACGTCTCCAGGATTCTCATCTTCCGTCTCTAGGGTTCTCGTTGGCCATTCTCCTTCTCCCTCTAGCTTCCTCCCTCGTGGGCCCTTCTTCGTCCCCGTCCAGTGGTATTCTAGTGGAGAGCCGAAGGGAGTTAGTCCGGCCGTCGGCTTCGCCACCGCAGACCTCAACCTGCAAATGGCGCGACGGTTCTTGTGTCTGTAAAGGTGGTTGTAAAGGTGGTTTTATTGTGTGTAATTGGTGCAAACCTTCAAGGTTAGCAAAATTACCGCGCGGCAGGGGCCTCTGGGGCTATCCATTGGATTGATGTGAAGGGTCGTCGGAAGATCCTCGATGCCGAGTTGACAGCCAATCAGACAGGGACATACCCGTGGACCCGCCCCCCGCCCCCCGCCCCCCATAATCACCTGGGCATTGATCCAGCACTCCAGCACTCCAGCATCTGGAGCCCAGATCCTTCTTCCTAAACTTGTACATGTACCGTACGAAAATATAGAATTCATATATAGATATATATAGGATTCATACACCCGATCCAAGACACAATTTGCTTCTATCCGCTGCATTGTATACTCGACTGCATCTCTACGACACTACATACCAGACCCCTAATAATCTCTGCAAGAAATACCTACGATGCCTTGGATAACTAGACCACCTGTCCCCCAGGCCATCTTTCTCGATGGTACCCAGTCCCGGTACCAATGGCCCTCCCACCTAGTGGAACACACGTGGGACGACCTATATGGCTGCCTCCACGACCGCTTCAACACCGTGCCCTTCTATATCCAAGATCCATTTGCTTTCCACCGCGACGCAACCGAACTTGCTTACAAGTCTGACAATCAGGAGCACTTTTACAAGTTGATGGAAGAGAGGAAGCATCAAAGACTTGAGGAACTCCGAGAAGCGTTCGACAAGATTACGAGTTCACTTTCGGAGGGGTATTCGGCATTCACTTTAGACCAGACAAATGCCATTGACAGTGCGATTTGTTACGGTAGCTTTGATCGGCTAGTCGAGTTTTTCGCATCATTTTTAGGTCCCAATAAACGCGGCAAGGAGCCTTTCCCAGGTCTGCCCCTCTCCCCTATCATCGATACTGACTTTGGCGATGCTAACAACTGAGTACCTCTATAGACAAGTCTCTGCAACGCGGAGGCCGCGGGCTTAAGAAAGACACTGTTCGAGAGGAGCCTACTGTGCCAGATGACTTACCCCCAACGCAAAGCATTCTTTCCCCATCGCGACCCCCGACCGCATCGTCGCCAGGATTGAGGAGCGCGAAACGGAAGCGACACCAAGCCGCAGACGACGAGAGTCCTGATTCGGAGCCACCACTGGCGCCTACGCCTGAGGTGAAAGAAACAGGCTATGAACGGGAACGGGAGTTGGATATGCCAAGCCAGCGATTGCCATCCACTCAGCGACAGAAACGCGGATCAACAGACACACATGACAATGGCAGCAGAACCAAGCGAATGCGAACCGGGAGCAGACATTCACAACCTCACACAGAAGATTCCAGCACAACATGGCGTCAAGATCAAATATCCGCGGCAATTAAGACCACCTCAGAAGCGGCATCAGCACAAGTAGCTGGTGAGCATACAATCACCACGACTTCAAGAAACCAAAGTAACATTACATACTCAGGTCAACATATAACTCGACTGGAGGGACAAGATAAGTCAGAGCAACCAGCAGCGCGTGTACGAAAAGGTAACCAAGGGCCTGTGAGGAGAGGTGCCCGGCGAGCGAGAGCTGCTGGGGTAACAGGTGATGTTGCGCCCGTGAGAAGAAGTGCTCGGCTAGCGAGAGCTGCCGGGACAAAGTGAAGCGTAGATAGAAGGAGAGTAATGATACCCCGTGTTTTGATTTCAGGATTTAGTCTACACTTCACCATGGATGGATGCACTATCTAGCATCAACACAAGTTATCTGGGATATATTCGCCCCCTGCCCGAATGCGGCCCCGATGCCTGGGAGGGAATAAACATGACTATGGTGGCACTGGTCTGATCTCGCACGCTATTGGGGCTGTGAAAGACTCTTGATTGATAATGACAGAGGAGTAAGTCTTGGGAATAAATGTAGCACTTGTATAAGAGGTATGCTACCAGAATTCGCTGCTACTTAGTCGTGGTGCATTGCTCGACCGTTTGTGATTTTTTAGATTAACTACATCCCCAAACTTCCTACCCACCTACGGTAGTTCATCACGTTCCAGCTAAGTTCTAACAACCCCCCATGGAATGATGGGCGACCCAACAAAACAAGAGGCGTCTTACTTGGATATTGTCGCTTCATGTGACGAGTAAGTACCTAGCCTAGGTAGTCTAAGCCGTTCCCACCCCGTCGGCCGTGCACGCTCTCTCAACTCACGGCAATCTTCCCTCCAGCTTTCCCTACGATGGCCCAGCAGCAGCCGAAAGGTACTACGGGCTCTATCTCCCCGACGACGATACACCCCACGGCTACCTGCTCCCGGCGACGGTCGAGAAGATGCCCTGGACCGCCGACTTCCAAGTCCGCCACGAGCCCCCGCGGCGCGTGACCGTGCTAGGCGGCTCCACCGGCCCGGTCTCGGCCGCCGCCCTCACCGCCGCCTTCTCCGGCCTGGTCTCGCGCTGCATCGAGCGGGACCTCTTCCACGTCCTGTGCCGGACGCACAGCGAGCCCTTCGCCGTCGTCGGCGCCCGCCGCCCCGACGGGCCCGTCTTCGTCGAGCGCTTCGCCACCGCCCTGTTCGGCCTGACCACGCGCGGCGCCCACCTCGTGGCCTACCACGTCGCCGCGGGGGCCCCCTCGTCGCCCTCATCGTCGCCCCCCTCGGGCCTCGGCATCTGGATCTCCCGACGCGCCGCCCACCTCTACACGTACCCGGGCATGCTGGACGCCACGGTGGCCGGGGGCGTCAAGGGCGGCGGCGCCTCGCCGCTGCAGACGCTGGTCGAGGAGGCGGACGAGGAGGCCTCGCTGCCGGCGGAGCTCGTGCGGTCGCGCGCGCGGTCCCGCGGCGTCCTCTCCCACATGGGCCTCACCGGCGACGGGTTCCCGGGG
Organism: Xylariomycetidae sp. FL2044; assembly: GCA_022376275.1. Lineage (NCBI taxonomy): Eukaryota > Fungi > Ascomycota > Sordariomycetes > Xylariomycetidae sp. FL2044. The sequence goes on from JAJNOH010000017.1 coordinate 92,635, forward strand.
GAACAGGGCCTGGTGACGCCCGACTACATCTACGTGTACGACATGGAGCTGCCGCCGGGGGTGGTGCCGCGGCCGCGCGACGACGAGGTATCCGACTTCTACTGCATGGGCGTCGCCGAGGTGCAGGCGGCGCTGCGGCGCGGCGAGTTCAAGCCCGACTCGGGCGCCGTGCTGGTCGACTTCCTGATCCGCCACGGGTTCATCAGCGCCGAGAACGAGAGGGACTTCGTCGAGATCAATATGAGATTGCATCGCCGACTGCCTTTCCGGACCGGATAAACATGGGTTGTTGGTTTTGTTTTTGTTTTTGGGGGCCGTCCTGACCCCCCCAAGGTCGATAACCAGACTAGTCGACTGGTGCTCTTCTGCGTCCATCTCTAGCGAGCAGATAGAGAGGGATATGCTGTCAATACCGTCACAATTTGCTTCTCATAGAGAAGCTGTACAGTGTCAGGAGTTACCTCGTGGTATTTCTTATCTGAAGGGGGTGATTACTTACAAGGGCTCTAGGGCGGTGCTAGGTGGCAATCATGCAACTGCACGCTTCATGGTCACAGCATCGCAGATGAAATGCATAGTAACGTTTGCTAGACAATTACTCTAGCAAATACCAACATTGAACTGTAAGGAAAATAACCAAGGGTCCCTGATCTTCACCTCCGCACATCCCGATCATCTATTTCGTCGCAGAAACTTGTACACCTCCTCTTGCCCAGAGCACTCGTCAAGAGTATTGATCACGGCGTAGATCGCCTGTAGCTCGCCCGCCACTTGCTTTAAGCCAGAGAAGAGAATAAGACTTTTTTTTTTTTTTCGCCGGGCAGATCCATACCTTCACCCGCATGCATGTAGACCTGTGCATTCTGCTCCGAGTCTTTACAATATATGTTTTCGGAGGCGTGTTGAAATACCAACGTCCGCAGCAGCGTGTCGTGGGCCCGAGACGGTTGCTCCGACTACTTAGGTGAGAGAAGGTGATAGATTAAGGCTGGGTCTGAGGATTGAGGATATTCCGGAAGCAGCTTCTTTATCGTCGAAGAATCAAATGAGGGCAATACTTCGGTGTCGAGGTGTGGTCAGAGAAATCAGAATAGCTTTTTCGTACAGTAAGTAGCTCAACGCAGGGGCGAGCGTACCACATCCCACATCCCACTGTTGACAGTCGCTCAGCTCAGTCTATGTATGATATATACCTGAATAAGACCCTCTAGGTGGAACACTATTGGAAAACTCGATTTTCGTAAATCGAACAACCCTTGGGGGGAAAACAACTTGATGCGACAGCCCATTGAGATTAAAAATTGAATATTTACCTACTTGATGTAAGAGAGCTGACTTCCCAAGATTACAAGATGAAATATCTATCTATCAATCAGAGTTGGTTATGTACCTCCAGGTATGCAGTAGAACTAGACTATATTATGTTTTGAACAAACGAGCGTTGCTATATTCAACCAATCCGCAAAACCGTCTAGGTGTTGGGTCAACACCCACGGTCATCCTTTCCACAGCAAGGCCAGTCCAGCCCAAAACGAAACAGGATTTTGCTTAGCAAGAGAAAACTTCGGGCCCCGGGACGGTGTAAGAGGTCATGCTGTTGTACTACATTCCCAACCGTCCAGTCAGTAATGGTTTCACAAGGTCAAACAGCGATAAGAGAGGCAAGAGATGGGGGGGAAGGGAAACGTACGATGTTGGCGGTGTAACCCGGGTCGGTGGCCTTGAAGGCCCCCGGGATCTTGGCGGTCGGCGAGGGCGTCGTGCTTCCGCCGCCAGAGACGATGACCTGGCCGCAGCCGATGTAGAACTGCGGCGTGGCGCCCGGGTTGTGGATGGCGAGCTGCTGGATCCTCAGGAGGTACTCCCCGTCGGGGATGCACTTGGGGATGGTGCCGCTGTACTGGGTCTTCATGTCCCATGTGGACTGGCCGCCGTTGATGGTTGGGCCTGGCGAGGTTTCGTTATTAGTCAGGGAGGCCCTGCACGTCTCGGGAGTATGCAGAGAGAAAGTGATGTTTGGTATATATATATAGAGATGTGGGAGAAAAAAAAATGAGACACTCACCCCAGTCGTAGAACTTGAACCAGTCGCCACTACCGTCGTAGTCGGCCACGGCGCCGGGGGCCTTGGACATGTATCTGAACACATCGAGGTCAGCCGGAAAGCACACGCTTTTTGTGTACTTGTTACGCTCTGAGTACGCACAGGGATGTCGGGCCTTGGTGGTAGACGGCGGTGTCGAGGGTGAAGGTGAAGGGGTCGCCAGCGTTCATTTCCAGAGTGCTGGTGTTGCCGCCAGTGGCGCCGCCGACATTGCATCGGAGGTCGTCGGAGGCGAGATCTTAGGTAGAAACAAAAGGTCAGCACCCTATCTCTGCCTTGTGTAAATCAGAAGACGACCGCCTTACCAGTCACGGGCGAGTTGTAGTTGCTGTTGCGTCGGACGAACTCGTAGGGAGTCCCCTGAGCCGTGCCCTTGGCGAGCGTCTGGAAGATGTAGTGGGCGGAGGCACCCTGGGCAGCCAGAGCCGCCGCGGCCACGGTGGCGATAACGCTCTTCATCTTGAAACGTGAAGTCGAGTCAAAAAGGTCTCGGGAGGCAACAAGACACAACGTAACGAGTGAGAGAAAGACGCGGAGAAGAACAACTCCTGAGGTTCGACAGCAAAGTTGGGACGAAGAGTTATCTTCTTCTACGCTTCGCCAGCCTGTCTATCTCTCTCCCTCGCGATCCTTAAAAGGCAAAAAGACCAGGGCCACCCCTTCGGCAGTTGATGCCCCAGGTCTCCCGTGACTGACGTCGTGATCAAGGAGCCCGCGCTTCTGTATATTGAAACGGGCCGAGTGCCCATGGCGTCGACGTGGGTTCTAAACAAAACAGCGCATTAAGGCCGGCAAGCAGGGATGGCATGGTATGGCATGGCATGGCATGGCCGCCGTCCCTCAGCTTAGGGCGGCCATCGCGAGAAAAGAAAGAAAGACCCCATGGGGGACACGAGCAATAGGAGAGCGTCTGACAGCGGAAAGGGATACGGATAGATTAATTACGCTGACTCTTTCGGTCTCCCGTGTTGATTGTCTCGAGCGCTCTCGGCCAATCATGGACTGCCAAGCACGTTATGGCTTAATTCGGAGGATGCACAATGTGCTCATTATGCTTTATCGCTCGGCAGTGAGGCTCCGGGAGAGGCGCTTCGGGACCAACAGGGTCAAAAGGAGAGAAGAGGATGGCGCGAAATGCAAGGAGATACGGAAATCGACAGCCAACAACTCGAGTCACGAGACATCAGGTATGCTTGTAGATTCAGCAGGACACATGCGTTGAATCGCAGTAAGTTGCGGTGTGCCGTATTTGTTGCTTCTTCTACCTTTCATCTACTCTTCGCTGCATGTACAGGTTAGCCCCTGAAATAATCTGCGAGGATCGAAGTAACGGTACATGAACCGCCTACAGAACGGGGGGACACTCGCATAATCCGCCGATGTATTGATTATATATCTAGTCCACGTATATAATATCGGGATCGACCCGTAAATATTTACACCACAGTAGTGAGAGCATCTCTGAGCAGATGCAGTAGACTCCTCCTCATTGGACACCTAGGCCACAAAGCTCGCTCTAGTTTGACTATCCATGCTGAGAGAAGAAAAAAACCCATAGAACATCTATACTTGCTAGCCATATCTACCAAGCGTCTGAATCATTCTCGGCCTCATTTGATTCACCGATATGGGATCCTTAGCAAGTGAACACATCCGGACCTATGAGTGTTAGCTTCGTACTCTCTCACACGAGGGCAGGTAACCATTACCTGGGACCGTGTAGCTCGTCACGCCCTGGTAGATGTCCAGCTGGATCCCCGGGTCGTTGGCCTCGGGACACCGTTAGCACCTTTTGCGCGTGATCACTGGGCCCTGCGGGCAGCACTCACCTTGTACGCGCCCGGGATACTGACGGTAGCGGGAGTCTTTGCGCCAGAACCTCCGGTCACTTCTATCTGCGCGCATTCCATCTACAGTACCATATCTCGTCAGCTATGTCGATTGATTGATGCCTTTGTCAGACCCCCCTGGTCATTAGAAACTTACGTAGAATTGAGCTCCCCCGGCACTGCGAGCGCCGTGGAGCGCGATCAGTTCCGCTCGGAGAACTAGAACGAGATAAGTCAGTGATGCCTTCGCAGTTATGTATCATGAGATTGGATGAGAATGTCTCGGCGCCAGTCTTTGGCAGTTCAGGGGTAAAAATCACGTCCGCATGAGAAGGAGCGGTTGGGAAAGTCCCGGATGTACGTACGGTATTGGCCATCTGGAAGACACTCTGGGATCTTGATGACTTGTTTTCCGCCGTTGCTGATGAGGTTGTCTGTCCCCCACTTCCCCCCAGCGAGGCCATCCTGCTGGACCTTGAACCATCCATCTCCGATTCCGGTGTCCTTGGTGGCATCGGTGACCTTCTTCAGATACGCGATAGTCGGGCCCTGAAAGCTGTCAGGTAGGTGTGCTCAATTGGTGGCGTGTTTTCCTCCTACCTTGTGACTGGAGTCAAGAACATCATCGGTGCCGGGACGCGCCGTGTTGGTGTCCAGCGTCTTCCGCCAGATAGCCGTGACCTCGCCCCCAGCTTTCACCGGGATCACGTTCGACGATGGCGTTGTAGGGTTGCTGCCTCCGTTACAAGCCATGTAGCTGGAGGATACATCGGATTGGGGCTGCAACTGCTTAGTCTCATAATTGAAAGCACCGCGGACTACGGAGAATAGCTCACCCCGTCGTAGCTGGGGGTACGTATGGCATAGCTGACGCCTGTCCGGATTCTGTCAGTAACGAGGTCACGCATTTCATGCAGAGCTTGAGTGCGCACCGTAATTCTTGCTCTCGTACTCAAGCTGGCAAAAGATGGTGTGCGCAGAAGCGGTTGCGGCGAAACCCGCGACAGCAAGGGCGACGAACTTCATTTTCAAGGGGCAGGGAGGTTTAGCCAGACGCCGCTACTGAGATGATCGTTTGACCGTATCTGGACTCTCTCGCGCGTCTGTGACTTTACAGATTCTGGTCTATTTGAATCCTTTCAGCTTGTTCCCCTGGGGCGACGACTCCAATCTGCCGAAGCATACGAGAATGGCTCCATCAACACACTGCAGTATGAACGGTCACATGTCACCTCACTCAATCTTATCTTCACTGCAAGACTGGCGCGATCTTACAGCGGCCACCCAAGAACAGACTCAGACAACGCGGCGCAAAGTCCTCCGTTCCGGATGTGGCCACATCAGCCCCCCGAACATAACTGTCTGCGTGAGCTGGGCGACAACTCGGTCCAGCTAAGCGGTTGGCAGCAGCGACTGACGAGGAACCAGAGGCCGATCAGTGGAGGCTTAGACAGGTCGCATTCTTACGCCTGCGAGCAGCTAAGGAGGCTGGCTGGCAGAAGTCTCCGATCTCAAAGGCAATCCGCAATTCGGGCCTAACACCCGTCGAGTCGTTTGGTAACCACCTCACGTGGCTCTTATCGCGTTGCGAGGCTGATGGCAGGAGACGCTGTGCAACGAGGGGAGGTCGGGGCGAAAGGCCACATGATCGACGTTGCGCATCACGGCCCCAAAAAGGGAAGGATTGGTTCCTGTTGTAAGTGGCACTCAATATAGGCTGAGAGGGGCGGGAAATGGTGATAGCGGGATGATTTGGTAGCGGAGTGGGAGTGGCATATTCCATCTCTCGACTTTATCCATATCAACAATCAATCAATCCTCGACTTGGCCTGCGCTTGGGTTGATTATGCGATCCTTGTCAAATCATGGTGATCTTCAGCAAACGGGAACATCATAGGGGAGACAGGGGAGCCTTCGAGGGCCCAGGCGGTCAGGGTCGAGATTCCAGCGCATCTCTCGCAGAGATCAGCCCGCTACCTGTCAGGGCTGCATCGACCGCTCGAGTGACGGGACCGCCTGGTGAAGAAGGTGAAGGAGGCCTTTAGGTAGTCCTCATAACAGGCGAGTAGAGATGATGATGCGGTGAAACAAGCGAGCATCTGGAGAAAGCCTGTCGTGCGGGGAAACTTCCCGTCGAAATAAAAACCTCTGATGATTTTATTGAGTACATGCTGCTTTGCCAAGATGGGGTTCGTTTCGGGGAAGCTCGTTAATCTGCTGTAGAAGGAAGAATCTAAGCCGCGGCCGCCGCCGCCTCCTCCCGAACTATGATGAACGCCATCTCATCCCTGCTTCTCCAACTTCCTTCATGAAGCCCCTGGCAGCGAGAGTCTCAGAACCTCATCCGTTCCTGACGACCATGAGGCTGCCGAGAAAGAAAGAGGCATCGTTTGACCCAGAACCCGTCGATCCTTTCTGGCTAGGGCCCCCCTTTAAGCTAACGAGATAACTCACCTCGCAGCAATTGTGCGATGATCGGTATCGTCGGTAGGATCCTCCCTCTAAGTAATGACATTGTCTTCACTGACAACCCAGGCAGCCGGACGCGCTTCAAGTATAGCCTCAAGCCCAATCGAGCTGACCGTCCTCGCTTACAGTACCAGGATTGTCTCTCTCTTGCCTCCGCAAATTTCATATCGACATATTGTGCCTTGGTGCCCGGACTGCCTCAGGATTCCGGCTGACAGTATCTGTTTAAGCGCCTGTCGCCTGTTTGCACCAGTCGGAACTCAGGCCAATCCACTCCGTAGTTTTTATCACCGCCCATCTATATACCCTTTGTATCTATCTGTGATATCTGCCTGCCGTATAGTGAGAGGTATACTAACACGAGCAAGGTGAGAGGCGCATTTGCTGTCCCATTCGCACACACACTCTCTCTCATATTAGGAATCTTGCCTCTATCTCGGCTCAGATCTCCGGATCTAGCCCTCATGCTTTAGCCATGCCATCTTTCGGGCTGGGGAAGTAGGTAAGCTGGCTATACCTGCGTTTGTAGATCATGTGTTCTTCCCGGAAAATTGGGATGCGCGTGGGTAACCTCTCCTTAAATCGTCCGGGTAGTACCATGAGGCGAAACCATTTATTAAGTGTCCCGATAACCCCCAACCTCTGCCCTGCCAGTCACGACTCTCGCGGTCTTGGAAGCTTGGCCATAGACCTCAAGGATGCCCAACTTCTCACGTATCGCGACTGCTCTCGCAGGCGCCGCCCTTGGTAAGCCCCTTATCAGTATCTTTCTAGGTAGGCTTGGGTTCCATCCGCTGAAACTTTCCTTAGCATTCCGGGCATGTGTCGCTCAAGAGGCCGTCCCTTACACCGACCCTGATACGGGTATCGAGTTCGGAACATGGACGCAGGGTGCCATGACCATCGGTCTGTCCCTGCCGGAAGATGCCATGACCACGGATGCGACCGAGTACATCGGTCTGCTGGTACGTCGGCGCCTGAAAATTCGCCTAGGCGACAACTAACCTCTACATGAAGCGATGCACCGGTGGGTGGTGTGGTATCTCACACGGAGAGTCGGGCCAGATGACACAAGCGCTCCTGCTCGTCGCATGGCCGTACGAAGACCAAGTCCTCACGTCCTTCCGATTCGCGACCGGCTACAACTTCCCTGGCGAATACACTGGCGATGCCACGTTGACGCAGATCTCGTCTAAGGTCGATGGCTCGAGTTTCGAGATCATATATAGATGCCAGGGCTGTTTTGCTTGGGACCAGGCGGGCTCGTCCGGCAGCGTCAAGACCTCCAGCGGGCTCCTGATCATGGGGCAGGCTTCTGCTACAGCACCCGTTACAAACCCTGAGTGTCCGAGTGATGTTCGCTTTGGTCAGCATACCACCTTCGGCCAGTTCGGTGCCCCCCTGGACTCTACCACCAAGGCATCCTACTCCGACTGGGCCGCGTTGGCGACCGAGACTGTCCCCGGGGAATGTGGAGATGGCTCCGGTGGTACACCGGGTCCTCAACCAGTCGCTGCTTGTATGGCCGACATGGCTGACCGCACTTTTGACTACATCGTCGTCGGCGGCGGAGCTGGGGGTATCCCAATGGCTGACAAGCTGAGCGAGGAGGGCCACAGCGTCCTCTTGGTCGAAAAGGGCCCGCCATCCACAGGTATCTGGGGTGGAAACATGAAGCCACTCTGGCTTCAGAAGACGGACCTGACGCGATTTGACGTACCGGGTTTGTGCAACCAGATTTGGGTTGATTCCGATGGCGTAGCTTGCCTCGATACTGATCAGATGGCCGGCTGCGTACTTGGCGGTGGTGTCGCCGTAAATGCCGGTCTTTGGTGGAAGGTATGGTTCTCTCCTCCGTACATCTGATTGACAACTTGACTAATTCCAAGCAGGCAAACCCTAAAGATTGGGATGAGAACTTCCCCGCTGGATGGCACGACGCAGATATGAAGGCGGCGACGGCAAGGGCATTCACCCGCATTCCCGGCACCTCCAGGCCTTCCCTCGACGGCAAGCTCTACATGCGGCAGGGCTTCGATGTTCTATCCAGCGGTCTGGCGCAGGGCGGTTTCAAGGGGTTGTCCTCTCCAAACGACGTCCCGGGAGAAAAGAATCGCACTTTCGGCCCTGCAGTGTATATGTATGAGGGCGGCGAGAGAGGCGGTCCTCTGGCGACCTATCTCGTCACTGCAGCCAAGAGGGATAACTTCGAGCTTTGGTTGAACACCCCTGTCCGGAGAGCTTTGCGCGAGGGCGGCCATATCACCGGCGTCGAGCTGGACTGCACCGTAGAAGGGGGCGGCTATGGCACCGTTTCGGTGACCCCCGAGACCGGACGAGTAATTGTGTCGGCTGGAACCTTTGGATCAGCTAAGTTTCTAATGAGGAGTAAGTTGATCTTCCCCGTGCCGTGGTGCTTGGCTGACTCTGTCATCAGGTGGCATTGGCCCAGCCGATCAACTGGAAATTGTCGCTGGTTCCACTGACGGACCTAACATGATTGGAAACGACTCCTGGATCAATCTCCCAGTTGGTTACAACTTGGTAGATCACGTCAACGTAAGACAGGACACATTCGAGACGAGCATCGCTGACTCATCTTCAACAGACCGACACGTACATTACCCACCCTGATGTCGTCTTTTACGACTTCTACGAGGCATGGAACACCCCCAAGGCTGGCGACAAGCAGCAATATCTTGGTAGGTGGGCGCTACGACGTGACGAGGAATAGATGTGTCTGACTCATTATACACAGCAAACCGAACCGGAATACTCGCTCAGGCGGCCCCGAACATCGGGCCTGCGGTATGCGTTCTCCATGCCCTGTGAAACTGATACCCGAGGCTAATACCAAAGCTTAGTTCTGGGAAGAGATCACAGGTCCAGACGGTATAGTTCGTCAGCTTCAATATACCGCGCGTGTCGAGGGCGCCGACCAGACAGATAACAACAGTGAGATTGCTGAGGCCGCTCGTTCTTTCTTTCAACCATGAGCTAATTATGAAACACCCGCAGGCACGATGATCATGAGTCAATACCTCGGAAGGGGCACGACGTCGCGAGGCCGCATGACCATCCAGTCCACGCTAGATACGATCGTCTCAGAGGTTCCGTACCTGAAAGACGAGAACGACAAATTCGCCGTCATCCAGGGCATCGAAAATCTTCGGGCTACGCTGGCCGGTGTCAAGAACCTGACATGGGCTGTCCCGGCCGAGAACCAGACGACGAAGGCGTACGTTGACAGCGTTGCTGTCACCGCCGCGAAGCGTCGGGCGAACCATTGGATGGGTATGTTCCGCCGATACATGAGCCTCGCAGCTTGATTGTTCCCGCTAATGGTGATGCGCCTCTAGGTACCAACAAGATGGGTGTGGATGACGGACGCGAAGAGGACGGCACTGCGGTCGTGGATCTCGACACCAAGGTCTACGGTACCGACAACCTGTTCGTGGTCGATGCCTCCATATTCCCCGGCATGGTGTCCGCGAACCCCTCGGGCATGATTGTGACCGTGGCCGAGCAGGCCGCCCAGAGGATCATGGCCTTGGACTCGACAAAGAGCACACCCATCAAGAAGCCGACTACCGAAAAGGGGGCGAACATCCTCGTCCTGCCTAACGGACCGATTTAGATAGGGCGATGGGACGTGAGCTTCATCCTGTTTACGCTGGTTTCACCCCCTTTGAGGGGTAATGATTTGCACAGAAAGGAGCAGACTTGACGACCGAGTGGTAGAAGCGGATTTGTATATATTTCCAGTAGCATGGAGAAACCGTTCTTTTGATCAGTATAACAAATCGGTTTCCCGCCCGAACCGTCGAGTTTCAAGTTTGTCCGAATACAAGCTACCTGGTACGAAGTGCTGGTCCGCCCTTAACGTAGGTCGTTGTTCAGCAGAGTTTCGAAAAACGCCACGTCAATACCCTGAAAACCCCACTCTGAAGAGTCTGGAGTAGGGTCGGCGTACAGCTCCTGGGAGGTAGGGTATTGGAACTGCGATTCGTATTGCGTGTTGTCGAACCTGCCTGGATCGTACAGAGAGGGAAATATATCCGGGCGGCTGTAGGACATATCAAAACCAGGCATGTAGGACATGTCAATGTCATTGGTTGCAAAACCTGAGCCAGCAATGTCGTCTACTATGGGCATTGTGTTGACAGGCGCAGGTGGCAATGTCTCCGGGACTGGCAGGGTTGTAGATAGTCTGCGCACAGGGTTGATGGTGATGGACCCGAGATAGGGTATATCGAGTAGGACAGTCGAATCGCTGCCGCTCATCATATCTTGGCTAGTGGCGTTGACCTCAAATATAGGCGTTAAACGGTTGATGATGTCCGAGGTCTCGCTCGCCAGTTTGTCGCTATTCGCCCTTGCCATTTCTTGCATTACTGTTTTAGCCTCCTTCACCAGTTTCCTGTCAGCCTCCCGTTGCAGCGAGGTGTGCTCGTCGCGCGCCCTAAGCCTAGGATCCAAGTAGCCCAGAAGGAGGGTCAATGCTGCGGCCAGGGCCCCGTAATCCTTGTGTCGACAGGCAAAAGCAGCGTCGTTCAACCGCATGAAGACGATGAAGGCCTCGAGCAGCCGCCTCGACGAGTTCATGCACATGGACTTGCTATAATCCCAGCGTCGCTCTTTCGGGTCCCTCATCATATAGGGGAGGTGGAGAAGGATGATCAGCCCGTGGTGATGCATCTGCAGCAACGTACGCATGAGCTTTATTAGACATACCGAGTGCGACGACGGCTCTGTCAGCACCTGGACCTCCCAAAAGTTGGGCCCCATGGATTTGGCAATCCGTTCAAGCTCACAGTCAATTTCTTGGGTCACGCCGAAAGCTGTGTCAGATTTGTTGCGGTTGCGGTTGATTATGGAGCTCATGACAACGGCATGGAGTTTTTCCATCCTCTCCAGGTCTGAGTCACCGACCATGAATTCCGGGGCCGTAAACGAATGGTCCTCGTTACAAGCCGGGAGTCCAAGTATAAGAGAAAGGTAGCGGTCAGAGAAGTTCATGCGAGCCCATAGCATATGGGCTTTCGTTCGCCTCGATGGCTCCGAGCTGGGATCGACGGACTTCAGCGGCGCCATGCCACGCCTATCTACGCCCATCAGCTGAGCAATCGCTAGGGACCGCCGATGAAGTAACCAAGCTTTTCGGAGGTTGCCTGCGTTGGCGTGGGAAACGGCCACGAGGCTCATGGCCTCCAGACCCTCAACCGAGCAAACAAGCTCGTCGTTGGATATGACTAGCTCGGATACGGTATGGACGAATCTCTTCACCATCGACCGAACAGAATCAGGCGATACCAAAGTGGGGTAGGCCGAAGGAGCCAGCTGCTGTAGACAGATACTCAACTGTATTAATCGTTTTGCGAGTAAGGCCGGATGACTCGTTACTGGGGGAACCTCTGAGACCGAAGACACCGGCTCGGAGCGGCCTTCCAGGAGATCTTGATAGTTACAGAAGACCATAAGGACGAACAGCGGGCCATGGCTAGCGGACGTTATGGCATCGATATCCTGCTGACAAGGAAACAGTGAATGCAGCGTGCGAGAAGTCTGGGAGTACTTGTTGGCCTGGTTTTCCTCGCCACGAGTCGCAGTTGACTGTTCCCGGTGAGGTTCGACCAAGTGAACTGCTCTGAAATCACCCCCCATGCTGGTGAGCAAGTCCTCCAGGGGCATGCTTTCGGTCACCGGCGGACGGAGGACGTCGGATGAATCGTGGTCTCCTTCGGCCGAATTGGTAACCTCGTGCAGCCCGCGTTCTGGGATAGAAGCATGGAAATCAGGCCCGACCGGCCCAACAAGCCTTTCTAACAGGTGCTCGACTCGCCCCAGGCGTTGGGCCAATCGTCGATCTGGCGCGGATGGTCCATTGTCGTCGAACTCCTGGCTCACACATGGCGTACCTCGCGATTCACAGCCAGCACACACGGTGGCATTATCTGCAAGGAGACAGCGTATCTTCCTTCTCCTACCTAACGCGAAATGTGATGTCAGATTTGATGCCCGCACATGCGGGAGCAATTACCACTCACATTCCCAGCAACTATGGGTTCCCTTTCGAATCCTCCTCCGTCTCGTCTTCGCGTCGACCCCAGAGGAGCCACGAGAATGCATCTGTGACATTTGTACTCGTCTCAGCAGAAGAGAGGCTCTCTACTGTATGCACTTCTTCCCTTTGGAGACTTTGGTAAGTAACGTCTCGCGAACTAGAAAGAATCGATGCGGTTTCGACGCCGATGCAGCCATTAATCGGATGATGCACGTTTTGTGAAAACTGCTCTAGATGGAAACATGGAATCGTAAGTTAACTGTAATCCTTCAGGGGCATGTCGAAGGCACAGCACTCTAAGTTACCTAGCAGCCTAGGTATGCTCATGCTGCTGCCAAGTCTTTCGGCCGAACGTGCGGACGAATTTGTCAGCGGCCTGGGCCCGGACGAATGGCCGGCATGAGGTAAGCATGTTTTGTGGGTCTAGCTGCCTGCCAGCTGGCATCTGCTGTCTCTCTTGCGATCTCGATTCTCAGAACCAAATTCCTTCCATGCCCAGGTGTCGTCTCGGACTATCAACGGCGCACCTAGGTATGTACAAGGAGCACCATCGACCCTGGACTGGGCTTCCCAGACATACAACTCGTCAGAAGACAACTATGCCAGGTACCTCCTACGCTTTTAAGCAGATATATCATATAAGACTTGAAGTTCTGGGAATGGAAGACTACCAGAGCTAGATATGTGAGACTCCAAGACCAAAAACAAGTCTCCCGATGCTAGATTGCTGGTATGATATCGAACCTGTGTGGAGGGAGGACTATGCTCCGCTAATGCCCGCTAAGCTTGACTCCTGTCTCATGAGAGGACTTAGCAGACTGCTTTCCCCTTGTTCGCAAGGCGATCAAGTACTATAATAACCAAGAAAGACTCCGAGAGCCCAACCCGGCTGGCCGTTACGGCATCACAACGCCCAATTACTTTCTTGACCCTACTAAAACACTGCCTGTCGTGCTTCTATGTCCGCTCATGCGTGCCTCTTGTCATGGAGAAGAAAATCTCCGGTGCGGTCTGATTGGCTGTTCCGTCTGACAGGTTTCTATATATGCAGTGTACCTGCAGCGCATCCGGCCTGGCAGCCACGTCATCCGATGCTTTCTGGCTTAGTCCAGTGCCGTGCGACTCAGACGTCCCGCTCGGGTATACTGTATCGTATGTATGTACGGCGAAGCTCGATTGCCTCCTCGTGGCAGGGTACCGTCACCCGCTCTGCTTCCTGACCGATGTGGAGATGATGTTTATCGCAGGAGGAGATGCCCAGTCTCATAGTCAGTATCACGGCTACCTGCGTCCGGTTGAACAAGAGGACCTCAGTCGCTCTTTCTACTCCACAAACAACGCTTCCAGGACAATACAGCGTCGCTGTCAAGTTGCAGCAGCGTGTGGCACCGGGATTCACAATACGCGCCTAAAATCGAAAGTACGCATGCAGGAAGCCTCTTCGGAGATTCAGTTACACGTGCAGCCGTGAGCCGCTGCAACTGTCCCTGTCGATGAGTGATGAATACGTGTTTGCCACATGGTCATCCTTGGCCTTGTCTATCACTCAGGGCAACTGCACCATCCTTGGCAGAGAGGGAACAACCCATCACGAGTTTTCATCTGCGCCTTTCATATGCGCTTGCCTGCTTCACTACAGAGCTCGAAAACGAGTACATGTCTATCAGCACCAGGACCGTCAACGTATACCTAGGTACGCTCCTACTCACCACATTAGGGAGTAGTTATTCACTAGCTACGCTAATCTCGTTGAATATCACAAACTACAGAAGGCAGCATTATGGCCCCAGTCATATCGAAGTATTTTGTCCTAGGGGTATAGTTGGGATGATTCCAACAGTACTTTGCACAACTAGAATAGTCCAGAACTGGCGCGGGTCGAGTTCCCATCTTCAATGGCTTCTATGTGACAAGCTCGGTTATCTGCTTCCCATAACGTATCATGAGCTCAGAAACCGCGTCACATCGAGCTCGGCCACGCACCCTCGTTGACCTGCGTGCCCTGGTTATCGCCAATGCATCATTACGATGCCGCCAATAAGGATATTCAACAGGGTGATCTGGTAGTTGGCGAGGACAGCAAGCCGTCGTGGAGGATATATAGGTAATTGATGCCAGGTCCTTGCCCGGCTTCGCGCAGAGAAGGACAAGCACCTGTGGGTTACGAGTACGACCCTGGATTGCTAGCAAATATGTCGGGTTTGACATGGCATCCCAAGAGCGCAGGAAAAAAGCCAAAGGGGCGATAGAAGCCCAAAGAAACGCACTGGATGAGAGCAACGGGACCCGTGCCTGCTCATCTGCTAACAATATTGGATTCGAGGTCAGATGCTTACCTCTATCTTGAAAGCAAGGGGGAATTATCGCTAATCACGATGACCAAGCATCACCACCTAAGTGACTCCGGCGGTCTTCACTGCTTTCTCGTCTCCCCTCTCCCCCACCCCAAGGCATCGACACGACTTCATCGGATATTCTCGGGATCCCATGAGCTCGTCTGCTTGAAAGACTCAAATATAATCACAGGGAGGCCGATGCCCAACAACGGAGCGCTCGGTGTCTTCCCTATGGTAACTGGATCAGGCAGCTTCACGATGGGCAGGGGCTTCGAACTGGAAATCGTCGTGACTTTCCCTCAGAACATTGGCATGGCACCCGCAGCATACTGTCGAATCCTGGTCACTCCCTGCAACCTCCCATGTAACCCGGCTGGCCAGGAAGCTTGCCACATGATATCTTTTCCCCGAAAGTATTAAAGGCCTGCTGCGCTTCCCGGGTAAACACCTCCTTGACGGCAAATCCTGCCGTCGTCTGAGCTGCAGCTGCAAATTTTTCGTTTGAGTAACGCCATGAACCATCCCGTGTATGCCCCCATATCGTAAAAAGAATACAATATGCTGCTGCTACGCAGCAACAGAGAATACCAACTCGGGTATTCGTTGGGGCTCCTGTACGTAGCGCATACGCCCAACCATCTCGTTGACTGCGGGCTGCTTTGCAGAAAGGGGGCTTTGGTCCGAGTTCTACTATCCAGGCAATTATCGGTGGGCCCAAGGAATCTTTGCTCACCTCCCATCAGGCATACATGCAATGGTAGGGCCAACATGTGCTTCAGGGGTTACAGCGGTCGTCGTCCCTTCCCCCCCGCGTATCACCACGGCATAGCAGCTAGTCATGCAGCCCATCGACGGGGACGCAATAACGGCCCAGGGGCGCATCTAATAAAAATTGACAGACTTCAGATCAGACCATACCGTCATCCCGAGTGTCGATACGACCTATTCAGTACACCAGAGTGCCCTAGCCTCGAAAATGCCTTGGCTGGCTTCTCACGAGCAAACACCCGCCCCCCTTTCCGCCCTCCTTCACTGCCGGGCGGTATTCGTGAAAGGGGATCACTTCTAGCCCGAACGCACACTAAGTGATGTGAATCAGTCTGCCGCCTTCCTCTTGAGGTAATGAGGCGGCACCGAAGCGCATGTGTTGTATTGTACCTGGGCAGTCCAGTCGCTCATGGAACGCAAACCTCAGCAACGTCTATGTGGCCCGTCCCAATCCAGTCCGGCGCCGCGCTGGTAGCAAAACGTTCGGCGACTAATAAGATGTTCGGCGGAAGAGATGTACCTGACCTTGGCCTAGTGGACTAGAATGTTTCGAGACCCTAGCCGGGCACCTCGCAGGTCTGTGCCTAACAGACTTCCAGAGTCTGAGGGGAATCAAGGTTTTTGTTTTCAAGTTGTCAAACAATCGCCACTCAACTTAGCGTTCGCAGGTTCCCGGCTGTGTGGTTCTCGGTTTTTTTCTTTCTTTCTTTCTTTTTTTTTTGTTTTCTCTTTTTTGGTTTCCTACACCCTTGAAACCGGGGATAAGAACTTTATTTTCCATCAGAAGGGCTAGTGATGACTTCGACGGGCGTGCGTTCGTGCTCAGCACGTGCGGTGATGTTTCCGAAACGGCTTTTGCTACTCTTGGACGAACGTAAAAAAAAAAAAAAAAAAAAAAAAAACGTCGTTTGGTAAGCAAAGCATCGGGAAACCAAGAATCCGATGTTCATCCTCGATGTCGGCAGATGCAGATTTCAATGACGCGAGCTTCTCTCCCTCTCTCTCTGCTTTGGGTTTTGGTCGTCACATACACACCCTGAATTGTGGTGATGACGTGAGTGAATGAGGTCAATTGAGAAGACGATGATGGACTTGCTTCGGACCTTTGGTCTATCTGTCGTCCTACTATCCCTACGATCAGGAGACAATCGATTGACTACCATAGATACAGAGTATATATATTTTTTATGTTTGTGGAGAATTTCTACCTCAGATGCTACATACATTGCGCCGTTGTCTGTTCGTGGATAATGAAGAAACTCCATCTGTCGCGGGAGTCATACTCATACTCACGATGGGTGGTTGTTCTAAAATTCCCTTGCCAGCGGCGGCCGTTGGGGGTTTTTTTTTTCCCACCACATACACACACTTTGGTCTGCTGGTAAGTAGTGGAATTCCGTGAACGCGAAGAAAGACATCCACGGCTGTAACGGGACATTAAGTTTCCCAAGTAATGATAATAAGCTCCGTCCCTACACACATCAGTTACCGGGTAAGTAATCTACGCAGGCATATCTGAAACCGAAACCCGATCCCATGAGGCTTAATCAATAATAATGTAAGTGTTCGCGGCACGCGTTGGAGATCGATCCCGCTAACCTGGGCCCGGGGGGAACGACGTGACAGCAGGTTTAACCTTAAAAAAATAAAGAAGAGAAGAAGGTGCAGAAATCCGAGACGAGATATAATAACCTGAACCAGTCCGCCCGATGGTTGTGCGGGATGAATGATGTCTATCGATGGAACCTCACGAACTTTGATGGGGACCAAGGAGAGTGAAAGCGAGGCAGTAGCGTGCGTGAGTGATACTGATACTGTAGCTGGTTTAAGAAAAAGGGGGTGCAGGTTCGTTGCGTTACCAGTATCGTGGTAGTATTGTGGCTGAAAGGGAAAAAACAAGATTGTTAGGGGGGGGCTGTCTCTACTGATGCTGCCGAGTACCCTTCCTTCATTTTCGAGGCTCTCTGGATCGACCATGCACCATTCAGCTGCCTCATCGACAAAACACAAGTGAATGGGGAAGAAAAGCTGAGGTGCCTTTGAGACGCTTTGGCTGAGCTTCACCTTGTCACCGAATCCCGCTAACCTCCAAGAGTTTTTACCCCTCCGGAAGCTGATTCTTGGGTGACTTGTAATGGCAGGCGGCCTGAAGCCGACGATAGATCTGGTCGCAGAATGAATAGAAGTGGACTTGATAATGTTGAATCCAGTGGTTTCTAGATTGACTTGCGTATTGCAAGGTGATCATCAATAGGAAATACATACCTACTTCGTGGGCATAATTGGGACGACGACGGTGACGCCAGCTACCTACTAGGGCTACGTGTGCTGGAGAAGGCAGCCCCGTTTTCGTTTTGTCTCCTATTGGAACCTCACCCCTGTGACCATCAATCTCGGAGCGTTTCTATCTAACCTTGGGAACCACATGAACCAACAAACTAACCACCTGGCAACTATTTATCTTCATCTATCCAGCATACCATTAGGTCCTCGTGGAAAGAGATGTCGTGGAGCTCGATGAATACATATGTAATTCTGGCAAAGGCGACATCCATTGTCTACTCCGTACCCCGATCACCCGCGTGCGTGATGGGTCTTGCTCTTGCATGGAACGCATAAAAACAACAAGAAACCGTATTCTCAGCTATCTGGCTATCCACCTACCTAGCAGTCTGCCTAGGTAATCTCCAGTCAGCTGAAACACCATTGATTGTTTTTTCTTGGGGGGACAATCGAATTGACAATTAATCTATTTCTACTTACCACTGCCACTCCGCCGCCCCAGATCCCACCAACAAGCTTCAACCTCGATTGACTGCCTGCCATCCGGACAACTTAACCCATAATAAAGGCCCTACCTACCTAGGTATTGACTGACCATGGGCGTCGACCCCGTCGTCACCGTCCCTACTTTATCATATATTTCTTCTTATTAACTCAGCAGCTTGAGCCTTGTCGTCGTTCCCCGGGCCTGCACCGCCTCATCGATCAGGTGTCAGGAGGATGAAACAGCCGGCACATTTCCTGTTGCACCAATCGCGCTCGAGTATGGTGGCCCGGCCAGCGCCAGGTGTAATCCAACTACTATCAGTTCAACCACTTTTTTTTTTTCTTCTTTTTTTTTCGCTGGTGACTCTGTTACTACAAAGTACCGGGCCCGCCAACCCTCATTCCTTATGGCTGGGACTAGCAAATACACGTGCGCAGGAGCACTCGGACCGCATGGAAGCCAAAGTACATCTGTACTCCTAAGAATATCGAAGTGATGGCTGGCGGGCTGGTAGTAGCAGCTTGTAACCGTCTTTGACGTTTACCGTCACACCCGTCTGTCAAGGCTGTTGTGTCCTCGTCGAACGCAATTCATCATGTCGACCTGTACTCAAGGAACACGAGCCTATTCACAGAACCTAGGTAGGTATCTACCTAGAAGCCAGCTTTCTCGTATGGCATTCCCTTGGCGGTGCGTGCGTTCGATATGGTCGGTAGGTATTCCATCGCCTCACGACGGTGGCTTTCAGATATACTGTAGTAGCCGCAAGCGTCTCTGTCCCGCGCTTCGCATCCATTGGAACGCTCTGTGGTAGCTATCCCGCCCTATTTTCTAGTGTCCGGCGATGCTATATTTTCAGGTGAGGTCCGGTATGATCTAGCGAAAAGGAGAACTGTCGTCGCAATTGCGCGATCCCTCCTATGAGTCTATGACAGCCAAACAATCACCGGTTTGCCCTGGCATGCTCGGAACCTCCCGACCGATTGAGATGCACGCTTCCGCGAGTCTTCTACCGGTCAGTCGCGAATCCGGTCAGAGATGGCACGTTTTAGCCCTGGCGGCCTACTGCATTTGGCATTTTATGGTGCGCAGATGTCTGACTACTCCGTACATAGCAGTTTCATGTCCGATCCCGGGGTCTCAGTTTGTAGATCATCTTCACTCTTCGCGCCGTAACTGGTCCTCCTCACACGTCATTTCCAAGGTTCAAGTAACAACCTTGGAACCTCCACTCCAGGGCTGGCTTGGAAGTACTGTATGCCCAAATCGTATTGTACAGACGCGACAGACAGGCTCGGCAGGCGCGTGACCTGTTGCCTGCATCTCAGCTTGCCAGTATCGCAGCTGATGATGATCAATGGAATTCTGCCGCCAGACCTAGGTACTCTCCGCGCCTGGCCTGGTGACGGAGTAGCCAGCCACATATACCCAGATACAACCCGTCCTCCCTAGATGTCCATTATTGTTCTTGAGTACCAGAACAATTACCACCTGCATGCAGTTCGTAAGTCGCAGAAGATCATCAAGGCGATCAGCCGCAGTGTTCTGCATAGCGAAGGGACGACGCTCAAATCGACCACCTTGACTTGCCAGTAAACCGTACAATACAGTACCTTTCTCCTCCAAGCTGGCCCCTTCTAGCTCGAGCGCCGCTAGATTAGCACTTTTGGTTCCCTTCCCATCTCTCCAGTACCGACCGTCCCGATTGGGGGCTCACCTGAGGCACTGGTGGCGGTTTAGTCGTGAACTATGCGCTCGACACAGTTAGCCAAATCATCCGTGAGCTTTCTAAGTTGAGTTAACCAGCGCTCACGTCAGGGACGCAGCAGACAGACATGTCGACCGTTGCGGCGGCCGCCCGTCTTTTTCAATGACATGCATCGAGGCTTTTTATTTGATTAATCCTTCAACTATCCCTTATGGGCAAGGATCGGGGGGGGGGGGGGGGGGGGGGGGGGGGGCCTGTCCACCCCCTTGGCCGGCCCGTACCCTGTGAAGATCATGGGGGTTCAGACGAGCTGCGCACCGCAAACCTGGCGCCATGATCTACGGCACACCAAATCTGATGCACCAGGACCCCCGTCTCAAACAACCGGCAGATGTCGTTACCAGAACAGGGGGGGAGGGGAGGACTGGCAGCAGAACCTACCACCTACTATCTAGGTACCATCTGCGCCTCAAGTTACATACAAGACAAGAAAGGTTAGATCCCTGAAGGAACAAGGCCCTTGTTCCTGGCGTAACCGTTTGGGGATATCCTTGGCCGCTGCCAAACCTTCTGTGGGGTATGCTAAACGTCGTCGTCCTCGGGTCGACTGCGCAATGCATAACGCAGAGTCTCTGATGTAGCCCTAGGGAGGTGGACACTGGTCGACTACGTTTCGTCCTTTCATTCCACGACTTTCGTATTGACTTGCCGGCCCAGAAACCAGCGAGTATGTATCCTCACCATCACCGTCAGGCCATCTATCCGTCGGTTGCCCTCCCAGCTATGAAGTCTGACCGGCATCCGGACCGGAATCTGGACAAACTTCTGCTTTAGTATTATTCAAAGGAGCTGGGCTCTCAGAAACACACGCCTATCTTCTCTTACCCCGGATACCCCCAGCTCTATACCTCCTCCGAGCTTTCAAACAGCTATTGTCTACAGTTGCTGTTCAACATTCATGCGATACAGCACTGCCTTCCTGACACCCTTCGACATTTTCGGGGCTACCATCCAATCTTTCGTCGTTGCATCGCTCTATCTCTGCTCCTTCCTGATCTCAAGTCGACTTCTCTTGCTTCCCCTTTTCCTCTGAGCAGGGTCTAGCCGGTCAGAGTACATACTGCTTCATCTCGAGTCAGTCCCTGACAGGTATCACCCCTCGATCGAACCCGTTCTGCCATCTGAGGTTACAGAGACCCATATAGTCATTGAACTGGGCCCATATCAAGCTCACCTAAGCCCAGCGATCGATTGTGGAGGTCCAAACGGATTTACAACTGGATCAACGTCTCAAGAACATTCCGTCAAACAGTCAGGGTTGTGGGTTTCCCTCTTTGTTTCTCTCGGCCCTCCAGCGACCCGACTCGAACTCGCGCGGAGATCTTGATCTGGGTACCTTCTGCTCATACATACCGTCGACTCAGTTACGCCGGCGATCTTGCTGTTTCGACCCGTTCTTGAAATCTTTGGGCACACCAGCTTCTTCACTGTCGATCACGTTGCTATCAGTCGATCTTATAGAGACGAGCTAATCCTTCCTCGAAAAAACAAAAGCTGGGTATCTGCTGTTCCACACCCAGGTTGATCTATACGTGGTTCTTTCCCGGAAACCTCCCTCACTCTTGGTATTTCTTCCTTGGGATCATCGAGGCTGCTTACATGCATCAACATTATTCCAATAGAATTTGAGGATCTTTCTACGTCAAACAAAGGTCTATTCAAGCCGCCCGCTGGATTCGCACACCGGGGCAGGAGACACGAGGTCACGAGGGACGAGGTTAAGGAAGAGGGAAAGAAGCTCTGGGTACATATTCACCCGTACCTAAGAGCTGATCGGGGCCACCAAAGCACTGGAGTGAGGACGTGGTAACTACGTACGGGTTCAGACCGTGGTTTTGTTCTACGGCTATCGTGAAGCTAAGGGCCTGTCGCTGGGTTATCTCGAAGGTTGATCATTGGGAATATCTTGGACCCTCAGCTGGCGCCCAAGGTTCCGACTTCAGCACGTCACTCCATCGACGACGTTATTAATATCTGCGCATCTTGTCATATTCGGGCAACGAGCTCCGACCTTCACCGTGCACTAAACAGGTTTTTGTGCAGAGCATTTCACAGCGCTCAGTCTTCGCCGGGACTCTGAACCCTAGCACAGCGAGATCTACCATCCACCAGTTAGGGGGCGCACTCGGCACATAACAGTAGCGGTCCAGATTCTGTATTCACTTCACATTCCAACACCCAAGGCGGAGAGCCTGGTTTAGGATTTATAGTAGCCTGCTGGCATCGTGGGACTCGCTCCGCCTCTGGCTCTCCCTTTCATATTGCATATCTGCGCAGGAGAGACAACCCCTTTGGCAGGCTAGCTGAGCGACCTTCGATGACTCGCAGACATCAAGCCATCTTGCGTTACACGGTTTCAAATAGTTCCGACGATCGAGTAATGTAACAAGGCAAATCCGCCACCCCATTCCGCCATCAAGACAAGCAGATACTGTTATCATCTCATCTTTGGCGAAGCAACACTACCCGGAGATCCAACCAACGCGACACTGGATACCACAGGCACCATGGATGTCACTTCACTACTGAACGCCTCAGCGGCGGCGCACAAGGAAGCACAGACAGAGGGGGAGGCGATAGGGCAAGTCGATCGAAGCTCTACGCCGTTGACGACAGCAGGAACTCCGGATCGTTCACCCGGGTCCCATACTCCGCCATCACGGAGGTCTAGCGATGCGCGGACGCCTAATCGGAACCGGACACCATGGGACGCCAATGGTTACGCATTGCCTCTGACTGTAAACAGCAAACCCTCGCAAACACCTGCTCGGCCTATCTTCCGCAGCGAATCTCCCGTAGGCTCCGTGAGTCCCAAGTCACCGAGACACAAGCTCTCCGACAGCCACAGCAGTCTGTCGTCGTATGCATCTTCGACGTCGTCTCTCTCTCATTCGAGGATTTCATCTATGTCTACGGTTGGCGGTTTCCAAACCATGAGTTCTATCCCCGACGTGCCCTCGGTTGAAAGCGAGCTCGAACCGGCAGAATTGGTGACCTCGAAGAACCCTGTCGCCGACACGTGGCAAAGGGGCAAGAGTGATGCAGCAGTATCTCCTACCGCCGTCACGGAAGAGGCAACATTGGCTGGGCGGCCAGGGTCACCTTCGGATGCCCTACTGATGTCCAGAAGTCAGGACTTGGATCGGAAAAGTCCATCAGGTACCGCTGTGTAAGTACCTATGATAGTGATTCATTCTTCTTACCCCTGCCTTCTGATTGGGCTACGTTATTCATCCCATTGATTCACTTGCTTGCTAGTCAAGCACGCTCAACGGAGTCGTTCGGCTACAGCCCCTCTACTAATTTCTTTTGACGTGCGAGTCCCTCCATCATTTCCTATGTACAGAGATTCCCCCTCATGACCCATTTCCAACCAAGTTGACCACGGGTTCAACACCAGGCGGTATCCCGTCATCCTTCCCATTCACCACTTTGCATCCTCATAGATACATCTAAAGACCCTAGACTATCTGTTATACCGAACTGCCAACCTGCTTTCAGAATCCTCGTTGCATGAGCGTTCCTCCCGTACCCCACCCAACTCCCATCATTCACCACCGATCTGGCCTCGGATCTCCCTGCTAATCCTATTTCAGGGCAAAGCATTTAAATGCCGATCTGATTTATCTCGTTCCACCTGAACTTGCTAAACATAAACGAGCTATTTCTGCCCCAGACTTTGCTGCCATCAGCAGAATAGACCGGACGTATCCCCCATTACCTACAACAATACAACCTACTCCCCCGCCATTGTACCAGGGTGGTCGTACTTCCAGCTACACGATGGACAAAACCCCAGACTCTCCGGCGATCGCGGTGCCCTCAATCCTGGACGAGCCCCTAAAATGCTTGTATGTCACCCACTGTGATACTGGATCTCAACTTCGGAAGGCCATCTCCCACATATTCGGTCGAAACAAGCTGTGCACCCGGATGATCCCCCAGCATGTCTGGGTGCATTTTTGCCGTAAACACTACCAGCGGAGCCGATACCGCAATGCCCAGGAGTACGCCAAGTTACAATGTGATCTTGTGGAGAAGCAGGTTAGTCGGGTCCAAGCATGGAGTGACGAGAACAAGAAGTGTGGACAAGCCGGGATCGTCCTCGACTGGTCTCTGTCCATGCGTAAACGTGAACAGAACCGCGTCCAGGAAAATTCCAACAGGCGCCACCATCAAGATATCAGCGATAACGAAGACACCTACGATCGTGCTGTGCTGAACGGCACCGCCGTCCCTGACTGGCTTCGTGACAAATGCGGCGAGGGCTACTCCACAGCCGAGATCCTAGACATAGTGAAGCGCCTCAAAGGCGAGATGGAGCAGAACAGCCTCACCCAGATACCCGACATCGAGATCCTGCCAAACATCTCTACCGACCACTCTGACGGCGGAAAAATAGATGGGAAGTCCAAGCCAGCATTAAAACGGAAGACTAGCGCCGGCAGCACGCACAAAAGGTCACAGTCCGTTGGTAATGTGCTACACTCTCATACTATGACACCTATCAGTCGTCACGGCAGCCAAAGCACCTACTGGAAGGCCAAGGCCGAGGCCGAGGACCAGGCTCATTCTTCGCCTGTTGAAAAGAGACCACGGCTGTCCGAGACCCCGTCCTACAGCGACCACCGTCCCACCGAGCCACCTAATTTCACCCGGCTTCCCGAGCGTCCTGCGCCGACCGTGGCTCCGGCATTGCGACCAATCCATCATCTCCCTCATCGTCCCGCCTTCAACTACATCCAAGAGCACAGAGGCGAGGAATCCTCCTACATGGGTGAGGAGGGGACTAGGAGCTCTCAGTACAATTTCGGTGGTGTTTTGCCTGCGCCGTCCCCACAGCGGTATAGCAACCAACCCATGGCAACACAGATAGAGGCCAACACCACACACGACTATCTCGACGCCCGGCGGCCGCCTCACCACCGATCCCACTCCGAGATGGCTGGGTTTGGTAACTACGGGTTTAATCCAAAGTTCACTTTTCGTCCCACGTCAACGACCGAGTACCCTGGACATCAGGGTTATCCTGTCGACCCGATACCCAGTTCGAGAGGTTACATGCCCCAGGAGCACGGGTACCCGCCCTCGGGCCCTCCCTCGGGCCCTCCCTCTTACTATGACGAGTCTCCCATGCCGCCGACGCGTGGCTATGCCCACCAGCCTCACTGGACATCTCCGGCGCCTTCCCATAACACCTGGCCCTCGCCCGGAAGCTCGCATGCCTCGGCATATCCCGCCCGGCACGCGCGCCATCAGAGCACCCCCAATGTGCCCCATATCGGAGTCTCACGTATTACCCCTGAGGAGGACCGGATGCACGCCGCGTCGCGCCTGCCGGCTCCCTACGGACACACGCCTCCCCAGCACAAGCGCCAGCACTCGTACGCTCCCTCGCACCACCACTACAGCAGCTATGGCCCTACGATCCCGGAGTCGGAGCAGGCCAAGGCCATCTACGCAGAGCGACGCTAGGTGGCCCCCCATCGCCACCAAACGATCGCGGTCTACGTCCGCACTAGGCCTTAGTCACTCCAACACAACTCGAGATAGGGAGATGTAGGCTGGTACGACCTTATCCGGATATGTTGTTCCTTCTTTCTCAGCCGCATGCTTTTAATACTTATCTCTTATTTATTTTTTTCTTTCCCTATGAACGCACCCAAAAATAGACGGCAAAGATCTATACCCCCCAGATACCCCCACCAAACTGTACCTAGGCGAAAAGAGAGAAGAAAAGGGAAAAAAAGGGGGAGGAATTCCCTGCTACGGTAGCTTAAGGGTTCAGCTACTCCGTATGAAGTTCATTTCATGTGGATGGGTGAAAAGAAAAACAAGGTGGCATTCTGATATTGTTTTATCCCCAACTTGACGGAGTCGGCGACGCGTTCGTTCTATTGCCTTGCCTTACCTTACCTACCCATGTATTGTATCTACATACTTATGTGGGAAAAAACTTTTTCTAAATCTTTCAACAACTGGCGTTTTTTCAGAGGCCCAGGGAATAAAGGGAAGAGAAATGGGAAATGGGACGGCGGGGTGGAATCTGCTACTTTTTTTTTCTCCTGGAGGGATACCCAAAACAGCACTTCTACAAATTGTAGAAGGACGGAAAGGAGTTCGTTCGTTCTTCCCTGCCTTCATGTTTTTTTTTCTTTACTTGATTTTGTCTCCTTTTCTTCTTTTTTTTTTCTTGCTCTCGTTTTCTGTTTCTTCTTCTTTTTCTTCTCAGAACTAAGTGGATGGGGGGCGCTAAGGAGAATCTGGGATACATAAACATGGTTGGCAGAACAGGCAGGGCAGTATGAGATTAACGGAATGGAGGGACGGAATGGAATGGAATGGACAGGATCTATGGGAAACAGGAGGAAAGGAGAGGAAAGGAGAGGAAAGGAAAGGAAAGGGAGGATAAAGACTATCTGCGATGGCAAAACTCCACAGGAATATTCTTTTTTTTTCTATTTTTTCTTTGATATGTCGAATTATCTAAAGACTTTGCTGCTCTCTCTATCTCTCTCCGTATATCTTTCATCTCTCTCTGTGTGTCTCTGTCTCCTGGTCATTTTTAAAACTTCTTAAATCTACCTATTCTCAATGCTGCGAAATCTTCCACCATCATCACGTGAAAACGCACAACTGACTGTCCACCCCTTGTAACGGACAGATGGATGGATGTATGGATAAACTCAATGACTGGATAGCTGGGCTGGCCTAGACACCTGGAGGTTAGCTTGAGCTTGACCACGAGGTACTTATGAATGAATTCCATACGCTGACCTTGCTCGAACAGATATGGCCTGGATAAGGTGGTTTGCAGGATCCGTACTTTTACGTGACGTTACGTAACATAGGGAATAGTAGTATTTGTACTACGTAGATTGGAGATGGATTCAAGGTTCTTCTCGCTAGGATAGCCTCGAGTAAACTTGAGGTGACCGTTGGGAACGTTGAGATATATGCCTTGTCTTTTTTGTTCTCTTGGCAGGGGTTCTAGACCAGTGCATCTATCACATTGAATGGTACCTGCATAAGGCTGGACTATTTCAGTCTAGCCCAGTGCCCAGGTGGTAATATTTTAATGTGTTAAGCGGGCATCAGCACGGGTCGGGTCGGGGGTGATCACATCAGCAAACTACATACCTAGCTGGATATGTACGTCATATCATGTACCTTACATGGATAATTCAACGTGGGAACCTTGGCCTCGATGGTGAACCATATGGATAGAAGTGTTATCTCCTTTTGACAACTGGGGAAAACAAAAGGTCTTAATGGCTGCAGTATTTGTGCCATTAGGTAACAAGAAGATCCAGAATTTGCAGAACCTTTCAAGGAAAGGTGCCCAGCTGGAGGTGAATGAAGGGTGGCTTATTAGAGTTGAGACCGGAAGGTGCATGTACTGGGGAGCTCGGGGCACCTGCGTCAATAGCAGTATCTGATTGGTTCAATCAGTGTCGCCGCTGCTGCTTTAGGAAGGTTTACCAAGGCACACATGTACCCTTGTGGAAATTGGGTTACTGGAGCACATTACTAATACCTCTCGTCCTCCAGATGTCTCTTCCAATTAGCATCATGACTTAGACCCTTAGGCCTTACCGTAGGTACTCAGCTGCACAGCATGAAGAAGCCTTGTTTTCAGCTGAGCAATGCACCATCACCTAATGGTAACGGTTTGCAAATCATACCTAGGTAGGCTCTACGATACTTAGCTTTGTCTCCACAAGATGAGGATGACTACAGCACCCCTTGAGACGGGCATGTGCATACAAGACTTTGCGGTGTATCATTTCCCTCGCTACCTAGGTAAGTAACTACCAGATGGAAACCCTGAGCTGATAGAAGCAAGGTCTCGCTTCATGGCGACACAACACCTGCAGGTGGTAAGTCTTATCAATCCAAACAAGCAAACAACGCGAACGAAGCGAAAACCCTTGAATGGAGGCAGATAAGCAACCGCCTCCCCCTTACCTACATACTTTATGTAGGTACCTTGGTAGGCATATTTGAGGCCATTTCTATTCGAACTATCTCAAACTCCCGCACCTCAGCTGTCCCTATATCTTTCTTGTCTCCCTCCTCGCCAGATTATCCATTATTGTTATTGCCTGAGAACCTTTCTTTGGATGCATAGAGAGTCTCAACTGTGCAGCCTCTCTCCCCGTCGCGCCTATTCACCACTTCTGTTTTGTATCGGCTGATGTCTGGCCAACTTGAGTATTTTCCCAAACAAAGAATTGGCCTCTAGGAGGTGGACTTGCCTCTTAGCAACCCGCACCTATCTACAGCACCTACCTCCAGCAAATTTCACCGACTTTCGACTCTCCGACCAATCTCCCACCTGTGATAATAGGTCCATTCTTCCACTCATACATCTGTCACAGCAACTGTTCCATCCTGTTTCCACGCCAGATTACAATTGTCAGGATGTCTGAGCACAGCGGAACCATCCCCGACGAAACCACTGTTGCCTTCGCTTTCGACATCGATGGTGTTCTCGTCAAGGGCAAGAAGCCGATCCCGGGCGCGACAGAAGCCATCAAGGAGCTCCAAGACAAGAATATCCCCTTCGTATTCCTGACCAACGGTGGAGGTCTCACCGAGAAAGCACACGTGGAGAAGGTCGGCATGCGGCTCGGTCTCGAGCTCGACGCCAAGCAGTTTATGCAGTCGCACACGCCCTACTTCGATCTGGTCCAACAATACGAGAACAAGACAATCCTCGCCCTCGGCGGCCATGGCCAACACATCCGCGAGCTGGCACACGCCTACGGCTTCAAGAAGGTGGTCACATCATCCGACGTTATGAAGGAGTGCGAGCACGTCCACCCGTTCCCCGAAATGACGACAGCGCACCACGCCGAGCACGGCCTTAGTACCAGCGACCGCGGTCACGACCAGGACCTATCTGCTACCCAGATCTCTGCCATACTTGTCTGGAGCTCGCCCCGCGACTGGTGCCTCGACCTCCAGATAGTTGGTGACCTCTTACTCTCCGTCGGTGGCCGACTTGGCACCCGCTCCCCCAAGAATGGCGACCGCTCCCTGCCGAATAATGGCTACCTTCAGGACGATCAGCCCAAGTTATACTTCTGCAATCCAGACTTTGAGTGGGCTACACAGCGTAAGTCTGCTATTTCTCATCGCAATCTCTTTATTGATCCATACCATAATTCCACGTCCTCCACTATCTCTCCCCTCGATCATCCAAAAACACTATGCCATCTTATAACTGCCTACATTCCGGATTGAATGATCTTTTATTCTCTCCTTTCCTCATCGTTTTCTCCTTACTCCATGGTAAGTCAACCACTGACCCCAGAGCTGGGACTAGACCAACACCCACGCTTCGCACAGGGCGCATTCCGCGAGGCGCTCAAGGGAATCTGGAAATATGCAACGCAAGGGCAGGCGGAGTTGCAGTACGAAGTGATGGGCAAGCCGATGGAGAAGTCATTTGCCTACGCTGAGCGTCTGCTGATCGAGTACAATGAGCAGCTCAACGACCGCTTGGGGCTGCGTGAGGAGGAGGGCGGGCGCCGTCGCATCGACGTTGTCTACATGATCGGCGACAACCCGGAGAGCGATATCATCGGGGCCAACTCATTCGCGTCGCGCCAGGGCCTCGAGTGGCGCAGCGTCCTGGTCGAGACCGGCATCTACGTCGCCGGCACCACCCCCCGCCACCCCCCTTACTACACTGCCCACAATGTCACCGACGCGGTCCGCTGGGTGCTGAATCACGAACGCCCGACGCACAGCGCTGAAGCCAGCAGCACCTACCATCCTGACGACGACTCTAGCGAGGTCGGGTCCGAGGAAACGGAGGCCTACGGCGGCAACTGCTGCGTGTCGGAGGATGATGTGTCGGTGTTCAGTGTCGTGGGGAGCGGCATCGAGAGCTTGGAGGGTAGCTTCCACGAATGAAGCTTTGAGGGATTAGTATGGAAAAAAAAAAAAAACTGATGAGATCATGATGATGGACGATATGGTGCAACGCTGGCCGATTACCTAAAGGGGGGAGGTACCTGGAATACCCCATGATCTCTTTGCCCTTTTTGTCTTCTCCTTCGTAGATACATACACCAGCTTGATGTTGGCTTCAGCATTCCTTGATACCTGAAATAGCTAGCTTCTTTGCACTTGCATATATTGCCCCGAAACCATGCTATGGATAGATACATAGATGGCAAGCAAGCAAGCAAGTTGCAGAAGAATCAGGTAACTACTTAAGTAGTTGGACTTGGGTAGATAAGCCAAGACATACCTAGGTAGCCAGTGCCTAATATCTAGGTATACACAATGAGTGCCTCGCTCGGGCGGGGAAAAAGAATAAAAAAATGCTATATCCAATGGATATTAAAACAACGCTCTTTGTCATGTTCTTTTCTTTTCTCTTCTTATATGACCAACATATGGATATAGCATTATTAAATGCCTAAAATAACTTATGTTAACCTAACAGGTATTTATAAGGGGAAAAATATACGAGTTTAATGCGAGACGGGATTCCTAGGCTGACCTGCGAGTTGATATATAAGTACACCCTGGATAGTGTGAGTCTCATATACTTACTTGCAGTCAGGGGGTTTCCTTTGGTGTCATGATTATGGGAGTCTTATCAAGGGATATTCACCTGGCTATAGGCGGGAAACGGAATCGCTATGGTGGTTTTCGTATGTGTCGTGTTGGCTTGGAACCACGTGCAATGCTTTAATTTATGATTTTATATTATGGTATATATTAAGTAGTACAGGATATATTAAGTAGTATAGGACTGTTCTATTATCAATGCTCATGGATGTCTTGGCATGAGTGCACGTACCACATTGATCATCAGCCCACCGTGGGAACCCCTGTGTCTCTCAATAACCTTACCTAATACGAAGTACGAAGTAGCACAAACGCGCATTCCTACTCCACTCCACTACACTTGCGCGTCGCAATCTTTTTACTCACCTTCCGTCAATTGGATACGTTGAGGATCACCAAAGTTCGGTCAGACGAAGACAAGACTAAGAATTTCTTGGTATGTCTTCGCCATGTCTGACTCGCAGGAAGCGACTCCAGCTCCAGCTCCGGCTCCGGCTCCAGCCACGGCTCCGGTCCCAGCTCTGTCGCCCGCCCCAGCTCAGTCTTCGGCCCCAGCTCCGCCATCCCAAGGTCGAGCGACAGAGGACTCTCCGGTAGCCACCTCGCCGTCTGTATCAACACCGGCATCGCAATCGCAACCACCAGGTGTGGCATCGCCTGCACCGCCCGCACCAGCACAACAGCCCGCTCAAGATCCGACCCTGCATGCTGTAAGCCTACTCCCAGACGATGTAGCCAAGAGAATCTTGGCCAGGATGGCCACCTCAGCGTCATCAAAATCGTCAGATGGTGGAATCGCATCACCAGGGCTCCTGGACAGCGTAGCTAAACTCCCAGATCATGTGGCTAAAAGGATATTGCAGAGAATAGCTCAGGACAAAATCGTTCATATACCAACACCTACCCCGGACTCAACACAGAACGGACCATCTCCGGGCACGACAGCGAGTAATCAACCCGCGAACGAGACTCGGCAAGCCTCAGAGCCCCGACCACAACAAACCCCGACGCCTGCTCCACCAGTGCAATCGCAATCGCGATCCCAGTCACAAGTGCAGGCGCAAGCGCAAGCACAAGCACAAGCACAAGCACAGACACGGCCTAAGCCTCGTGCACCACCGCCAACGCCAGGACAGCTATGGAACATGAAATTCCCGTCTCGACCTCCGTCTCCGAATCCCAACCGGCCAGGACCGTCTGTAGGAGCATATGGGAGAGCATATCCGCCACCGACCACTCAACCAGGGCGCGCTGCTCCTACCGCACATATGCAACCAGGGCAATCAGTGCCTCAGCAGCATAGAGTTCAAAATGCACACCAAGCACAGAATCCGAGAGCACCAGGAGGGCCGTTGCCTCCCCAGCCTGTAGGCCAAATGCATCCGGCCCAGACTCCAGGAGCATATGGAGTCCTGGTGCCTCCGAGACAGGCGCCCAATCAAGTTCAACCTTCCACCCAAGTAGGACCTGGGACACGAATGCCCCAAAATCCACAAGGGCATGGGATTCCTACTGCGGCGGCGCACCAGGGAGCTCCGCCTGTACCTCAACAGCACATGCCCCAGAATGCGCCCCAGAATGCGCCCCAGAGTAACCCTCAGACTGTCAGTATCTTTCTTCCAGGTGTCTAGAATTGAGTGTCTTCGCTTCAATACTTTCGAAGCTACACGCAGATCGTCCTAACGTTCTCTGAAATCATACTCTAACAATCAACCAAATTGTAGATAATCCTACCGCCGAGTTTTATACCAGGTGGGCCGACGATGGCAGCACAAGAGTTTCAACCGCAGCTCTCGATGCAGTATGCACCATATCCGCCTCAACCTCCATCCCAGTACCCGCCACAGAATCAAGGGCCCAAGGTACCAGCGCATATTCAGGAGGAGAATCGACGGAAGTACTATGAAATGTTGAAGGCTATAGATCCAGACGAGAGTACTCCGATAGAGTTTCGTCATCTGATCGTTGGCGCTGCGATGCGTGACCGTGAGACAGGCGATGCTATTCGTCGCTTATATGATGAAAGACATGAAAATCCGATCTTGAAGACATCTCATCCAAACAGTCAAGGGCAACCTTCGGCACGAACGGGTTCAGTGTCAAATCCGCCTCGTCAACCAAGCCCGCCTCGGCCGCCACCTCCCCCTCCCCCAATACACATAACGCCGGCGATCCCGCAACTGATGACCCTACAATATGGGTCTCAAATGATTCAGTACCAGGCCATGCCTCTTCCCCAGATGCAAGCCCCAGGCAATCCTTATGGGCAGCCCCCACATTACCCCCAGCAGCCTCAATTTCCACCGGCCCCTAATCAGGCGCAATTCCAGAATCCCAATCAGATGCAACAATACGGATCACAACCCCAAATGGGCGGTGCTCCAATGACCCAAGCTGGATCCTCGACGGCCCAGCTGAATAATGGCCAACCTGCGGAAGAGACCCCTGTCGACCCGGATGCAGATCCCTCAGAACCCAAAGAGAATCCTTGTAATTTCACGTGGGTTGTCGACCGCACAGAGACACATCTCGGGTGGACAGGCAACTGGGACAAGTGCTCAGCACAGCGACAGCTCAGTATTGGGTACGATGTAGCCCTCAAGCTGCAAAAACTGCTGAAGAAGCTGAGTGTGAACATGGATAAATATTTTACGTTTATCAACCGCGTGCACATCCTTACCGTCATGCGTGAGGTGATGATAGCTTGCCTGGACACCGACACGCGGGTAGGGAAAGAGGTGAAGGAGTGTGCGCGACTGTACGACGACATGTTCGTGGAAGCGGTGGGCAAGCTCACCGACAATCAGAAGAGGAGGTTGAAGAAACTCGAGGGTGGCAAGTGGCTCGAGGAGTCGAAGAAGACCGTCGAAGAGGCCAAACGACAGGACAACGTGTTTCGTCGTCTCGAGGAACATGTCAGGTTAATCGAGAGCGTCGAGGACTAGCCGCGCCGCAGCCTAGCGAATTGGGTCATTCAGCATAGCCGGTGCACGGGTGATGTGGACGCGGAAACTGGTTTGGGGCGAGTACTTTGATACCCTCTTGTGCGCGTATAGATATAGAGTCGCGGAGTCAGGCTTCTGGAGGGCACATGTTTTTGAAATTCAACAGGAGAGAGCTGGGGTGGGTATCGAGGAGTATCACGACTGAACATCCATCATGTTAGGAGAGTACTTACTACCTAGGTATAAATCGGCTTGCTTTCTTACGAGATAATGCTTACCTAGGTAGCTCAGATAAATAACCTTAATCGCGAGAGAAACGATGGCCCATCTGGCCTTATTGTATCCTCACGATCTTGTTGAGTTGAGTGACTGGAGGTATTACAAAGTCGTGTTGCCCGGCCCAGCCAGGAATGGTTGACGATATGCTGCTTGCCACATACTTGTTTGTTACTCAACAGGGTTGCCAACAATACAAAGCCAAATTGACGATCAAGCTTATTTGGGTCTCTTGGCGGTGTCGGTGAGTAGGTCAGAAGAAAAAAATATGGACACGTGAAAGCGGTCAATGGACAAACTCCCAAAAATCTGCTCTTTCCAGAAGAGAGTAGGGGGTCCGAAAGGCGTCGACCCTCAAGATAGATAGGATGGGTAGATATAGATAGAGTTTCTACATTCGAATGCATTGATTTGCAGGTAAGCACGAAGTTGAGATTCCACGTTGCAGACTTGCAGACTTGATGCAAGTCTGCAGCAACCAGATGACAGTGACAGGTGACTGGGGAGCCCGAAGGAAATCAGGGTCTGCTGGCTGATATTTTGTGGGCCGATCGATCTGCACAGAACCACATGTGCACATGCCTGAAGATAATAAATGCCTGGAGGTACGGAGTACAAGGTCTGAAGGAACTTCGGGCAGCCAATTGGAGAATCCTCAGCGGAGATGACAGCTGGTGGGCTTCTCAAACCACTTGCAGATAATTGATAAGCCACCTGGCAAAATTATTTCACTCAACCTATTAGTGCTTCTCCACGAGGTACATCTGGATAATAGGCCACCTCGATCGAAATAGAGGGAAAAAAGGAAAAAACCTTGGTTGGGAAGAAACATCCAGCATCTCCAGTCTCTGCCTTGTCTTTTTTTTTTCTTCCTCGCCCGTCCGCCCACCCGCTCGTTCGCCTAGTCTAGTCTACCTCCTCCTGCCTTGAGTCAGCCGGCTAGTCAATTCGACACCAATGCCAAAGCCCCTCAATCCGTGACGCAACGACAACGACGACCAAAACGCCAGCGATCCCATCCATCACATCACCGACACCTCCTCTCACAACCCTCTGACCATTCATTATCCATGACCTGCCGTGTTCCGCCTGTTACTACTCGCGCCTAGCCTCGCCTCTGCGACCGCCACCGACACATATATCGATATACTTCTGTCACGGACCGTATAATACATATACAGCCCCGGCCACACGCCTCGCTGGTTCGGCGCGGCAACAGCCACCATCGACGCGCCCATGTGGTGGTTTTTCCGTGCCACTTCCAGTGCCATCTACCTCTTGACCATCGTCCTCTCCATACCCATATCCTTCGATGTCGGTGGTAGGGATAGCGGGCTAGCTTACAGCCTCGCCCTCTTCGCTTTCTACTTTCTCTACAGTGCCATCAAGCTAGCCACGCCTGACAATTCTCGTGTGAGATGGAGCCTGTGCAAGGTACTCCAAACTTCGCAATGGATCGTCATTCCCGGTCTCTTGATCTGGTCCCTGCACAACTTCGCCGTCGACGCGAGCAATAGTGACTGGGTCTCGCGAACGATAGGCGGGCTCGGCGCTCATAAACACACGACCTGGACCGACTGGTTCTTCGGGAATGGAGGTCTGATCGAGTCCATGACCCTGGGCGGCTGGGACAAGATCCTGCGCTACTCGAGTCCCGTATTCCAGCTAGCTGAAGGCTTCTGTACCCTTCTCGTCATCCAGGCTGCTGGCCAGATCTCCAGATGGCTAGTCAACAGAGGGAGGAGTGATACTTGGGTGGTGAGCAGCCTCTCGGTTTCTCGCAGTCTGACCACCGGCTAACGTGCTCTAGCTCATTCTTCTCATACTATCCGCCTCGATCATCGCCAGTGCAATCTACTTCCTATGGCGGGTTGCTCTGTTCCCATCCATTAACAATCTCGACGCGATACTCATCGGCGTAACTGTGACTTCGGCGTTCTTCCTGTGTGCGATAGGAATCTTTACAGGCCGTGGCAACCCCGTCGAATCATCACTATTGTTCGCCTACGTCGTGCTTTGCGTCTATCAGATCTTCACTGATTACGCTCAGTCTCCCGAAGCCCAGGCAGCAGCGGCTGCTGAACAGGCTGATCAGCCCGAATTTCCGCCCTTGCCACCCATCATCATGGCAAGCTACTCGACCTTCCTCCACCTGCTGGGATCGCTACCATCCGCCGTGTACTCTTCCCTCAGTTTCCTGCATGCGGCTTTCCAGACTATAGCGCCATCGGTCATGATATCTCTTACATACCGCATAATCGTGTTCTACTGCGCGACTCGTATCATCCCAGCTGTACAGGAGTCGGGTGCCTCAGCTCTCCTGCAAGAACCTTCGCTGGATGATTCGGAGTCTGCAAACAAGATATTGGCATTTCTCTCGTGGTTCTCGCCATCAATTTTGATAGCCGTCTACACTAGCCTCTTACTGCAACACTTTTCTACCAGCGACGGCGACGACGGATGGACACTGCGGGATGGCGATGCTGATGGCAACATTTGGCGGTGGGTAAACGTAGCCGCAACCATGGGGCTATATGCTATCGAACTATACCTAGGCAACGATGACGTGGATGGCAACTTAGTCAACCACTGGAAGACGGACTGATTGTTACGTCTTGCTAGCTTTATGGGGAGCTGGGCAAGAAGGGAATTTATGTGGCCCAAGTTAGGTCACACACACTTCCGAGACGCACTTCTAAGAGTACATGGAGAAGCGATAGACTCATTCCTTTGGCCCTTTGGCCGCCGAGAATCATGGATCATCGCAATGGGATCATCACCGCCCAGTTGGGAACGACGGGCACAGGAAACAGGGGCTCACAGCATTCGGCGTTGAGGGTTGAGGGACGGTATACCATTTCGAATCCAAAACCTTGTTTTATTTGTTATAAGGAATCAGCAACTGCGCCCGTCTTATGACGACGATGCCTTGGTCGCAAGAGTTTTCCTCGTGGGTAGCAAAGTCCAGTGGCGGGTACGGCACCACACGAGAAGCGATACAGCCTGGGAATCCGTCCGTAGTATTGGACCGGATTTATGTGCTGAACGGGAGCAAATAGGCACACGAAGACAAAACAATCGCGACCAATATAATCCGACGTGTTTGAAAGTGAGCCCATGCAACGTTGGTGACTTTTGATTCTGACCTATCGTTAACCGTGCCCTCGACCGGGTATGGCGGAAAGGGAAAACACCTGAGCAGTCCCCGATTTGATGAAAATGTCTCGAGGGTCGCTTAGTGGGTCGAGGGATTCAGCCTCATCCGACACGGCCTTCAGTCTTCGCGGGGATGAACTCCAATACGCAGGTTGGGATATGGAATACAACGTCGGCTGCCTTCTTTGGGAAGTTGGCGGGCGCTACTGTCGGTTCTTGCAGGGGAAGACCCGCTCGAGGTCGGACAACGCATTTTCATCACCAACCATAACGGCTGTCTGGTGTCTCCTCACCATGCATGCAGATACTGTACCTAACGTGCATGTAGGAAAAACTGCGCCACCTGTCACACATACCCGAATCCACCTCTTTCTCCTCTTTCTGCGAATTTCCTTACTACAACACTCCGAGTATATACAGTTTTCAGGATTTGATTTGTATTGAAACGCATTCGCTTGCTTAACTTGATTCCCTGGTTTTGATTTTGATTTTGTTTTGGTTTTTTTTTTCTTCTTTCCTTTCCATCGTCTTTTCTTCATCTGCGTTTCTCCCGTCGAGCTTGTTCCAGTCGTTTCCTTGAGTAGAAGCAACCATGAAATTGCGGCGGCCACGTCTTCAACGAAATCACCCGACATCCGATGCTGAGGAAATGCGCGATGCGATCTGCCCAGATGACTTGCTTCCTCACGGGAAACAGGGGCCAGGCTATTATGATTACTTCATGGGGGATGTCTAGTGAGTAGATCCTCTTCTCTCTGCTTCTGCAACGCGCGCCCTTCCGTCATGTCGATTTATGGACTTCTGGTCGACCGAAGCTCGCCCTAACATACGTCTTTCAAAAGTGAACAGTGGGCAGCCAGTCAATATACGGAGACTGGGGCAGCCACTCAATATGAGGATACTTGGGCCGGCCTGTGGTAAGTATTCTCCCCCCATGGGAAAAGAATACATAAAAGAAGGGGCAGTAGCCTCGCGAACTAACAGGCTCCTCTACCGCACAAAAGGGGCCGGGCGCCGAAACCAATGCCCTACTTGAATCACATCAAGTCCCTCCGCTCGGCGTGGCCCCACCTGCGTTTCCTCGCGCAATGGATGGACGTGACGACGTCGCCAGTGAAGTGGCAGCTCATTAAGAA
This sequence comes from Xylariomycetidae sp. FL2044, assembly GCA_022376275.1. Classification (NCBI taxonomy): domain Eukaryota; kingdom Fungi; phylum Ascomycota; class Sordariomycetes; species Xylariomycetidae sp. FL2044. The sequence continues at coordinate 130,846 of JAJNOH010000017.1, forward strand.
CCATGGGGGCGCGGATGGTTGGCGCAAGAATCGAGCCTCCCGCACTAAGGTGGCGGCCATCGACTTCGTCCAGGGACAGAGCCCGCCCAAGGTCAAGGAGGTGACGAATACGGATGATCTGTCGAAGTGTCTGGACCAGCCAATACCCAAGGGCACATCGCGGCTGTACGTCGTCGAGGACCTCTCGCGCGACGTCATTGAGCTCCTGGGTTGGAAGCTGGACCTCGATCCCCTCTTCTTCCGACAGCAGATCAATGATTACCTTTGGTTCAACACGCGGGATAGTTGGGTCGAGATGCCAGATTGTATGCTTTGTGCTGTTTCATGATATCGTTCCCTGCCGTTTCCTTCTGCGATTGCTTCAAGGATCATATATTTATTCCCTACGCTCCCAGGCCATACTCCCGACACATACGTTTTGTATCGCAATACTACTTGGCATATGGACATTGACTGACCTTCCAAACGTTGTAGTGGATGTAGTGTCACGAAACAGGCCGTTCTTCACATTTGTCTACGCCCATCCACGGTACTTCAAGGATCACGCCACGTTCAAGGCGGCCCAGATCGAGGTAGGTACCCTGCCTTGTTGAAAGTTTCTCCTCCTGCCAGGCAAGGCAAAGCCGGGGATAGATCAAATACTGTCCACAACCCTTTCTTTGGGTGATACCTGCTGCTTTTCTCCATTAAGTAAATACTTTATATATCTATTTACTATGGAATTACTAAAATAAGCAACACTCACAGGCAGGAGGGTTCAATGTCCTACGACGCCTGGACGATGACAGCGACCACGGATCTATGTTTGATGATGACGGAGCCATCGTGGCCCTCGTCAGGAGCAAGGCCTCCTTGTGGATCAGACCCAAGAAAGACCCCTCTGACAAGGAAGAAGACGCCCTCGGTAAGCAGCTGCAAACGTTCGAACCATTCATGCATCTTTGACATCGCGCGCGTATATATACCTCATATGAACTAAAGCTTTTCTCTCTCTCTCTCTTTTCAAGGTGTTCTTCTCATCGACCCCTCGATCAAGTCCGGATTCCCTCTCTGGTGCGGTTATCGCCCTTTTGAAAATTCACCTACGCCATCGCAGCGCCAGCAGAGCTACGAAGCACCAGAGCGCAAGTCTCTTTTCGACGATTTGATCTTTTGGATTAAGAAAATGACGCAACGCGACATGGACAAGATCCGTACCAACCCTAACGTGATGGCGTACCGTATCTCGCAGATCATCTGCGCCGAAGTAAGTTTTTCCACGCGACTCCTAATTCTCATGGGCCACCTACAACAATGTGGTTTTTTTTTCTTTGCTATACATATGCGAGGTCTGGGAGGTACAGCAACCCAAGCACGTGATCTCAAGGGGTTTCGATTCCGCGTACCAATCTACATATATTGTCTTGAAGGTGGAAAAATGCCATTCCACTAACAGTTCTTTTCCCCCTACCTCCGCAGTGGCTCTCGCTGAGCCGGTACGCGTCGACCCGTCTGCGGCAGATAGAGTGGGAGGTGGAGAGGCCGGCGTTCCGGCGGCAGCCGAAGGAAGGGGTCGACTCGTCGCTGTCGAAATCCCACACGTGGCGGCGCCGGCTACCCCTGTATCGTACCATGGTGGCCGACACGCGCAAGCACCTGTTCCAAAAGGACCCAAAGTCGTCCTCCTCGTCCTCGTCTTCATCATCATCCGCCAACAACAAGGACAAGGACGACGACAAGGACGACGACAACTGCGTCGCCGACCTCGCCGACGACTTCGCCAACGTGGCGCGGAACCTGGACGACCTGCTGCAGCAGACGGAGCGCATCACGGCGGTGACGACGGCGGTGGCGGCCTTCGAGGAGTCGCGCCGCGCCGTCGAGCAGAACCAGTCTCTGGGCCGCCTGACCTACCTCGCCGTCATCTTCGCGCCCCTGAGCTTCGTCTCGAGCTTCTTCAGCATGGCCCCCGACGTCGTCGACCTCGCCCAGACCTTCTGGATCTACTTCTGCGTCGCCGTCCCCGTCAGCATCGGCGTCTACCTCGTCGTCGAGAACAGCTGGCACGCTACCCTCAAGACATGGTATGCCGGGGATGTGGAGGGGAGTGGTGGTGACAACACGACGATTATGGCGTGGTTCAGGAAAATGAATGTTGGGAAACGGGGACATGTGAGGGACGGCGATACGCTGCTGCAAGGTGGTGGTGCTGCGGCGGTCGGGGTGCAGCAGGGGATGACGGCGACGACGATGGGGAATGGAAATGATCCCATGGTGAAGAAATGAAGCTAGCTATTCACCTCGTTAAAGCCACTGGGCAGATTGTGAAGGGTAGTAAGAATAGGGGGGGGGGGACCACTAACTAACTAGTATGACGGTAGCGCCACGTTGGGGGGTTGTCCTCGACGAGTTTCACGGATCTTAATGAGTTGACGAATTTAAATCATGGTTCCAAGCAAGGTACGACGATATGGGTAACGGTCCTTATCTATTCTACTTGTTTAATACACATAGTCTAGACTACACATACGGTTACACACAACGATGTGGCGGAAGGTTACTTATCTCTATACATATACCATCTATCTACCTAGTTAGAGGTCAGAGGTCAGAGGTCAGAGGTCAGAATAGCAAGGAGGTTTACGTATGATTATCTGTTAGTGAGTGAGCAGTATGATGGAATTATTTGACAAAAAAAAAAAAAAAAAAAAAAAAAAAAAAAAAAAGCGAGCTCTGGTTTCGATACGAGTAGGAACAAGCATCACTTATGGACGTCGTAGAGTGGTGACTCGAGTTCTCTTGTGATGGGGTCACGGGGTCTCATATCTATATCGGTACCTGTGGTCTGCTTTGTATTAGGCCAGTGCCCCATTCCATCCCCCCCTTCCCCCCTTTTCTTCTTCTTCTTCTTCTTCTTCTTCTTCTCTTTCCCAGCCTAACGACAAAGGAGTGCGTAAGGGTTATTATACGTACTTTGTGAATCCGAGAGATGAACGAATGTGCACACTGGGAAAGGAACTGGCAACAACTAAACCGAACAGGTGTTTTGGAGAGTGCTGTCTCAATGCCGCGAGCAAGCACGAAAATGCTCTTCCGAGTTAAAGTCATCTCCCTTTTTATTTTTTCACGGTTTCGGGGTTCAATACTTCCAAATCTATTTAGAGAAAGTTTATGTTTGTCCCCAGAGAGAAAGACCCCATGTAGTCAGTCGTCTAGCTTAGGTGATACATATATCAACACCCAATCGACAAGAAGCACAACTCGGGTTTTCACCTAACCTACAGGAAGAGAATAGCCTCGCGGGACTCAGGTCTCAGGATATACCTAAGCATTGTGCAGTCAGTCAGTCAGTCAGTCACCCATAGTCACCGGGTCCGACCACTTTATCAGCTAGCTAGCTTGGTGTAGTGCCCCGTCGGCTGGGGAAACCGGCCGTCCAGTCATCAATAACTGAGTCCAGTACTTTGCTGATGTTCGACAACAGTGTTGCACTATCCCAGGTAGATGCTTGGAGTGCTTGGCCGCTGCCGGTGCGGCTGCTGTCAATGATCAAAGCTTCCGCGTTGACCGATTCCTCAGCATGGGCCGGGTCTCCGGTGTTGACCGAGACTTGAGTGGTCGATTTCTCGGTGTCTATCAAATCTTTGATTTTGCGCGGAGCATGCTCCTTCAGGTAGCGAAGGAACGACTCTGTCTGCTCGGCCAGTTTCTCGTGTCTGTATGCCGTGAGCGGACGCGCCTTTTCGCCGCCGAAGACGATGTCCCAGACCGTGAACCACTGATCCTCGTCGCTCAGCTTCGCTGGGACCTTGGCAGACAGCTTCTTGGTCTGGGTGTCGCTGAGGCCGTCAATCACGATGCCGGATCGCTGGTCACAGCCGCCCTTCCTGATGTGGTCGTCCCGGGCGGCTTCGGCGTCCCCGCACGTGGCGCCCTCGAAGACTCGGAGACAGCGTGGGCAATGTGGCGGGCGGAGGTGCGCCCTGCGCAGATGCTGCTTCACGTCCGAGATCCTTTTGAGTCTGACGGAGTCGCAGTCCTTGTATAGAAGTGGATTCGACTTGGAGAAGGGACATGCGAAGGAAATCTTGCCTTCGATTTGTTGACGCTTGCTGTGCTTGCTATTCGTATCAGCAGATGCTTCCTCCGGCGATGCTGGGCGTTTCTGGGATGTCTTGGATGTCCCAGTGACTTTCTCAGGCGTTGTTTGTGGTTGGCTGTGAAGTCCAGTTAGTCACTGAAGTGAAGGCTGCGTTTGCGGGTTGATGCACAAAGTTTTGTGCTATCTTAAACCAGTCGTCATGGACGCAAGAAGATTGGAAAGGCCTTACGCGTTGTCTTCAGTCTGTTGGTTTGAAGTCATACAGAAAATATTATCATCGTAAGACGCCCAGAATGACTCATCGAGCCCATTGAACTCATCGAGCCAGTCGAGCTCGCCTGACTCTTGCACGTCGTTGCCAGGAGCAGCCTCATGGATCGCAAATTCTTTCGAAGGTCGCTGGTCCGGATCGCCATCTGAGGATCTTGAACCAGCTGGCGGCTCGTCTATGGGTAAATGGCGAGGTGTAATTGGCTTGGCATTTGCCGCAACCGGTACGGTTACATCATCCGACGACGTCAGATAAGAAGCCAATGGACCCCATAAGTAGGAAAAGGACTGTCTCAAGGATTTCCGTATGCCATAACTTGGTATCCCATAAGACCGATTATATTTTGTATTATATTTTGTAGAATGACCAGCTGTATCGGAATCCGATGATGGCAGGCTAACGCGGGCATCATCAGGTTTTGCCTCCCGCGGCCGCCCTTTGGACCAAAACCCCTTTAGACTGTCAGGAAGACTAGATTCCCAGAGGGAGCGGGCGGCCACGGTCAGTTCGGTTGTTAATGCGCCTATCCCGTACGGATCGGGGGTCGCAATTATATCGCTGCTCGGTGCGCCACCCGATTCGGAAGAGCCGTGACGAGCATTTCGGTACTCTATATTCCATAAGCTAGGCTGGCGTTCTATCCCATAGAATGAGGAGGGGTCGGCTACGCCCACGGCCACTGCGGTGCTTGATCCATCATCATCCCATTCGAAAGAGCCGTGACCAGTATCTATGCGCTCTCTGTTCCGTGAGCTAGGCCGGCGTTCTGCGTGCTCTGTGAACCCATGGGATCCGGAGCGAACAGTCATCCCAGATGAGGTGCTATGCTCATACAGAGGAGTGTGCGCATGCAGAGAATTGCCTGGTGCAATCTGTCTTTCGGAAGAGCCGTAACGCACATGTCGATGCGTTCTGGGCCGTGAGGTTCGCCGGCGCTCTGTGTTCCGTGAGCTATGCCAGCGATCTATGTACGGTGGGATAGAAGGATAACAATTCTGCTCGTCAGGATCATACGGATGCTCTGTTTGTTGTGGTCCATATCGGTGATCCGTGTGCAGTGAGTGTCCGCCTGAGTAGATAGACAGCTCGCCAAAAGCGCGGTCCAATGGCGAACTTGTGTCGTGATCAGGAGCATACATTACTAACGTGACGAAATACTTGCAGAACAGAATAGAGGCTCCATGGGTATCGCTGAATATGTGAAAAAAGAGGTGAAGGAGCGGCCATGTATTCAGGCGTTGACGGGAGCCTCAACCCTACCTGATTCCAAGGGCTCGCTTTCGCGGTAAGCAACACAATTGTGTTCTTGCCCATAACGAGAACAGCCAATTAGCATCGGCTTCACTATGCAGCACGCCTACCTACATGCATATCTACCTAGGTACGTACCTAGAGTAGCAATGCAAGAATCTACCCCCAAGCCACTTCATCTTACGAACAAACGGAAATAATAGCTGATGTTGATCGATCCCTCATAAGATGAGAATGTTATTGTTTCTGGCTGATGGGAAAACTCTGCGGTCGAAGCTGGCGCTGCAGAGCTGAGAAGAGCAGGTATACTAAGTACCTAGGTAGTCACGTAGGTAGTCGAAGGACGGGGCCCTCAAGGCGACTTGGCTCACCTCGACCGGGTTCACAAGCATAAACCCAATCAGACGTTCTTGACTTTTGAGGACCGAAAAGAGAATGCTATGATGTCCATCTGAGCATGGACGGCTCACGGGTTATGGCTTTGGAGATCGAAATTGGATAACGCGCATTGAATAACAGCGCGAGCGGTCCGAACCACTTCAGCCGGACGCCGCTTCAGCCTTGGGGCCCGGACCTAGCTGGGAAGGATGCTGAACATGTCATGCGAACCGTGGCCAATGCAGCTAGAAGCGCGCATTCGGCTTTGTATTGAAATGGGGGAAAGTGGGAGGCAAAAAGACAGGTCAAGTTCATATGAATTGGCGGCTGACTGGGATTCAGGGGGACAGGAAAAGGGGTAGCGGAGCTTGATCGGGCCAGTCGGTCTTGCTCGTCATCTTCCATCTGAGGAATGATACCTTCGACGACGGAAGAACAGTTGCGATGTAACCTCTTAACCTAGATTAATGCAAGATGCGCTAGCTTTTCTGAAAGGGTCATCATCGGATCCGAAAATGAGGTGGCTCTCGAGTACCTGTATCAAGCTCATGATAACGGTAAAGGGATATCTTAATAAAAGTTGCGCCCGAAACAACGAGTAGGGCTCCGAAATGCATGTTTATATATTTGCATTATACGCATTTTTTATGCATTATATTGCATGTTTATAAAATATACGGCATGTTCGGACCATATATATAATCCGGCCCTATTAATTATTATATTTAAAAAAATATGCTATTTAGCCTTTAATTTTATGCTTTTTAGCTTTTTATTTTAAATTAGCCTTTAGTTTTTTTAAAGGCTAATTTTATTTAATTTATAAGTTTATAAAATAATAATAATCGTTTTTTATCGATTTAAAGCGTTTATTTATTCGAAGAAAAAATTATAAATAACGTATATTTATTTTAAAAACTATTAAATCGATTAAACTATTAATTTTAAATGAAATTCGTGTAATTTTAATAGATTTTAATTATTTAATTTTTTTTAAAATTAAATTATCGAATTTTTTTAGTTTTATTTTTTTAAAGATCGATAATTTATATAAATAAACGATTATTTATTTATTTTTATAGGGTTTATTAAATTACGATTCTCGTTTTATAATAATTAATTATTAAAAAAGGCTTTTTTTTTTAAATATAAAAGTTACGATTATTATAAAAAGCATTTTTATAATAAAAATAAAAAAAGATTAGCGTATTTTTATAATAAATTATAAATCGATAGGCTTTTTAAAGCTTTTATAATCGATAAAATAAAGAAAATAATTAATATAACGATTTTTATATACGTTAAATTCGTGTTATATTATTATTTTTTTATCACGTAAAATATAACGGCTAAATTATTAAAAGATTTATTAATAAATAAATTTAGTTAAGTTTTTATTATAAGTTATATAATTTAACGATTAAATTATTTAATTAATTAAATTAATTTAAATAGCTTTATATTTATAAAAAACTTTTAAAAGTTTATCGTAATCGATATTATTATATTATTTAAATATAAATTGCTATTAAAGTTATATATTATAAATAGCGTTTTATCGTTAAATAACGTGGTTAATATATAAATCGTTTATATTTAAGCTAATAATAACTTTATAAATAAAATTAATAACTTTTAATAAAAGTTTTAAGCTTTTTTAAAAGTTATCGTTATTAATAATTATAAATAAAGCTATTAAAGGCTTTTTTTTATCGTTACGAAGCTTTTTTTATTTAGCTTATTTTTATTATATATTATTTTTTATCGTAAAAAAAATAAAAGCACGTTTTATTTTTATTATATAATTATAGCTTTTATATTATATTTTTTATTATATAATAATAGCGATTATTAAAGTTTATTAACGTTTAAATATAATTAATTAGGCTATTTAAAAACGGGAATATTAAAGCTTCGAATTATAAAAGAAAATAATAAAGAAAATTACGGTTTTAAAAATAGTTTTTTATAGTTTTTATTTTATATAAAAAGTTAAATATAAATAAATAAAGATATTAATAATTTATTATTTTAAATATATTTTTAATTAATTTTTATAACTCGTAAAAATTATATAAAATAAATTAAATATAATAAAAACGGGGGTCGTTTTTAAAATATATATAAGCTATTTTTATTATATTATACGTATTTATATAAAAACTTCGTACTTTTTATAAGTTTTATTTATTATTAATAAAATTAATAATATAAAAAATAAAAATCCTTATATATTTAAAAGTAATAAAATAATCTTTTTTTACGTTAATCGTTTTTTAATATAAAAAGATGCTATTAAAAAATTAAAAAAAAGGTTTAAAATACGATTAAAAGCTACGTTTTTAAACGTATTAAAAACGATAAAAAAATATTAACGTTAATAACTATTTTTTTAACGCGTTTAACGTAATTATTATAAAGCTCGTTTAAATATTTATTATTAATAAGCTTTTTATTTAAATTTATATAATATACGTTAAATAATTAAAACGCTTTATTAAATTCTTTATTTTTAAAAGTTATAAATAATAGCTTTTTTAAAAAAGCCGCTTTTATAAATTATTTATAAATAAAATGCTTTTAATTAGGGTTAAAATTATAATAAATAATATTATAAATAAATTAATTAATAAAAAATATTTAATTTATTTAAGTTTATTATTATAAATAAACCTAAAAAATACGATAATTATTAATTAAATAACGTTTTATAAAGCTAATTTAATCGTTAATATTATATTTATAATAATTATAACGTTTTTTTTAATAAAAAAAAAGGTTAAATTATTTTTTATAACGAGATTTAGCTTACGATCGTTAAATATCGTATACGTGTTAAAAAGCTCGAAAAATAAATAATAATAACGCTTAAAATACGATTAAAAAAAGCCTTAAAACGTTATTATAATTATTATTAATAAAAACGATAAAAAAATAGCTTTAAAAATTATTATTATTATTATAAAAAGTGATTAAAAAATAAAAAAGGCTAATTATAAAAAATATATAATTATATTTAATTAAATAAAATTAGTAATTAGATGCGTTTTATACGTATATTATAAGGGTTTTATATTAAATCGGCATTTTTATGAAAAATGCGCATTTTTCGGAGCCTTAATAACGAGGCCGGTGTGTATTAATTGGCAGCAAGTCGGCAACATCCTTATATCTATAAGTATACCGGGCCGCGGGCTCCCGATAATTACTCGGTCGAGGTCGAGTGCCGTCGCCGCACAATCGTACGACACCACGGCGTAACAACGTAACACTCTGGTATGACATACCAGAAGCACGGGCAGCGGGGACGGGTATGATCCGGTGGGGAAGACTGCAAACGGATCATTCGTTGCGACAGATGCCGTCCTTTAGGAATATATCTCTAGATCGTACGAGATCTGGACTGAGGAACTTGACATAACATATGAGCTGGTCGACTTGGAACATACACACACACACCAGATGTTTGGGAAGCGGTCAAGAAACAGAGGACCCAACGACCGCATGAAGTGAAATCGGGGGTTAGATGCAGTTGAGAACAACGGTACAGTACTGGACCAGACTTTCGGGGTCCGAGTGACGAGTGCCGGTTTCCAAGCGATTCCCGAAATGCCTCATGGTTAATAAGCTGGGGGGTTCTGTCAGATACCACACAGTAAGAATGGGATAGGGATTGCTCACTCAGCTTATCCATCAGATTCGACCAAGAAAGCAGTCTAGATTCTGGGAACGTGGGGGGATGTAGGGACATACAAGCTGGGTTGAAATGCGCCCGCCATGCCGGGTTTTTAATGTTCTTGTTTTTTTTTTGTTTTTCTTTTGTTGACTTTCGCTTTATTTCTCATTAACCAGCTTACGCGTTAAGCCGGTTATAGTAATAACATATTAGCGGGGAGAACGTCCGGAGCTCTACATTGACCGTCAGACGATCCAAGCTCCCCACCTTTCGTCCCCTGGTCCCTGGTCCCTGGTCCCTGACACCCCCCCCTGGTTCGCTCAACGGGTGGGATGAGACGATGCTGGAAAGACAAGCAACAAGGAGACAAGCATCCAGCACATCTTGCGAACGAGAGCGAGTTCTGTCGGTGTCGAATTCTCCACCCTCGAGCCTCCTATTCGTTCCCATCCTCTCCAGGTGCCGAGAACCCCTTTGCTGATCCCATTATTCCATGCTGCCGGGCTGCTTGTTGAATCTGGAAATAGAGACTCGTCAAAACATGTTGAATGCCCAAGTTGAATCAAACGCTGTCTTGTCTGTCTGAAAGGGAAAATCATCAATCTTCTCATCTTGGCTTATTATTATTGTGACGGACAAGGTTGTTATTTACTCTGCATGTACCATAACTAAGTAGGTGGTGGCTGAATCTACTTCAGCATTACTGGTCAGCTTCCTTCGACTACTGTACGTACGAAAGTCTACGTACGCATACTTACTCTGTATGTGAAGCTAAAACTCCATCCCGACTCATATATATCGCGAGTACATACATTATTCCCGTCCGTCGTGTCACCCTGTCCCCGACGAATCAAACTATAATCCAGCCCAGCCCATCCCATCCCATCCCTCCTCAACAGCCATCCTCCAAGCCCCCCCCCCCTCAGACCTGCATTAATTCCACCCAGTCAGAAACAGTCCGGACCTCCGCCCATTCTCACAATAATACCCCGTTTGTCTTCCCCCTTCGAGACATCGAGCTCCCGTCTTTTCTTTGTTCCCTTTACCTACCTAGTTTCCGGCTGACCTGCCCGTGCTCTCACCCAGACCGTTTGTGTTTGTGTCGTGGCGTTTGCTACTTTTGTACTACAACAATTCGATTCCCTACGAATAAAACGAGATACATCTCGTTCCCCTATCTAATAAACTCGCCCAACGTCTTCCCCAACTCTTCGCCAGCTTTCCCACAGCTTTACCTAGCTTCTCCAACAAACCATGGCCGGACCCCGCCTCACAGCTCCCGCCTCCAAGCTCGCTCGTTCCATGAGCACCACCTCTGTGCCCAAGCCCACCACCCTACTCAACACCTCCAAGACCGCCGCTCCCCTCTCCCGCAAATATGCAGAGCTCCTCCGGGAGAGGAATTTAGATGGCGAGGTAAGTCGTACTAATAGATGATTAACGTTTCTTTTGAGTCGGAAGTTCCCCCCCAAAAGAGGACGAGCCCCTGACTAATAGCTCGGCCACTTTTTATTATTAGCACCCTCGCCATCTCACCACCCGCTCCTCCTCGAACCGCCCTCACCCTCCCCCCCGCAACCCTCGCCTGATGCAAACCTTCGCCACGAGCGTACCTCGTGATACGGCTGCGTCCAGCTCCAGATCCATGGACCGCATGGTGTTCCCCGGCAACGCGGGGCTCGAGGCGGGCGGCGCGGCCAGCGACCCGTACGCCGGGCTGCGGGTCCCGCTGCTGCCGGACAGCTTCCTGGCCCGCAACGCGCCCGAGGCGGCCGACGGGCCCCTGGCGACGCCCGAGATCAGCATCGTGGCCGCCAACCCGGACGTCGTCGCCCCCGCCGCCCTGACCGAGGTCGAGGGCATGGGCGTCGACGGCATCGAGCTCAAGTTCGTGCACGAGCGCGCGCGTAGCGACGAGTCGTCATCGTCGTCGTCGGCCGGTATGCTCAAGGGCATCTGGAACGGACTGAATGACGCGGTACTCGGGAGCGATAGGAATAAAAGCAATCTTGTTCTCTAATAACCAAAGGCAAAAGAAGAAGAAAAAAAAGGGAAGAGAAAATAGCAAAAAAAAAAGGGGGAGTGTCAGTTCGACGAGTTCTATGATGATCAACGGTTTGGAGTATTATTTCCCGTAGAAGGATTGGAATGACTACGGTGCTCTGTCGAGGGGACGACATCGAGCGGTGGACCTGGAAATAAGGGTACCTAGGTTCAGGGGCCGGTCTTAAGTAACTATAGGAATTGTTTTAATCTGTTATCTTTTATTATTTTCGTAACGGGGATTGGGTCAAGGGAAGAATCAAGAGAGGCAGCTCCGAGCGAACCTGATCGGTTCTGAAAGGGGTATCAAAATCCTGATAATTTTGCGTAGCTCTTTGCATGGCCTAGATAATAGGTAGGTCACTTACACACATGGAGGAGCCTACCTGGGTATCTATGCATCTTCCACCAATACACATGAATAGCCAAATGGCCCGGTAAGGCCTACCTTCGCACGCGTGGCGATTCTGGAGCTTTCAGATCGTGGGGGAAAATGCGACTCGTGGCAATCGCTCAAGGGCGAACAATAAACAGCGTGGGAGTAGAACGGAGCTGGAACGCTCTCAACAAAGCTTGGTCCGGAAGCAACCAACTGCTGGTGGGCTCACATGCAACGCTAGACTTGACATGGCCTGGAATTAGCACATTGATAATGTCTGCACCGAGCGTTCATGAACACCATATCAGTCCGAGACCATGGCAGCTAGGTATAAGGACATCTAAGTTAAGTACTCAAATAGATCGGTAGGAAAGAGTTCTCATAGCCCCCTGTCTAACTATAGATTCTATCCCAAACTCTACTCTTCTACCCCGACCATAGTCTTGCTGAGCTCCCATAACTTCCGCTCCTTCTCCTCGTCGAACGCCCACTCGCCGTATCCATACTCGACCACGTCGCCATCGCGAGGCACCGGCCCCGCCACCGAGGCCCCTTCGAGATACAGGCCGCCTTTCCCTTCGAGGTCCCTGGACACGGCGCCGTAGACGCTCGTGGCACAGCCCTGCTGGACGCTGCATAGGTATTTCATCACTAGAAAAAGGGGGGATGGACGAGATCGTAGGTTGTGGTTAGCCATGTGCTTGTGTTGTGCTTCATGCTGTGGATCTAGTGAACGGCTTTCGCCCGCTCCCCCTACCCCCCTCCCCCCCTTTTTTATTTTTCTTGTTGCTTTTTTGCTTTCTGATGGGCAGTATGGGATTCTACTCCACAGTTTGCAACGGGTTGAACTGGCTGGCTGGCTGTGGTAACAGTTCCGAGAAAGAAAAAAAAAGAAAAAAAAAGAAGGAAGAGGGAGCTAACAAAAGTGAAAACCTACTGCGTTCGCTCTCCTTCACCCCCTCCATCTCGTCCTGGCAATACTTCTGAAGGTTCGGGCTGACGAAACTCCCGGGGCTGACACTGTATCCGTGGAGGCCCCGGGCGCCGTACAGACGCTCGATCTGGGTGGCCATGTAGATATTGGCGGTCTTGGACTGGCCGTCTTTTTTTTTTGGAGGTTTAAACGATCAGTCAATCAGTCAGTCAGCAAGTCGGGCAGTCGTCTACTAGTCTGGGCTAGATCCATCTGAAGACCAGGTAAATGAAAATCGCGAAAGGTACGGAGTAGTTCTTCCTTCCTTTGAACCAGTCGAAGTATTTTTTCTTCATACTTAAAGTATCAGAATAGAAGCCCATATCTCCAAGCTCGTTCACTTCAACTAGCTAGCAAAGCTAGCTAGCTCGCCAGCGAAGCGGAAGGTTGGCCGCAGAAAAAGTATGCAAAAGCTTAACTTAATTGCTTCAGATACCGGGGGAAACCAGGGGGAGAACAAAGAAAACTTTAAACAAAAGTCATGAAACGTATTCAGGGGCCGGTATGGGGGGGGGGGGGGGGGGGGGGGGGGGCGGGTACGACAAAACAATGATAAGAAGAGATAGAATAAGAAACAAGGAAAAAAAAAACTTACAAGCAGCCCACCCATCATACCCCCCTCCCCCCTCGAACGCCAGATCGTCGAACCTTACGGGCCCGTACCGGTGTCCCGACGACGAGACATTAACGACGCGGCTGTGGAACGCGGGCGTCGAGCCCGCGAGCAGGTGGTCCCGCAGGAGGTAGAACAGGAGGAAGTGCGAGAGGTGGTTCGTCACGAACTGCAGCTCCAACTTCACGCGCCCAATTCCATCCCCATCTGCATCCCCATTCCCGTTGTTGAAGACCCGCTGCTCGGGCGTCTTCATGATCCCGGCGTTGTTGATCAGCACGTGCAGCCTGCCCGGCTGCGGCGTGCGCCGGGCGAACTCGGTGCCGCACGCGCGCACGCTGGACAGGTCGGTCTGGTCCATGGCGAGCAGGTGGACGCGGCGGCCTTGCTTAATCAGGAGATCATCCCCGAGCGCGGCCCGGGCCTTGGGCAGGTCCCGCGCCGTGCCGAAGATGGTGGCGCCGGTGGCGGCGAGGGCGCGGACGGTCTCGGGGCCCACTACGAGAGAGAGATATCGAAGTTAATAACTAACTGCTTCGCTCTAGGTGATAAGATAGGAGGATGTCTTTGGGTTTTGGGTTTTGGGTTTTGAAGAGGGGGGGGGGGGGGGCGGCTCGAGACCGCCCTTAGGAGTGAGAACAGGAATAAATGATGCCATTCCTGAAGCTATTCAGAATAGTGAAGAGAGAATGTTGCGATAGAGAAGAAATTCCAGATATTCTGAGACTTACTGCCGGACGAGACCCCGGTGATCAGGATGACCTTGTCCTTGAGGGCGCCGACCAGGTTCTCATCCTCGACGACTTGGAGGCCCGTGGGACGGGAGTCGCCGGGGCCGTTAAGGTTCTCCCATTTGTTGCGTTCGGCGTAGCGGCCGGTGAGCTGGAAGGGGGTGTAGGACTTCATCGCCATGTCAGTCGGCTGTGGCTGTGTGTGTACGTGTGGGAAAAGGGCAGAGACGGGCTTGACTTCCTTGGAAATCTGGCGTGGAGAGAGAGTATCACTGTCTCAGGATAGAGAGCAAGTTTTTCTACACACTTGGTGGTTATTTGCTTGGGACGTGTGTCTGTGTCTTTGTCCGTGGTCGGGCGGCATGTCATCGCTTTATATAGGCCTTCTCGCAGGCATACGTAATACTATCACGTCGGCCATCGGAGAGTGGGATAAGTGACGTTCATACGATGCATTTGGTGGGAAGAGACAAGGTAGGGAGTCAACGTGGAGCTCGGTGCTGCGTACTTAGCATCACGTTCTGAACACCGAAGCAGATTTCACAGCCGCGCACGTCAACGAAAGTCGATGCAAACTCCATGAGCTGCATGCGAATCCTTGGCATAGCAGCGTGCTCAGCCAATGAGCTCTTGCAGGACTTCATGCAGGTTTAAGTCCGGGCTGCCGGGTGGAGGATCTGGACGGTGAACCTACGGCCAGAAATGATTTCATTGGGAGAGAGTGGATAGACTGACTGCGCTACAGGAGCTGGTCTGGCTGAACCAGCATGGCCATATCCGCAGTCCGTCATCTGTCATCACGAGAGAGTCAACATTTGCCAGTACTCGAGTTATGCCACCCTTGTGTGTGATCAATCGAACACTGCATGAACGTACTAAAAACGGTCTACTGATCCCGTCGTGACTCCGCACAATCGCGACCCCTTTTTTCGCTACTTACCCCTATTTTCGCTGGCCCTATTTTCCTCCTTCTCCGTCGCGAACTGTATGACCGAACACAGTCTGGTTTTACACCCTCTCACTGAAAGGAAGTCTCTCACAAAGTCTCTACTGAAGTGCCAGATCTCTCCGTGATCTTCACAAACATGTCCTTCTCGAAGAACAAGTTGATATTCTCAGTATGCATGGGCGCCTTCGGATACACGAGCTGGAAATCGTAGTGTCGGAGAAGCTTCGCGATGGTCTATCAGCGACCAGTTTCGATCTCCATAAGTGCAACCTCTTGGGGGAGAAGGTGGGGGGATATTCTATTCGACCAGCTTACCTCGAAGTACACCTTATTGAGCTCCATGAACGCGATACTCTTGCCGGAGCAGCCCCAGCGGCCGTAGCCGAAGACGAGCTCGACCTGGTCCCTCATCAAGCGCCTCTTGCTCTCGTCGATGTCCAGCCACCGCTCCGGCCGGAACACCTCGGCGTCATCGCCGAACGTGACCTTCGACCGCTGGAGTGACAGGACGCTGTGACCTATGCGGGTCCCTCCCGGTATGAACTTCCCGTCGATGGTGTCGCCCTCAGGGGGCACCTCTTTCATGAGAAGTCCCGAGAATGGAATGTTCATCCTCAAACCCTCGTAAATCACGGCCTGTGTGGTTTTTTCTATTATTCAGTATATTGTTGCAGGAGCAAGACAGGTCGACTCCGCAGGCCGGTAGCACATACTTGCAAATATTCCAAACCCTTCGCTTCCTCCAGCTTGATAGGGCTTGAGGCTTTTCCCGCCGCCACGGCCCGGTCGATCTCATCGCGCAGGCGAAAGTAACAGAAGGGGGAAGTCAGGATGCTAAGCATGGTGCCTCTCAAACCTGTCGATGTGGTGTCGGATCCGGCGAGAATCTGGGCCGGGATCTCAGCTTCGCATTGTCTTTTATCGACCCCGTGCCTTATGAACGAGCCCTGGAAGAGTCAGCCATTGCTCTACGAGGGGCCCGAGCGGTCAAAAAGAGACTCACGAGCATATCCTTCTTGTCTTTCGCATCGGGACCGAACCTGTCCTGGACCAGTTTCTGAGCTATTCTGTCCCGTCACCGTCACCGTCAGTATCAGCCTGATCATGCAGGTGGAAGAATATATATGCCGAGATTCACGACGTCAGGTGACAGAGATCGCCGTTCTCGAAAATTTCCTGCATATGGCCTCTCAAGGTGGAGAAGGAAGAAATAGGGGTCCTACGCCATCATCTGCCCCGTACCACTCTTATCGGTGGTCTTCGGCCCAAACAATTTGAGCACCGTGTCGCTGAAGACTATCCTACCTAGAGCCGGAACCTCGCCGCACAGAGCCAGATTGCATACGTTATTTCTGCTGGTCTCGATGTACTGGAATACGTCGGAGTCAGTCTCCATGTAGCCGAACTCCTTCCCGTACGCGATCTTAGTGAGGGCGTCGAGGGTGAAATAGTTGACCGCGAGGGCAAAGTCCATGGGTCGATATGTCGAGTCGCTGGACAGATACTTTCTCCTGATCAGACCCAAGAGGCCGTTGACTTGGGTATCGACGTCGTCCTCCACGGTCGGGTTCTCCTTGCCACCGTATCCAAACGAAAGCTGGGCTTTCATCTTGTCGTGGGTGGCGGTGTCCATGATGGCGATGCCAGATGGTATGTAGGGATCTACTCGCATCTCGCCGTACCACGAGGACCTTCCATATTTAGATCTAGCGGAGCCCATACGCCGTATGATCTCGGGATCACCCGTAATCAGATCGTTTGGCCCGATGCGGGCAAGCAAGCCGTACTTCTGTGTCACCTCATGGTAGATGGCAGCTTGCTTCCTCTTCAACGATTGTCGAAACATCCATAGATAGGTGAATGATGCAAGAAACGGGCCATCGACATGTCGTAGTCGGTACCAGGAAGAGACATATGATTGAATCAGATATGCGAGGAGAAGGCCCCCGATGCCCGGTAAGAGGATGGTGCTTGAGAGAAGATCTTCCATTGATGCTACCATGTTGGAATTTACAGAGAGACTTGAACACGAGTCTGGGGGTCTTGATAGCTGACATGGGGGACCCGAGTGTCTGGATACCACTACTTATACTTCTTTCATCCTGTCGGTCCGCCTGCCACCACACCCGGGAGCTGTCAGCATCGACGCAACCCCATTTCCGTACTATATGCGGGCCGAAGAGACCATGACCGACGATACGATGGAGGACTCACTCCCATGACAAGCATCTGACAAACGTGGAGAGGCTCAAGAATGGAGAACCTGGGCAACTTACTAGGCCTACAGAGTCCAGGCCAATGAATACGCTCCCTCGGAGAGGGGAACCCTGAAATCCAGTCGGTAGCGTGGAAATCGCTTCACCAGTCACGATACCTTGCACTAATAATAACCAAGGTGCTGGGAGCGGTTCGACGAAGTAAGTAAGCAGGATGATCCGAAACAGGCAAGGCCTTATCTTTTACCAAGAACAAGCAACCACTCCATTCAGCTCTGACATCACGGAAACCTGGCCCCGAGAGACGGTTGACCGCAGACTTCACTCAAACGACCGTGTCAAGTGTAAATAAAAAGAGAATGGCAGGTAGGTTGGTCAATAAGACACAGACAGACATTCAGTACAACAACTGACTGCTCCTGAGATCAGGTCCCCAAGGGGGACTCCCCCAACCACGGCATATACTCAACACGCAGCAAGGAAACATATTGTGGTGCTTTACCATAGCACGCATGAGTTGGCTGTTCAGTAGGAGTTGAGGAAGATGAGGAGGATGAGCAGAAGGAGGAGGAGAAGGAGGAGTACTACAATGTAAACTCGTTTATGTCTTGCCAAACTACTTCGATACCCCCCCCCCCCCCCCCCCCCCCCCCCCAAAGAACTCGACGATGTACTCCAAAAATCTGGCTTCGAATAAAATATTCCCAATGGGGAGAGAAAACCCCGGGGCCTCACTCTTGAACCTATGGCCAGCTACCAGCAGCAAAGGCGCGTTGCTAAACGAAAAAGACGTGTAGGCTCCCGCCTTCCTCCACCTCACGTTTCTGTCAAAACCTCTCACTCAACCTTCCCTTCCCCCCCCCTATCAAGGCCCCTTCTATCTGTCAAGTTAGACAATAAAAAAAAGAAAAGAAAAGTCCCTTGAACTTCGAATCTTCCTTGCCATCACTCACAAGCCAGCTCACCATATTCCATTAAAACCCCAAAACCGACCTAGAGCAACTTAACGATGAGCCAGCCCTCAGCATCACGCATCGCGGACCATATATCCAATTACCAACACATAAACACAGAATGTGCAAATTATCCTTAGTTAGATCAGTTCTCAGTCATATATATAATATGTAATTCCAGCTGCCTCCCTCCCCTACACCATACTCACACCAAGTCTCCCAACTCTCTCTTCTAGAGGGTCCCTAACTAGGTACTTAAGTTGTTCGCTTTTTTTTAAGGGCATTGTTCATGACTCTCCTTATCTACTCTCCTTATTTTAGCCAGCCGATCAGCCCAAGAAAAAAAAAGTTGATCACGTTCTTAAGGAGATTCACAGCTACTACAATATCTATCATGGGCCTCTTCCAACCCATCTCATCTTCAGTCCTTACGCCTTCTTAGGATAGATAGGGGGCTTATTCAACACAGGGGCAAACGAAAAAAAAAAGAGAAGGAACATTTTGAGTTTCATATATAGCAGGGAAATCGTCAAGTTATTCTGGGTATCATTCACGCACTAACAGACTCACACAACACAGACACCACCACTCGAGATTATACAAGGAACCGGCGCGGAGATGGTTTAAAGCACCTTTGTGCAGAGGAGACAGGTGGCAAGCATAGAGGCGTCAAAAATCTTGACAGAAGTTGGAATTTATCTACGAGTCTTCTTTCAGTTCGGGTCCTCCAGTCCTGTCCTGTCCTGTCCTGCTCAATTCGGACCGGCTCGTTATTGCGAATCAAACCCCTGAACTGAAAGTTTTTCCGACTCTGTATGGTGTTTGTATCTTGTTTCTATACCTACAAGGAAGGGTATCTTTTTTCTCTTGGACCAAATCTCCAAATCCGTATCTCATCCTTCAATCACTTCTTCTGGAGGCTTATCCGCAGAGAGTCCAAGACCTCGAGTATGGCAATCCTAGACTCAATCACCTACTTTCTGATGCGCTGTCCTCTTTTTGGTTTCTCCATTTTATAGTATCGCAAAACCGTTGGATTCTGTATGATGGGAAACGGACCAACGCGCGATCGTCAACACTCTTGAATCTTCTCGATGCTGTTTGGAGATTCTGGTTTGCCGGAAAAAACAATCGCTTCTCGGCTTTGTATCCGCTCTCGTTCGTCATCAAGGCTCACGCATCAATAATTCGTCCGACTTGTTCGCCAACTTTCTTTTACCCTCCAACTGGGCGAGGTGGAGCTTTCCCATGACATATTCGTATGTCATCATGGTGACCGTGGCAGCAGGCACTGCCCGCATCATGTTGACCCCCATGCCGGCATAGAAAGCTCTCCAGCCCTCTTCCCGCAGAATTGTGCGGAACGTCATGACAATACCCCTATATTTGGGTTCAGCTACGCTGTTCTTGTTGACATTGGATGCCTGTCCCTGGTTCTGTCCCTTGGGTTCGGAAACTCCCAAACCTTGCAGATACTCGATCCCAGGCGTTGGTCGTCTCTGTGTCTGTAATCTGGTCCGGATTACTTCATGAGGATATGTCGCTGAGCTTGCCATGATCTTCGACAGTATCGAAGCTGACAACACGCCAAGCCAGCGCTTCTCCTTGTTCGCAGTGCCCATCTCTCCCATAGACTCCCCTGTGAATTTTTTCCTCAGATACTCATAGGCGGGAAACTGGACGGCAACATGAGTCAGTCCCAGAAGGGCAGGAGTAAGCCCCGAGTAGAATGATAGGACCCCTTCAGACGAGTACATCTTGCGGGCAGCATCAATGGTTGAGTGGTAATGCCACGGGGAGCTGATGGCCGGTCTGGACGTTGGAGTATTACCAGATCTTGGGAAGACGGACATCTGGCGGTTGTAGCCGGAAGAGGATTGCGACATGAGGCGAGTCTTGATCACCCATATGGGATTTGTGACGATCGTACTGCTGGCTCCAGCTATTATGGAGGACCAGAAGTTGATGACGAACTGGTTACGGACTGTAAAGAGGTGAGTGTGAGCATAGGAATTAATGGGATCGACTAGGTGGCCGGCACAGGAAAAGAGTTCTGGTATCGGCACTCTATTCCTGGCGTCGTCCTGTGTTGTATGGGTTGAACTTACTGTCATGCTCGGCCATGAACTTCTTGCTTTTGTTGTATACGGTGAACCAGACAGCCCAAGTAGGCAAATAACCGAGAACAATGGGCCCCAGTCCTCTATACATGCCGCGGATCCCCTCGTCTTTCCAGATCACTCTCGCCGTACCGATCAAGCCTGAATAGACTCTGTGATGACCGACATGTCTTCCTTTGGTCACAGGCAGAAAGCCGCCCTGAGCCTGGAGCTTTGTTTTGATCACGTCAAGGGGGCATGTGACGACACCTGATGTGAAGCCTCCTACTGCGCCAGACAAAGCATTGAACTGGGTATCGGAAGCGTTGGCAGCCCATCTCTGTATTGGGGTCAGGCGCTGGGAATCGTGGAGGTCCATGGTGGCTAGCGCTGAGGTGAGAGGGGGGTTAGGGGAAGTTGAGTTGGTCGAGTTGGTAGTAGGTGAACGGCTGGAGGTAGCTGTCAGGGAAGACGTAGGGGAGAGAAGCGCATATTCCGTGGGACTGGAAGTTGAGGGTGTAATGGTCGAATCAGTCTGGGCTTCGTCTCGAGACATTCCCTGGTGCGTGATGAGAGCTGGAAGCTGCGACGAGGTCCTTGGGGCCTCTGGTCTGGTCTGGTCTGGTCTGTTCTGGTCAGAGGCCCCGCTGAGTGCAGCGCAAGTGTCGGGGAGAGCAGAAGAGAATGTGTAGTGGGTGTAAGTAAAGAGGGAACGCAGTCGCAGTCGCGGTTGGGGTCGCGGTCGCGTGTGGTCGTCGACTTCTCCAAAGGTGGGAGCGTATGTGGGAGGTGTACGGTGTGCGGGGAATAGTCCCTCGCAAAGGCACCGTGGACACAGAAGCTACCTTGGTTTACATGCCATTGGCATCAAGGTGCAGGGCGTTGAGGATGCACTGCGATTGTGCAACTTGGCCTCGTACGAGGTGGTGCCGTGATGGCGGTAAGTACGTAGTGGATGAGGGAGGGGAGGGGGCGGAGAATGGAGTGTATCAGGTGTTGGAAGGTCGGTCGGTTGAGACAGAGAGAGACAGAAGAGAGAGTGAGAGAGGTGAGGTCGGCAAAGCACGATACGATAGTTGCGCTAGAAGATCGGAGTTTCGCTCCTGAAGCGGGTCCCGCAATCGCAGTGGTGCTGGTGCTGTCGTGCCAGTTGCTACGTAAGATGTGATGATTACCATTCGAAGGCCGTTCGAAAGAAGTGATTGCTGTGCGTCTGTCTGTGTCCAGAGTCGGGATGCAAACAGAAGACAATGGTGATGGTGCCTACTTAAGGATGTAGGGGTCGGAGCACACAGATTTGCGGTAATTACTTGTACTTGGGCACTTGTTGGTAACCTTAAAGACTTTGTACCATCGTGACTTTGGCTTTGTATAAATTGGTAGGTACTTCGTAGGTAAACGTCACAGCTTGGTCCCAAGGCTTATCGTAAAAGACGCTTTCTGTCAAACCTTCATCTTTGTTATATCGCTATATCGGAGTATCTTCATATCGGGACTCGTGGCGGGGTATGAGGGTAAATGTAACTACCAGAACATGTTTGAATCCCGCCTTAGTTGTTTAATCCCCTTTCGTGGTGACAAAAGGCTCGAACATCGACTACGACCACATATCTGCGCTTCATTTACAAACAATCTCAGCCTGGAATTTTTTACATGAATAGATGCGTAACCATACTTACACTTCATGTAGACTAGGCATACTACTTGTCACTAAACCCTGCTGTGCACAGCAAATCTTCCCGACAGTTCCATACGAAAGTAGCATCTTGCGGGAGTCTGGTAATCCAGTGCTATAATTCCCCAGACCCCCTTGCCTAAGTATCGACTGCTAACTAGAACGCTGACATGACCACGAAGTCGGCCCAGAAATCCTCCAGTCCCGTGGCAGGGCTGCATCTCAGACTTGAAAAATCCCTGGCCATGCCGAGTTATCCCTACTCTCACTTGGCTTTGCTGATCTAAGCACAGAAAGCATTCGTTGGAAGAAGACCCCCGCGAGTCCCTTCATTACTGCCAGTGTAACTCCTCATAGGCTGATCTTAGTATCCCCATCATATATTCGGAGCTCCTCCCTGGCCACTTTGGCCTCTTCAAGAATCATTTGCTCTATCTGGGGAGTTCTTGGAATAAACCTGGCTTTGAATGGCTCCGGACGCATATTTTCACAAGAGGTATAAGCGAAGATGTCCAGCGTGACCTCATTGCCCTATGGTTCTGGTGGTTAGAACGAGGAACAGTTCGCCCACGAAAGGGAAAGGTACGGGGAGGATGGATACTCACACTTTCATCAAGCCCGGGGCGAATATCGTACGCCCAGAGAAGACGGATGATGACGCTAAGCAAGCTCTGTTCCGCTAGGGGCTGCCCGCTACATGTCCTTCTACCCCAGCCAAATGCATTGTGCCCCTTCTTCGATGGGTATGGCCGCTCCAGTCCGTTCAGAAAACGCTCGGGACGGAATGAGTCCGGAGCCGGGAACTCGCGGGGGTGCCGGTGGATCGCCCAAACGTTGCCAGTGATTGCCGTACCAGCGGGGATATGGTATCCTCGGTAGATGTCATCTCGAATGGGCGCGTGCGGGATGCCACCGAGCGTGGTGACTGTCCTCCACCGGAGCACCTCGGTTGCGCAAGCTGCGGCATACGGCAGCGACGCTTGGTCGTCCCACGTCGGTGATCTCCCTTGGCCCACTACTCGATCCATCTCCTCCTGGGCCTTGCGCTGCACTTCGGGAAACACACACATGGCGAGGATGAAGCTGATGATAGAGCCGCTAGTGGTGTCTACGCCGCCCCCGATCAGATTTGCAGTCAGACTCGAGACCTCCCTTTCGCATATACCATGCTCTTCCTGCCCCTCGAATAGGTATTTGGAGAAATTCTCCTCTCGACCGATCGCTTCCCTGGCTAGTGCTGTAAAATAATGCCTGCCCGCGGTCACGGCTTCCCGCGCTTCGGAGGGGAAAGCGTAGATCCATCTTGGAAGCTTCATTGTCCATGGTACTGTCTCAACCAGTGACCAACACGGGATCACGTAGTCCACCCCTTTCATAATAGCGAGAGCGACTTAAGCCACGGGGTCCTCGATGGAAGCGATACGACGTCCATAGCCGACGATGGACACAACCGAGCAAGAGTACCTCTCGATACAAGTCACGAACTCTTCGGGAGTTTTAAGTAAATCTAAAGTAAGTATCTTGGATTCGGGCCCCTGAAATCTCCCGTGTGCGCGTATTGCCTGGCTGCCAACGACCGTATGCTATTCGCCGTGAGTCGTTTAACCTAATATCGAGTCGATGTATTCTTCATGGAAATGACGTGACGTGCTTACCATCAGCTTGCGATGTCGCCTCCATTGGTCTCCGTACACGAGACATATCTGATTCCATTCGGTCGATTCCACCAGGTCACCACTCGCATACAATCTGGGGCGCGAGGAATAAATAGGAGCACGCTTCTCGAGGAGATCGGATATTGTCCACGCGTCGTGGCACATAATCACCGGCCGATGACCGTTCCAAATCGTGATCATCGGGTTGTCGTACTTCTTGGACATCTGCTCCCATGTCACCCATGGTTTGTACGTTGGCACCTGGAAGTAGTTGCCGAAAATGGGCAAGGGGAATGGACCTGGTGGCAATTTGCGCCTTTGCCTCAGGACGCGTGCGTATGCCACAATGATCCAGCCGAACAGCAATAAAGTTCCAAAAGCCATAAGGATTGTGGGAAGATATATCATCCTGAGGAGCGCCTCTCCCCACGTCTCCCCGTCGTACATAAAAGTCGCCATGCTTCGTGGGTCAAGCATCTGCTTACAGGTGAGTCACGCCAGAATGACATTCTCCGCGTAGACACTGATCAACAACGAGGTTAACACGAAGCTTAACAGACCCTGAGAAGTACTTATTTAATCACCTATTTCAGTATTGCTCTTGACCCAGCACCGTGAGCGCACAGCACGATAACGATGGTCTACGGATAGCTCCGGTTGTTCACGGATAACTCCACCATGGGAGTGTCGTTAACATACACCACCCATAATGGGTAGTAGTTCCCGTAGCCTCTGATGGATTTCAATTGCCAACACTTTGTTGCGCGGCTATCTCGAGGCCCTTGGCAGGCCCGCACCCCTCAGCAGCAGCTTATCATTCAGCGGACTTGATCGTGACTATCTATTTGAGCTGCTTTGGTTGAACGCTGCGGAAGATACTGCCCTGTTCGTAGCGGCTAGTACTACGCTTTCCGTCAAGCTATAGGAACTGTGGCTTCCATATCGCTGGATCCAGTACGATGGAGAATTGTTTGAAGTTGTCGATGCAATAGTCGATCGATTCAGGGCTCTCAGATCTCACGTAACTTTCTATCAGGTCATACACTTTACCTCAAGCTCTGCTGTACCATAAGCATCAAGAAGCCTGTCTCATCGGGTTGCATGTGAGAAAGAAGGTCAACCTCGTCTTATTCCAACATGACACAATACGAAAAGCTTCCACCCACGGGAATCACAGTGGTGATTGTCGGGGCTGGCTTCGCTGGTCTCTGCGCTGCCATCGAGTGCGATAGAAAAGGCCACGCAGTCATTCTCCTGGAGAAGGTCAAGGAACTGAAACCTCTGGGCGACCTCATCTCCTTTGGCTCCAATGCTGCAAGAGCATTCCGCAAGTGGGACAATGTGGTTGAAATCCTGGAGCCGCTCTGCTACAAGAGTCCGGGGATCAGCTACTTCAACTGGGAGGGGAAATTCGTCACAAGACAAGAGTGGGAGCCGCAGAAAGCGTTTGGCAGCAGTATCAGCGGGCACCGTGGAGAGATTCACATGATACTCATGCAGTACGCCCGTGATCGGGGGATCGATGTTCGGCTAGGCCAGACGGTCACCGACTACTTCGAGACAGAGACAGGCGCTGGTGTGGTCTCCAATGGAAACAAGATCTTGGGCGACTGCGTCATTGCGGCTGAAGGCGTGAAGAGCCCGGGACGAAAAATCGTCCTGGGCTACGAGGATCGCCCTAAGCCGTCCGGCTACGCTGTGTATCGTGCATGGTACGATTCTGAGCTCCTAGCGAACAACGATTTGGTGAAGCATCTGGTAGTCAACGGGGATACTCACACGGGCTGGGTAGGTAACTATCCTCCGACCACCCTTTCATCAATGGACCTCACAAGAGCAGTCCCGCCCAGTTCAAATCAAGATCCTATATCTGTGTAATTACTGACCTCCTGTGAAGATCGGACGAGACAAACACTTTCTGGCAACCTCTTTGAAGAACGGCAAGGACTTCAGCTGGGTCATGACTCACGTGGATGACGCCGATATCGAGGAAGACTGGCAAAACCCTGGCAAGGCGGAAGATGTCCTGGCCGACCTAGAGGGGTGGGATCCTGTCGCCCGCGCGCTGGTCGAGGCTACACCGGCGGACAAGCTCGTCGACTACAAGCTCGTCTTCCGCGACCCGCTTCCGACTTTCCTCTCCCAGAAGGCGCGGATCGCTCTGATCGGCGACGCCGCCCACCCGTTTCTGCCTACGTCGATACAAGGCGCCGCCCAGGCCATAGAGGACGGCGTGACCATAGCCGTCTGCCTGACGAAGGCGGGCAGCGGCAAGGTGTCCCAGGCCATGCGCGTGTACGAGGCGATCCGCTATGAACGCGTGCACAAGATACAGATGACGGGCGTCACCACGCGGGAGCAGTGGCACAAGGCCGACTGGGAGGCCATATGGAAGGATCCCGAGTCTCTGCATCTGAAACGAGAAGCGTGGATTCTGGATTTCGATGCTGAATCTCATGCTGAGGAGGTATACGACGCGAAGGCTGCTGAGGTGGAACAGAGACCCCAGATCAAGCAGTCGCCGCCGAAGGGGATTGGGGCGTCAAGTGAAGGCGTGAAGGTCTAGATAGGCCTCGGATATGAGAGTCTCGGTTAATGTTTACGATATAAGTAAATTATCAACAATCATGCATACATAAATATTCTTACTATAGTCAGAATGAAAATGACGAGATGCATAATAGGAGGTGCCATTAAGCTTGAAATAAACTATGAAAGCAACTATTATAATATCCCATTAGCAACAGCTGGGAACTGCTAAAAAAGCTTAAACTGTGGTGTAAACACAAATCTCCTTTCACTGGACTTGAATTCGAATTGTCGAAAATAACTTATGCAGCAGGATTGTTCTCACTGGAAGGTTTGCTGCCTGTACTATTCCAAAACCACGTTGACCTATTAGGTGTTGGACTTTCTTGAAGAGTCCCATCTCAATACTGCAAGTAACAGGAAAGGCTTCCTCATTAGCGTCACAGATTTTCCTTTTTTTTTTTTCTTTTTTTGCACGATTTTATGGGTTTGATATTCCAAGTTGTTGGTTATTGATACCATTGAAGAGAGTCTATTGCCAAGAGGCAGAAAGCATATCAACCAAGTACCAAATAAAGACCGAGCTAGTCCTACTCAAAGATGTCTCATTACCAACAAGTTCTACCAGCGTCAGTCCGAGCGATGAAGACTTCAAGTTGTCAGCTACCAAAACATTATCCATTTTCTCAACGTCCAGACCTCCCGTGATATTCCAAGTCCAAAACTACCTACTTAGACAGCCAATCCAATCTTCTGGCGAATCTTCTCCCCATATATATAGATCGGTATCCCGAAGAGACCGATGACTCCCGTGAGCATGCCATATATGCTGAAGCTGGTCAAGAAGCCCAGGCGGGTCGAGAAGTCGACGATGCCGTAGCCCATGCCGAAACTGACAGTGTCGCGGATAACAGCAACGACGGTCATGACGGCCAGGGAATCCTCGGCGGCCGTGACGTTGGCCAGGTAGATCAGGGACGCTTCCAGGATCCCGCAGAAGGACTGGTAGTAGAGAGACATGATGAACACCATGGAGAACCAGTGGGGCTGATCGCCGCCCGGGTTCGTGACGATGTAGTTCTGCGCAAGCGCTCCGAAGCCGATGCTGGAGATGATGCCGGTGATGATGGGGAGGGTCAAGACCACGAGACGGTGCTCCGGCCGGCTGATCCCGTTCTCCCTCTTCGCGAGCCAGACCACGATTTTGTCGTTGCCCCATCCCAGGCAGATCCAGTTCACTAGTTAGATAGCAGGCGTAAGTCAGGGAACGACAGGATGAGAGTCGCAGGACAAGGAATCTGGAACCAAGCTCACCAAAAGCCATGAGACACGGCCCGACATTGATCAGGGCGACGTTTTGCGGCGCCCAGGACCAGGGCGGAGTCACGAGTATCGAGGCGTAGTAGGTCGAGGCAGCGAGGAGACTCCTATGAATCAGGAACGCAAGGGGTTTGGTTAGCATGTTCAGCGTAATTCGTAGATAGAGAGTTAGGCCCATGGCGAGGTCGTGTGTATCTTGAACTTACCCGCACATGATCGTGTTGATACCCGCGTTCCACCACATCGCCGGCGACAGCGTGTAGACCGCCATGCGCTTGAAGAACCACCAGACGCTGTGTTCCTTGTGGCCGCTGATCCGGCTGGCCCAGGGCTTGATCTGCCTCGCCAGGGTCCAGGGCTCGTACTCGCCCGTGGACCCGACGGTCTTCCGGAACGCCGCGTAGTCGGCGAGCCTGACCTTGGGCAGCCGGTCGTTGCCCCGGCGGTCGTAGCGGGACTCGGGCATGACGAGGAACATGCCGACGAGCGAGGCGGCGGCGATGCCGGCGAACATGAAGAAGGGGGCGGTGAAGCTCAGCTGGACGGCCATGTAGTTGGTGGCGATGCTGAGCGACAGCTGCAGGATCACCAGGACCGCCCACTTCCGCGCCGGGTGCCAGTTCAGGGGGTCCGACGGGTCCGTCGTCGGCGTCGGGATCAGGTAGACGTGGCCCTCGTCGTCGACGAGCTTGTTGCCGACATGGAGGACTTCGCCTTCGTCGATATTAACTATTATCAGAACATTGTCAGACTGCGTGATCAACCACACAGGTTCTTGAGGGGGGAGTGAAGTCACCTAAGGAGGCTTTGATATCCTTGATATCTCGTTCGTCCGGATTCCGGTCCATACTTTCGGAGCGATGGGGTCACTGGGATGGGGGAGAGATATTGTTGCTTGTACAGCTCAGGAGTGAAAGGGGCCTCAACAAGGGAGATGCTGAGCGACGACTTTGCATCTTTTAAATGTCCGTGATAATGGGATGGTGTTTATCCTTATCCAACAGCGAGAACGCCAGCACTTGCATACATATCATACAGTGAGACGCGGTAAGTTCAAGAACAGGTTCACATCTACGCCAAGATTACGGGCGAGGAACTTTACATGGGTTTCTTATCTGTCTGTTGACTTATCTTGAAGTTCTCGCCGGTGCCACGACCTTGCATATGTCGTTGGTTGTGATAATAGTAATAGTAAGCCCCACAGACATATCACGGTCGTGCTGCAGCCTGCAAGGGATAGTTATTTGGTGTTTACATATCCGTACTTGCTACAGAAGTAGTAGAGCCGAGTTGACATGCAGCTTGTTACTTACCCGCTCCGCACGATCCTACCCTCCCCGCCTCGTCTTAACCCAGAACGGAAGAACCAAGCGGCTCTTCTGATTGGCTCGTACGAAAGAAATCGCTATCGGGACACGACGAGGGTGTAGATCTATGGAATGGCCCAAGAATATTTCGCGAGCCACCTCGCCGGGACAGTCTTCGACCTTGCAAGCCCATGGTCCATGGAGCCGGGCCTTTGCGGATCGCCACGTACGATGTTCTCACTTCCCCCAAAGACCCGTCGAACGTATGGAGGTATGTCTATGCTGCTTCCTTGCCAAGTTATGGGGATAGATGTTTTTGTTTTGTTTTTTCTCTCGCTTATCTCATTCGTACTGACTGAGAGACTCTGCAAGGATGTGATACGTGCCGTAGTCGCCATATCCGATGCGACAAGAGGAAGCCGGGCTGTGCTCAATGCGCCAGAAAGGGGACACAATGTCCTGGCTATGAAGCCAAATACAAATGGGTGGTGGGCCCCTCGGTGAGAAAGTTATGGGTACCAGAGGAATCAACACCTCCACATAGTAAGAACGTTATCATAGACGACAAGTGATAGTACTAGGAAGAGTGTCTAATAAGCACCAAGAGAACCTTGTAGCCAACATCAACGTCAACGGAAACAAGAAAGGCACGAACACAGGTTGGGATGATGATGCTCACGTCTCAACTGCCGACAAGAGTCCGGCACCCACCTTCACCATCTCGACCTTTGGCCTCGAACTATATGAGCAACGTCGGCAGCAGTGCTTTCTTGACCATTACTTCGACCGCACAGCCAAGTTGATGACAATCACAGAAGACGTGGTGAACCCATTTGGAGACTACCTCAAGCCATTTGTGCATGGCAGCCAAGCGCTCCACTTCACCCTCCTCGCGATAGCCGCATTGCATGTAAGCAACTGCAACACCGATCAGGATGTCGAGGCGCACGCATGGCGTTACCGCGCTATGGCCTTGAGTTCGCTGCAGAAGGATCTCAAACAACACTCGGGTTCTCTGGAGACGTTGGTAGCCGTGTTGTTTCTCGGCATGACCGAGGTAAAGAAGCACCCCCTGAGCTGAATAAATGTCTTACCTTAACAACTCCACCCCCCTCTCTTATAACAACTTTCCCATGCTGACTAGTCATGGTGTCAACCGTATAGTCTTGGTTCAACGCTGAGAACTCGGGCTCGGTACATCTCGTGGCGGCAAAGCATCTTCTCCTTCACCGGGCCCAGGCTGGATCGTCACTTCCTTTGTTCTTGGTACACTGGCTGTATTGGGGCGAGACGCTGGCTAGCTTCGTTTCCGACAACGACGGAGTGCTATTTGCGTCACGAGACACCTACGCTCGTCTCGCTGCTGGCAGCGATTCGAGCCATGGCACTAGTACCTCCTTGGATCCTCTGGTCGGCACCTGGGGAACATTGATACCGCTCGTTGGACGGGTTGGGGTCATCGTTCGACGGCGAATGCGGTACAAGTCCTCCGAAGAGGAGCTTCGTGAGCTCATCAACGACACCGAGGTGGATCTGCTCCAATGGCAGCATCCCGGGCCACATCTACCCGACCCTCCCGGGCCTCTTCCCTCGCCGACGACGGTGAAAACCCAAGAGCTCGACAGCATGGCAGAAGCCTACCGGCTCTCGGCGTTACTGACCCTCTACCACTACTGCCCGACGCTCCTACAGAAGCGAGCCACCCTGATACCGGAAGCCATCACTGCTTCCGAATTCCTTCTCAAGTTCGCTTCGTCCGTTGTTATCTTGCTACGGCAGATTCCTAGAGATAGTCGGCTTTGGCGAGTCTGCGCGCTTCCGATTCTATCCGCCGGCCAGCTGGTGAAAGATTCGTCAGACCGCGAGTTTCTTCGATCTATCATGATCATGCTCGACACCGAGGTTCAGATGTCATCAGTAAATCAAGTGAGCAAGCTACTAGAGGATGTCTGGGATAGGAGAGATTCTGGTTGTGACGTTTTCTGGATGGATTTGCTGGAAGAAGCCGGCAATCCGATATTAGTCAACTAAGCAAGACGGGAGACTCTCGCTATCTCCAAGTATTTGCTGAGAAACATGGTAGTCTAACGCCAGCTTCAGATCCCATTCTCAGGTATTTAGGCGTGCGACTGAATGATTGGTACCTATCACAAGCTCACTTCCCTGCGCACCACCGAATACATATGGTCATCTTGTCAATAGAAGAATGGAAAACAAGGCACAATCAAGCCAGCTGAGAGTAACTTAGCTACAGGATCCAAGTACTCTCGACACTCGGCTATCTGGAAATCTCTCAACTTCACCATGATGATCTGTGCCAGCAACGTCAGCAAACAAACATTGCACAATGGACACAGCAACGGGCTCTAACTTACGTAGTCACTACAGTACCCTGACGTCGCCCCCGATGGGTCCCACTTGACAAGACCGTGTGTGCCGTTTGCCTCGACTATGGCGAGGTCGGGGTCTAGGAATTTGTCCTCGTGAAAATCGATCACTTGCTGGGCCAGGCGTAAGCGTCGAAGGTATATATGCCAGATACCCGAGAGAAGAAAGCACTCACTTGTTCCCAGCTGACGAGGGTGCGATGCATCCAGTCATTGCAAGCGGCAAGAAACTGGTCATTGAACTCCCTCATCATGCCCTTCGGGTTGAAGGGCATGGATGGTCTAAAGTCCTCCGTAAACCTCTTCTTACTCTTGGGCCCCTCCCTTTCGGGGTCTGCGTAGTTTGGCCTGAGGAAATAATCAAACAGCTCGCGACGCTTACAGTCAGTGTATGATTGGTTTCCTGCGCAACTAGAGCGTATATACTTAATCAGAACTCGGCACTGCGTTAACTCACCGCTGCGGTGGCCTCTTCCTCCGTAGATGGCACAGCGTCAGGCTTTTCCCACTGTTTTGAAGGCACGCTGACATCCCAACGGCCGTCGAAATGGAAGATAGGCAAGTTGATCCCCGCAGCCCGGTAATAGGCCAGGGGGTCGCTCCACGTTCGGACGAGAGTCACTTTGCCCCCCTGGATCACGACGAGCTCGATGTGCGCGCACTCGAACTTCCGCACATGAGGTCCTCCCCACGTCACGTCTGCCACCGTCGTCGACTCGACCCAGAATCTGCTCGGGTCGTGCGTCGGGTACTTCACTATCGAGTGCCTCGACCAGGCCTTCGTCGTCCGCCGCAGATAGCTGATCCAGACCCGGCGCCGGGGGAAATCGAAGACCTTGGGCATGCCCGGCGGCGCAAAGGGGAACTCGAGATTGCATTCTCTCGACAGTAGATCCTTCTCGGAGTCGTCTTTCTCCCAGAACGGCGTCTGGAGGAGACGGTCGAGGACTGCTTCATTCTGACTTCTCGTATCATCCGACGGAGATGCCATCTTTCGCGACTACTCTACACGACCAACGGCGGTAGTTTAGCTGTATTTTCTCACGTATGATGTAGGTCCGTAGAAAAGAGGTGTCGTATATGTGGTAGCACCAGTACCAGCACAGACAGAGAGTATTCCTCAGTACGTACGACGAGATAGAACGGGATTCAGGGACCAGGTGGAGGCAGCTTTGTCAGAGCGGAGGTAAACCGTCGCGAAAACACGAACAGGTATCAGCACAAAGAAGATGAACGGCAACTATGGTGTTCTCTCCGATGGTCACTCGGCTCGCCGTCCCGCTTCCTGAGTCTCATGACTCAGACAACCTCTTTGAAGTCCCCTAACCTAAGAAAGTTCAAAGTCCCGTGATTCCTCTTGAGCCTGGCGTCCGAGGCAAGGCATCCACGCGGGTGCTTCTACCATTTTCAGTAAACCCATCCTATCTTCCCACCGGGTTAGTTATTGCTTTTATCACGCGCATGATACGATCATTGAACCCTTGGTTCGGACCACTGGGTCGGGGATATGTAGCTTATCGCACACCCCTACTAGCCGTCTCGACCGTGCGGGGTCCGAAGTCTAGGCCAAGATTGCTATTGGTATGGGGAAATCATCGCGAGACGGATGGTGTGGGACTATGAATGTCAGGCTTATCTGGGAGGGACAGGGAGCACGATGGGTGTAAATGGTACGATGCTGCAGTAGGGTGCTTGACGTTTACATGCGCTACTCACTTTGAATTTCAACATCCGCAGCTTGGAAAGAGTCAACCCTCTCTCCCTGAACTTCGCGACAACGGCTACACTGGTAGTCCACGCCCTCAGACTGAACTCTTCACGATGGAGCTCCTCAACAGTACAGGCGAGCCAACTCCTTGGACGCTCATGGAACAATCTCCGTTTCCTGCGGAATATCTGCTAGGCTTCAGCTTGATGCTCATCTTAGCCTATGCATTGTGGCGCCCTTCATCGAAACAACCTCCGAGCCTAGCAGAGACGATACCCTTTGTATCCAACACCTACATGTTCATGACGAGCAGAGAGGCGTTCCTGAAGAAAGTTTCGGAAGCTCTGAAGTCAGCTAACGTAGTGAAGTTCCGTATTGCCGGAAAGAAGATGTACATAGTGGCTGGCCAGCAAAACGTGCAAGCTCTCATGAAAAACACGCCCGGGCTGCGCTCCGAGACAGCCGTGGCCAGCTTGCTGGAGAGCGTTTGGGCGATGCCCAGTAAGGAGGCGGAGGTCTGGCGGAACGACAAGAGTGGAAGAGGCAAAGTTCCTCTGCCTGGGACCGAGGACACCCCCGCGCATATGAGATACTGGTAAGCACTTTGTGGAGCAAAACAAACAGAGAGAAAGAGAGTGAACATGGCTTATAATGAGACAGGGCGACCAGTCATCACTTCTACGACCAATATCTGACCACCAAGAAGTACACTGACGACTATGGCCTAAAGTATCACGAGATGTTCTCCTCTCACCTCGACCGCATGCCGCGGGACGAGTGGCAAACATTTTGCTTATCTGAGTGGCTGAGATCTGATATGGCCGAGTGCGCAATCACATCAGTCATGGGGCCCCGGATCATCGAGATGAACGACGGTTTCATGCCTGCCCTCTGGGCCACGGATAGGGCTACGCCAGATTTGGTATCTGGCCCCCCAAGATGGCTGAAGCCCGGTCCGTACCAGATTCGGGACCATTTCTACGCCATGGCCAGCAAGTGGGTGACTTCTTCGCTTGCCAGCTTCGACTGGGACGGTCCGGAGAAAGACGTCGAGTGGGAGGAACTTTTCGGGGCACGGGTGACGCGGGAACAAGCGAGGTGGATGAGCGAGAACCATTGCACAGAAACCCTAGGCGGTTTCTTTGGAACCTTTGCAGCCGGGTAAGTGAAAGTTCAAAGAAAAGAAAAAAGCAAAAATGGTTAGAGAACGAAGAGGTGCTAACATTGTTGATCTCTTCATCAGCGTGGTGGCCAACTCGGTGCCGACCATCACTTGGGCAATCATGGAGTTGCTGAAGAATCCCCAACTCTACCAAGAAGTTCGCGAGGAGGTTCTCAGCATGGTACGGGTCGACGACAAGACGGGAGCGCGCACCTTGGACGTACCACAGCTGCAGAGGCTACCGCTGCTCCAGGCGGTGTACGCAGAAACCATGCGCGTGCACGTCTCCTACACCGTCACGCGCGATATCACGGCTCCCATCGTCATCGACGGCTACGAGCTGGAAAAGGGCGCATCTGTCTCGGCGACCACCATTTTGGCTCACGCGGACGAGGCCGTATGGAATCCCGATGGCAAGACGCCTTCTTCCGAGTTCAATGTGCATAGACACATCAAGATCGTGGACAAGGTAGATGAGAATGGCAATCGGGTTCGGGAGCGCGCTTATGCCATGGCTGCACGACCGAGCTCTTATTTTCCGTACGGTAGGTTTTTCATCCCTGTCCCAACGCGAACAACAACAAACCGGAGGATGGAATGAAGACGATAAAAGGGGTAATTGGTGGCTAACTCTGAACCACTACTTGTGTAGGCGGCGGTAACTCGATATGTCCCGGCCGGCATGTAGCTAAACAGCATATCCTCAGCACCCTAGGACTCCTGTTAGCGAGATTCGAGATCGAGTTCGTAGAATGGGTCGGCCCAGACGGATTGAAGTCTGACCGCGAGCCCGGCCACATTTCAGCCTATGTAGGCATCTTGGCTATGCCGCCAGATCGGGATGCTAGGGTACGATGGAGGAAGGTTTGGTAGCAGAACAGCATGTTCTTGTTGATTTTCCTGCAACCAACTGACCTGTCCTTAAAATAAAAGTCGATCTTTCTCAAATCAAGTGGAACTTCTGATATGATCCGCCCTCTATTCGAGCACGAGGAGTGCTTTGACTATTATTCCGGACTTTGCTGCTTCCAGTTCCCCCCAGGCTGGGATTCCGATTTCTGTCATGTCTCTAGTGGACTTAGATTCCCTGTACCTTCAGGGGTTGACAGCTGGTAAACTTCGAGGCTCTTAATAGGTTGATAAACTTTTCAGGTACCAAGGCTTGGGTTACCTGTGGATCGAGAGCAGACAGTCCTTACTGCCTGAAGATTTGGAGGTTCCGCTAGTGCACCAGGGGGGCGTCAGATCCGGACCCTTCATCAGTCAAGGCGGCCTCGATGCAGAAGCGAAAGGGTTCAAAGACAGGATCAAGCTCGTCAAGATGCAGCTCGGACCAATAATCGAAGAGCGCGGTCACGACTTCGCCACGGAGCCCGGACTTCGTGCCGCTGCCGGGCCTCGGCACCGGATCTGGCAGAACATCAACACCGGCAAGTTTGCTATCGGGCAAAGAGATGGAGCATGGTCTTATTGCTGGTATTGTATGTAATTGAATCACCATCTCAAAGTCTCATACATCCTTCAGGATTAATACGCTGGCGTTGAATAGATGCCAAGTCGAAACGTCGGCTCTCAATCTTTCATATGGGCGGATATCGGTCTCTCCCCAATGTGTAGCTGACAGTCACGCAAGCGAGTTGAGTTCATGTCGTTCAATGTGTACTTGTCTGTTACTACAGATGGTAGTATGGTAGAGAGACTCTACATATTAGTGATGTCAATGGAGTACTGCCTTCGAAACAGCACAGGTTTATGTGTGGCGCAACATAGTGGCGGGTGTATCAGTTATCGTGACGCATTCGGTGACAGGCCATGTCACGTGATTCGTTCAATTCCGGGATGCCGACGCCGAAGCTCGAGCCATTTTGGAACCTGCCAAAACTCGCATCACGACTTTTGACTGCAGCTCCCTCTCAACATCCTCACACCACCCACCTTACCGACCGAACCACTGCCAAACATGTCGTACCCGAGTCTCGCACCCTTTATCCATAAGCGGCCATGGCTGAACAAGATGCTGAGGCCGGTCGCCACTTGGTACACCAACGCTGCCGGCTACCGCAAGCTTGGACTTCTGTATGTCGCGCCACCCCCCGGACCTGCCTGAAACCTCGAAACAACCTGGGCGGAAGAGCTTCGCCGTTCTCCTGTCTTTGGCTATCTAGCCTCAAGAAAGGACTTGACGAAGAGGATCAATTGGGAAAAATAAATACATGGAGGGGAAGGGGTGACAGGAAGTACATACTGACGGGCGAGCTCTTTTTTTGTAGTGCCGATGACCTGATCGTCGAGGAGAACGAAGAGACCATCAAGGCCCTGAAGCGCCTCCCGCCCCAGCAGTCCTACGATCGCGTCTACCGCCTTCGCCGCGCCTTCCAGGCCAGCGTGTCCCACAAGCTTCTTCCCAAGGAGCAATGGACCCGACCTGAAGAAGTGAGTCGTCCTCCATGTTCTCGTACTGCTTGCTGCACGAGAAATGAATGCAATGGGGGGAGGGGAGCGGACAATGGGTTTCCAAGAGCGAACCCATTATAGCCACCCACCTCATCTGTTCTATTTCGCTTGTCACTTGGGAAGGGAAAGAAGAAGAACAACACTGTATATCAGTAACTAAAATACGATTACTGACACATCTGGAACTCAATAGGACGTCCCTTACCTGAAGCCCCTAATCGACGCGATCCGCGCCGAGGAGAAGGAGAAGGCAGACCTCGACGCCATGACTATCATTAAGAGCCATTAAGCAGGGGAGCTTAGCTTTGATATAAAAGCAAAGGCACGAGAGAAGACTTCTTGAAAAATGGAGGAGAGGAGGGGCCGTCAAAGTTCATCTTTCGACGGCGGGCAAAAATGACGGCCAGCTTGTACAAATAAACAACAGCATTAGAGTGTGACGCAATAGACGGTTCCGTTGTTCCAATATGAAGAGAGGCGATGATGATGTCCTGCTGCCGTGGTGGCGGGGAAGTACATTGTTAGAACTTTGCGATTCGATTATAAAAAATGGCTGGATGGCTCTCCCTTCTCATCTTCATTGCGTGCCTGAGGTGATGGGACAAGATACATCTCGTCAGTATGCCCCTGGGACTGCTTAGGGGCTTTGGGGTACGACTTGGTGGCTGGTCCCCTATTCAACGTAGGTTCAGCACTTGTCGTCTCATCTTCCAGGCCAACTCTTCGGTATCATTTATAATATAGACTCTGCAGATGGTTTGCAATACCTCAACTCCAAGGCCGAAGCCTCCTCGCTTATACACCATAGACTAGACCTCAGGCAACTCTGGTACTCATAGCTACCTACTTTTACCTACATAGGGGCACTCACCATCATCGGCATCCAAGCGCGGCAAGAGCAAATGTGAAAAGAAATAATTGAAATGCTTGAAACGAAACAAAAAACTGACACAAACCCAAAAGTCAGCTTGGTTGTTGCCTCTCTCATCCTGCCACATTCTTTCCCCCCAACGAATAACCAACCCCCTTTAATATTTAATCTCTCAACATGCCCATTAGATTACCTACATACATATAAACAAAACAAGCAGAAGTGCAGGAGAGCCAATGAATGGAATGGGTAAAATAGATGTATATATTATGTATATTCCATTTCTCTCTCTCTCTACCTTCCTTTTCTCTTTTCACCCCTTTCACCTCCTCTCCTCCTCCCATTTTTTTCTCCTATTCCCCTCGCTGTGTCTTTTTCCTGTCTCTTTGTGCGTACCTATGTAGTGATATATATGCATGGGCTACCTAGGGTGCCCGACCACATGATATACACACGAAAGAGATATGGACAGACACACATACACATACATACGTATACACATGATAAATACCCCGCTGCTCCTCCCCCCAAGGTGAAGAAAGGATTAGATAGGGGGTGAATTTTTTTGGGTTTCCATTTGCTGGCTCGCTGGTTTGCTTGTTTCCCGCACCGGCAATGGGTATGATTACCTCCAGGCCCACCATATGAATAGGCCAATGCATGATGCTCTATGCACACACACTCACACGTACCCCGATCCTTCAAATGAAACAAGAATCTGCCTGATGCCGTGAAAAAAAAAAGTAGCCAAATTCTATTACAACAAGAATGCTCGTCCCTCCCCCGGCTTTCCGCTCTCCAACACATCCATCTGTCCACTCAGGCAAGCTGGAATCGGTCCACACTGAGGAGGATACAAGACATGCCAGCCAGACCAGACTTGGCCAAGAGCCACAAGTTGGACGAAACTCAATGCGAGTAAAGTAGAGCCGACAGGACACATGTGGCCCTATGAGCACACTTATTATAGCTGTCAGTGCATTTCGACATATGGTGTCGAAACGTGGAGGTTGTCGAGTCATGAGAAGTGAAGGCCAAAGTTCCAATCCAGTCCCCCCGAACTCCTCGTTGCCAGGCATATCTTATGATGACGTAGATTATTGTAATTGTGTGCTGCGCGGGTCGTTATTTCGCGTATACTAGGCACTTGTCCTCTAGGCCCATTTCGAGGTGTCGATTGCCCAAGACTGGCGGTTAATAAGAGAATACATAGAATGGAGAACAGGTTAGACCAGGCAATTACGTAGAGATCCTGGACGAATGGGAATTTCGATGGTATATTCCCAGTCGGCCACTACGCGTTGCCAGGCTTTTCTTCGGTATCTATGTGCCAAACCACATAGTTGGGAAGACCTATCACTTGGTAGCCTGCCCTCTTTGCCATCTTTGCAAAGCCTTCAGTCTCGGCCTGGTTCTCGAACGGGTAACATGGAAAGTTGACACCTGAAGATCTGATTAGGAGGACCATTTATACCACGGCATCTGGGTAACTGACCTGATCGATGCACATCTGCCTTGACGAGAATACTGACACCTCCAATGCCATCAAGTTCAATCTCAAAGTCTGGGTCCTCGTGATAATCGCCCATCTTTGCCATATATGTTCTTCCGGTGTCGTACTGCTTGTAACCTATCGAATGGTGGCATTTTAGTCAGGTGTCCAGTGCTCTGTCAGGGGCAGGAGATTATACCTTCAGCCAGGACCACGTCCTTATCAAGCTTGCTTGTCAATCGTCGCCCCTTGTCAGATTCCACCCACGAGTTGTAATCGACTAATTATTCTGTCAGCTGTCACGATGTCCGGCATTGACTGCGGCTCACTCACATCTGCCTTCGATATCACGACCGTCCTCATAGCGGTGAAACCATATGTCTAGATGTTGTCAGCAGGATACCTTCAGTTTGTCTGTGAGTCCACATACTAGGGACGATGATGTCTTTGTCGTGCCCAATGAAATCTTCCAGGATAGACTTGGGACTCTCTACAATGTCGACATCCCGCCAGTAGACCCAAGAATGATCGGACTTAAGAGCTGCTGAGAGCAAGTAGTTTCTTGCGCGGCCCATAGCCTTGCGACGGGGGGCCTGCGCCTCAAATCCGTGGCGGTCTGTCACATCTTGGCTGAGATGGCTGCCAAAATTCTTCTCGACGATCATGACGTTCCGGAATTGAGCTGGTGACTTCTGAATACGATCTAGCTCCATGCTTAACACAGCTAGTGTATCATCAGAGGAGTCGCCAACCAGGAAGCCAAGGTCAATGAGATGATGCGGGTAGGTCAGCTCGGTGAGAAGGTCGACGTATTTGGAGATATAGGGCGCGGCATCCTTGAGGGGCGTAAGGATTAGGACTTTTTCTTCCTTGTCAAGCGCCTGTCGCGTCGAGCTAATGGGGTTGAGATCGTAATGCTCTATGGTGTTGTTCACCTCTATCGGAGCATGGTGATTGAAGATAACGGGAGTTTGGAGGTGGGCGTTCCAGGCTTGTTGCTCGTTAAGGGACATATCCATTGGCGGTTTCGACGGTCCCCAGCAGTAGAAACTATGAAGCAGTCTCAAGTTAACAAGGTTCGCCATCTCAAAGCATTCCGAGGCAGCAGATGAGGATGCGGTTGGTTACCTTTGCATTTCACCAGCTGATGTCCTGATACCACGCCATAGTAGTAGAATGATACCGACGAGGGCGATAGAGAGTAATACCCGGGTCCTAGTCAAGAACACCCATACTGCTCTCGTAGGAGGTAGTTGGGACTTTGCGGACTTCCATGTGATGCCTCCCTTGGGAAGAAGCATGTTGAGCTCTCCGGGTGGCCCTGTTCACCACCCTGGGGTCGTGCAAAAGGAGATAAGCAGCTGGGTGAGATGAGGTGGGCGGATTCGTGTGATGACAGCTAAAGGGTTTCGTTTCGCTCAGGGAACTAATGGGGCTCGGGCGTCGGTAGCGAACGTCGTTTTGAGGGAGGATGTGACAGTAGGTCTAACGAGGGAACACAATGTTACAACAATGCGAATTGTTCGGGCAGCTCTATCGTTGATTGCGTCGCGGTCGAGGAGACTTGGGAAGTGCTGTGGACTCGTCGTGGATGGCGCGGATGGATATCTGGATGCGCAGGTATAGTGTTAAATTCGGTATTAGGGATTGATGGATGGATTGACGGGGACGGGAACAAGGTGGTGGATTCGACTTACGTGCTGCAGATAGACTCGTGATATTGGTCGAAAAAAAAAAGATCCAATATGAGGATGGGAGACGAGATGAACTAGTGGATGACAATAGTGAGAGGGAGGACCTTGCAGGGTGCCAGCGACAGACAGAATACGAGAACCTAGAACTGAAAGGCAGATGCGTGAGGAGCAGTACTGTACCTTGCAATAGCCCTAGGGGCAGGTACGCGGGCTACAGGGCTCTACACCAGCTGGGTAGTGGGGACTTGTGCACTTGCTAGCGATCTCCAGCCCCTAAAACTCAGCGCTTGGCCTTCTCCAGCATGTAGGTACCTACTTAAGTAGGTAGGCGCAGGGAAGGTTCCAACGTTCACTGGTATTATTCCGTACACTGCCACGACTCACATGTCACCGTCTGTAACGGGGAAACAATAAGAATATCTACATATGTAGGTATGCACCTGGTAAGCATTGTATGCTAACAATATTTGAACATTATGTAGCAAGGCTGACGCGCGTTTTTCTAATAGCATTGTTGCCTCATGTAGCGTTGTTTTTCCTATGAGACTGAAGGTCAAGATGACATACACGACCAACACCAAGTACAGCTCAGCCCCTGAGATAATGTACCTGGGCCGCATAGCCAATACGTCAGCGTTTCGCACGAGTAACTCTCTCGTTGAATAAGAGCTTGATGGATGTATCCTTTATTTGCCCCCTATACATATCACCTCTAGATAAGTATATAAAGGTATCTCAGGGGTCAATCTGGAGAGAATTTCAAGCCGTTGGCGCGCAGCAAGGTTGCGGGAGGCTCCTTTAATTAGTTTGGCCAGCAGCGAACTTCCATGTTAGTGCTTCGAGTAACTTGATTCCACGTTTCCTTTTCCTCTAGGTGACGAGGTACTTAGAGTGGCTGTTCAACTAACGCGCGCCAAACGGACGTTTAATTTTAGCCAGAATGCTGCCAAGTCTGAATGCCCTGTCCTGACTGGCACCAATAGGCAGGCTTATGAGCCAGGTATTTGTCCACTGATATTCCCCTTAATCGAATAAAGTGTCTGATGCCTCTGGGTTCAAGTTTTGCTGTTCAGTCTCTCCCATCAACGTCAAACCTTTATAAGACTCACGCGTCTCTGGATCTATGCTGGGAATTGAAGCACGTTGGCAATTGATGGTTGGACGAAGACCCCTTCAAACTACTACTCCGTACGTGCTGGTGATGAGTACACAACGTCAGTGCCCAAAAAGTCAAGTCAGAAACCAGTTGGTGAAGAACTTTCTTCTCGTACGTCTAGCTTGCACTGATGGCCTACTGTGTATGCCAAGCGACAGGTCAAATCCAACAAGTTCTGTGCCACTGCAAATCGGTGCGCAGAATCACAGCTCGTCAAGACAGGGAGAAAATGTACATTCTGCGGCGTTGGAGGAAGATAAGTTACTACGCCTGCTCCTCCTTGGCTGTCATCTCTTACACAGCCGCCCAAGATGCATATGATATCCCTTCTTGTAAGCTGACTGAGATTGCTCGTCTATTCTCTATAAAAGTGTAGTAATGAAGGTAAATGAAATGATTGTGTTGTTCCCAAGACTGTTGGCTTGTGAGGATCCAATGCTTCAAGTTTATCAAGTGGCTGTACTATATGCTACCAGGTGGCCAACAATCAACCTCGGTGAGCCGAGACTCATTTTCATGCAAGATACGGAATAATGATTTCTAGAAGATGGCTTCATACCCGTGAGAAGCATATCTACATAAGTATGGGTTCTTCAGACGATTTCGAGATATCCACTTGCATAGAAAATGGGATGGGATGACAGGACAGAAAATCGAAGATCAGATGACAAAGCAAGGGCTTGGGCTGAACACACCTCGCAATTGCAACTATACGACCTGCCTATCGTGTCTGTGACTTGGAATTGTAACAACAAAGATACTAGCATGTGTGCTCCTCTCGTTCTCCCATTCATTGATACTAATTGTAGTACTCTATAGTCAATCAGATCTGAATTGGTGCAACAGGGCAACAACATACACGACTACATCGGGTGATGAGCCACTTCTTGGGGACTAGTATCCGATCGTCATTACTCGCGCCACGCAAAGCTTCGACATCTGGAAAGCTCTCTCCTGCGCGGCTGCACGAATATTGTCAAAGATCACCGCGCATCACCTCCAGGATACCGGCCGGCCAATTGCATCCCTCACTTCACAGCCTGGGCGAGGGCCAGCTCGAAGCATCCTACATACGAACGGCATTCAGCTGATCACCAGAAACATAGCAGCACCTTCATTTGTCACTTCCGTCGGCTTGGCCGCGACATCTAAGTCTACGCAGACACTCATTTTGAGACACAGGCATAGCAGATCGTCCGGTGCTCTGCAAGTGGCAAATATGTCAACACGAAGATCAGCGCGGCTGAGCGCGGCCACAGGGCTAAAGTCAGCAGCAGCCGTGTCCCCTCCCCCTTCAGCCCCAAAGGCAGCAGCACAGAAGGGGCGCAAGAGAAAAGCCGAGCCGGAAACTCTACAGAATGGCGATGTGTCCGAGGAGACGGCGACCCCGGCACCTACGACGCCCAACAAGCGGCGCGCTCCGAAGAAAAGCGCCGCCCTTCCGCCCACGACG
This sequence comes from Xylariomycetidae sp. FL2044, assembly GCA_022376275.1. Taxonomy (NCBI): domain Eukaryota; kingdom Fungi; phylum Ascomycota; class Sordariomycetes; species Xylariomycetidae sp. FL2044. The sequence continues at coordinate 174,322 of JAJNOH010000017.1, forward strand.
CCCACCCCAGGCAACGTCATGCTGATGGCCGAGGGTGTCCCGCCTACCGTGACGTCCAAACCGCGGCCGGCAGCCGTGGCTCGGCTCGCGGACCCGCGGGGCACCAACGCGACGCTCCTATCGCCGGAGACGTCGCGTATCGTGGCCCCCGGGACGGCCGCCGCCGCCGCCGATATTGGAGCGTCCCCTTCCAAGGCGGCCGCCTCCGACCGCCAGACGAAGACTACGACGGCCACCCTGCTCGAGGAGGCCAACCGGCATCTGATCGCCGTGGACGCGCGCATGAAGCCCCTCGTCGACCAGAACTACTGCCGCGTGTTCTCGCCCGAGGGGCTTGGCGAGCGCATCGACCCCTTCGAGAGCCTCTGCAGCGGCATCATCTCGCAGCAGGTGTCGGGGGCGGCGGCCAAGGCGATCAAGAAGCGATTCGTGGGACTCTTCTCCTCCGCCTCTCCCGAAGCGGACCCAGACGACGGCGACGACGCGTCCCAGAGGGGAGGGGAGCACAGGCACCGGTTCCCGCACCCGTCGCAGGTCGCCGGCACGCCGCTGGACCGGCTGCGCACGGCCGGGCTCTCGCAGCGCAAGGCCGAGTACGTGCAGGGGCTGGCGCAGAAGTTCGTGGCCGGGGAGCTCAGCACGCGGCTGCTGGCCGAGGCCGACGACGAGGAGCTGGTCTCCCGGCTGACGGCGGTCCGGGGCCTGGGCCGCTGGTCCGTCGAGATGTTCGCCTGCTTCGCGCTCAAGCGCATGGACGTCTTCTCGCTCGGGGACCTGGGCGTGCAGCGCGGCATGGCGGCGTTCGTCGGGCGCGACGTCGCGCGGCTGAAGAAGGCGAAGGGCGGGAGCAGCAAGTGGAGGTACATGTCCGAGGCCGAGATGGTGGAGATCTCGGACCGGTTCAGGCCCTACCGGAGCTTGTTCATGTGGTACATGTGGCGGGTGGAGGAGACGGATGTTAGTACGATGGAGTGAGCGATTGAGTGGGTGTGAGAGATGGCGATGGTGATGGCGAGAGGACGCCTAGGGAAGGGGGAGATATCGAGATAGGCGTCGTTCTGTACGTTCTGTACGCGTTCTCTAGTGGGAAACTCGAATACGTGTGAAAAGTCCACACGACCACCTGTCTGTTCGATTCTTAGTCACGAATTTAATGCTGCCATGGCCATTCATCTATCCCGTGGCCAACGATCGTATAGCCTCTGTTGTGTGTACACTCACATCTCTACTGTACACGCACGCACATCTTCGACGAATCGTTTCTATCTAGGGGCCTACCTGTAGACGTAAAAAAAAATATGCTAGAGAGTACGCCGATCTACACTACACACCCCCGAGATAATTAAGAAGACTGGACGACTGAAAAAAAATGTATGTGCAGCGGCTGCCATGCACAGTAACAGGTAGGATAGATAACATGACCGCCGACGACCTTCGCAGTGTCCGATCTTTGCTGAGAACAGCAAGTCACACTTAGAGATCGCCATTGGTCTGGGAAGATGCCTATCCAGTGCCGCTTCTCCTGTTTGCATCAGGCCATGGCGAATCAACATCCATCAATCGATCCAACCCAGCGATTGCGGTTTGTGATGTACATACAGTACATAGGAAGTGTGATGAATGAGAGGGGTTATTTTCTATCCATCATGGTTTTCCAGAAACAGTTATTTTCCAGAATATCACGAAGTTCGGTTGACCCATTCCAACAGAGATACTCTTTGTCTCTGCCGCCCAACCCATACAAAAAAGAAAAAGAAGAAAAAAAGACTATTTGGAGTGTGGGCAACTGATGATGATATGATAGGCAATGATGAAGACTGTAGCAGGCACCTCTAGGTAGGTAGATCTATGACAGGTAATGATAACATGCTGTGTTGGCATGGAATCATATGTCCCAACTTTCAGTCTGTCATGCATTCCAGAATAATCGTATTCGAATGAGAGTTCGACATGGCATACAGTCAGTGCACTGCCTGCTAAAGAACAGAGCGAGAGAGAAAAAAAAATAACCAGTCATCGTTCTAGGGCAATGCCTCTTCACTGTTCGAGGTCCGAAGTGAAGTTTGAGGCCGCTCGGCCCACTTCCACGCAAGTCGGACGCGTATGTATGTGTCTACGATGCAGACCGGTGCAGAGCGATGAAAATTTGGGGAGGACCGAATGTTGACGGATGGACGGACGGCAATGCATGTTGCAGCCCATCAGCGGCCGCAGCAAACATGAACAAGGCTTCAATGTTGCTCTGTAGGTATTGTGTCACCTACTTTATTCCTTACTATATTGTTCGGAGTGACCAGAACTTCTCGGGTTCTCTTATCAACTACTCCATTCTTCCTTGAGGTCCTCCTTGAGGTCGCTGTCGTGTGCGACACTAATGCGGATTGGATTGGATTTAGGCTCTATTTACGACGTTCCCAGGGTGATGCTGAATTGTTTTTTTTTGTATAATTTTTTTTTGAGACAGCCCTGCCTGCACATGAGCAAGGTGCGGAAAGACGCCCCAGGAAGAACGGAATGCAAGTCGAGAGTGTCTGACCCGCGGGAAGAGCCCTCTTCTTCCCCTCCCCCTTTATTAGAAAGCATGTGCTAGAAGCCGCCGTCCGTCCGTCGCTGAACGGGAGTAATAATCAAGATTCTGTGGTTTCCCTCGTCACTGAAACACATTGGCATAAAACTCAAGTTTCGTTCCCGCGTACGAAGATCAAAGTTACTACTAAACGTAGAAGAAGACTGTCACCTGTGGAAGATCGGCGCGCGGCTGCGTCCGAGGATGCTACCAGTAGTAACCTGTGATAGGTAAAGTCGATGACGCAGCTCGAAGCTGACGGTGCTGGCTGGCTGGAAGTAGATGGGCTGAGAGATACTGAGCGGAGTAGGTGGACAATCTTCTCACACGGGCGATGGATGCGACTGGTTTTATCTCAGAAGGGTGACCATTGTTTGAAGTTTTGGATCTCGTCGCAGATCTACAGTACTCTGGCTGCGCCCAGGAATGAGGATGACATAATGGAGTAAACTATCCGGTCAGGTGGGAAATTCGAACTTGTTCAACAACATTGACCTAGGCTTTTTTCTGAATATTCTGATTCGAGTTCGAACAAAGCACTTCGTATGCGGCCCTCTTCGTGTTGCCTGACACACCACACCAACTCAGTTGCGAGCGCGGTCTTGCAGATAAGTGATGCGTCAGCATCGCCCACTTAATGTGGACGGTAGACGCGGGCCTCGACTCGTACTGCTGCCACTGGACCTGTCGGATTTGGAAGGCGGATGCACCGCCCGTAGTTCGTGCTCGTCTTGGAGCTTGGAGCTTGGGGGGTCTTCTGCATGTTCTTCATTGTGGGTATACGAAGCACTAAAAGTACACAGATATCTAGATGTACCAATAATAAGAAGTCTACAAAGCAATCTGGACTCTGGACGAACAAGACGCTAGGTTATGACATGATCATCTCTGGAAGTGCGGCTCATAACACGGACCTATTAAGATCGATGAGGCCATTGCTGATTGCCGCTCCCTGGGTGGAGGACCTTGCAGGGTCCATATGATATCCAAGATGAAAGGAACCACACTCGTCTGAGGGCACGAACAGTCACGGTGAGATGATAAGGAGCAAAGCGTTCGCGACGGAGTAGGGAAGTGGTTTAATGATGTAGTAGCAGCATTTGGGGGTACTCGTATCGACGCGCTGTCAGTGGCCCAAGTGGGCCTTTTTGTATTGATAGATGAGATTTTCAGGACAGAAATAACCAAGCGCATCTCGAAAGCCAAGCTTTGGCTGCATAATGTGGATGCGCTCGATCGCTCGGTCTTGTACGCAGTAAAAGGGGGTGCAGCACGGGGGTTCGTCCAGGTTATTCACCACCCTGCCACCGCGGCCAACCCGCACTATGTAGGTATTAGATCGGACCAGACAGGGAATTTTCTCTCTCTCTCTGGCTTTTGCCTTGTCGTCATCGATTGAAGAATGTCCCGGCCGGTTCGAGACATTGAACTCGTTTATGATATACTGGAGTTACCATCCGGAGAAGGCCGTAAGCGTTGAGCCTCTGCGTCGTATGGGAAAACAGCAGCACTAACATAATACCAGATGCTCGCTGCCTACCAGCAGGATTCTCTCAGAGTCAACTGTTCGTATCAAGTCCCAACTACCTACAGAGGTAAAAACATGTGAATCCTACTGCGGAATCCTGAATTCCCTGTCTGATTCGTGCTGTAGGCTCGAAAATGGCTGGAAGATTACCCTAACAGGCTAGTTCCAGGCGAGTTGTTCCATAGCGTCGCAGTGCCAACACAACGGAGATTGTTACCGGCGTGTATGCATCATGCACCTAGCCAGCTATGCAGCTTCCATATTAGCCTCGAGTCCCATTTGGGGCTCGATTGGAATCCTGGTATTTTACCACAATAGTAGCTACAGCTGTATTAACGAGAGAGAAGTGATAAAAGAACCGTTCGGGGGTGTGGATCGGTAGAAAGCCATGGTAATAGTAAACACCATGAGAGAGAACATGGCGATGGTATAAAAATCAAGAAACAGGAAGATAGGTAGTGTCTTGTCCGGAAATGCATCACGGCAGCACGGTCGAATGTTCGGACAAGTATCGACAGGGGGTAGCGTGGGTGGGAGGCACAACAACCTTGTCGAACTTCCTTGCTTGCCGAACCGGGCCCAGGAAGAGAGCAATCTCGCCAATGGAACGAGAGAGAGGCGTAAGACAAGAGAGCTTTCAATGCCAAGCACACGTACCACCGTTGCGCAGGCTCTGCCAGTCGGAGAATCGAAGTGACCTATCATCGACGATTGACTTTACCCTCATTAGCAACAGTAGGGTCGATATGTATTCAGTATGAAACAGCACTCGTTCGCCTTCTCAGCCAGAGACCGGCTTTCTCCTACCTAGGTCATTGTTTCGATCTGTCGATCTGGGCCGAGGGAGTTTAGGGTAGATGGAGTGAAGTACATGACTAGCTGGCGATAGTTCCAGGCCAGGTAAGCTGCTTATTACGTCTTCGTGGGAGGTTGTTAACAGGTCAGGTCAACAAATATCATAACCTGGAAGTTTCTACATATGTAAACTTGCTTGTAGACACTTGATTGATCTTGGAACTTACCTAAGCGACCTCGGCGCCTCGCAATGGACCTGGGCGGGATCAAGGATACTGTCAGCAGTCATATGTACGTAGTACGTACATAGACAAATTACCAACAATACCCTTGAGGATGCCATGATAGAACTGCTAGCAGCATGGGAGAGAAACCCCAGCATCAGAACCATCAATAAAGTGGTAATGAATAAATGGTAATAAATAATAATGGAAGATCCTTGGGCGCCAGCCGTAAGGAAGATGATAGGCAAAGAGAAGTGGAGCCAGTGCATCGAGTCCTCATCTCCCTCTGGCTGGCTGGCTGCCCCCCCTAACAGGCCTAATAAAATGCCCAGGCAGCGCGGGTGCCAGGTACTTGGCCGGTCTAAACCCGTTCAAGTTTACCCCTTAAAGCGATTTTCACTGCTAATCCCATTGCACACGCCCCCCCCCCCCACTCCCCCCTGCCATCCACGCCATCCATTTCAAGCTGGTGGAATTCCAAAACGTTTCGGCTTTTTTACCTGCCTGACCTTTCCCACTCTCTCTTCTCTCTTTTCCTCCTTCTCATCCCAATCCAAATCCAGCCCGATTCTTCCTCCTTCTTCCACTTCGGATTCATTCGTTTGTCAATATTTCCATCGTTACAGAGGAAGAGCACTCGCTCCATAGCTTCCTCCCTTTACCTAATAACACTCGCGTCAACAGTCTAGTTTCGCCTTCTTCCTGCGTCCTGCGACTCCGAATTCTCCCGTCTGAGTCCGCCGACAACAATCACATTCCCATTTTCGATCCGACTCTTCGATCCGTATTTTGAGAAGAATAGCTCGGTTCCTTGTTGGCGAAAACCGAACCTTCCGACTTTCTGGAAATCTGCGTCTTGAGGCTAGATTTTGTAATATAATGTAAGTTGAGTGCGTATATGCATGTGCAGGTTCCAACCACCACGCCTGTATCTCCTACCGCCACCCCATTCTGTTTTGCACATCCTTTATTTCCCACGTACGGACCTCATGGTGGCACCGTGTCATCTTCACGAATACCCTCTGTCTCCCCGTCATTGGCCATCAATATACGCCTTCCTAGCCCCGTTAGGGGCTCGCCGTTGAAGGGACATTGGTCAACAATCGGGCAACTAGTAAATGCAGCACCACCACCAGCGCAGCCGGCATACACGCGGCTACGAATTTCTGGAGTTGCTTCTAGAAACAGATGGTCATCGAGCAAGTACCTGGCGGATCAATTGCAATGAGCGAGATGGCGGGGGAAACTCGTCATTAAGACGTTGAAACCGTGTGGCATAGGTTTGCTACTGGGCCAACTGTAGCGGGTCTGTTTTGGTCAAGCTGCATTGTCCAATGGCTTGCCAGCTGAGTCAATGATACCAGCAGCGCCCTGCTCACCTAGGTCCTCTGTATCCTACCACTGCCCGGTCTCAACAATCAACAGGAAGTCCCATCCACGGCAAAAGCTACTGGGAGATTCCTGACCATATCACTTTCCTCTTCGTCCCAACCTTCCCTTCGCACGCTGCCACTATTTTTTCCCCCGAGTCACACACTTCGTCCAAGTCCCACTTTGACAGCAGTCCGCTGCAATTACATTAACATCACTTTTTGGAATTGTGAAGCCATCAACCCAAACCACATCAAGTTAGAATCACAATACGCTTCTTCGTTTTCCCTGCCTCCCTTACGAAGCGATCTCCTCTATTTATCTTCTTCACAAATTCCATTTCTACCAAGACTCGCCCGACTGACATTCGACCAACAGCCCAACAAGATGTACAGCAAACTTGTTTCCGCCGCTGCGGCGTTCAGCATGATCTCCGGTACGATTCTCTGTCCCTTGCTACATTTTGGCATCATCTAACTTGGACCTAAGGTGTCTTGGGTGACATCGACTGCAGCAGCCCTACCGTCACCATCGCTTCCGCCGCCGAGGCCACCCAGGCCGCAGACTGCGACGAAATTGAAGGCAGCGTTCTGATTGCCGAAACATCCGACACTACACTGGACCTTGGTGGCAAGCTTACCTCGATTGGTGGTGACTTGATCTGCAAGAACAACGGTGTGCTGCTCACTCTCCAGAGTGACTCGCTCGAGACCATCGGCGGTATCTTCCAGATGACCAACGTTACCAAGGTCTCAAGCCTCAGCTTTCCCGCTCTAGGTGAGGTTGGCTCTATTGACTGGGCTACTCTCAACGCCCTGCCCGAGCCCACTTTCGGTACCCCTGGTATTACCAAGGCCAAGAGTGTCACCATCGCCGACACCTTCATTGAGAACATCGACGGCATCAACGTTGACTCTTTGACCGACATGAACATCAACAACAACCGACGTTTGACCAAGTTCTCTACTAGCATTAAGAGCTTGAGTAACCTGCTCCAGGTTCAGGCCAACGGTCTCAACCTTACGATGGAGATGCCCAACCTGGAGTGGATTGCCAACATGACCATTGCGAACGTTACTTCATTCTCGGTTCCTTCTCTCCACACCGTCAACGGCTCCATGCGTTTCGACTCGAACTACTTCGAGACCTTCAACGCTGCCAACCTGACCCAAATCTCTGAGGGTGACCTGTCCTTTGTTAGCAACTCTGACCTTACCAACATCACCATCCCCAACCTCGAGTCTGTTGGCGGTGGTTTCACTATTGCCAACAACACCGCCCTATCGGCCATTGATGGTTTCGGTGCTCTCAAGACAGTCGGTGGCGCTGTCAAGCTCCGTGGATCTTTCACCGAAGTTACGCTCGACCTGGAGGACGTCAAGGGGGCCATGGAAGTTGCCAGTACTGAGGATATTACCTCTTCCTGCGACACCCTCAGCTCCTACGAAGGCGGTGTCGTCCAGGGTGATTATTCGTGCCGTGGCAAGGATGAGAGCGCCAATGAGGATACCTCGGATGCTTCCAGCGACAGCTCCGGCAGTGGTTCCGATGATAAGACTGGCGCCGCATCCCCAATTGGTGTCAGCAAGTCCACCCTTGTCAGTCTCGCTGCTATTGGTGCCTTCGCTGTTGCATTCCTGTAAAGAGGTGGATCCGGTCCATTAATTGTCACATGGGAGGAGGCGTTTCTCATCTTTCACTTTTCTTGAGTGTCAGCAAAACGGTTATTTCGTGAGCCGTCTTTCACGGTCACACCACGTACAAGGGATTACTAGACTTAATACTGACGCATGTGTTATTTGGAAAATCACCATAAACCCATATTTGGGAGTCTTTTGACCCCGCCTCTAACAGAACCTGTTCCGTACACCGCATCTCGATGGCAACCCTTCCACCAATCCTTCCTGTCTCGTTCGGTCTACATCCTACTTAGGCGCCATCGCAGTGGACGCTCTCGGTCGTAATGGTGATGACGGCGTTGGAGTTTGCGGGATGTATCGGCCGGCGGGTACAGAGGAAGAATACTTGAATTTGGAATTGTGTGGTTTACCCCTCTGTCGTGTAATGAAATGGAGCGAATCAGCGGCAGTCAAAGTCAACATGGCTTTTCACTAGAGATGAACACGATAAAGTTTTGATTTGTGTATATCTTTCAATCATTGTTTCTTCTCCAGCATTCTTGTGAAAGTCGTTGTGATCGCCCCTTGCCTCTTGTGTGTTGAACACCAAGCAAAGTTCCCCATGTGTACCATGACTACCAAGTACTCAAGTCCGGCTCCATCAGCTGCGTAATACCACATAATCCCGCGTATGTATGGATAGATGCAGATATGGATGTGAATATTGTAGGATGGTAGCGCTTGATGTTGATAGGCTTCAAGGTATCTTGATAGTGGATAGGTATATATGTAGGTAGAAAGGTAAGGTGCTGGGTGCTCCCCCATTCCCTCAAGACAACTACCTAAACTAACTGGCTAAGTTAGGTAGATTACCTAGTCCTTAGTCCTATCCTAGTCCTAGTCTAGCTGGCTGGGCTGGCTGGGCTGTATGGTTGGTTGGTTGGTTGGTTGGTTGATCACACGATACTCAGCTGACAGCTCAGTAAAGAGAAAGAGTTCTTCCAACAGGGCATCTTTATCTCCCTCCCTGCCTACCTGCCTGCCTGCCTGCCTGTCTACCTACCTACCTGTCTGTCTGCGTGGCGTAGGTAGTAGATCCGTGTAGATAGTTAGTTGATAAACAGACAGACTACAGACTACGTAGGTAGACTGAATAGATTTTACGTCGCGGAGTAGTGGTTTTTCCCCCTTTCTCTATTGTTGTACCTTGAGGCTTGTACGGTTTTTTTTTTCTTTAGTCTCTTCCTTGCTTGGTTGCTTGCTTCTTACTTCTTACTTCTTGTTTTTCTTTCTTTATTCATTGGCTGTATATGTTGGTGGATGGGAGGAGGGGGAGGGTAGTTGAATCACTACAAAAAGAAGAGACAACCAGGCAGGGACATAGGCTGCGGGAGGGAAGAGAGAAGAGAGAGGAACTTGATTGCAATATTCCATCCTATGAACCAACGTAGGAGAGATAGATCGCAAGGTCCAAGTTCGTATCTATTCTAAACCCTCTTCTCTCTCGCGCTCTCTCTCTCTCTCTCTCTCTCTCTCTCTCTCTCTCTCTCTCTCTCTCTCTCTCTCTCTCTCTCTCTCTCTCTCTTTCTCTGCGGGACGAGCTGCCATATACCGAGTTCTTTCCTCGACTTTTCTTTCTCCTGTATGGCGCTCCCTATATCGTCTATAGAACTCCTCGAATATGGGGAGGAAGGGGAGGAAAGTGAGCGTAGTAGACTCGATAACGAAGTAAGTCAGATTACTCATTCATAAACCCTCCCCTCGAACTTATCCACGTCGTAGAACTGCGGCGTGATGGTATTGCCGGCGAACACGCGGCCGTCGAGGGCATTGACTGCCTAAATCGTCTTCGTGGTCAGTCGTTTCTGTCTCCGCGCAATGACGATGCGTAGAATGCGTACATGTAGAAGGTAGGGAAAACGAGGAAAGTAAAGGGGCAAAGGATAAAACCGGGGGGGAGTTACTCACCCTCAGAGCGGAAACCTGATCCGTGAATTTGATGTACACCCTTCGCCCCTCGACGTCGATATACAGCCTCTCGACCCTGCCGTACTTGTCGCCGCACTCCTCCCCGATCTCCTGCCCCAGCCCGTTCTCCATCTCGCCTTGCAGGTCTTCCATGCCCTCCAGCATGTGGCGGAGCACGACTACGTTGCTCATCGGTCCAAACTTGCCACCGCCACCACCGCCGCCATTATTGTTTCCGTCGCCGTCAGTGGTCGAAGACGGCCTTGCCGTCTTGGACCCGATGATGCGGCCCCGCCCCCCGGGCTCCGCCCACCCGCCCCCTTCCGAGTCGGGCCTCTTCTTCCGCTTCTCGACCTGCACGCGCAGGGGCTGTACGATGCCCGAGGCCGAGGCCCCGAGACCTTGGCCTTTGGACCATCCGTACTTGGTCATGAGACGCGCCGCGAAACCCTTCTGGCCTGGGCGGTTGCTGCGCCCGGCTGAAGCTTCTTCTTGGTTGCTGGAGGCGGGATCAACCTCGGCGCTGGGCGAGTAGGCGTCCTCGTCTTCTTCCGGTCCGTCTATAGCCATGGCGTCGGGGTCGTTCGCGGCGGGAGGAGGAGGAGGTTGAGTGTAGCGGACCGGTTCGCGGGATATTGTTGAGGTTTCGGGGTTAGACAGCGGTGGAGGAGGAGGAGGTGGTGGTAGTGGTGGTGATGCGGGAGATCGAGGAGGCGGTGGGGGTGCTGGTCCTTGCCCTTGGGATAGGGCAAGACGCCGGGCGAACGCATCGTCGCCTGTCCTATCGTCTGGTAAGGGGGCCCGAGGAGGCGAGGGAGGTGGTGGTGCGAAGGAATATGACTCCGGCGGAGCGAATTGGTCTGCGGTACTCGCCAGATATTAGTACACTATATAACAAAGCGCGAACACGACAAGCTTTCAAGTCAAACGTACTTCCTGTAGGCCGGTGGTTATCCTCCTCCTCCTCACTATCCCAGCTTCCCCTGCTCTCCCGGTCCCGTCGTCTGTGCTTGTACAGCAGGGCTTTCCACTCCTGGACCTCACGTATCCTCTCGTCACTCCGCAGGTACTCGTCCACATTGGTGGGCCGCGAGGGGTCGTATATTTCGTTCCAGTCTGTCTCCATGGGCTCAGACGCACCGCCCTTGTTCTTCTTCTTCTTCCCTCTTCGGCCGCCCCGCGCCCTCTTTTCGCCCGTCCCGTACATGTACTCGTCATCGTCATTCGCAGCCGCCCAGTCGGCAAGGGTGCTCTTCACCGCAGGGGCCGGGGGAGGGGGTGGTGCTGCTTCCGCTGCTGGGGGAGGAGGAGGCGGGGGCGGCACCCTGGGGAAGTTGGCAGGCTTCGGCTTCTGCGTCTTCTGCTGGGGTCGGCGGATCTGCTGGTAGGCCTGGAAGCGCAAGGCCGAGTCTAGAGGTTTCCTGTCGTCTTGGTCCTTGACGGCATCTAGGGCCTCTTGCGACACGACAGGGCCCCGCGATATCGAGGTCGAGGAGGACTTGTCGCCTTCGGGGTCGAGGAGGTTGGCATAGAGGGACAGACCGCCGCCTGACCGCGGGGGTGGCGGTGGTTCTGCTGCCATTGTGATGCGCTCTTTTAAATGACGATGACAATGTTGACTCTGAAGAATAACTCGACACTTACGGATATTCGAGTGTCCTTTTGACTGGTTGAACGTGTTGCTCGATAACCTACTGATGACGGAAGAGAGCGTTGGTAACGAAGCTTGAACCTTACCTAGGAATGCACTGATTTCAGGCACCTGGAAACGTTCTGCGGTTCTGCAGTTCTGCAGTTCTGCAGCTACGAGCATTGAGCTACAGGGATGTTGCCCGCCGATGGGGATCAGCCCAGCGCCTACCGGTAGGTATTGTTGTTACTATTGGCTCTGGAACTCGCAGCGTATCATTAACTCTAATAAGGCGAAGAAGGGGTGGGGTCAGCTCCAGCTCTAGAGCTCCAGAGCTGTCGCATGATTTCCTGAATTCTCCGATGGCGGCAGAAAGGCGGCAGAAAGTCCCTGGAGAGAACAACCTCAAACCCTAGGAGCTCCGGACCTGGTGATCTTACTTGTCGCAAGAGGCCCGGTGGAAATTCCTTCAATAGATTCACTAAGTATATAGATTTAGATCTCCTTTTCTCTCTTTTTCTCTTTATAGACGTTACTTTTTCCCCCTTAGTATTTGTTGAGTGTACTAGTAGAACTGGTTCATCTTGTTTTAGAGTTATTGTGTCTTGATCACCACCTCTTCACAATGGCGACCCTGCAAAGCTCCATCAACGGCGCGAACACGTCTGTCGCTGTTATAATACCCTCGAAGCCGAATCCTTTGACCTTCACCTACAATGACCTCCTCCAAGAATGCTCCTCGTTCCAGCAGAAGCTCGCTGCCATCGGCATCACCCGTGGCTCTCCCGTCTCCATCGCAACCGTCAATTCCTATGAGTTTATCGTATCTTTTCTCGCTGCTTCCTGGCAGCGAGGCATTGCGGCGCCCCTGAACCCGGCGTATAAACAGGACGAGTTCGAATTCTATATCGACGATGTCAAGTCCGCCATAGTGCTCGTACCCAAGGGGGCTTACCAAGCCAATGCGCCGTCCGTCAAAGCAGCCAAGAAATTCAATGCCGCCATTGCTGAGTGCTATTGGGATCCTGCCAAAAAGGAGGTCGCTTTGGATATGAAAGACCTGGGGCAGTTGAAGGGAAAGAAGAAGGAGAATGTGCTGAAGGCCCAGCCAGACGATGTTGCTCTGGTATTACACACTAGGTATGTGTCGGACCTCCTCGATGGGGCTCATACGAGGTAGCTAACTTACATTTCCATAGCGGAACGACGTCAAGGCCTAAAGTAGTATGTTGTAGGCCCTATCAAGCTTCCCTTCAAGTTATTGACCAAATCTATAGGTGCCTTTGACTCACCGGAACTTAACACGGACAATGAGTAAGTCTTCTGCGACTTCTCAGCAACTGCCACAGTATCGGTGAGCTAACCAGGCTACAGAAAACATCCAGGCGACTTACAAGATGACAGCCGAGGACCGGACGATGCTGGTGATGCCGTTATTTCACGTTCACGGTCTCCTATGTGCCTTACTTGCGCCGCTTTACTGCGGTGGTTCCATGATCGTACCAACCAAGTTCTCTGCTTCCGACTTCTGGCAGGACTTCGTGGCTCACAAGGCAAATTGGTATACGGCCGTCCCGACTATCCACCAGATCCTACTGAAGAGCCCTGCGCCTACCCCTATGCCACCAATCCGGTTCATTCGTTCTTGCTCATCGCCGCTCTCTCCAACCGTTTTCCATCAACTAGAGGAGAAGTTCAAGGCCCCGGTACTCGAAGCCTACGCCATGACGGAGGCGGCTCACCAGATGACCTCGAACCCTCTGCCGCCCGGCAAGAGAAAGCCCGGCACGGTTGGTCTGGGTCAAGGGGTCGAGGTTAAGATCCTCAATAATGCTGGGGATGAGCTACCCCAGGGAGCCGAGGGCGAAATTTGCATCCTGGGCGAGAACGTGACCAAGGGTTACCTCAATAATCCGTCCGCCAACGCCTCCTCCTTCACCAAGGGCGGTTTCTTCCGGACCGGAGACCAGGGCAAGAAGGACGAGGACGGCTATGTCATCATCACAGGGCGCATCAAGGAGCTCATCCTCAAGGCCGGCGAGAACATCAGCCCGATCGAGCTGGACAACGTGTTGACGCGGCACCCGTCCGTATCGGAAGCCGTGAGCTTCGCCATCCCGGATGAGCTGTACGGCCAAGACATCGGTGTCGCCATCGTGTTGAAGAGCGGCGCGAGGCTGGGCGAGGACGAGCTGCGGGGCTGGGTCGCTGAGAAGCTGGCCAAGTTCAAGGTCCCTAAGAAGGTGAGCAACCAATGAATACGGCGAATTTCTCTAACTGGCGGCGGCCGCCGGGAAACACTATAGAATTTTACTGACATTTTGGGATATAGATCTACTTCACCGAGACCATGCCCAAGACCGCCACTGGCAAGATCCAGAGGCGCATCGTGGCGGAGACGATGCAGAAACAAGAGTCGCCCAAGGCTAAGCTGTAAGGGAGTTCGGAGCAAGAAGGGGGAACTCTGGCCCAAGAAGTCAACAAGTGTGTGTCCCCAAACACACGACATGTACATAACCCATACGCTGTCCTATCTCCTTCCACATAGACTAGACAGATGGTGGGATAGAAAAGGGAGTAGGCTAGGTGAGGTTTGTCAAGGCATTATCTAGATGATATGATGGAGAGAAAAAAAAACGCCATAGATACCTAGGTAGGTGGGAGAGAAGTCCACACACCATTGGAAAATAGTATATAGTCGTAGATATACCAAGAAGGCCAAGCGCCATACCAAGAAAGAGAGAGTAATTTATCTATATGCTATATTGGTAGAGTAGAGAGGAGAACGGCACTTGTTCCCCCCTTTTTTTTCTTGGCTGTTTGTTATCTTTTCCAGTTCTCCTAAGGTTAGCCAAATGCAACAACGACGACAACGATACCAATACTCGCGTCTTGTTTAATAGCCGACATCAAAACGCAGGCGCATCAGGTATCACCACCATCAACACCTTCACCCAAATCCCGACTGCCCAACATTTCGCTCCTCTGTATGTGGTAGGTATGCTTATAACCCAGAGAAGTTGAAGCTGTTACTTCTACTTTGTATACAGTACACAGGAAAAGAGAGAGTGTGTGTGTGAGAGGAGAAAAATGTATCAATCATTTCAACTTTTCCCCTTCCCCCTTTTACTTATTTCGTTACATTCATCATTCATCTCCCAATTGTTATCATGCCCGCCGTGTGGTGTAGTTGGAAAAAATGAGAGCGCCAAAAAGAAAAAGACTTGTGAGGGTACTTATTGTACTGATCCGTAGACAACATTGGAGAACAAGTAGGTATGTACAATAAGGTTGGTATATATATATATATATATGCATTGATTCACTCCCCTTTAAACGCCATATGCTTGCTTGGTTGCGCCCTCGCCTTGCCAAAAGAGAACCCACCAACAAGAATATCAAAAAAACCAGTAACAGTTAAACAATGAAAATTGACTTTCTTCTTCTTCTTCTTCTTCTTCTCTCTCCCTCTCGCCATGCCTTCCTTCCTTCCTGTCTTCCATCATCCGGAGGACCGAAGTGGTGGTAGACCACCTACCTAATAATATGCCCATCCGGGTGCCGTCGCCAAGAGAAGATTGACTGACTGACTTGACACAGCATGTCTTGGCAAAAACAAGAAATTCATCCGTCGGCCACCATCCATCTCCTTTTTGTTTCGTTTCGTCTTCGTCCTCTTCGCCCTCCCTTCCTTCACCGCCACCAACCACTACCGGCGCATCATGGCACTGCCGAGTCCCAGAAAAATGCCTCAAATCTCTCCCTCTCAATGTCTCTTGAAAAAAAGGTCTTGGTAAGACGAGATAGGATAGTAGATCCCCCCTGCCCTGTCCTTTTCCGCGGTGCGCGAAATGAGAGCCTTGGCATGGCCATACCCCGCGACCGACTGACTGACTGACTCACACACACTCTCTCTCACTATCTCGCTCATATTGTTCCAAGATCCTTGGCGAAAATAGTCCTTGGTTTTGGGGGATGAATTGACGAATTTGGCACAAAGACGAATCTGGAGACGAGCGAACGAAACGAACGAACGAGCGATCGGTGCTTCTTGCGTTCTCTCGAACTTCTCTCTCTCTCTCTCTCTCTCTCTTTCTGCTGCGCCTCAACCAGCAGCCACATACCCGCCCCCGCCGCCACAGGCCGCCGCATCTACTCGTCCCCTCCCCTTCTCCCTCTCCCTCTCGAGCTCAGCCAGTTCCTCAGCCGTGTACTCGACGATCTCGTCGTCCTCCTCGTTCTCGTACAGCTTCCCCGGCGTCATCGTCGTCAGCGTCCGCACCGACAACCCCAGCGCGGCCTCGCGGTCCATGGCGGCGCGGACGGCGCGGTCCCCGGCCTCGACGGCCGCGTCCAGGGACGCGTAGACGCGCTGCTGCTGATGTTGCTGGGTGGTCGTCGCTAACAAGTCGTTCCGCAGCTGGAGAGCCGCCTGGATCGTGGGTTCTGAGGCGAGAGAGGAGACGGAGGATCGGCGGGATAGAGCAGGGGATGACGAGGAGGATGAGGATGAGGATGAAAAGGATGGGTGCCGGTGGTGGTCATGGATGAGTGCCCACCGCCGGGATTCGGCGGCTAGGTGTTGGGATAGGAGGGAGGTGGGTGATGTGGACATTTTTTTTCTTTCTCCAAGCTGTATATGGGTGTGGTGTGGTGTGGTGTGGTGTGGTGTGTCAAGAGGTCACCACCTAAAGGTAAGGCTTCCTTTGTCAAGGAGGTAAGTGAGGTGAACCGCCTAGTAGTTCTCGACTAAAGTGAGGTATCGTGGGTCTGTTCGAGGAATGTAGGTAGGTACGTGAGTATGACGTTTGAAGCTATTGTTTTGTAGTCCTCTCGTGTATTGGGGGTTCCCTCGTTTGATGGGGGCTCTCGAAACAAAACAAAACAAAACCACAAAAAACAACGGTACGAGGTATATAAGTGAATAAGCTGGGAGTGAGTATGAGCAAATTGGCCAAGCGTTGGTCACGTTGAGGGCGGCGGGTGAACTGAACGTTGGTGCTTCTTGGCGATACGATGCTTGTTTTGAGTTTCCTTCCCGTTGGTGGACTGAGTTTGTATATGTGTGAGTGTATGGGTGTGTGTCTGTGAATAGGAATAGACAGGTTACCCCCAAGGCAATGAGTGGGAAGGGAAGAAAGAGTAAAAGACAAGATCGAGGACGAGGTCAATTGGATGGAATGAGGGATACGTCAAAGCTAGATATGTACTCTGTTTAGGTATGTCTCCCTTTCACCTCTTCTTTTGGTTATCGGGCATGGCATGGCATGGTATGGCATGGGATAGATGCATGAACAACAATCCAGCAGGGATCTCCATATATTACCTTGATATCTACATACCTAGGTAGACTTGATGTATCTTCCTTCCTGGATGGATGTGTTGCTATTGATAGTACCGTGCCCATTATCATCTTATTATTACCTAGGTACTTTTTCTCTCTCTCGCTCTTTCTTTCGCCTTCACGGTGCCGAGGCTCGTGGTGATGAGGTCACGCAGTTGTGGTTTCGTACTTCGTACTGGGGACCCATTCGCCCGCCTACAGCGCCGACGCTCGGGGGACAGGGGGCTCGGCTGCACATCCCACTTTCAGGGTCCATGCTACCTAGGTACCTAGGTACTCCTTAGAAAAGCTGGAAAGAGGCTATGACGTCTGATTTCGTTAGCTTTTGTAATTGGTCCCCCTGTCCTGTCTCTCTCCTGAGAGTCCTAAGCTTGACACTTGGCCAAGCCGATGCTACCCATCTTATGCATCATCTTTCTCCCTCTCTCTCAACCGAGTCATTCAACCCCTATTATCATCATCATTTAGAGGAAAAGAGAAAAACGAAGATCATCTAGCCAAGAAAATAGAGGCTGTGTATCTGTCTGGCACTTGCTTAAAACCTCATCAGAGGCGGCCTGGCAGCCTGGGCCTTGTCTGGGCTTTTTCTTGGGACCTTCCAGCTTTTTATTGGGGATCGACGTTTCTTGTCCAGACTGCCAGAGAAGCCGTTTCATTCTGTTCCATTTTATTATCTACCGCTCAGCCGCTGTAACATATGCCAAGTATGTACGGAGTAGATATGCTCAGATCTTCGTTTGCCGTGCCTGGTCATTTTCCCTTCCGGTTGTTTGGCTTGCCTATCTGAAGTCTTATCAAGTATGATATGTATGCCACGGTAGATCTCGCAGATGCCCTACCTACGAAGTACAGCTGCTGCAACGACGAATCTCATTATTTACCTAGGGGGGAATCAGGTGTTGGACAGGAGAGGAAGGACCTCGGGAAACCGAAGCGAAACGAGGCGATCCCTAAGTCGGAGCTCCGTCGACGAACTGTCGTCAGATGACTCGACCTCATGACCCGATTGTCATTTTCAGCTTCACTCATTCAGCAGGTATTTTCCACTGTTCGCCTTGTTGGCCGATGCAATTACTATTGTATTACGGATAAGACCCTACAACGTCCTGACAATCGGGCGCCACGTATATTGTATTTGCCGAGCTAGACTACCTAAGGTAGTCTATCTATCTATGAGCGAATCTGATGAGCGGATGGCGAAAGTAAAGTCTAAGTGCTGACGGGAAAGGTCAGAATTCAACGCTCGTCCGCCCCGCGCTTGGTACTGTACTACTGTACATGAAGTAGAAGTAGTAATATGTACGCCCGAGGGAAAACGGTATCTCGTCGACGTGATCCGAACCAAACTATATAGGCAGTCTACATGATGCATTCATTGCAAGCCCATTCTGATGATATTTACCTTTGGACATCTGACTCCCGATCTTCTCCAGGTAGCCTTCAACCTTGAATGTTATGATCGCGGGTCTACATGTGCTCCGTAGGTAGGTAATTGGCGGAGGTATCAAAGCGTCCATACTCGTTCCGGTGGGGTTACGAGACTGCCGCTCATATCGGGGTAGGTCTGGAGAGTGATAGCCTATCACAATGCGAATAGGATATCGATATCTCACCACATCTCTATCGTCTCCAAGTTCGTGCCGCATACAGCCTATCTAGGACAGGTAAATTGAAAGACGAAATACACAGTTCGTATGACATCGTGAATGCCGAGTTTCTTCCATTCTCTTCCGTCTCATGCACCTGATGGCTTCCCGACTTCGGGCTCCCACCTCCTCCAGACTCTCCTCCAGACTCTCCTCGAGACTCACGTCTTCCGCTTTCTTCCTCTCGACAACAACAACATCATCATCATCCGGACTACAATCCAGCAGCATTTTTACCGTACATCTGACCCACCCCCTTCACCGACGACGACTAGGCGTAGTAGTAGTAGCAAACCCCATAACATCCGTCCATATGTCGAGCCTGCCGCCCCGCCAGCATGAGTGGCTCGTCGTCATCCCGGACAAGCCGGGGACGCTGCAGAAGAGACTCGACGTTCGCTCGTAAGGAACAACCCCCCCCCCCCCCCCCCCTTTTTTTTTCTTTCTCTCTCCTACGGTATTCAGTCAGAAAGAAAGACACAAAGGAAAAAAAGAGTATTCAATCATGATTCTGACAATTCGATCGATCGTGTTTTCCACCTCCGCCGCCCCGAATATAGAAAGCACATTGAGAACATAAAACCCCTGGTCGAATCCGGGGTGATCAAGAAAGGAGGTGAGCCTTCCTCTCCATCTACATATCTCCTCCCACCGTACATATCCAAGGAAAGGGAAAAAAATAAAATAAAATAAAAATAAAAATAAAATAAAAAAACTCACCAAATACAGGCGCCCTCCTGAACCAGCCCGACACCGGAGATGCGAGCGCTCTTGACTTCCACGGAAGCGCCCTCATCGTCTCGGCCGAGTCCAGGGAGGCCGTGGTAGACCTCATCAACAAGGATATCTATGCGGCCAGCGGGGTCTGGGATGTCGAGAACGTATGTCCCTTCTTTTTTTTTTTTCTTTTTCACTTTCTTCTTACTTGCTGTGCCTCTTTGCCCCCTAATTTCCCTCGATATGATTCCCAAACCTGTCGGGGAAAAAAAAAGGAGGGGGGGGGGGGTGGGATTGCCGTGAGAGGATTTATTTATTGAACGATGACTTTTGGTGGCTGACAAATGTATGTGTATATGATGTTGCTGGAACCAGGCGCAAATCTGGCCCGTAAGTACTTCTTCCTATAGTATATATCCAATCCCGTTGCATGGATGCACTCGCTGACTCGTGAGCATAGTCTAAATTTGTTGTCTGAGCCGCCCTGAGATGGGGGGGACGGTTATTGAAGTAACATGATCAGAAGAATGAGTTGTAACGAGAAAGTGTGTGCGAAGAGTCTCGATAAAGGCTTCATCGATCGGGTACACTCCGAGTGCATAGTGATATTAGGGGCAGTTATTGTGAATGATGTAAATACAATCAGCAACAACAGATACTCGAACTGCGCGAACGATACGTGCAGGAAGCGAGCCTGAGTGCCTTTCCAAATCATACACGCATCATACATAGAATAAGCCTCAGGTCAAAAAGCTATAACTCTAATCCATAATAATTCGCGTCCGTATTCTTCGTCAGGAAGTAGGCTCCGGTGATCGTGATTCAGATGGTGATTGGGACGCCGACTCCGCGGCTACTCTGAGCTCGTAGTTGAGCTCGAAACACTCGGCCAGCAGTTCCGTGACGCTGCCCTGACCCTCGGGAATATCGTTCCCAACCATGAATTTCCCATCAGTCCTCATGTTATCGAGAGAGTTGAGCTAGTACGGTCAATGATCAGCTTTGAGGAACACAAGTCTGGGATGAGCAGAACAAATACCTTCATGCTGTAAGGATAGAGCTCTCTCACTGATGCGACTCCACCACTGTTCTTCACTTCAACAAGACAGCGTTTTAGTGTTTGCAACTGGTTGTATATTGGTAGCAGAGCTTCCGAGACCGGCTCTGAAGATATCATGAGATGATAAATGTAACCATAGCTGCGTCGGATTAAATAGAGAAGCGTCTGCGAGTCGGCAGTTAGACACGGCTCCCACGAGAACACTAGAAATTGAACTTACTCGTTGAACGTATAGTTCAGCTGGCTGACCTTGATCGTCTAACCAGTTTCCACCAACTCGGCTTTCATCGATCTTGTCCAGCTGCCGTTGATAATCATAGAGATCGGTTTCTCGCAGTGACCACGCCTGAGTCAGCGACAGCTTGTCCAGCTCGTTTCTGATGCCGACCAATACATCGTAAATGTGCTTCCACTTGTCGGGGAATTTTCCGTTCCTGTGCCTCGTATAAGCCAATCGTTTATCGTACTATATCAGGCAAGACAAACCTGTCTAGGATCACAGAGGTATACGCCAAGCATCTCTGCAGTAGTGATGAGACCTCGTCACTCCCCTTAAGAACATTCCCTTGCTCGTCCACAAATTTACCATCTTTGCGTGTCGCGTCAATTTCTTTGAGTTGCGCCTCATATTTATGTATGTCGGTTGGAGAGAACTAGGGAGGGCCCAACAGTCAGCGCAGCCACATGTCTGAGCCGATGATTCGCCTCACCTTTGACTTGGTGTTCACCACAGCCATCTGTCTTAATATTGAAACCAGCTTCTCTGCGGTCGGTCTTAGCGGCTCCGCGAGGTCTTCTATCCTCTTCTGGAGATTGGCTAGTTTCGCCCGGCATCGCTCTATCCTATTGGCGATCAAGGTCTCGAGGTACGGTACGGACTGTCCGGTGGATGCGCTGCGTACCATGCCAGATAAACGCTCCAGGGTCTGCGACATGCTCTCGAGATCTTTGGCAGTGAACAATTCCGCTTCGGTTAGGTGATCGAGGAGCCGCTTGATGGTCGACGTGAGAGCGTACGCTGCAGGGGCTTCATTGTTTCGGCCGATGGTCATAAAGAACAGTGATAGCAGCTGGAAGCAGCTATCCACAACTCGGTCAACTACAGCCAAGTCAGCCTCTGTCAACTGAAGTTGCCCCGCCTTGCTCTGTGAGAGAAGTTCTCTGGGTAAGGTCAAGTACCTCTGTTCTCCTCTGCCGCCCTCCCTCGCCTGATCTCGGTGAGCTGTTTGACTTGTGCGATAGTCCGGTCATATAGGATCATGACATCTTGGGTGCGGACGTAGGTAGTGCGGTCTAATTTGCGTAGCAGCAGCTGATCACGAATAGAAGTCAGTTCCTCAAGAACCTGTTTCTCTCCCTCATCCTTAGGGGGCGGGATTGCAGGCGTTTCCATCTCGTCAAGAACAAGCGCGGGGTTCGTTCGGCCTGATGGGTTGAAGATGGTCCGGGGAGGATTCAGTGAAAGGGAGAAAAGAAAGCTTGACCCCTCTCTCTCCGTTAGTGTCTCTTCTTTGTATGTCTAGTCCGTAGTCCGAAGATGGAATCACTTGACAATGGCGACAAGGCGCCTCTACCTAAAGTAGAGTATACGATAGGCTGCGTCTATGCGGGATTCCGGGGGACACTCCTCTACAGCGCACAGTGACGTGGTACTAGGCACGGGTTGGGACCTGATGGCGCAGGGGTTGGTTGCCCTCTAATGCCCACGTTCTTATAGTAAGAGAGTATTGATTGGTAAGAGAAGAGAGTATTGGGATATTCAGCTTCCAACATTGAAGGCTGTCCTCAAGGATGCTTTGTATTTTTACTGGCACTCGAGTGCGGGTGCGGTGCTCGGAATGTTGCAATAGGTAAGATTCAATGATTGAGGATGCCAGGGTCAGTGCACCTTTCCTTACTGCGTACCTACTAGTAGGTAGTAGTAGAACCTTCAAGAGCTGCTGGCTTGCTGCAACTGCGGGGTGGATATTCAATTGCTCTCGTACCTTCCGGTTGATCTCCAGGGCTTGCAGCTTGATCTGGATTCTGGAGGGGCACATGATGGCATCTGATGGTGGGGCCGCACATCTGTCAAGCCATCCCGCCTTCTGATTGGATCGAGAATCAAGCCAATCATAGCCCGTGTATCCTGGAATATTCGGGTACTCTTTTTTCCTCCACTTCGGCTAACCCTACCTACCGCCCACCAAAATTTGGAAATTTCGCATTGCCAAAGTGGACTCACGACATTCACTCACGAGCGCATCCAAACCCATCTTCGAGGCATCAATCCAAATCTCTCGACATCCCACACCAGAAATCGCCCTTCCCCCGAAGACACACTCAATCACCACATCACAATGTCGACTGCCGAACTTGCCTCGTCCTACGCCGCTCTCATCCTCGCGGATGACGGTGTTGAGATCACTGTGAGCCCGAAAAGCCCCCCTCAGACCAATTATGCCATTTTTCATACCGGAAGATGCGAGCATGCAGGGCGCAGAGAGATTCTCAATTCTCGTAACTCAAGGTGCTGACTCTCTGCAAACCAGGCCGACAAGCTCCAGACTCTGATCAAGGCTGCCAACGTCGCCGATGTCGAACCCATCTGGACGCAACTTTTCGCTAAGGTACGAATCAGATATAACATCAGTGGCGCATTGGACATTCCTCTAACTCATATATCAATTAGGCTCTTGAGGGCAAGGACGTAAAGGATCTTCTGTCGAACGTCGGCTCTGGTGGTGGTGCTCCCGCCGCCGCCGGTGCCGGTGCTGCTGCCGGAGGTGACGCTGCTGCCGAGGCTGCTCCCGCAGAGGAGAAGGAAGAGGGTACGTCGAAGCTATATGGATGCCTCTACATCTGTTCTAGCGGTACTGACATGATCTACAGAGAAGGAGGAGTCCGACGACGATATGGGATTCGGTCTTTTCGACTAAGCTGGTCTCTCTGGTTTCGCGATTACGACGATTTCCCTTCCCTTTGTACTTCAACTGCATGGTTCAGGGGTATGATACAGCACCGATGCTGCGGCGTGAAGGAGGCATTAAATGGATGCCTAAGGCAAAACTCAGTCGGTCATAGGTTAATATGACGATTACGCATTTGTGAAAGACAACTTACAAAGGGGCCCCTGCCAAATGGTACATGCGCGGAGCAAAGTGAAACGTGATGGCTGCGATGAGAACTAGACGCTTGCCTCAGAGCGACGGCCTGGCCAGATCACAATTACAAATACGGAAGAAGCAATCGTGTTGCTCAATATCGCATGCATATTTTTCATGTGTCAAATACGTCCAAATCGTGGCTAGCAGTAGTTCTCCTGAACCGTCCATTTCGCGTGTCCCATCAAATCATCCAGACGCCCATCCTCATGCATTCACCATAACCATTGACTGGTATATCTTTACTCTACCTTGAGAGCTGCGCTAGGAACCATGCCAGCTTCTTTGAGGGTCTTGCCGAAGTCCAAGTTGCCCTCAAAAACCTTCCTGGGAAAGGTCTGGATAAACCTGTTCACAGCCAGTCCGTTCTCTGTCTCAAGCATCTGGGCGACCTCGAACAACGTAGTTTCCGCCGGTACCGTCTTCATGACATTACCCGTGCTCGTCTGCAGGCGAAGGCGGGCTTCGTTATGGGAGGCGGCGGGGCGCGAGGCCGCAGGTGCTGGAGCGGAAGCGGGAGTCGCAGCCGGGATGGAACGGCCTTCTCTGGCAGCTTTCGCCTCCTCGGCCTTGCGGCGGCGCTCCTCCTTGTCTGCCTCGATCTTGGCCTTGATGCGCTTCTTGGCGTCGATGTCGTCCTGCTTCTCCTGGCGCTTCTTCGCCGCCTCCTTGATCTGCTCCTTGCGCTTGAGTTCCTCCTTCATGTCCTGGGATTCCTGGGTGGCCTTCTGGCGGATTTTCTAAGTCATATGTTAGATGGGGTGATCACCTTGCAAATGCGGGTTTGCGGTGAAGAAAGAAAAGAAACAAAGAAAAAAAATGAATACCTCGTTGCGCTTCTGTTCCTCCTTATCGGCTATGGACTGCGTGGCTTTCTTGGCTCTAGCTTTCTCTCGTAGCTCCTCCAGCTTCTGCTTCTTTTCCTCCTCGGTCAGGGGCGCAATCTCCTCGGTAGATTCGGCAAAGTCTGTGTGACCCCTGGGTAACTCATAAGCTACTGTAATAAAACTCGAAGGGGACAAGGTTACTCACGACTTGGCAGCATGGAACTGCATCTCGTTTGCACCCCGAAACTTCTTGCCACACTCGTTGCAAACCATGGACATGGCGGTCTTCCCTTCATCTATCTTGGCAACGTTCGCCCCGGCCTCTTCTTCCTCGAGAAGCTCCTCAAATGGAGTGTCCTGTGTTTTCTCCAGCCAGTCCATAGCATCCGGCACTAGAGGAATAGTCAACATGAGGGTGTCCAAGGCAAACAGAGGCAACGGCTAGTTGTGGCAGCTTACATCCATCTGATTTCTTCACAGCCAGTTCAGCGCGCTGCTTATCGAACCCCATTTCGAGGAGTTGGTCTAGAACAGATTGTGACATCTTGGCTGCCGAGCTTATAAAAAGCGCTGGCTGTAAACGAGAAGGATTGGTTTTGGAGAGAACTTGATGCAGAGATCTGAGAGAACAGAGATGTAGTGGTGGGGAGTTACATCAAACAAAATGTATGAGAGTTTGGCAGTAGCTTTCCTGAGGTGCTGCACTGAGGTCTAAGAGACTGGAAAGTCGCAGAATGTATTATTGTTGCAGTGATCAGCTTAGGTTTGAGGCTGTATTGTCTTGAAGCACGATGTATACTCTGTACTTGGGTATTCAAAGGATGTTGACTTACTTCCCACATGCAGGTAAGTAAGTAGCAACGTCATTGTGAATGCTGCCTTCTACATGCAACATCTGAATTAGACACACTCAGGTACTCACTCACGTAGCACTGTGTGGCTCGTGCGTTGAAGACCAGATTACGAAGTATTCAGCACTGTAAACCAAGTGCCCAGGTACTCTCACATACCACCCGCTAAAACTTAACTAACCGAACCGCTGGAGTCTGTGATGTGAGCCAGCCCTGAGATCTCTCCAGGGAGATTCCCGCTATTTGCTAGCCCAGTGTAATAACCTTGGAAGACAACAGGTGGACCGAGTTGTGGACCTCCAGAACCCCTTTCGTCCAATTATACCGTCGCAAGGAGCTGTGCACAAACTTGGCCCGTCTATTGTATGTCGTACGTAGCAGTACAACACCATCATTCCGTCGCTACTTTCCAATCTAAAGACAGTCTTCCATCTTCACTTTTCTGTATTGATCCCCTTTCTTTCTGCCGCATTGCCCTCTGTATTACTGACACACAACCACCACATTTCATACACATTGACCAATTCTCTAAACTGTCTGACTTAACGTACTGCAGCCACTATTCTGAGTTTGATGCCAACTACGGCTGACACTTTAAACTAGCGACAAGACCCCTACAACGTTCAACGTTTCCTGTCCGTCTGTCTGTGCCATCCTTACAAATCCCGGTGCCTCCTTCGACAGCATTGTCGCATTCATCTACAAGTTCCTCTACAAGTCCCTCTGCAGGTTCCTCGAGATATACACAACACCCGACCGAATAGTACCAACATGTCTGTCGAAATCGACCCTCAGGAGCTTGGCTTCCATCGTACGTCATATCCTGGATACGCACCACATCGGTCCACATTGGAACTGACCAGCAACAGGGCCTTTCACGGTCGAAGTCTCGGAAGTTTTGAGGATTAAAAACCCCAACACCCATCCCGTGGCTTTCAAGGTATGTCATCTTGGAAAACTGGCCATGATGCGCTTGCTTCATAGGGAGAGTCTGACAGGAAACAGGTCAAAACCACTGCCCCTAAACAGTATGTCTACTTCGTCCATATCCCACCCATCTTCAACAAACCGCACGCGGACCCAGACTCAGACCAAGACCAAGACCGCTAACTACATGGAATAAATCAGGTATTGTGTGAGGCCCAACTCTGGCAGAGTGGAGCCCGGCAAGGAGGTTGAAGTTGCAGGTGTGTAAACTGATGCTACTGGTCTTCTCGTTACTGACTGGCTGTAGTCATCCTCCAGGCTATGAAGCAAGAGCCCCCTCTGGATGCCAAGTGCCGTGATAAGTTCCTAGTACAGTCAGTCGCAATTACTGGTGACAAGGAATTCACCAATCTAGCATCTATTGTAAGCCGACTTTTTAGTCTGGGTTCCTCTGATGTGTCGACCGCTAACTCTGCTGTAGTGGGACGGTATCGAGAGATCCTCAATAATCGAGAAGAAGATCCGCGTTGTATTCCAACCCCCCAAAGGGTCCGGGGCATCCCATCTTACCACCCCAAATAGAGCTTCGACAGTCAATGGCGTATGTCAACTATCTAGACACCTACCAACGCTATTTTATGTCGATAACATGCTTATGATTTCTCTATAGGTCGAAGGCACACCTGACGTTGCCCCTCCTGCATACTCTTCACCCGGCGACTACTCAGCTGTCCAATCAGAACCCAAATCCTCTCTCGATGAGAAGGAACTGAAGCCAGAAAGCCCTTCGCCTGCCGGCACCGCAGCCGCTGCTGTAACCCAGAATAGCGACCCGAGCCGCGAAGAACTCAAGCAGCAGCTCTACCAGGCGGAGAAGTTGATTGCGCAGCTAAAACAAGAGCAGGGAGGTCTGAGGCAGCGGAAGTCGGGAGGAGCAGCGACGGAAGACAAGCCCAGTTCAAAGCCAGCGGAGCTCGCTCAGGCCGTTCGGGGGACAGAGGGTGTGCCCATCCACATTACGGCCGCTCTATGCCTGCTGAGTTTCCTGCTGGCGTACCTCTTCTTCTAGGGCGCGATGAGGATGTTTATACAGATTCTGCCTCCTCACAAGGCCGCCCCGAGGAGCTTCTGTCTCGGCTTCTGTTCCGGATTAAACGATACCCCACGCTAAACCAGTACACTGTGACCGCAGTCTGAGGAGAAGAGGCGTTGGATCAGATACGCTCCTTACAGCCAGGAGGATTGTAAAACAGTTTACGCAGTGACCAGAGAGGGAGTTTTGGTACCAGATCACGATCCATATAGGGAGAAAGCGGGGTTCTCTTGGGTGTTTGGTGGTCTGGTAGTATGGATTCTTCCCGAGAAAAAGAGGACGGGGAGCTTCCCATTGTTTGCTCTAGTAGCGGGTAATATCGAAATGCTTGTTCTGTTCTGTGCGCTTTGCTCTTAAAGATCTCGTGATGGATATTGCAGAGAGGAGTGCACCCCTTACCAACCCAACCCAACCCGACCCAACCCCCGATATACTAACCGGAGAATGCATTCTCGTTTTACTTATTACTTGTTCCATCTTATTAGTCTAGGTAGTAATTGAAAGAAAGAAAGAAAAAAGAAAAAGAGAAGTCTGGGAAGTCCTAATATCCTCAATGGTGGTCTATGCCCTAGATGCGAAGATTTTGGGTGTTGTAGGTAGTGGTGGTAATCATCATGGGGGAAAAGGGGGGGAGGGGAGACCGTGACTACATTAGGTATGTAGGGACAACATAAGGGCGAGCGGTATCCGACATCGAAATGGGGAGGAAGCCTCAAGAAGGTGAGGAAGGTAAGAAGAAGGTCTGAGGAGGTTCGGTTCTGTAAGTCTCTTCTTGGTAAAAGAATTCTTCTTATCTCGGAAGTATCTAAGCATTGGATCGAAGATTATATTATTTCATCTCTATCCAATGTTTCTAGTTAGGATCAATAATGATGGTCGGTCTGTCTGCTTAAGGTTACCTCAGATATCTGGAGAAAGAGAGAGAGACCTGGGTACTTATCTACATCCCCAAAAAGCAAGAGGGTTGAGTCTCACTCGACATCAACCTCAACCTCAAGTTAAGTGAGGCGGCTCTCACTTACAAACTGTCAAAAGGGAAAGAAAAAGCTGAGTGTTGGAAGGCTATTTGCTCTTTATATTTTGTATATCCATCATTATAATCATCATTATCACCATCATCACCCCCCTGATCACGCAAAGCCCCTATCCCCCCACTCCCCCTTCTTCTTAATGATTATACCTCGCTCTCCAATTTCGAATATAGCACAAGCTGGATATTCACCAAGTATCCACCAAGCCCACCGGGGGGGATATTTCGTTTTTCTCTGGGGGGAAATGGATATTTTTATATTCCAGTTCATGCTGAGTCGCCAGTGATCTTATTTCTTTTGTTTTAATCCCCAGACTCCAAAGTGTTGAAACAAAATGACCCCCCGGGTATGTACAAGTCCTATCTGGTCCGTTCGATAGTCGTCTTCTCAGGTCGCGAGGTTGTGAGTACGTGATGCACACATGGGCAAGACCGCGAGGGGTAGGATTACCGCTATCACTACCTGTGTCGTGAAAGCAATTCTCATATGCACAGAAACACAAAACACTCTATCTTATCAGGCCTCAATCTCATCTTCCTTCCAATCCGCCGTCTTGGCCACCGGGCCCGCGGTCTTCTGACTCTGACCCTGACCCACCATCCTGCCGCCCTCCTTTCTCTTGACCCGGCACCGAAGCCCGACGCTCTCATCAAAGATGAAGCGCCAGATGACGTAGGTCCAGCTCCGGTGCTGGGGCAGGTCGGCGTAGAACTCGCGGGCAATCTGGTGCAGGCGGGGCAGGCGGGTCCAGGGCACAGCGGGGAAGTCGTGGTGCTCGTTGTGCAGGCCGACGTTGTAGGTCAGCAGGTTCAGGGGGCCGTAGTACGAGAAGGTCTCGGGGACGGGCACGCCGCTGGCCGGGTCGGCCTGCGTCGGCGTCACCGTCTCGTACACGTAGTGCTCGGCGATGAAGTGGCCGGCCAGCGGGTGCAGGCTGCCGGCCAGGAAGGACGAGAGCAAGAAATACAGCATCGAGGTGCCACCGAGCGTGCGTAGCACGACGGCGTCGAAGGCCAACTGGACAGCCACGTTGACGGCCGAGACCCAGGTGAACGGGACCCGGTAGACGGCCATGGGCCGCAGGGCGTAGAAGAAGATCTGGAAGGTGCAGAAGAAGGCCTTGCCGAGGATGGAGTCGAGGAAGACGGCCTCGAAGGCGGTCGGCAGGTCCGTGTCCAGGCCGTCGACGCCGAGCGACTTGTGGTGCGTCAGGTGGTAAGGGCGGAACGAGGCGCTGTAGGGGATGCCGATGGGCAGGTTGGCCACGATGGCGAACAGCCGGTTCGCCGTCGCCGACCGAAACGCCAGGTTGTGGCTGATCTCGTGGATCGCCAGGAACAGGTTCTGGTTCGCCGTCGCCCCCACCACGTACGCGAGCGCCCAGAACCGGGCCGAGAAGAAGGGGGTGTCGCGCAGGACGTAGGCGCACAGGATCTGGATCGAGACGACGAGGAGGACGACGTATTTGGTCAGGGGTTCCGGACCGCAGAGCTTGGTTACCTGTTTGTTGATATATTTTGGTGAGCGTTCATTCAATCGAGTCTTCAAGGTGATGGTAGTGGTGATTGCTCTTCAGGAGATGGAAGGGTGGCGGTTACTAACCTCGGGATGTGCCTTGATGATCTGGAGGCGCCTCGTCCGGTGAGGTTCCTCCGTGTAGGTCCAGAAGAAGTCACGATACGCCGGATCGCTTGATGTCCCGGCCGCGGGTGTGTCTGAATCAGGCACTGCCTTGCCATTGACGCGGACAGTGCCCCCTTCCTTCACCGACTTGGGGGCACTGCTGGTGACCGTCGAAGCGGAGGACGGAGGTGCCATTGTGGTTTATGCTTCTTCCCTCTACGATCGATCGATGATTCTTCTCTGTTCGAAACAAAGACCGACCGAGCCCAATTGACTTTTCTAGAAGGAGGGAGACCGTTTGAAAAGTGCAGGACTTAGGGAAAGGAAAGAAATTTGGGGTGCAGCAGGAGAAGGGAGTGCCATAGGTACGGTGTGCGCGGTCTAGGTAGGCATGTAAGCTATGAAAAAGAAAGGGTCTTGGTGTTTGGCCACACTGATCCTAGAGAGCATGAATGTGGGCAGTTTTTAGACGGGCCAATTGACGATTATGAGCCAATCAGCCCCGCCATCTCAGGGACATAACGCCCACTAATACTCCGTAGGCCCGCCTAAAAGCACTTAACGCAATTCGCCTTCTCCAACTTGCAACCTTGGAAGTCTCCCGAGGTCCTTTACCCCACCTTTACCAGACGGGTGGGAGAAGGTGAAGAAACGGTCTGGCATAGGAGCACGTACCCCTGAACTTAATCGTCCACCTGGGCACTCAACGTTTCCCGGGTAGGTTCGCTGAGGGGTAACCTAGAGACTTGCATTGTCTTCCAATCTAATATTCAACAATTGATGCTCTTCCAAACCAATACTATGTACAACACAGCCCTATAACCACCACTTCTACTCCCTTGATAACCTCATGTGTGTTGGTATCATGGTGAAGCTTTACAGGTTCAAATTGACAATATCCTAAACCCGACGTATCTGTATGTCTGTCTTTCTTTGTATGCAGATCTCTCAAACGCCTCGCTAGAAACAATACCATTGGAAATCTCAGGACGGAGCGACTACGGACGGCCAACCGTCCTCGAAAGACAACTTGTTCCAACCGAAGTAGAATGCATCACGAGGCTTCTTCGTCTCCTCGTCAAGCGGTACTATGTTCTAGTAATCAGCATCTCACTCACTAGCATAACAAACACCGACCACAAAAAAAAAAAAAAAAAAAAAAAAAAAAAAAAGACCGGTAGGTTAGGTAGTTTTTGACTTACCGTAGTGATAATACATAAGAGGCCCCCCGGCCTCGTCGTCCTCCATGATCCCCTGCCCGCCCGGCGCCCAGATGTTGTCGTGCGTGCCCAGGACGATAGAGCCCCCGCTGTCGTCGGCGCAGCTGACGCCCCGGCGGTCGACGAACCCGGTGCCGGGCTGCTCGGACCGGCACACCATCACCTTGTACACGTCGCCGCGGCCGACCCACTCGCCCGAGTTCTGCTGCTTGCAGCACCGGCCCGACGAGAAGAACAGGTAGTACCACTTGCCGCGCTTGTAGACGAAGGGCGCCTCGGTCGGCCCCGTCGGGAACAGCGCCGAGTCGGTCTGGTTGTTGGCCAGGTGCGTCTGCCGGCCGTTGGCGCCCGAGGCGATCCTGACCGGCGGGTCCGCCATGGGCATCTGGTACAGGCCCTGCTGGTACGAGCCGAAGTTGAGCAGGAGCCGGCGCGCGTCGCCCTCGCCGCCCGCCACCTCGACCAGGTCCGCGTCCAGGATGTTGTACTGCATCCGCCACTCGATCTCGAGGCGCCCGTGCTGCTCCCAGCTGTCGACCTCGAGCGTCTTGGACGACGCCGCCTGCAGGTTGGCGCCGTGCGCCCACGTGGCCGCCTCGGGGTTGTCGACCCCGATGCTCGAGTAGTCGAACTCGTGGTTGTTGTAGTACATGTAGTAGGTGTCGTCCACCTTGTGGATCGAGGGCGCGCCGCCGTACTCGGGCAGCTTCGCCGAGCCCTCGAACGTCCAGGGCCCGTAGAGCGACTCGGCCGTCCAGACGGAGCCGTTGGTGCCCGTCGTGTACAGGAAGAGCTTCTTGTCAGACGTTCGGCGGATCAGGGTCGGGTCTAGGGTCTGCGCTTTGTCGTTGTTCGGGATGGTCCCCTTGATGGTCTCGGGCTGCGGCCATCCCTGGGCGCCCGTCAAGGCAAAGTTGATGTAGACCCCGAGGGTCATAGCCGTGAGCTTAGTTGCCAGCATGGTGGTGATTATTGCCCAAGGACATTATGGCGAAGTGGCCCAGTCATATCTGGGCCGAGGGCCGGGCCTACATTTATATTCTGAGTCCTTCGATGGTGGACATGTCGCTCAAGGCGCGAGCAACCTTGCTAATGGGGCACGGAGGGTCGGGGAATGGGCAAGCGTCGCCAGAGACCAAGAACTCCGACCAGGAGGTTATTGGAAAAGGCCAATGCCTGCGATATTTTGTCTGACGTCAACCCTTGTAAGGGTGGAACTCTTGTGGTGAAGGATCTCTGCTCAGCCTTCCTGCGAGCTTATTCAGCCCTGAATATAGAGTAAGAAAATAAACTTGCTAGCCGGGAGAAACCAAGAATGGGCGAAGGATTTTAGCAGCTCACAATATGAGCTGTAAACCGGGTGCCGGGCTATCAAACCTCGCGCATGTGCTGTAGTCTATCGCTTTTCGTGATCGGAAGACGGTGATTATCACCGAGAGACAAACTCAGACTCAAGAACAAGCAAGTTCCAGATCAAGACTTCATGCGCTTCCCTCAACGAGAGCCCTCGCACAATCCGCAAAGCGTGTCACTTTATTAGTGTGCGGCACGGGTGATTAGCCATCGATCGTCACATAAGTACTGTAGGTAAGCGGCAGCGTAGCCGCAACTCTCGGCTCTCGGTCTGGCCTAACCTCGATTCGACGATGCCATGGGGGCATGGGGTAAACTAAAGCTCGTTGATTGTCTCCCTGACCGAGATCCTGTTTGGGATTCTCGACATAAAGCTGCTGGTGGTGGAAATGTATTCCCAAGAGGTGCAAGGTAAGTACTGTCTTAAGCAGAAGTGTCTTGGCCTAACGATTGCTCTAACTAATAAGGTGTATCGTAACCTGCGCAATTCAACTTATCTACTTACCGTGCTTCTTTCTCGGTGAGCTGTACAAGCCTACCTACCTAGCAAACATAGACTTCCTTTTGGGGAGAATGAAGAGCGACCTTCGGGCTTCAACTCGAGTCAAATGCTATTATCAGCTGACCCGACGAGCATTGGCTACGAGGGTACAGTACGGTGTTTCTGTCGCCCACTTAACGAGAGAAAGTGTGGTCCAGTACCTATGTAG
Source organism: Xylariomycetidae sp. FL2044 (assembly GCA_022376275.1). Lineage (NCBI taxonomy): Eukaryota > Fungi > Ascomycota > Sordariomycetes > Xylariomycetidae sp. FL2044. The sequence continues at coordinate 207,568 of JAJNOH010000017.1, forward strand.
ATAGTTACTGATGATCAAGATACCGCCATCTAGTAGACCAATGTGATATATATAAATACACAGTCCAACCTCCCGAGATTGAAACGCATAACTTTGCGATTCAGACAGCCTGTCTGCCTGACGGCGAAGCGGCGACGTGCCGTCAAAATGAAGACTCAGGCTTTCAGCTCGAGTCCGGTACCAATAACGCTTATAGACAGATAGTCTCTCCCCTGTTTGTAACAAGAAGTAGTCATATACTATATAAGAACACTGCCCTGCCGCATGATCGAAGTCATGAAGGCCGAGAAAAAAAAGGACTCTATCTCGGTGTCCAAACCCGGACGGGGATCGTTTTCGCGATCTTGTATTACATACCTAGGTAATATGCCGGCCCTGGCGGCTCTTGGTTGCTTGACGTTCTATACATAGAGATAGACTTCGATCTCGTAGGAGCACATGAGCTGAGCAGTTACCGCCTGGCTGGGGCAGCGTGGCTTTTTCTTTATAAGAATTGGCGAACCGGGATGGACCCATAACTTACCTTCCATCATGTGATTCTCGACCGTTTCTTCCTTGGGGTCTGCAAGACTATGATGGACATTCTGAGGTCTCGCTTAAATGAGGGACATGGTAGGACTCATCATGAGAAAGAAGTCTATATGCTCGTTCGCTCGCTCCTCAATTGCCTACGAGTAGGGTACCATTCATCCATTGATTACCTACATCCCTTTCCATGCTCGGTGTATCACGTCATCATGTCAAAGCGCGCCGCAATCTCCTGCTGGGTATGAAAGCCTCCTAAACAAGGTCACGCCCTGAACGGAAACGTGAGCTCCGGGCCAGGTTGTTGCTCGCGCTCCTGCTACATAACCGATCCCAAGAACCGATCCAGACCACACACGCCATCTAGGTTAGGAGCCTCCATGGTACGGCGGCAATATATCGGGTGTCGAAAATCCACTGCAATGCGTTGAGGGTCTCGACTCTTATCGGATGTCATCGCCGAAGATGACGAGCGAAAATCGGCCAGGAGGTAATAATAGTCAGGGCCATGGGTTCTCGGTAGACTACATACCCACGTGCGGCCGCAGGCGACACCGAGCTCCCCAACTCGGGATGAATGGGGGGAGGGGGGACACGAGTTGTTCGAACGGGCTTTCGGCAGACACGGGAAGCCTGGGCTTCGATTCTTCGTGTGCGTGTTTCCTTCGATCTTCAATTGTAAACCCCCAATGGTTCCCTCGGTCACCGTTCACGGTTCTTTGGGGGGCAGGACGGTGATCATCGGGATAAGGTAAAGGGGGTTGGTTCACCTTGAAATCAAGCCCATGTCCGCCATAGAGTGAGCCCGTTTCTACGAATACCCGAGGCGACGTCATGGATCTATCAAGGTCATAGAGGATCCAGTCCTACCTACCAAGTACCAACGCGGGGAGGACATAGCCCCGGATCAACTGACGAGGGAGTAAGTGCCGTCGTGGTTGGTTTGGGGAAACCCGGAGTCACACACATTTGAACGCGGTATACCGCGTATAGGACAAGCTCCTTTCGACGTTTGCGAGACAATTGCAACGCAGAGCGCCAGTCGGTGGTGCTACGTGCCCGGTCTGGGATATGCATCCCAAAGCCTTCACCGTCCATCTCTGACGACACGTGTAGCGAACGGTATCATCATAAGTCCGCCCTACCAGCAGTCATACCCAGTACCAGTCGACAGACGACCGCTGACCAGTTTGTGTCTCGGTCTTCTGACCTGCATGTGATTTCTGCGTGTCGCCCCGTAGCGTTACGTCTCTCACGCCGGCCTCCACGACTGCGTCGTCTAGCACAGAGAATTCGTCTTCTCCACATTCCCCCCCGGAGCATAGACGGCATCTGGAAGAATACACGAGTTAATGCCCATGTTCGGAAGTCCCTCTTAATCGCTGCAATCTACGTGTCACACGATATTGAACAGGTGCCACACAACCGGATAGTATGAGACTATACGGGATCCTTCCGCTCGGTACCCTATCAAGAATGCATACTCTCGTCGGAAGCGGGTGGTCTCTTCGTTCCGAGGACGCGGCGGAATAGTATATGCCCTTGCCCGTGTGCTAGACCGATCTTCGGACTAGCCAGATATCCATGGCTGGTTCGGCGGCGACTCCTGCTTTCCACGACGTCTTGGCCTATGGATATCTGTAATACGGAGACCTCCGTTTCAAGGCTATTCAAATTCGTCGCGATATCGAAGCCGGGGAACCCCGAGGGGATATTAGTGTTTGATCTTTGGTACATATCTGTGAGAGAAAGGGGCGGTAGGGGGGGTTTACTCTTGCTACGCCGACGTTACGTCCTGATGCAGGGTCAAAGGACCGCTGAGGGCTTCCTGCGTTGCATGACTATCGTGGGGTCCAAGAATTTGGCTGGAGATGCTCAATGAACTCCTGTCCCGGTGCGGTTTCGGGCGTACATCATGGGTCTTGGAGGCGTTGCGGCCTGTGAGGTCCAGTTGACGGGCAGTCCCGGCAGGCTGCGCGGCGCAAGATTCATTGGGAGCTCCCCCATTCGGCCAGCGGGAATGGTATGGCAATGACGAATGGAAGAATATCCTGAATAAGCGCGCAAAAAGATGCCGATTCCAGTCCTCTGCGCGTACGGCGGTGGTCGATTCAGATTGATCGGCCGGACGTGTTCCGCCATCGTTCCACGATTCGCTCGACCTAAGGTCAGGGTGATACTCCGACTGTCTTGCTTCGCTCGAAGGGAAACCGGAAGGGCTACATCAATGTAGCGTTATTCGTGTGGTAAGGCATTCTCTAGCCATCGAGGCACACGAGTATGCCTTGCTGAGCGGTTCATATGCATGTCTGCATATCTCAAGGGTACCTCTCGGTGGAAAGCTACTGAAGCTCTAATCTCTTATTGGGTTTCTGTAGGGACAGTATGCTGCAAGATACGGTTCTCTTCGTTTTTGCACTTTGGTCGGGCGTAAGTAAGAGGGGCAAGGGTAAACCGTCCCACCCAGCCATCTCACAGCCCCCAATGCCGACGCTGGGAGCAGTACTGCGAAGTGCAGCTAAAGTAGTTTCCATTGGGTTGTGCAGAAAATGTGTCCATTTCGAGGGGCTGTGTATTCGTCGTGTCAACACATGCAGGCCACTACAGGTAAGCCATCACCCGTGTCAGAAGCTGTAGCTGCGACCTTTTAAGAGAAGCCATCTTACTGCATATGGCGCGGATGAAATAAGTACCTAATTCGATTAGAGCCTTGTCTGTGAGAAAATAACTGACCCAATCAGCTTTTGAATTGGTGGCATGGGGTTGGTTGTCTGCATTTTGCTATCTTGACCGCCAAATGAATGGAGGACGTATGCAAGAATGAATGCAATCCCAGCTTAAGACTAGCGGAATAGCATTAGGGTCCAGAATCGCTTCCCATATCTCATTGCTACTTCATATCAGAAGGCGAACGATAATTTGTCTGCTAATAAGTCAAGATGCATCGCTCTCGTTTCCCAAGCCCAACCCCCTTCCTCAGGGGTTCCTAGCGTAGGTGTAGAAGGGTTGTCTTTTGAGGAACCCCTAACGCATGGCGACGATAGTGTCGGATTACGACCATCGATCTCCTTTCCCTTATCTGTGAATTCCATTGAAAGTTTTGCAGCCCGCGTGCTAGGAAAACCCTGATAGGGTGAAAGACTCTCGGTGGCACCGATGAGAGTAGTCGACTCCTTTTCCCCAAGGAGACGTCCCCCACGTTGCATTCCTGCCAAGTTAGTCCCTGGGTCGAAGCTGACTAGGACCAGAGCCGTTTGGGAGTTCGGCTCGTGACTTTTCGTCGCATAGATCACAAAACGCTCGTCGCTGGTTGCCTTTACGATGCAACCTGAGTAATTTGTCGGGTTCAGAGCGCGGTGGATCCTCCATGCAGCACCCTGAGGTTCTTGAATCGTTCGTGGGGGCCATCTGAAGACTTCATTGCCTTGATATAACTCCTTTATCTGATCGTCAATTCCCAGTGCTGAATTAAGCAGTGAACTTCCCACTAGCCGCGAGGCCGGCGTTGGCCTTCTGTAGCCCGTCCTCAAGCGTAAACATTGAACACCGTTATCTTCACCGGTAGAATCGTCAAGAAGGTCGAGATAGGTGTCACAACACTGTTGGTAGGAGCTCAGGAATACCTGACTTCGAGGAAAGTTTGAAAGCACGGAGCTGTGATCGCCCCGGTGGACTCGATGCGGAATGTGTGTCTGGAGGGGTATGTGGGATGGCTTAGCTATAAACCCAACAGCGGTGGAGGAGCCGGCCCCTGGAGACCCAGGCTCGGATACCTGCGAGTCGTTGTCGGACACCTCCCACTCATTGTCGGAGCCCTGAGAGTCGTTGTCGACTTGTTGGCCGCTCCCTGTGACTGCTTCGTGGAAGACTACCTGTTTGGTATAATATGTCCGTCGGCTGCCACTTTGGCCGACCAACCATTCTCTTCTGCATTCGATTATGTCGACTTCTCCTGAATCCTCGTTTTTCTCCAACTTGAGGAAACCCCATCGGTTGTCTATTGGGCCTTCGATATGGTGCCGCCTCCATGCGTCTCTTTTCTTCATTACTTGCGTCTTCTTCGCAACGGGCTCCTCGAGACGAAAACGAAAACAGTAATAGTACGAAGTCCAATCAACCTCCTCGATTTCAAAAGATGCTTGATTTGACAGACCGTAGAAGTGGTCATCTATTATTTCGAAACAAACCGTGATGCCGATTTCGTAACCGACGAGGTTTGATAAGTGCATTTTTTGGTCGAACCACTTCTCTGTCGTCATGTTCAAACCTCGAATAACCCATTTCCGAAACCCGTCCGCGCCCTCTTCCGAATGAGTGCCATAATACAGGTAGTGTTTGTTGTTTCTGACGAAGATTCTGGCTGTGGATTCGAGTGGGCCCTCTGTCAATACCGTCTGTTTTCTGGCATTGAAAATGAGAAGCCAGTGTTCTGTGGTGGGCAGAGCAAATGAGAATAAGCATGTCGTGACATCGTCAGCGTGATACAAAAGGCGGAACTTGTATTTGCGGCAACTTGCCGTTTTGGGTATGGCGGTGCTGATAAGCCCTTGGATGTCTACGACAAGCTCGGTGCCATCTGACTTATACAGGTCCAGAATTCGTAGCGACCGCGGCGGACGTTTCTCGATGAGGTAACACAAATGGCCGTGTGCGTACAGATAGTCATCAGCTAGTCCGACCATGCCGACGAAATAGGGTGATGCTTGGGAAAGACTTCGTCGACGTTTAACTAAGCGTCGCAGGGCCCGTGAGAAGGGGCCGAATGACTTTGTCGACTGCGCCTCGATGGCCTGGATGGCCTCGAGAGCATGGGGCGCCTTCGCCTAAGGGATGTGGTCAGCAGTTAAGTCCTTCGCCAGTGGACAATCCGAACACACACCCGGAGGTGAAAGGAGGGATGACTTACCATAACAGTTGATTTGCAAAAGTTCTCCTCACGTACAAGATACTGGAAGTGGTGACTGCAGAGAGACAGGTCGAATATCTCTTCTATGTCTAAGTGACTTGTAATGTAGGCCATGATTTCATAGGGCATACGCTGCAGACCAGGCGTCCTGGGTGTATATAACGAGTATACATCCATTGCTGGCTTACCGGGTCCGGTAGGGAGATGACCCAGTTCCATGGAGGCTCAGAAGTTGAGGGTATTGCTTCGGGGGGAAGCAGTACACACCACGTAGGACGCCGAGAGTACTACTTACTATATAGCCAGACGGAGCGGGGAAAATGATGAGCCGCATCGTCGTTACACTTCTCCCACTTACCTAGGTAGCTTGGGGCTTACCGAGTCACTTCTCGGGTCGGGGCACGAATACCCAGCCTGCTTCTCTCATCTCTTCCATCGTCGATATCCCAATGCAACATACCGAATGAGAATCACTTGTCATAGTTGTTGGAACAGGAGTCAATAGACGAAGTGACACATCACAAGCAGGATATACGTGTACTGCAACGAAGTAAACATGGTAATGATAGGGATAAGAATCTCGGGTATGAAGCGGTGCAAACAGTTGCCCAGGCTGTGAAGGAAAACGGAAATATGGCCCATGGGGTTCTTGGCCAGCCTTAGTGTAACTTCTACCTAACCCTAGGTAGATACCTAGGTACTTACTAGGTAGTCCCTGGGCCCTTTCTTGGTACGCGAGACTTCTACGGCATCTCATTGGCCAATGGCAACACGGTCCAGCAGCATTTCGACCGATCAGGTAAGTATCTTCCATTCTTTCCTGGTAGGTAGGCAGCCCCGGGTCTTTAGCAACGAGCAGAGCCTCAACAACAATTCTGGGGTCCTTCAATCCCCCCTTTCTACTCCGTGTTTCCCCAACTCCAACTCCAACTTCCACTCGTCTCGGGCCTCAATGTCCGAGACCGTCTGCCTCCAAGCAGTAGGTATGCAGAAGATGCCTCTCCGTCATCTACCTCCCTAAGGTACCTAGGTACTTACATCGCCTCGCTTGATTGGAACCAGACACATGGCAAGCTGCCGGTCTTTACGTCTTTACACCCGATAATATCCAACCCGTTGCTCCTCTTGTTGGGGTCGGTTTATATATTAATTGCTTGGCGCCTCTCCAATACTTGAGCCGCATGCATGGATGTGGTAGTATTTACCGTAAATTTTGATTCGTGGCCTTGTTTTCATACTCCCCTAAACGACCTGGCACTTCGGGTCGCCAGCTCAACGGCCTGAATTCAGAAGCTAACCTCGGCCTCTCGTACGCCTCAACCATTGATTGGCAGCTGAGCCCGCTATCCTTCCGCTTGAGGGAGAGCCTTTGCTTTCTGCAAGCCTCGACTAAATCAAGAATTTTGTCAGCCCACTGGATTCAGAATGTCTTGGTTACAGGGCCGGACGATCGATTGATTGCTTCATTCTTATTTACCCAGGTATGCACCCGCCTTGGTGAGCCTCCTCAGCTGAAGCCCCTGTCTTCTTTTCTTCACCTCCTTGCCAGACGCCATGTCGTAGGCTGATTTTCTTTGCTTGAACAACTCATAATCCGAAACGACCGGTTTACCCGATTCCACGTGTTTATTCGGATCAGACCTTGCTTACACTGGAACAAATCGGATTCGCCCTGGTACGCCCAAGAATCGATGTGCAGTTCTCCTATCTTTCGCGCCTCAATCTATTTCTTCGAGACCACCTCCCGAAATATGAGAGGCAGGCGGCCATTGTATTGCGATGCCGAGAGGGCGTTGTCGCTCATCGACAAATCCTACCTGTCCACGAGACACCAGTCTCGCCCCCAAAAGAACAGCACATCCAATCGAGGTAGTATACCTTGCTATGGCGGCATGATGGAACAGAACGGGTCGTTCAAGATGCCACTAGGGGGCCAAATACAACTTTACCGACACGAAAAAAAAAACACTCTTCTCCATACCTGTGATGCAACAACATGGAGCAAACAGCCTTCGGCTAAGGGTTTATCAACGCCACAGGGAAGATTATCATAGTCGCCGGCGTTTACTTACCAGCATGCATATTGCAAAATTCATGATCTGATGCTCAGAGGAGGCACGAAAACGGATGCGTGGCCCCTGTTCCAGCAGCTGAGAAGCCTCATGATGCATGCCTAGTACCGTACACCCAGATTGATACGCGTGGTCACAAAGGAATCTGCGTAAGCGGTCTTTCCTTATAGCTTTACTATTGACAGCCTACATATCAATGCCACCCATGAGGATCGCCGATTGATTGAATGTACTTATCTTGCTACATGGCTGGCGAAGTGGAAAAACTACGGTGACTTGTCGAACTTTGGTCACTCGAGGGTGGCTCCATTCAGGAGACAAGTGAAAAAACCCGACCTCCACCAGTATACAGCTGATATGGTAGCAGTCAAGGACACGAGATGGTGTGATCCCTTAGAGCCCGACCATGACACTCGGTACGTGTTCGTCGACTGGTCAGCTTACCCATCGCCGCCTTAAGATGCCAAACCCGCACAAGGTGGGCAAGGCATTGCGACGAACGATAAACGTGGCGCACAGCATGATGGGCAACGTCACTCATGCTTCACCACGTCGGCTGATGCCACAGCTTCAATAAAGCATCATGAGATCTGGAATGCTCTAAGGGGGTCGCACTACATGCCGTATAATGCTACAACGTGGCGTGCTTCGATTAATAATGCCCTTAAGTCCATTTCTCGAGTACGCTTCAAGAGTACTGCATCTGTCTGCAAGACCGGATCAGCACAGGCGCGTGGTCCATGAACTCGGCCATTGGGGAGCTCACATGCCTCTCAAGTGGTCCTGAATGGAAGCTTTTCGCGAATCCGATGCAGACAACACATCGTAGTGCTTCTCGAGCCGGAAACTACCTTCCTCGCCGAGTCAATGCCCGTGCTTGGGAAACAATGCGCTGTGCTCTGGGCGTAAGGTTGGATTGGACGATCAGATTCTGGCCTCTTTTCTATTTCTTCTGGCTGGCATGTTCGCGAATGTCTATTGGTAATCTTCGGTGAAGATTTCTCATTGAGGCACAAGAATAGAAATTTGTGCCGGTAGAGAATATAATCTTCAGAGACTTTGAGAGGTGAGATGCTGACCCTCTTGACACCCGGAAGATGCACCACAGCTGAGATAGGGGCTACTAGAGGGCTAGGCAACGGCGCGTGTGGAGATAAACCCTTGGGATGTGAAGTGCAATATGCAGAGTGACACCAAATGTGGAATACTCATGTGCTCACTGTCATTGATACTCCTCATGAGCGATCCTTGGGGTTATCGGCCATCCTAGCTGTCCTGTCAACGTTAGGTAGCATTGCGGTCTACATAGCTACCTTCACAACCTGGTAGACAGTTGCACTTTGCGATTTATTTGGTCACAAGATGCCATGCGAGGTTGCAAGCCCCCGAAGTACTCTATATAGGACCCGGAGAGCGTGCTTACTACTCTGGTCATCATGAGGCCTGAGTCTCGGAAGAATAGACTTTCCCAAGGGAAATGGTCCTGCTGCGAGTGAAATACCCGGCTCCCGTGTGTGCATACTTAGGTAGGCACAAGGGGGGAGATTGGTGACTTTAAGTTTTGGAACGCTGATGTGAACAGGTTTACTCCTGACTTAGGGCCCACTTGGGGAGCGACATAATAATCCATGAAATCATTCGGATGCAGATGCGGAAGTGTTGACACCAGGGTGCGGAAACTTGCCCTTGAACTGGAGGTGAAATATGAAGAAAGCTTCCCAGTAAATGCCTACGCGTAATCAGTCAGTGGCTATGGTCAACATGCCACTCATGTGAGAGGTAGCCGCTTGAGTCTAACCTCGAGAGATAGAGGAGTGGGTAGTTGGAAGTCAGGGGCTACCCCTTGAGCCGCACCATATCCAGGCTAGTCAAGGTCGTGCCTTTCCATATTCAAGCTGTCTATTTTGTAGGCAGTGTCTACCTAGAGGGACTCAGTTTCCTGCCTCAGTGACGGAAAGGGAAGTCATGACTGAGTCGATGACCACTGTCTGCCTTTCGACTGATCGGTGATTCTGCTACCGTCACTGACCCACATACCAACGTCCTGTTGACAACATCTCCTTAAGCTCACAAGACTGCATTCGGAGACACTCACACGACCATCCGCCCGGACTAGACCCGGCGTTAGCAAAATTTCTCAGAATTACACAACGATCCAATTTTCTTGTATGATACTTAGCACATGCCGGCGATGGATCCTGCTTCATCGACATCCGGGGATGATGTGCTGCAAGATCGGGACGACACCACCATGGGCGCTCCAGTCAACATGCACACAGGAACCTCCAACAACCTCCTCGATAACTCGTCTACATTGCCAATCGGACACGATCCAGAGGGAATTTCTGGAGGGTCGTTACCAGGCAATATACTCTCAGAAAATACCAACCTCCCAGTTGGGCTATCAGATGCAGCCGAGGCATCAAAGCCCATCCCGCAAGACCTATCCCAGTTGAAGAGCTATCCCGACACCGGTTGGTTCTCTTCTATGCCTCGCATTAAGCCAAAGCGCTCTACTTATAACTTACTAACCCTTTCTTTTTTTGTAATAGAGCGTCTACTGAAGATGGCTCACGACGACCCCGAACGTAAAAGACTGATCATCAAGAGAGCGAATGAGGTCGAGCGAGCTTGGGGCATTACCAGAAAGAAGTGAGGAGACCCTCCACGGCACCTTGTATATGATACTTATCATCTATACTGTTCAGGAGATCCGAATATCCCTATAAAACATTTCACCTAAGTGAGGCGGCGCCGAAATGGCCCCTCATAAAGATCAAGAACATAAGGGACACCTGGGATAGAAGCAACGATAAAGTCCAGCTGGTGGAAATCTTGAAAGAGCACATATCAGGAACCGTCATGCCCAAAATCGGCAATGTTGGCAAAATCGTTTGCTTCGGACTGGGCGCTTTACCGTTCGATCAATTGATCAGATCTCCCCATTTCATACAGTATAATAGAACTTTTCGCCTCAGTAAGTACTCGTTTCCTCGGGATTTGCGGCGGCCAAGGGTCTGCCCGTTCATCTACGCGTCAAGTGCAATGAAGCACCGTGGGCAACTGTCTGACTAATTGTTCTGCTAGTAACTCAACATTTGGCAGCGTTGACCATTCAAGAGACTTGCCTAGCAGCTCAGGGTCGTGACAAGATCGACTTATGCGCTTTCGACTCTACGTACGACACAGTGGATACCGAATATTAGAAGAGCAAAGGATTCCAAACTGTCGGCGGAGGTGAATCGGCACAGGAGGGTTACGTCGAAATTGATCGCGACTCGTTTATCTTCTCGGTGGGTCTCCGCCCAGCGATGCAACAAATCATTCTAGAGACGAGCCGTCCTGCGGTCATCATCTGGACAACGCCTACCAAGGAGCAGACTCGGGCATGCCGAGCTTTGCTAGATGCCTGGCGAAATCTCGAGAAAGAGTATGAGCGAATGGATGTCAAGTCCCTAATACACGTATGGGAGCCAGGCTTGTGAGTACAAGTGCGCCGGTTCGGTGGTCTTTCAACTTGCCTCTTCACTCACTCTTGACGCCGCATGGGAAATGGGATACCTCGTTGGGGCGTGTGACCTAACCTACGCAGCGGGTAACTTGCTGACTATCGTGATATTTGTAGTAAAACCCCGTTCAAACCGCCCCCGAAGGCCAGGGGGAAATGGCCAGTGGCGCAGACAGGTGACTAGGAGTCGAGTGAGTCACCCATCCAGGTCTTACTCCTTCTCTCCTAGCCATAGGGACGTTCCCAGTTGTCGTGGGTTTGTGGGTGAAATAATGGGGCAGCAGCGGCTCAGCGCCACGCTTCACGATGCCATGGAGCTGAAGTAATTGTTCAAAGATGGGCAGCTGACTCGAGTGTAATAGTGCAACCGGAGGATTTTGAATCAATTCTGTGTGCGACCGCGGTGGGACCACATCAAGACTTAGACGAGATGGCAGATGCGCTGCTATGTGCTTTATCGTCAGAACCGCAAGGAGAGAGTGACACAAGTCGGGAGGAGAAAAGAGAAGAAATCAAGGCCACGTTGGGAAAGCTTTGCAAAGGAGGAACTCACCCAGGGAATCAGACACTCAGAGTTTCCAGAAGACTTGCACCATCGGAACTATGGATCCGCAAGCAAACAACATGAGTTAGAAGGATACATACCTGAGGCACATGAAGATGGGTTTTATGAGTACCTAAGCAGCTAAGGTAGCTCGCTGGTGGAGGGTGAGCCCATAACATGGCTAAGTTCACATACTCAGAATACTTACCTAGCAGCCTAGGTAGACTCCCTGAGTAGGTTAACACATAAGTAGTCAACACCAGGATGAGACGAAAAATAAAGCTTTTCAAGGACCAAACCACATGGATGATGGCGCGCCGTGGTTAGTCCCGAAACTTGAGCAGGCGTATGATAAAAATCTAGATATTTACGAAGGAAGTCCTGTGGTGTGTTGACGGGAAATGGGGAATGGTGATGGTGGAAATCGTATGATTGTTCCCGTCAGGTCAGGTGGCTAGGTGAGCAGTGGTTAAGTACTGCCAGCTGGCCAGCAGTGATCGCCTGTCTGTCAAATTAGCACATCCCTGACACCTTCATGGACCATCCTCATCGTCTTCCAACACCTACCACCTACCACCTACCGCCTACCTGGGTACATATGGAGTTATAAAAAGTGCAACCTACCTATCTTGCCCGGAGTTCTCATGAATCCAGCCTAAAGGCGAGACATGACATGGCTCCCAAAAGTAGCATCACGCCACGGGTAAGGAAGACTTCGCTCTCCCGTCGCACCTGAAGCAGGCCGGCTTCTATCCATACATACTGGACATCCAATACAGTACAGTACATTTAGGTCAAGTGCACCAGCTAACCCGCTGTTTCAACCGTCTTTATCTGGTCTAGACCATCATGGCTCCCGCCGCCGCTTTCACCATGGCCTGTCTACTTTTCACGTATGTAGGCAAACCACTCGCTCTCTGTCTGTCCTCTCAAAGTCTTCGTCGGCCAGCACGAGGTTAAAATTATCGCGTGGCTATACTGATTATAATGATGTAACTCCCCAATATAGGTATACGCGCTCGTCTATCAAGGAAGCGCGCCGAAACGCTGTAGGTTTCGCCTGCTCACGCTTTCTTCTTCTTCTTCTTCTTCGTCGTCGGCATCATCTCAAGCGAGCACGTCATGAAGCTGACTAGGTATCGCAGCAACATGAGCGCGAGCTGAGGAGGAAACAAAACAGTTATGGTGCTGACGATGCGTCTGAGAGGAGGAAATCGGACTGAAGGGGGAAATAGTTCGCACGGGAGGGGGAAGACAGAGAGAGAGAGAGAGAGAGAGAGAGAGAGAGAGAGAGAGTGTTCCAACGGGCAGTCCTATCCTATGAAGCTACCGAAGCTATCATTACCTATACATTTTTCATGGGGGACGATTGGCGGGACTTCATCTTTTTCGCGATACCACCTATTGAAGCCGACGGCAAAGACGTCGGATATTTCAATCTCATCACCATCACAACTCTTGACTACTGTGGTCTTTTGCTTGAAGGCAGCCGCAATCATAGACCATCAGTCGGCGGCAAATCTTACGTTGGATTCCTCGCTATTACCAGGGCGCAACTCAGCCAGGTTGGTCGATACCCATTGCTGGCTTTCTTCTTCACGGGCTGGACAGGCAGGTTCCCCTCTGGTGGCTACGCTACCTCAACCATCTATAAATGAAGTTAGTGTGGTCGGAAAGAATCGCCTAAATCAACGGGCACTGTCGCTGCTTTGTGACTGACGGGTTTCATTGTCAGGTTACCATGCCATACCATCCATTGACAGTATTTCTCCTTCCCATAACCACCGCGCCTTCATCATATCCAACATGTCCATATCAGCAGCCCTGCGGAGTACACGACTGTCAGAACATAGACATGAGTTTCTCCAAAACTCCAGAGTGACCATTGGCAATCTCTGGCCGAGTCTATGGGATACCTTGCATCGGAATCACCCCACACGTCATCCGTGGCTGCCAGCAACTCCTCCTGTCGGGCACGCGTGGCGGATACAGGGCGTATCGAATCGGGGTCGCCCAGGACACGATGAGCGCCAGCCAGCTCAGCGGCGGCCACGCTACGCGTTCCAGAAGCCCTATCATCCACACCGCTGCCTCTTCTGCTTCACTGGTTAGACCTTTGTAATTGATGATAGATATCAGCGGATGTCCGGCGACACGGCAAGCTACGCCTGCAGCGAGCAGGGTCACCACCAGCACGTGGAACCAGACGCCGCAGTGCACCATCATGTGCCAGAGGCGTCGATGGAGCGGGGGCCTCGGGCAGCGGGCGTCGCGCTCGTGCGTGTGGTCGGGAACGGTGCCCGAGGGTGTAAAGGAGGCCTTGCGGCCCCCGAGGACAGAAGGCAACACGAAGGAGCGCATCATAGAAACTATGTAGTCTTTCCATACAGGAAAAGGCTTCCACGTTAGCACCGGGGCTTCTCATCTCTCGGTCTGGTCACGTCTTGTCCCGCGACCGGCTGGTTGGCCGGCTGAACCTTTACAACAACGATGATGATGACCATTGCATACAGTCGCGCTCACAACGGTTTGGAGATAGGGAAACTACTCACAGGGGTCCATCCAAGAGACGGGCAGCCTGATAGCCGTCTCGTAACCCACCAGGAAGGCCGAAAGACACGTCGGGACCGTCTGCCAGAGCACGACGCCGGCCTGGAGGCGGAGCAGCAACCGCAGCTGATCCACGGTCGTGAAATACACGAGCTGGATGTCGCTGAAGAGGAACAGCACGGTGAGCATGAGGCCCGCCAGGGACGTGCAGGGGCCGAAGACGTTGGCGACGGCCTGGGCGACGTCAGGCGCCCTCTGGCGCAGCGTCAGGCTCTTGGTCCGCGACCGCGAGCAGAAGAAGCGCATCAGGAAGGCGAGTTGACATCCGCCGTCGTTCTGCCGCCGTCCCAGGGGACGTGAGCTCGTTCCCCTTGGGTTGTAGGGGAAGGGCGAGTGGTTTTCTAGGTACTCACCCATCTCGTCAACTGCTTGACGTGCGCGGCATAGGTTTCCGGAACAAGCCCGTACTGCAGGGCCTCGGGCAGGTACGCCGTCTTCCACCCCAAGGTCAGGAGCAGGGCGGAGCTGTAGATGTCTTCTGTCAGACAGTCCGTGGGAAACCCCCCGATCTCGTCGATGGCCGCGCGCCGCACGACCCAGCCCGAGCCCGTGTTCCAGGCTACGTCGGCCATGTCCCGGATCACGTTCGACAGGCGCCACGAGTACCGCATCGACTGGGAGAGGGGATCGTTGATGGGGACGTTGTAGAAGTTCTGTGGAAAAGTATGTATGCTCAGGTTAGTCTGACCAATGGCCCTGCTTACCCCAGTTGACGGTATGTCAAGCTGGGGAGGAAATTGGACTGAACCCAACTCACCTGCGCAGGACACGCCATCCCCATATCGGGATCGGGCGCGATGTGAGCTACGACAGACCGCAGCCACCTTCTCTCAACGATCATATCGGCATCGATACCGGCCACATACTCGGCCGCGCCGCCGGGCAGTGCGTCGACCAGCTTCAGACCGTGATTCAGGTTTCCCGCCTTGTACCCCTCCGGTCCGCGCCTCCTCGTCCGGGATGTGTAATGGAGGTTGTTCGGCCGCCGTGATGCCTTCAGAGCGACCCACGCGGCCAAAGCCTCGCTATCGCCGTCGTCGCACACAACGACGCGGTAACGGTGCGAGGGGTAATCCAGCGCCAGGGCGGCGTAAATCGTGTCTTGGACTACGTCCAGTGGCTCCCTGCACACCGTCACGAGAACGTCGACCGAGGGGACCTCGGACCCGACGAGCGTGAGCCGGGGTCGCCATTCCCCGAGACAGGCAGAGGCCTGGAGCAGGCCGATGACGGATTTGGGAACTAGGGTGTTTGTCAGCACTTCCACTACTGAGTTCATATATAGTAGTCGTTCCCGCTACGCCTTGAGATAATCTACCTGGGTCGGTAGGTGTACGTACCAGAGAGGAGCAAGCCGGCCCCGAAATATATCCCAAACAGAACCACCAGTGGGTAGGGTATCGCGCCCGCCTCATACATCTCGAGCAGAATGCCGTACTGGACCCAGCCGGCCCACCCAGACAGACTGGCCGAGAACAGGCTCGAGAAGGGGAGGAAACGAAAAACATACCGTTTCCAGACCGGCAAGAACATGACATCGAGCTCCCCGCCGCCACCACCACCACCACCGTGAATGATCTCTGCCGTCAAGAGGTCATTTCTCGCTATCGGCGTGTTGTCGAAGGGTACGAGCTTCTCGGGAATCTCCTCCTTGATGGTGGCGTCGTCGGGAAATGTCGAGAATATATACCGGATGGCAGATTCGTTTATGAGACTCGTGGGGGGGTCGTCGTATTTGCTGTACTCCGGTATCTCCAGCGCGGTGATTTCCACGCCCGGTATGGACTTGTAGGCATGCTGTGTACGGCTCCGTCGGCGCGTTCGCATGCTTGCTTGCTGGGGTTTGAAGAGTGTCTGTCAGAAGAGATAATAGCTAGGTATCGAGTCGAGATGAATGAATGGCGTGTGTATTGAATAAAATACTACCCTAACCTACGTACGATGAAGATACTTTATATATCAAAAACCAGCAAAACACACATACACCCACGGACACACCAACCAAGACCACATGTCTACAAATAGCAAGCAGCTCAGCCCCCCCTTCGTAACAAGTCTACTCGTGACCTGTGGTTGTGAGTACTGCAAGCAGACAGGTAGGCAGAAAGGCAGTGATGTTGCGGTAAGGGGGTGCATACCAAAAGTCCACCAGCTTTCTAGGTCCCCGAGTGGTCCAATAAGATACCCTTCATCCATCCACTCATCCATCCATCCATCCATCTCATCAGATACCTGAGCCACATGCGTCGGGACTTCGGAGCTCCGTAGAAAGGAATCGCAGTCAAAAGGTCGACCCGAGAGTATGGGTATGGGTACGGGCAAGAATCATCAAAACCGTGGGATGGAATGGAATGAATGGATGGGAGGCGACAAAAGACGAAGGATTGTTTCGTTTCTGTCTCGTACTGTACGAATAAAATAAGTACATACCTAACCTAGGTTATGTATGGCCCAGAACCAAACTGGCGACCCGACGGAACGGTAAAGGGGAAGAGGGCGGGGGGGGGGGGGGGGGGGGGGGGGTCCTTGCCACCAACTGAAAACATGGGATAGTAGGGCAGTGTATGTACTTTTCTCTTTTCTAAAACCCGAAGCCCGTGAGCCGCAAGGTCAACCTCGGACAACGTGATATGATATGCATGGCATGGTAAGAACCAAGGCGGGTGACCTATTATTATTATTGTATATGAAAATTCATGGATGGATATACTTAGGTAACTTAGGCTTACTTATGTCGTGGATTGTCAGTGACATGTTCCCTTCCCTTCTTCTCTCTGCATCGTCAGTCCCCCGAGACTGAAGGCACTTCTTGATAGGTGAATCAAAGTCGTCTTCCAGCATGTTTTGGGAGAGGGGGAGACGGGCTTCGTTGGTGTGGCGTAGACTTTTCGGCGGTTAGACATCTCAGGGGAGGATAATCATGGATAGACTAGTATCTAGATACAGGCTGACAGGGTAGTCGCAACAAGCAAGATAGGGGAGGTCGGATGCACGGTGTTCTATGGATTATTCAACAAGACATACGCCTGCTCGTTCGAATTTTGGTACATAGGAGACCTCTAGTGTTGTGCTGTCTCTCTCTCTCTCTCCTTTTTTTTCTCTCTCTCTCTTTTTATGTTCTTAAGATGTGTACACCTCCGAAACCCGAGCAGGACTCGGCCTTAAGTTTCTGAATCGACTTCGGAGGAGGAGAGTGGCCATCAGCATGATATGAAGACCAGCAGTCTCTTCTAGAGCCTGTGACTTATTGTAGCTGCGACGAGGCGGTCATCTGCTGCCTTGAGAAATTGTTACTTGAGAACCATCCATTCGTACTTTAGATGTGAATGTCAGTTCGTCCCACTGCGGGAGATAACCTTGGTACCCAAAACAAGCGGATTTATAGCGGAGCTCTCAGCCACAGGCGGCCTGGAAGAGCTCAGCTTCAGCCTGCAGAAAGCAACAAGTGTTCAATTTATTAAGCAAACGCGCCTTCCCCAGCTCCATCAACCAGTCTAAATATATCCATCCCATCCATGCATCACTCATTCACTCACTTCACTGACTGACGTCGTTTCTTTCCCCCCCTTCACTTGCTGGTAAATAATAACTGTCTTCAAGTTTTCACCACGATATTTTTTTCCTTTTCTTCAGCTTTACCCTTGACTTGAAACCCGGAGTCTTGTCTTGCTGTATTTTCGGATCTCTGTATTGGCAACCTCTCCCGCCCGCTTGCGCCATGGTATAACCAAACCCCATCCATACACGGCATTCGTAATATACATGATCACAAATTGGGCCTCTGTTCCAACAAATTTTATAAAACCGATCGCGAGTGACGAAGTACAAGGCACAGTAAATAACACTTAATCATGGCGGGCAATAATCTGCTCTCCCTCATAGGGTGGTCCTTTCTTCCCAACGTAAGTTTCCATTTCCCCCCAAGGGTTCTTGCAGACGCCATGGAAAACACCACGAAGAAGAAGGGAAAGCAAAAGCAGGACCGCTCCCTTACTCCCTCCCCCGCTAACCCCACTGACCTTCATTAGCTCGTCACCGGCTGGATCCAATCGATATACTACGGCCTGACCATCCGGGCGGGCGACCCGAAACCGCAGCCCAACTCACCCCGGCACGCGCGCCACCGCCGGCGCATCCACATCCTCGTCGTCTCCCTGTACCTGCTCTACACCATCTACGAGGCCGACTACGAGCTGCGGCGCGCCCCCACCTACTACGCCGACCTGGGCGTGCCCCTCGGCGCCAGCGAGCGCGAGATCAAGTCGCGCTTCCGCCGCCTGGCCGCCCTGCACCACCCGGACAAGACGAGCACATCGGCAGGAGGAGGAGTAGGAGGAAGAGGAAACGGGGACGGCGGCGATGATGGCGCCCAGTTCTTCATGCAGCTCAAGGCCGCCTCAGACACGCTCGTGGACCCGGCGCGGCGGTTCGCGTACGAGCGGTTCGGGCCCGAGGCCGGGGAGTGGCGGCACTGCGTGACGGTGCGGGACTACGTCGCGCGCGGGGCGCAGTCACTGCTGCCCTACTACGGCGGCGCCGCCGTTCTCATGTTCGGCCTGGGCCTGCTGGGCTACATGGACTGGGGCCGGTACTGGCGGTGGCTGACGCTGGCGGGCCTGTGCGTCTTCGAGCTGCACGCCGTCACGCGCCCGCGCTTCCCCTGGCTCCTGGCCTCCGTCGTCAACCCTCTCCTGACCGCCCTGACCGCCCACCCGCCCTACCTGCCCTTCCAGGCCGTCGCCCTCGCCCGCAAGCTCAGTGTCACCCTGCACATCGCCTTCAGCCAGATCGGCCCGCTGCTGAGCAGCCATCAGGCCGGCGGCAAGCCGGCCGCTAATAGCAATAACAATAATATTGGTGGCGGTGGTAGCAACAGCAACAGCAACAGCAATCCCGAGAAGCAGCTCCAGCAGAACCTGGACCGCCTGGAGCAGACGGCGTGGGCCTTGGACGCCGACGCCCTGCGCCTGATGGACCTCGAGATGGCCCCGTTCCTGGGCGACCCCGAGGCCGTCGGCGTCGTGCGCGCCAAGCTCGGCGAGTGGCTCGTCCAGAACACCATCCGCGCCGACCCCATGGTCCGCGACGCTATGGGCCGATCCCTGCGGAAGCGGAGGGTCGACGCGCCCGCCGGTGCCAAGGGGAATAGGTGATCGATTCGGATGGAACTGGACTGGTTTAGAAGTGACTATTCCTCTCATTTTTGGAAGGGGCTCTTTTTCTTTAGGGGGAGGTCGTCTGGACTTAGAATAGACGTTAGTTACTGTAGATCTAGATCGCGGATACCTAGGAATTATAGATGATTATTACTACTATCAATGCTAGGTATATATGTGCGTGTGTGCGTGTGAACTCGAACCGTTTTATTCGATTTCCATGTCATTGTTCGTTGGCTATTTATCTAATGACATTTCGTCTGATATACATACAGATGTTACCAGTACGTCTGACCGTTAGATACATGATGTAGGTACATCTATATACTCGTGTATATACTAGTACTCCTATTTATTCAATTTTTTTATACCGCCCTTCCATTGGAACCCGTAGACCCAAGCCCAGGAAAAAAAAAAAAAACCCACCCCCTGACTACCATGACGGTAGGGCAAGAAGGGGCCAAAAAAATAATAGCATTACAGCCTCTGTCTCCCCCTCGTCTCGATAGGGATCAACACCATGGCCCCGAACGCCGCCAGGATCAGGATGGCCGAGAGGTATATGGGCGCGGTGGTGCCGTCTCCCGGCACGTTGGCGGCGAGGACGGGGGCGACGAGGCCGGTGGCGCGGTTGAGGAAGCTGGCGACGCCGGTGCCGGCGCCGCGGGCGGGGGCCGGGAAGATCTCCGGGGTGAAGGCGTAGAGGACGCCGTACATGATGTTCTGGCAGAAGGCCTCGACGCAGGTGAAGAAGAGCCGGGCGCCCGGGTGGCCGGCGCCGAGCAGGACGAAGAGGAAGAGGAAGACGGCCGAGACCAGGGTCGAGAGGGCCAGCGTGCCCCGGCGGCCCAGCAGCGGCGACTCATGGTCCACCGCGTACGCGGCCAGCAGGCTGCCGGGCACGCCGACCACGGATATGATGGCGTAGTTGCGGTACGTCTCCGGGGGCGTAGCGGAGACGGGAGACGACCCGCCGTCTGCCGCGGGCGGGGTGGATGAGGTGTCACCGCCGCCGTGCGAGAGGTATTGCGGGAGGAAAGCGTTGAAGAGAGGGTAGCCCATGCCGATGGAGGCCCAGCAGAACCACATTAGCAGCGTGGCAAGGCCGAGCTTGCGGTTGGCGAATAGGGGCTTGATGCGGTCGAGCGACATGGACATGAGATTCCTCCTGAGGACGTTGCCGCCGGCGGATGTTGCCCTGGTGCGGGACGCGGCGGGCTCATCTAGCACGTCGGTATCGGCGACGGCATCGAGGATCTCGTCCGTGAGCCAGGTCTTCTTCCCGTTCTTGTGGGCGATGCCGTGGACGACGGCGACGGCCTCGGACTGCCGGCCCTGCGACAGGAGGTACTTGGGCGACTCGAAGAGGTGGAAGACGCCGAAGCGGACGAGGAACATGAGGAAGGTGAGGATGCCGATGGTGGCGACGAAGCGGCGCCACCCTTCGTCGACCGGCCAGTTGGTGATGAAGTACCAGGCGAGGAAGGACGAGACGAGCTGTCCGACGGGCCACCAGACAGACAGGAGCGTCAGCAGCGCACTCGACGCATCGGGGAGGAACTCGAGGAAGAGGGCCCCGTCGACGGGCAAGTTCCCTCCGACCCCCGTGCCCATGCAGGCGAACAGCACGCAGACGGCGCCCCAGCCGGGCGCGTAGGCGGCCCAGACGCCGAAGATGCTGGTGATCAGGAGTGTGAAGTTGAAGGCGAGGCGCCGGCCGATGATGTCGGCGCCCATGCCCCAGACGAAGCTCCCGACGCACAGGCCGACGAAGAGGGAACTCGTGGTGTATCTGACCTGCTTCTCCGAGACGCCGAATTCCTGGGATAGAGAAGGTAGGGTGAGAGAGACGCCCTGGTCGGACGGTCGGTCAGTCAGTCAGTCAATCAGCCAACCAACCAGCTGTGAGACAGAGACACGGTTCCTCGCCACCTTGGGGGAAAATGCTAGTAGAAGAAGAAAAAGAAGATGTGAAACATGTACTCACTTGCATCCAAAGACTGCAGTTTCACCATCGTGTTCAGCCCGAGGTCCTTTCTTTCTCGTATTCTCACATAGGTAGGTTAGCACTTACTTGTCCGCAAACCAGCCAAACCCACACAGGATGAACAATTGCCAGTTATACCTGCCCATGCCGATATCCTGAATAGCCTTGTTCACGAGTTTCGATTTCACTGTCGAATTTTTTTCCCCATCAGTCTCGGTTTTCTTTAATTTTTTCTTCTCCTCAGGTTGTCAAGGGACGAAACCTCGATAAAAGGCCCCCTCTCGACAGGTGGTGATCGAGGAAGCAGCAGCACAAGACTCACACTCGTACTCGGACCATTGCCGTCCCCTCTCGCCGCCCTTCCGCACCTCTCTTCTCAAGCCGTCGATGGTGTACTCGGCCGCGCTCATCTGCAGCATGCCCTCGCCTTCGCCCTCGCCGTCGGCGTCCTTATGGGCAGCCTCCGAGTCCGTATCATCATCATCAGGCTCGCCGGGGCTGCCGGAACTATCACTGGTCCCCTCTTCTTCGAACTCGCTTTTGCCCGACCTGGCCGAGTGGCTGTGGAGGTGGGCCTCCTCGAGCGGGACCAGGACGCCGACGTAGTCGTGGACGGACTCATAGCGGCGCCGGACGATTCTCGAATATAGAGAGGTCATCTTGTCCCTCTCAAAACGGTGGCTCTGGCTATACAATTCCCACCCCCTTCGAAAGCTCGGATGACAGAGGAAAGGGGAAAAAAAAAAAAAAAAAAAAAAAACTCCCGGAATCCGTCTTGGAACTAGCCTGCTAGCCTAGGCCGGCCAACAGCCGGACTTCCCTCCTGAAAGAGATGCGGGTGACAGATAGAGACAGGCAGTTCCGCAGAATGCCATGAATTATTAGCAGGAAAAATATCGTCCAATAGCCCGTCAAGAAAGGATAAGAGTAGAGGTTTTGGAAAGAATAGTCATGTGTACAGTGATGGGTATACCCTAGGTAGCAAGTGATACTTCGTAGGCTATGTCGAATCCCACGTGAGTGATGTGAAGTGAGACAAATCCAAGAACGACAGGGGTTCCGTAGTTCCCAGGTTAGTTCTGTACAAGTGCGGTATGATGGCTTTCTTCTCTTTTTTTTTCAGTTTCCTTCTCTTCCTTCTTCTTCTTCCTTCTCCTTTTCTTTGTCCTTTGCTGCTGACAATGCGGCTATCCGTTGGTGGCGCACTCGGGGTCTGGGGGTATGAGGACTGGTCGGGGCTCAAAGAAGAAATACATGCATGTACGGGAAAGTATGTAGGTACGAGGTATCCTGCTCTGCAACGTCGGAGGTGCAAGGGGTAAGTACAGTACTTACGATGCAGAATGCGGGGGGAAAGACAAACAAGGACCCGTGATCCTTTCTCTCGAACAGATGAAAACGATGTAATCTATACTTCGTATAAGTATCAAAACTCGATCTTAAGTCCAGGAAGCCTTTCTTGGTTAAAACGCGAGATAGCGATAAAAAGTGATGCGAATGACAGTCGCATGTGAATATGAACGAACAGCCTCTTTTTTAGCACCTGCATAGAGCCACTGGATAGCCCTACCACCTACCCTGATCACTCGCGTCGTGTCCAGCGCCACATCATGACCACCCGTGACCCGTCCGTTCACCTCCACTGTGGAGATGGGTGTGGCGCGTACAGGGGAGTCCTGAAAGCATGGGTTATGGACATCAGCTCTCAGAGAAGCATCATCAAGAGCATCAAATGTCAAATATATATCCCTTTATCATACATGTATTATCACCATCTCAGTTTACCATGATAATTCCGAGTTAAGTCTCCACAAGAACTCATATTCTTTGAATGAATTTTATTCGATCGATCGAACGAATGTGGTATCATATATCTTGCGATATTGTGGTATAATGGGGTAAAATCTAAATATCCAAACGAGAGTCAAGAAGTGAAAAAAAAAAAAGTAAAAAGAGAAGCAGAAGCCTGCCGCCCTCCCAGAAAAGACGCACCCCTATCCATCTATCCATCCATTTCTCATCACTTCCCTCACCCCTTTTTTTTGTCCAACCCCCCCCCCCCCCCCCCCCCCCCTTTCTCCTGCTCCGTTTTGTCACCGGACTCATACACAAGCTCCTCTTTTATCCCCTATTTTTTGTTTTTTGTTTTTCTTGCTTTCTTTTTCTTTTTACAGCTGAAAAGTGACACTTCTCTTCACCATCCCGGGCTTGATGACCCCTGAAATCATATCAATATCCCCGTCCTCCCTCTCCGTCACCGTCCCCAGAACGCCTCCTCCTCCTCCTCCTCCTCCACCTCCGGCCCTGCTGCTGTTACTCAAGCTCCCCTTCCTGCTACGAGTACCACTCCTCCCCCCCATCACCACATCGAAATACCCATCCCGCCCCGCGCCAACCGCGCCACTACTGAAGGGGCTCACGGCCCCGGGACTGTCCAGGTGGTAATACAGGACCGACCCGTCGTCCACGAAGCTGCTGCTGCTGCTCTCGCTGCCGGCGTAACCGGAGTCGCTTCCCACGCTCGGCCGCTTCGTCGCCCCCGTCAGCGTCGACCGCGTGCTGATGTAGCTGTTGCACGTGTACCCGTAGTAGTTGGAGTTGGTCGTCTTGGGCTGCGACGTCATCGAGCCCGCGCGCGACCGGCTGCTGTTGTTGCTGTTGCCGCCCCTCATCATGGCCGAGGTCGCCATCGGCGCCGTGGCGGTGGTAGTAGTAGGGTAACCGGCGCAGCTCGCGGACCGCGCGATGCCCGGGCGAAGGGAAGAAGCGGAGTAAAATGTCGGTGATGGCGAGAATGATGACGATGACCATGGCGGGAGGCTCTGGTGCACGTTGCCGCCCGTCTGGTGCAGCGAGTGGAACCGCTTGACGTGCGCCCGGTCCAGGCGCTCGTAGTACCACGCCGTGTTGTGCGCCTCGTTCACGCTCCCGCGGTAGATGCCGCCGTAGGCCGAGTCCGAGTTCGCGTGCGGCCGGCTCTTGGACCTCGTGTGGCTGCCCTCCGACCCGTCCTGCACCACCAGCAAGGATGAAGATGACGAGGGGGATGACGGGCGGGGCGAGGCACCTCTCGAGCTTGGGCCCGGGCCCAGGCCCGAGCCCGAGCTCAGACCCAGGTTCCGCTCCCACCAGGCCTTGTCCTTGGTGCCGCACTTGGCCACGTCGCAGAGCGCCTCCTCGACGACCTGCTTCTGCCGGGCCGCGAGCCGGACGGGGAACCCGAGGGTGTTCTCGTGCTCGATCAGCGCGGCGGCGTCGCGCGCGTCGCGCTCCTTCTTGACCAGGCTCGAGCGGAGGCCCGAGCTGTCCAGCTTGAAGACGATCAGGTCGTCGAGCGAGACGTAGGGGATCTCGCCGTAGGGGATGTCCCGGAGGTTCAGGGCCGCGCCCGGGAGGTACGGGCACTGTCGTGTTTGCCACCCCGCGTCAGTCACGTCGTTGTCCAGGCCAGTGACGGAGAGAGAGATATATAGGTGAGAGCTTACCAGCCATTCCGGGCTAATGTCCACCTGGATATACCGCCCTTTCGGGTTCTGGTAAAAGAGCACCTGCTGGCGCATGGTGAAGCGCGAGTTGGGCAGCTCCAGCAACCTCTTCTTGACCGAGCTCGGCGACGTCGAGATGTTGGTGACGAAGTTGATGTTCTTTTTTTGGGGGGGGGGGGGGGGGGGGGGGGGGGGGGGGCACAGATAGGCGTGTTAGCCAACAACTGGAATGTATATCACTCTCTACCAGGGAGGGGGCCGATCTCGCCAAGCTTACATTGGTAGGACGGTACCCGGGGAGGTAGTGCCACAGAGCCAGGCCTCCCAGGACCGACAGCCGAGTGTGTCCCAGCTCGGGAATTTGCTTGATGAACTGGACCACATCGCAGGCGGCGAACTCGAGCTCGCTGAGGGTGAAAGAAGGAGAAGACATCTTTCTTGTCTTCTTTTTCCTTTTCTTTCTTCTTTCTTCTTTCACTTGTCCCCGGACCAACAATGTGTCTTGTTAAAGGTTAAAGAGGGAGGCTTCGAAGGAGAGAATGTACACAGAAGAGTACGTATTTTTTTCTTGAAGAGAATAGATACACGGCGTTGGCCAGCACGTCGTTTCTTCGCCACTCAGTGACGGACAGATATATATGTTGTGGAAGGAATGTGAAACTGAAGTTCGGAAAGGAAAGTCCAAAGCTCAGAAATAGAGTATGCTAAGGGAGGGAATACCTAGGTAGGTTTGGTCGAAAGAGAGAGAGAGAGAGATGGGGGGGAAATTGAAAGAAAGTTAAGAAAGTATCCTTAGCTCTGGAGTTTATCGGTAGGAGGTGGTGGTGGGATGGGGTTCTTCGGCTCTTAATATATACATACATACCTAGGTATATACTGAGTATCTATTTTCTTACCTAGCAATGTACTCGTGTAGATGGTTCGATCACATAATAGCCATGGCGAAAGGGACCGGATGGTGTTCTAGTTGGGTAGCGCAATGTAACGTTATAGAGCCTCAGAGTGTGTGCAACTCTCGCCCTCCTCTCCTTTTCCTCATAACCACCAATCACTCTTCCCATTGGGGAATCTCGATCTTGCTAAATATTCCCTCCTCTTCTCGTCATCGGATTAGTGATTTTAGGTCCAGCTTATCAGCGAAGGAAGAGGGACAAGAGAAAAAAGGGCGAAGGCAGACCAGTTCAAGACAGTACACGCGAAGCCTCACGAGTCGTGGGCAACGAATGAATGGGCCGTTGTCCTTCCCTTTTTAATGAGACCGCGTAGGTACTCCTCGTGCCGCGGTGGGATGGCTCACGACCAAGGGATCTAGTGTAGCGGTATCTTGTTATTAGATGCAGTACTAGATAAAGGCAACCTAGACAGACAGGTCTAACGTTTCAGAGTTTCCACATCCACAGCCCGGAGGTTGGATCCGTCAGCGGTAATGCGAGTACTAACCCAGGTTAACATGGATGATAGGGCGGACATCTTCTCCATGCCCATGTGGTCGTGGATGAATCGGCTCGCCAAATGCTTCCCTCCGTGTTCCTTTCAGGGGAGAGGGGTGGGGAAGAACCGGTTTGTGTTGCACCCCAAGGACCTTTGGGCGGGTTGCTGACTGGGGCTTGTTCCTGGTGCGTGCGGGTGGAGTGATGGTAGTGGTGGTGATGGTGATGGTGGCTGACTGGTTTATGACTCGGCGTCTGTTCGTAGGTCTGTGGCCGGTGTCTGCCTATCTAGGGAGGCGTTTGGGGCACGGGGCTCGGAAGATAACTATGGGGATATGTCTGGCAAGAACCACTTCCATCTTTAATGAGAGGGCTAGATGGCTACCTCTCCATAATTCTGTGATGACGGATAACGGGCGATATATGGTGATGAGTAGCCAGTTGACTACTGAGAAGATGACTGCCCCTACCTATCAGGAGGTGAGGTATGTACGACGGGGAAGTTCTTCTTCGAGACCAACAAGCATATCACAGTCATACTCAAAACCACATTTCCGAAGCCGTGAGTCTCATTTCTCTCCCAGGAAGTAAAAGGTGTAACCAGAGTTGTTGTGAACTGTAATTACTGGTGTACGATTTAGGTACCACCCACCCACCACTTAACCAAGGACTCCCCCCCCCCCCCCCCCCCCCCCCCCCCCCCCCCCCCTCCTCCCTCCCTCCTTTCAGCATCGAAAAGCGTAGGCCAACGGTAGTTACTTAGAGATCGTTAAATAAGGTAGTTCAAGCTAGAGAGCGAAAAATCTCCGAAGGAATCGGGATTCACCTAATATCAAAACGTCCAGCTTTTATTAGATCGATCACCTGTGCCACACCAAAAAAAAAAAAAAAAACAGAAAGAAACAAAGAAGAGGATCCGAAGCAGACCAAAAAGGGGGGGTGGGGGGACGGCGGGTGAGGACAAGAAGTCTATCTACGAACTTAGTCTCTCATCTACTACCTAAGTAGTCTACCTACTTACACCTTATTACCTACTTATCTACTTATGTCCTTGCTTGCTAGATCAAAACTCTATTTCCCGCGAGCTAAAAGTAAATCGGATGGATTTCGAACGAACAGGCATATATAGAGACGGCAAGGACGGCAGGGACCCGTGGCTCTCTCTCTCGGATCAACAACCTACCAGTACCATGCTAATACCTACCGTATTAGTCTATAGCCCGGTCACCGGCAGACAGACAGACAGACACAGAACCGGAAGATGCCAGAGCGGGTAGGACTACCTACCTATCTAACCGTCCGCAGCGGTGGCTTGGAAAGTCTAGAACGCGCTGCTGGCGTGACACGGTGTCCCCCTCTCCTGTTTCTCTGTGCGAGTCCACCACTTTTGGTGGTCAATGGGTGTGGTATCGCGCCGGTTTTTCCTGGGCGGCATGGCATGACTTGACTGGTCACGGCAGTCCATCCCGTGGCGTGTATCGGCCGAGAGTCTGTCTACGGGATCCATGCATGCAGCCCTGGTGCTATATAAGCCTTGGTGCTATACAAGTCTGATGCTACAACTGCTTGTTGCAGTCTGATGGAGACACATCGGCATGCGAGATCTTAAGCCGTCGGCTTCAGTAACGAATATTTTCTCATTCACTAGAACCATGTAGCTACGTATGTAGCTAGGTAACCATACATGATCTTTGCGAGAGTGAATCGAGCCACTGCAGTGTAGCTCTCGGTCTCTATCGATCGATCGTGAATCCTGGCCTTATGAAAAAACGCCTTGGTTCATGCCATGTCCACCCCCTAACCTCAATAACCGGATATCTTGAACTTGGTTCAACGCCCACAAAACGTGCCTGAACTCCCGCTTTGCCATAATGAGCGCCTTATTCCTTATTTCCAGCCTTGGTCGCGCGGGCCCTATGCGTATACAACGGACCTATCCATCATTTCGTCACCAACTATACTCAGGTACCTTCATTCGGGACAAGGACCTTGACTCAGAATTTCCCTCAAGGATATGATCGTATCAACGGTACCGTTAGAACTCCGTGACTACTGGAGCTGTCTCGGACCATAGGTCTCCACTTCCCCAGCCGACGATAGCGGGGAGGCAAACATTGTGAAATGTGGTTCCACATGAATCGAAGATGCCCGTGAGCCATTCGATGGCGAGAGATCTCTCCACCGAACACTGGTCCATCGAGGCCATTTCCAAAACTTGAAACGTTCGGTTCGGCTCCTTCTCCGTCGTCTTCGACGGACCTTAAAATTGCGGGCCAGAATCCCCTAAAGCAACACGCCTTCATCGTCGATATCCTTCGTGCTTTCATCCTCATCGTCCCAGTCTACCTCGCTGGCCATCTCCTCGGCCTTCCTCTGGATCTCGGCTAACCCGCTGAGCTCAGCGACATAGTCCTTGTCTTCCAGGGCACGCTTGACGAAGTCCCAACCGTCCGATCTGTAGGCTGAGAGAATAGGTTTGCTACAAGCGCTGCAGTTTGGGTACGACTGTCCTTTAATATTGAGGTTCTGAAATCTGTTCAGGAATCCGCGTATCTGATGAGGCACGATACCAAGGGCGTATTCATCTTTAGGGTCGACAGACATTAGCCCCGAAGAGGTACCCGTCACGGGAGCTGGCGCGTGGTGACGCGCTGGATGTTGTAGAAGGCTCGTCATGAGCTCCACTAGTAAGGCCGACGCGATAGCAGCAATACCCGGTCTGGTGACCGTGCATTGCTGATCTAGAGTCAGATCTTTTTGTGACTACGAGACATTAGTACAGCGGTTCCCCAGAGGTGATCGTCGGCGCACTTACATCACCCGGTGCAACTACATCGTTGCAGAAGTAGCAGCCCAGTGTATCCTCACTACCATCCTTCGGCTCTGCACCATGTCTCATGACGACGTAAGAATCGAACCCGAGCGCAGCATTCATAACGATCTTGCCTGCTGCCTTGCCCATCACGGTTGGTAACCACCTGGACTCTCTGCTATCCATGAGAAGGAATACGGCATCGTGTTCGTCGATCAGCGTCTTGAGCTTTTCAAATTCCTCCTGAGTCTTCGATGTTATCGAGTGGCCCAGCATAGGAACAGAAAGAACCTCGCCGTGGCTCTGGACGCCGGGATATATAAGCTTGAGCACTTCGGCTGCGCGGGTCGCCTTGGGTGCTCCGCCATTCAGGCAGTCTTCGTATGTGAACAGCGGCTGTCTGACCGGGTTAGAGAAAGATACGGCGCCATAATCGACGAAGGTAATCTTTCGCACGCCCCAGCCCATGAGGTTTCTCGAGACATAACTGCCGAGGGTACCGGCACCTAGGAGCAGGCACTTGGTGTGCTTGATGGCATCAAGATCTAGTTCTGGTGAAATGCGCCACTTCATCAATTTCAAGTTGAGGTCCACGGACTGATCTGCCAAACGAGCAGGGCTTATGGACTCGGCCAGGCTGACAGATCTAGCCTGCAGCTTTCCGGCCTGGTTTCGCTCCCATCCCGTGGCTTTGGGCATCCCGGATGTTTCTATCTTCTCCACTTCATCCATGACGAGGGGTAAAATGATGCTGCGTGCCTCGTGACGCCGTGACTGTATGTCACGGTAGCACAAGACCTGGACGTTGGTCAGATGGAATCGTTGTCTGATTAGGACCAGAAAGTTTCTGAGCGGCCAAGCTGGGTGCTCCTCATACGTGGAAGGGTCTACGAATGCCATGTATCTGTCTTCGTCCTTAGTACCTCTGAAGAAACCACTCTCGAAGTCGCGCAGTGAAGCGACCTCCCATTTGTAACCGATATCCTCTCCTGGGTTATCCTGTGAAGAAGTCGACCTTCTACCTCGGACCTTCTTGGCAAGGAAGAAACCGTGCTCTCTATTGTCGACAGTATACCGCCAGGTTCCCACCCGGTCGACGAGGGCAGTACTCTCGTCTGCGGTCATTCTTCCAATGTCACCAACGCGCCTCCACTGGGGGTCGGAATGTAGAGTCGGGAAGCCGAACCAGTATGTCATACGGTATTTCTTGAGATCGGCATAGGAAAGAACTATGTAATGCGCCAGCAGCGATGGGACTGAGTAGATGGTTCCGTCTTTGATCGCATCCCAGATCTACCTGAATCAGTAACGTGCCAAGTATGAGAAGACCCCCTTCGGCGTCTGGCAAGAACGAACCTGGCGAGCGGCAGTTGTTATCATCTCGCTCTTATCTACCTGTCTGAAAGCCTCCAAGGTATTCGTGTTTTTGATGATTCCCTCGGCCCGCACGGAATTCATGGGCACACTGGTACTAGTGAGTGCGCTGGCTAGGATCTGCATCCGGACGCTGTCGTCGGGTTCGGTGCCGGGGCGAGG
This sequence comes from Xylariomycetidae sp. FL2044, assembly GCA_022376275.1. Classification (NCBI taxonomy): domain Eukaryota; kingdom Fungi; phylum Ascomycota; class Sordariomycetes; species Xylariomycetidae sp. FL2044. Next base: position 238,139 of record JAJNOH010000017.1, read on the forward strand.
CTCGTAGAGACCGAGAACGGGCCGGGCGGAGTCGCTGAGCTTGTCATGGTCGAGCTTAGACGCAAACAAGGCGGAATAAAAGGGCAGCTCGATCTCAGACGAGAATGGCGCAAACTTGAGCGTCGCCATCTCGGCGTTAAGGCGGATGCGATGTAGATGGCGGTTGGTTGCTTCGCGCGTGCGTAATAGGCTTTCGGCTGTACTGCTATCGTAAAGAGTCGGAATAATGAGTTGCAAATGCGAAAAGGGCGGTACGGGATGATGAAGTCACAAAAGGTGCCAGCTAAGATGAAGGATGCATACACTTCCTAGGGATGCGAAAGATTAGCACACCAATTTGAGACCGTGTTTTAATGTGATGAAAGATATTGGAGCCGAATAAGCAGATGTCTCTTACCAGATACTGTCAGTGATACTGATCAACCAACACGGCTTGTGAAGTTCAAGTGTGTTCGAGTCTGTCAGCGCCTGTTGATCTTCGATACTGTTGAGAGAGGCGTAAGAACGTTGAAGCAGGACCAGAACGAAACGCGGGATGAATAGCAGGATACGAAGTACTGCGTCTAGGTACATGTAGGTAATGAGCTATCGTTCGCGACGGCAGGCAGGACGGGTGCGATCAGGGAAGGTGGGGAGGGGTAGCACCTACCTAAAGCTGCTGGATGATGAGGGGTAATGGAGTTAACGGCGATGGATGCTCAAGTTTTGTAAACAAATTATCGGATCGACCAGTTTCAGAAGATGGGACGGAAGCGCAACAAATACTTAAGGTAGTACACCTGACAGATAGATATAGATAATCATTCACAAGGACGTAGCCTGAGATGAGGAAGGTCACATGGCCCTGGTGTGTTCAAAAGGAATCAGTCATCCGTCGTCGAAGGATGCCTGGATTGCTGCCCAGGTGGTCAAACATTGGACGTAGATGACGAAGCTGAATTAATACCTAGGTACGTAGGGATTATTATTAAGGCCTGCCACTGCTGATGATCACCCACCTCAGACCTGCCACAATCCACCTGAGCAATGCGCAAGAGGGGGGGATTCAGGGGCAGCTGAGCTACCCGCTAAGTAGATGCAAAATTCTTGGCGTACATCAGTTCATCTCACCAAGCACGCCTAGACAGTAGCGGCTAAACACCGGCATTTACACCCTTTTTTTTTATTACCGCGACGCGTTTCCGCTCATGTCTGAGAAAAATGCATTGAAGAGAGTTTGTACCAAGTCTGTAAAAGAACAGGCTTAATATTGCAAGTCGTCGTACCAAAAATTGGCGGAACCTACTTCGCCTGAATACTAGAGATCATTGTTCTCGGTGTCTATTCGAAACCCAGCCGCTCAATCCTTCCAAGATGCTCATAGGAATCTGCGGGTGTAAGCCAGAGTCCCCCCACTCCCCCCCTTTATTAACCCAATAAGAGAAAATCTAGAATACCCCTGAGTTTACTTTTCTACATACCCCCTGAGAAGCATATGATACCTCGCTTACATATGAAATTCAGCAATATGCGCCGGTAAGAGCACGGTAGCCCAGTACTTGATAGACCACCACGGGTTCAAGCAGCTACGCATAAGAGAAGAAGCCCCTTCGCCATCATCCTCTTCTTCTCCTCCACCGCTCTCCAATGGCGTCAGGCAGGCAATGGAGGGCTTCGTGGCGAGAACAAGAGTGGAGGAGCAGTATCCCGAGGGAGGAGGGGGAAAAGAAATGCCCCTGGCTGCAGCGCTACCGCCACCGCCGCCGTCGTCTGGTGTTCCAGACCACACCTTCCCGAGCGCTGCCGCGCTCCTCGACTTCGTGACCAAGAACTGGCGGTCCCGGTGGGTCACGACCGACGTGCGCACCGAGGCCATCCTGGACGCCCTGAGCCGCCGGCCCTTCTTCCTGCTGATCAGCGTCGACGCGCCCGTAACGGTGCGGTGGCGGCGGTACCAGGAACGTCAGCGGCGACAGCAGCGGCGGCGATGGCAAGATCCTGACCACATGGATATGGGATCAGGAGGTGGAGCAGGTGATGGTGTTGACGATAATGAAGAAGCAGAGCAAAACCCCACGACGACCACGACGACCACGACGGCCACGACAACATCGTCCCTAGAGGCCTTCGCGACCCAGTCGGACGCGCACCTGTACTCGCCCGCGACGGGCCTGCTCCCGCTGATATCGCGGGCCCAGGTGCGCCTGCTCAACACGTCGGCCTCGCTGGCGGACCTGTACGCGAGCCTGGGCCGGCTGGACCTTACCGACGGCGAGCGGCTGCGGCCGAGCTGGGACGCGTACTTCATGTCGCTGGCGTCGCTGGCGGCGCGGCGCTGCAACTGCATGAAGCGCGCGGTCGGGTGCGTCCTCGTGGACCGCCGCCGGCACGCCGTCATCAGCACGGGCTACAACGGGACGCCCCGGTCCCTGCCCAACTGCGGCGACGGCGGCTGCCCGCGCTGCAACCGCGGCGACGCCGCCTCGGGCGTCGGCCTCGGCACCTGCCTGTGCCTGCACGCCGAGGAGAACGCCCTGCTCGAGGCCGGCCGCGAGCGCATCCGCCAGGACGAGTCCGGCGGCGGCGGCTCCGTGCTCTACTGCAACACCTGCCCCTGCCTCACCTGCAGCATCAAGATCGTCCAGGTCGGTATCGGCGAGGTCGTCTACAACCAGGCCTACAGCATGGACGGCGACGCCGCGCGCGTTTTCCGGACCGCCGGCGTCAGGCTGAGGCAATTCTCCCCCGTAAGCAAGACCACCCCCTCCCCCCATATGAGCTATTTACTTGCCTGGTAAGGGATTGGGGGCCTACGGGATCTTTTTACTAATTGAGTGTTTATTTTTCTAGCCTGCCAACGGGCTAATTCATCTCGAGAAATTGGAGCTATGCTGAGATATGTAGGGCTCTTCGGATGGGTGGAAAATCGGGTTTTGAGGCACAATTGTAGCGAACCCTCGAAGGGTCTTCCGTGGAGAAGGCATAGGCTGAGAACTTGCATAGTTAGAGGCTGGCTATACGATACGTATTATATTACGAGAGTATATACCAATCAGCACAGCCAGCGATACAGTCCAACACGGGCGGCAAGTCAACGTATAGAGGGTGGCAATCTCAAGAGGAAATGGCCAATTGCAATTGGCGGACATCCAGCGACTATTGCGAGTCTCTCCTGACATCACAGATGACAGGTATGCGACAATTCTTTGGAAATGACATTTGCATTAGAGAAATTATAATAAAGCATTTGGGACGCCCCGTCGGCTATCCCTATAAGAAGCTTCGAGTATCTGACTCAGGGTATGATCAAGGTCGGCGACCAGTCTTCTCCAACATCCGCTGCGAGCTCGCGTTCGAACATGGTCGGTCGAGATGTGCCGCTGCGCCCGAGTGTCGAATACGTTATCGAATCGAGACGCAGGAGTCGAGTCTACTCCAGTCTCGTTCTATGGTATGCAGAATGTCATCCCGCCCACACCCTCACGTGCTTATCCTCTCTTCGGTCCCCCCATTTATGCACTGATACCAGCCTTCTTGGCCTTTCTGCGGGCAAGGCACTTGGAAATCCAGAGACCGATCAAGCCGACACCGACGACAAACACGATACAGAACACTGTACCAAATTGAGTCAGCGACTATCCCCTGAATGCAGGAGCGCGATGAACAGGGGAGTTGGTTCGACTGAATGAAATGTCCATCGCCACTTAGATTGGATATGGCTTCTAGCGAAAGGATGATGTGACGCGAGCTTGGGGGCTACTCACCAACAACAACACCAGCCTCCTTCTGAGCCCAGTTCTGTCGTCGAACGATAGGGCTGAAGCTGTCCCGGGCGACGAGCGAGTTGATGGCAGGCATATTGGCGGTCTAGAGACAAATTGTGTAAGCGTGTGAGCCTTGAATACTTCTGCTTGTGCTGGATGGATGTCCAAGTTGAAGGAAGCTACTTGGACCATGATTCATATCGATGCTTCCCCCCCTGCTGCTCGTCTACGACATCATTCGATGCCGTAAGTCGAGACCCAGACCCTCTGGAGTTTCCAACTCTACCGGCTCGACACATCACAATACATAGGGGATCGCGAAAGTGGAATGCGACATATCATGGACGGGCTTTTAACTGGTGGGTTTTTGCCGCAATTCCGGGGTGCACAAGCTCCTGGGCAATCAATTGGAGACCAATTGATGTAAAAATCGCGTACCTTTTAGGAGTTGAGGGCTCTCTGAGTAATTGGTAAATCTAGGTCGCGTAGTCGTGAGGACGAAACTCAGGTCTTCTCTGCGGTGAGTGGGGAGAGAAGTCAAAACTGCGAACAACACAGGCCCTGGTTAGGATTGAGAGAATTGAGCGGGCTTCGGCTGGCACAATCGAGGTCGGCGCAAGGACAAGTGAGTTGAGGAGAGGAAAGAAGAGAGGGAGAAAGAAATTTTGCAAAGCGTTCGGGTGGAGAGGGTGTAGGTAATAAGAAAACGGTAGAGGCCCGGGAGCTCGAGTCAAGGTGAGGGAAACAAAAAAGCTTGGTTGCCCGGGTTGGCCTTGGCTACTGCGGGAGCGGTCGGACAGGCTGACGGGGCCCTTGCCAGGACTGCAGTGGCCCAGCGATACATGGTGCTAGGGCCAGCATTTTGCGCGATTTTGTCGATTTGGACGGTCTTGTAGCCTGTAGGGACTCGGTAGGCGCGATATTCTGAGCGACTGGGGGTCACCGGATCCAGTTGTGGATCGATGTAATACCAAATAGGCAGGGTACAAGGGGATCTGGGATGGGGAATGCGACAAGGGACGAAATGGCGAAGAGCCGAAAGCACAAACATTCAACTTACAGAGTTGGATATCAGACAGCGTACTCCGATTGGTCGTTGGAGATGGAAGTGTTGATGTTCAGATATTCAACGTCAAGACTCGAGAGTGTATGATACAGGTACAGGTGTAGTAGTTAGGTAGACTGGGGTTTCTAGGAGAGCTCTCTAATCGTCGTGCTGGTAGGAGTGGGATTTGGAATGAGGATGGAGGAGGAAATTGGAGATTTGATCAATGTTGTTAGGCCGACCGGAGTGGTCAAGCGTTGTTTAGATTTGATTTAGGTAGGTACTCGCTTCTCACTACGTCAGTGTCAAATGTGCTTGTCAGCAGCTTGTTGCTTCCAGCCCCGGTTGTTTATTACACAGTAGGTTATTTAGGTGCCAGATGCCTTCCACAAATTTCACCCGAGGATGAACCTTTAAAAGGTTAGATGAGGGGAGGGATAATTGGAGAAGGGGCCTGAGCTTCAACTTCTATCCACAAACTCCGCGTCTCATTGGCAATGGACCTGGTGGACAAGCAGACAAGACCTTCGATGTTCTTCAGCGTTTAGGAGCTACTTCAGATGTCCAGACAGATTACACCTAGACAAAAGTATCACCTTATCGAAGATTCATTTACACAAAGTTCTTACTCGCGTTCCGGGTTGGTGCTTGCTCTCCGTTATTTCGCTCATTTTATATCCGTATAGTATCCTGAGTGAATTTATTGACACCCCTAGTATTAGACGCACATATGTTTATTATTATGTACACAAGAATGCAGTTTGATCAAGATACTTCTTGAGAAGCAAATGCGCGCTGCCAAGAGCAACCCCATGGAGGCAGAATCTGCCATCTGCATCGCAAGCCCGCTGACTTCTCGATTCTGCCCTGTCGTCATCGGAGAACTGTCACGTTAGAGCTCGGCAAGCTGGGCATCTCTGGGCATTGCTGGGCACAACCGAATGCACATGAAATGTACAACAAACCCTGAGCTCGTGCCACGGTGCCGGACTTCTCAAGTGGAGTCTCACAGTTCACTATCCTCAAAAAAATGTCCGCTTGTCCAATGAGTGGCGGCTCCGATCATGATTTGGTTCGCACCAGCGCTGATTCGCGTAATCAAGCCGCGCGACGGGACTGCCTGTGCTGCTGTGGTCTTCGGTCATGCCGGCTTGAAGTCGGCAGAGCGGTATTTTGTCTTCTGAGTTTCTACTCTTGAAGGATCTGCCTCACCGCAGGATCCGGATGGACTTACTGCATATACGGACGGGCGAGACGGAGCACAGTCAATCACAGGTCAATTCCCTCACATACAAAAGCCTCGAGCTGCCGGCCTTGGATGACTGGATCAGTATTTCAGTACGTACCGGGAGGGCTGGCTTTAAGAGGTTTGGAAACCGAGATAGGTACGCCATGACTATAGCCGTCTATCTCCATGATCTTACCCGAGGACTTTGGAGCACCCTGATTTTAGACTTCCCGGACACGGCAGAGCCTCAAGTAGTGTGTCAATGAAGTTTCTATGTGGGATAACTTCAAGGTTCTGAATTACAGAAGCTACTCGGACGTTTTTCGTTGCTATCACGGGAAGATATATTCGCTAGATATCCCTTAAATAGGCATCAGGTGGGATTCTCCCATAGTCCAGGTGGATTGAATTTCAAATGGGGGCTGAGTTTTAGCGTTCTTACCACCTATCGTACCTAGATGCAAAGTGGAAGAAACAGTTCCAGAGCCTTGCAGCATTCATATCCCAATGCATGCACCCCTAGAAATAGCGGGCCTCCGTCTCTTGAAATTAGATCGTACTGGTCTTCTGAGCTCGAGGTTTTTGGCGAATGAGCACCACCGATTCGGACGAAAGAGAGTCCCAAATAATAAAGCACGGCTTGATCGTTATCACAGAATAACCGTTGGCTTCCAGTCCCCCTCTGTCCTCACTCCATTTCAGAGAGAGAGGTATTGGGTCGATGTTATTGCCTTTTGTCAGCAATAATACCCGCTTCACTAATGATAGCTACCCGTTCAGCCGTTTCATCGTACCGCCGCGGCGCAGGCCCCGACGTTTTCGTAGGATGGCGGTGCCCAGCCTCTATGGGCAGCGTCAGCGAGCAACCCTGACAAGAGACTACCCAGCTGCTCTCCAATGAGTGGTCAAAATTGTACGAGCCAGCCAACGCCAGGGGGACAATATCAGTGTTCCAAGGGGTAAACTACATAGGTATATATAAACCGTCAGGTCGACAAGGCACACCACGCAGCACTACTTACTGTATGCATCTTTGCGCCTTGCCTTTTGATTCATCAGATAGGAGCGCGGCCTGCATATAACCAATCAGCCCGGGACTGATCGCCACCTGGGCAGTTCCGATCTCATTCGCCAAAACGGACTCTGCAATTCTCTCACCAAGTCACACAGCAGTCGAGTTTTGCGCCGTTGATCATCACGGAGTCTTCGGAAGTTGAGCACTCGGCGCCTTTGGTCGGATTCCCAGCAAAGATGATGTTTGCTGACGACAGCTTCGAGTGGCAGTCGCTCTTCCGGCCGCTCCCCGTCGTCGCCTTGATCCTGACGTATTGCCTGGGCACCGCCGTATACAGATTGTATCTCAGCCCTCTCGCCAAGTTCCCTGGGCCGAAGCTGGCAGGTGAGTTGAGGCTGTCCCTCTGCCCCCTCCCTACTCACTTGCCATCACCGGGCAGACGGCCACTGCGGCCAAAAGGCTCCTTTTGCTAAGGCGCATGCGCGCATCGCAGCGCTCACGTCCTACTACGCTGCCTACTATGACCTGATCCGCGGCGGCCAGTATATCTGGGCCGTGGAAGAGATGCATCGCAAGTACGGTCCCATAGTACGCGTTCGCCCGGACGTGCTTCACGTGAACGACCCGGCCTTTATCGACATACGTACGTAACAAGAAAGGAACATGTTTCCTTCTCATCCATCTCTCTAGCCGCACCCCTCTTTTTTCGAAACCTCTCTGACAAGATGTACCGTTGCTAACTTAAAAACTCTAGTATGTGAGATATCTCTTCGCGGTTCTGTTAGTATACGCGGGCTAGAGATGACTAACCAACACATTCGGTTATAAAACAGACACGCAATCGCCGAAGCACAGGCGCGAGCGGCACCCGGCCTTCCTGAATTCGATGCAGACGGACGGCTCGATCCTCGGCACGCAGGACCACGAAATGCACCGGCGGCGGCGCGCGGTGCTGAACCCGTACTTCTCGATGCAGAACGTGCGCCGCCTCGAGCCCGTCATCAACGACACGCTGGCCAACCTGTTCCGCCGCCTCGAGGGCTGGGCCCGCGACGGCCGCCCCGTCAAGCTGAACTTCGCCTACAAGGCCGCGACCAAGGACGTCATCCAGGCCTACTGCTTCGGCGAAGACTCCCCCAAGTGTCTGGACGCCGAGGACTGCAACGCCGCGTTCTTCAAGGTCCAGGAGCCCAATATACTCGCGCACGTCGGCTCGCACTTTAACACGCTGATGAGGATCCTCACGAGCATACCCCCCAAGATCATGACCTTTTTCATTCCTCAAATCGCGGTCTTCGCCAACTTCCTGATGGTAAAGACTTCCCCTTCCGCTTTCCGTTTTACCGTCCAATTTCTTTCATCCTCTCTTTGCGTCTCTAAATTTTCCTGTTCCAAAGTTGTCACATACTTGCTTCCACCACCGGCGACCCGGCTAGCTAATGGCGTATCCGCAGGACTTGGGTGATCAAATCGACGGTATCAAGAAGTCGAAGGACATACCCGAAGGGAAGACCATCTTTCACGAGATCATCCGCGCCAACCTACCGGAGCAGGAGAAGGCCACGCCCCGCCTGGTGGTGGAGGCCATGGTGCTGCTCCAAGCCGGTACCGATACCACCGCGAACACGATGGCTGCCATTTCGTATCATCTCCTGTCGCGGCCCGACTACCTGGCCAGGTTGAAAGCCGAGCTGGAGACGGCGATGCCCGACCGGTACCAGTTCCCCGTCGCCGCGAAACTCGACAGTCTGCCCTTCCTGAACGCCATTATTCAAGAGGTAAGCAAAACCCCTCTTTTTTTTTTTTTTGCCGTGGCTCGCAAGCCAGGCTCTCTGTCCTTGCCCTGCAAACTGCCCCGCCGGAGGGAATATCTCCTAACCCTTACGCTTCCCCCATAATAGGCTCTACGACTGCACCCCGGGGCCACCCATCGCCAGGACCGCCTGGCCCCGGACGAGGATCTCGTGTACCAAGCCGGCGACAAGACCTGGGTCATACCCGCGGGGACCGGCGTCGGCATGAGCGCGCCCCTCATTAACAAGCACCCGGCCCTGTACGACCGGCCCGACGAGTTCCTCCCGGACCGGTACCTCGAGAGCCCGGAGCTGCGCAAGCACCTGCTGAGCTTCTCCAAGGGCGGCCGGCAGTGCCTCGGCATCAACCTCGCGCTGCAGGAGCTCCAGTCCTTCACCGCCGGCATCTTCCGCCGGTACAACCTGTACGACCCCGCGCGGGAGGAGCAGGACGGGCCGACGCTGGAGCTCTACCACACCGGATGGCGGGACGTGGAATTGTATGCGGATTTCATTCAGCCCGGCCTGGTCCCGGGTAGCCAGGGGACGAGGGTGATTGTGCGCCACTAAGGGGAAACCAGATAAGGGGGATTATGGATGGGGTCGGGATATATACAGGAAAGAGCCGGTTTGAGCGCTTGTATCTATATATACATGATTGTAATAGAGCCAGAACAAGAAAACAAAACCTCAAGACTATGTAAATCAAGTTGCGCGACCAATAGAATAGCATAGCATAGCATGGGATTCGCGTTTTCCACATGGAATAGGTCATGCCGTGCGATGATACCATTCACAGACAAAAATCCGGCCAACACCCCTTTTGCGACACAATACCTATATGCCTTCTTGTCTTCTGCATCTCAGTTAGTTAGCCTTATTCGTACCTATTTACGGAAGACGCATATGAAGCACTAGGGGCAAAAATAGCGATACGATACCCCCAAGATTCAAATCTATCTGCTCGGTAGGTGCGTGATATGTAGAAGTGTTGGGGGGTAAAAAAACGCCAATGTCTGTCAACAGCAGCGGCAAATGAACGCTTCTCGTAATCCAAGATGTATATATATTTACACACACATGCGCATTCTCCAGATTTCTTTCTTCCCTGGCTCTCTGGTTGGTTCCTTTATTCTTTGTGTTGTGCCACTCACATACACCATCCCATCCCATCCCATCTGTCTAACTATCTATCTTTAATTGTATCATCATGATCATCATATAGGTAGGTAGGTATAGATAGGGTCTAATCGCAACCGACGTCGAAACTCATCGTCTCTCTCTTTCTTTCTTCAACTTTCCCTTCACCCCTTTCCCTTGGAAAACGCAGAACCCGAAGTTATCCTCCCCTCTACCCAATATCAGCTATCTTTCTTTCTTTCTTTCGCTTATTTCTTTCTTTCTTTTTTCTTTCTTTTTTTCTTTTATAGATTTCACAGCTTCGCCGTCTCGGCCAGCTCGCCGATTTTGAGCTTGGCGCCGTACTTGTCCAGCACGTTCTTGCCGTGGTACTTCCAGAACTGCTTCGTGGCGTTCTTGCCCGCCATGCGCTTGAGGATCTTGGCCCCGCCCGGGTGCTCGTCGAGGAAGTCTGTTTCACGCGGAAGAGGGAAAGAAGAAAAAGGGGGGGTTCGTCAGTTATTAAAGGTTAGGTAAGAAGGGGGGGGGGGGGGGGGGGGTTTGTTGGAAGATGTAGAGGGGTAAACCATTTGTAGGGTGAGGGAGAAAGGGAAAAAAAAAAAGAGACACGTACTGGTAATGTCGTACACGCCGCTATCGACGATTATATACATGCCGCTCGACTCGTCCTTGTGCTCGGCGACATCCTTGGCCGTGAATGTCTTGGACATGATTGCCGGCTTGACAGAGTCTCGTTACGAGGTGCGATTTTGGGGCGGTCAGGCGCGCGTTCGGCTTTCTTTTTCGTTTTTTTTTTCTTTCTGATTTCCTTCGCTAAAGACGTTTGACGATCAGAGTTGATGTGTCTATAACTACTGGAAATGGTTTGCGCAATCGGAGGAGACAGAGAGAGAGTAGTGAGAAGAAGAGAAAAGCAAGGGAGTCAATCAGTCAGTAATGTCGGCGGTCTGGAATGGCCCGCTGCGACGACTCATGTTCAGATGAACGAACCTCGGCTCAGGAAGTAAGCGGACAGGGGTTAATTGCGTGCAACGTCATTGGCCGCTGCACTGCGCAACCTTAGGTAGCTTTCAACATGCCAAGATTCACGCTTCAAAGAGGCACTGTAGGTAACACAAAGCACCTCAAGGCCAACATCTACGGATTGGAGTCAGGTGCTGGTTGGTTGGTGGTATTGAGTTCCAATTGATGGAGCGGTTAGGAAGTATTTGCATACAGATCTTGCTTCACTTATCATCTAAAGTCCTTGTACGTGTTTCATCATGGGTTGAAGCCGCAGCATAAGTATCAAGAGAATGTCTGATCTTCCAGACCACATAGTTTGCTGTCTATACGGCAGACACGGTTCAACATTAGCCTCGCCATGCCTATTTACCTAGGTATACAACCCCCTTCGTTTAATGTACAAGAAAGCCTCTGTGTAAAGCCTTTCTAAACCGGTCCGCAAAAGCCGAGGTGCCCTGGCAGTCGCTCTGCTGCGCCTTCTCCAGCGCCTTAGGCATGGCCTCCTTGAGGTTCTGTATCCTGTTGTGATTCTGTCGAGCAGTGTCATGGTCAGTAATGAGATGCTTGTCGCAATGTAGTGGTGTGTAATCCCGAGGAGCTCACTTACCGAGGGATGTGTGCTGATCCACTCGGGCGTCGCGTCGGCCGTCGACCTCTCCATGCGCTGCCAGAATCTGACAGCCTCCCGCGGGTCGTAGCACGCCTCGGCCATCATCATGAGGCCGATGTAGTCGGCCTCACTCTCCTGTCGGCGGCCCATGGGGCGCGAGAACAGGAGGTCGAGCAGCGAGCCGCCGATGAACGAGGTGCCCATGATGGCGAGGCCGCCCGTTAGGAAGATGAGCGAGTAGAGCAGGATGTTGACGCCGATCTGGCTCGACATGCGCTCGCCCACGTGCTCGGCCAGGTTGTGCGCGATCTCGTGGCCCAGCACCGCCGCCAGCCCGTCCTCGGTCCGCGCGATGTTGATGATGCCGCTGTAGACGAAGACCTTGCCGCCCGGCAGCACGAACGCGTTGGCCGTGTGCGGGTCGTCGATCACCCACACCTCCCACTTGTCGTCCTCCAGCCCGCTGACGGGGATGAGCCGCGCCATCACCCTCTTCACCAGGCGCGTGCGCGGGTCCCAGTCGGGTAGGAAGCGGCCGCCCTGGTGCTCGACCTCCCAGATCAGCCGCTTCACCTGCGCCTCGCTCGCGGCCTCGACGCTCTCCTCGCTGAAGCAGTTGAAGCGCCGCCGGCCGGAGACGGGCACGGTCTGGATGTTGGTGAAGTAAAAGGCGGCCGCACCGAGGGCGGAGAGTATGACGACAGCCTTGAGGTTTGGGGATCGGACGAAGCGCCCCAGCTTACCGGGTGATACGAGGGGCTTGGCTCGGGAGAGGTGGTAGTCGGGATGGTCGATGTAGTCCTCGGGACGATGGGGTGGTCGGGACCAGCTGCCCCTGTTTGTTCGTCGGAGAGGAGTCTGGGAGAATGCATGGTTCGGTATCAGGTGGATGATCTGTGATGGTCGACGGACCGGGGACGCTTGATGTATGGATATGGTACAGAGAGGTCGTCGCAAAGGGCGGAAGACGCGTAGGGACTGCATCATGACAGCAGTCGGTTGCGCATCAAGAAGCACGAACCTTTCATACTCGATTAGAAGGTGGTGAGTAAGAGTTGGGACCGGTCTGGCCCTGATAATGAAGATGATGAATGATTGATTATATCTAGGTTAGGTAGGTACACAGTCAGCACATACAGTAACCGTGTCTTTATGCCTGACCCTCTGAGAATAGAATATGCGATTTCAGATGATGAATGGGAAAGTAGCGAAGATTACCTAGGTACCTAGAGAAAATGTTCCACAGAGTGTTCGTCACAAAAAAGCGTAAAAGACTGCCCGAGTGGTACCAGGCAGCCAGGGTCCAGATATTACGTCGATGGGGGGGAGGGGGCCGCTGGGGGTGCATGGCAAGTGGAGACAGAAAACGGTCAAACAAAGAGGCCCTTCAAGCTCTACTTCGTAAGCCCGTTTAAATCCTCATACGAGGTACTTCGCAGAACCTTTCCTTTGTCACCTCTAAGATCGTTTTTATTAGGTAAGTAGGCATACGATTAGATCATTGAATTAATACATGGCGTATGGCCAAAGATACATATCCAACGAGGACACCTATATCCATCCAATGGTGAAGACAGAGAAGATGGATAGGGTAGATAACCCCTTAACCTAGATAATAACCCCTAGCTTTCTCCAAACCAAACAAACTCCAACCATACCCTCTCTCCAACTTGCAAATACCTGTATTAGTAGCTGTCTTAAGAGACCGACTGAAACCCAGACAGCGCCCCCACCTCCCCCTTAAAGATGACCCTTATGAGATTTTATCACAGGGCGAATATAAAGAAAGCAGCAACGACCACGAGCGCCAGGCTGGCTCCCGATTGCACGCCAGCGCTAACTTCCACTAGACTCCCACCGCCACCACCACCACACCCAGTCCCCGTGCAGCCGCCGGCGCCCGTGCCTTGAGGCGCCGAGACCGACGTCGACATGGTCGCGTTGTAGCCGGGCTTGGCCGTGTACGTCACGGGGACCACGGTCGCCGTGATGATGACATCGACATCGGTGGTCTTGCCGTTGTTGTTGCTGCCGCTGCCGCTGCCGCTGCCACCGCTGACATCTGAAGGCTTCGACACAGACTTGGTCGTCGTTGTCGTCGTGGCCTTCTCGACATCGGTCTGAGCTCCGGTGACGGCGGGCTTGCTAGCGACGGGCGGGTTGCTGCCGCCGCCGCCGATGGGGCCTACTGTCGTCGTGACGCTGACCTCGGTCGTGACGGACCCGACCGGGCAGTTGGTGACGGTGGGCTTGCACGAGGTGATGGTGTAGGTCTTGGTCACCTCGACGGTGCGCGTGGTGTAGCCCGACGGGATGGTGGGGATGGTTGTCGTCGGCTGGGGGGAGGAAGAACCAGTCGCGGTCGCGGTCACGGGGCAGACCGTTACTCCGATCGAGATGATCTCCGTGGTGACGTAGCCGCCGGCAGGGCAGTCGTGCACTGTCGGAGGGCAAGATGTGACGGTATGGACGCTCGTGGTGTAGATGGTCGATGTGGTCATCTCCTCGGGCGCCTGGGTCGTGGTGGTGGTGGGCACGGGGTACGTGAGGCTGCCTGGTCCAGGAAGGGTGGCCGACGCGGTGGCCGATCTGGTTAATGAGATGGAAATGTCATCATCCTCGTCATCGTCGCAGGTATCGTCGTCGTCGTCGTCGTCTCCACCGGCGGGTGAAGATGAGGTGCTGGATGGAGCGACAGAGGTACTGCTAGAGTTGGTGAACACGTAAGAAGAAGTCACACCAGCACTCAGTGTGCTAGAGGGAATCGCGTGGCTGAAGGTTGAAGTCGAGTTGGAGACTGAAGCACTGGTAGACCCGACTGCGGCGCGGCTCGAGGAAGCGGCCGATGAGCTGGCGGCAGAAGAAGAAGAAGAAGAAGAAGATGTTGAGGAAATGAGAACAGCTGATGAGCTCGTCGTAGATGGTCGGACAGAGCTAGTCGTAGATGGTCGGACAGAGCTAGTCGTGGATGGTCGGGCGGAGCTGGTGGTAGATGATCGGGCAGAGCTGGTCGTCGACGAGGTGCTTGAAATCACGGCTGACGAAGTCGAGACTACATCGTCCTTGAGCTGGAAGATGTTGATATGCTTCACCTTGAAGTAGGAGTCCTTGAAGTCGCTAGCCTCGTCCCGAACATACTCGTAACACTGGTCGTACTTGGTCTCGGCTTTGCATGAAGCTCCCCATTTATCGTCATGTGCTGCCACACCACACAAGTCGATGTTGAAGATCATTTTCATGTCCGTGAAGGCCTTGTCGATGTCGCACTGCTTGATGGCATACGCTGGTGTCTTCCAGGTGTCTGGCTTCGGCTTGCCGGTCGTGATGTCGTTGGGAACGGCAGAGTGTGTCCAATCCCAGATCTTGATGTGCTCGCTCGTCCATTCCATAGCGACTTGGATGCCATTAGTATCGAATTACGACGACATGTAATACCCGGGGTAAGGGGCAACATACAGACGCCGCCAGAGCTGGACCCGAAAGTCTCTGTGGTGTGTGAAGCTGAGCAGCCTTGGTAATTCCATTGGTTGGCGGCGAAATCCCAGCAGTTGGGCTGCGTGCGTAAAGGTATCAGCGTTGGCATTCGATAAGTATGTAATTTCGTCGTGCGAACAGGTGCTAGAGATATACATACCGAGTCGACCGTAGCCGTCATGTCGGTACCAGTGATCTCACACGAGCCAATAGTTAGGGGCGAGTTAACATGGGCAGTGTGGCGATTGAACTCCAGGTTGTTCCAGTTCTCGTAGATGTCGACCTCACCCTTGGTCGGCCAAGGCTCACCGAAGAACCAGCTTGAGTGAGTTAGTACGGGGAAAATCATGTATATAAGTCGCTTATGGATCTTACAATGCTGGCCAGGCACCACAAGTTGGTTTGGGGAGATAGCTGAAGTCGGCGATGATGAGTCCCTTGTTATATTCTGTCTGACTCTCCAGCCTCACACTTTTCCGAGCACTGCCGGTCTCTGAGTGTTCAACACCAATATACATCTCACCATCGTCGTACTTGACAAGGCCAAGGCTTTCAGCCTTGTCACGGTTCTGGTACGAAACATAGCCTCCGTTGGCGTCGACGGCCTGGGAAAGTTTCACTTAATAACGAGCACGTTGAAGGATTTCTTTCTGACATTCGACTGGGTCCTTACAGTAGAGAAAGTAAATTTGTCGAAGAAGTTCGAGGAGTCATAAACCTCAGTGACTTGGTAAGACTGGCTTTTTGAGGACACTGTCGCGCTCGCTTGAGCAGCCAGAGCTACCGCGGCGGCGCCCACGGCTGTAAAGAGTGACGGAGCCATTGCTATGGCTATAGTATATGGGTAAAGAACGACTGGTATTAGGTAAACGAAAGGACGACGTACAACACGTCAAAGAGTGCAGAGTATCTCTACGTGGAGATATGGACTTAACGAGGGCAGAGCGGCGTGAGAAAATCGGAAAAGGTAGCCCAATGCTACCTGAACATGGCGACTCTTTATTATCCCCCAACACGGAGTGCTGTGCCCCTTTCACAGGGGCATACTGGTAGGCGCCGTCCCATTGGTGCCAATAGTACCGACGCTGCTTTGGGACGGGAGGATCCAACTGTGCCCACGCGTATGTTTGTGGGCAGATTATTTGGAGGCTGAGGTCCCTCGCCGACTTGATTGGATTGCGAGACTCGCTTGCATCGGGACTAACATGTCACCGCAGAAAACTTAGCTTCCCTAATCAGCGAAGGCTACCAAAGGGAGTTTAGAAGGACTGCAGAGGTGGCAGTTGAAGGAAGCGGCGTCGCGGCGACCAGATTCTGGGAGATGTTGGCACCTGTGGGAGTAGGAAGACGCCTGGGAGAACGGAGAGCACCCAGATATCGACCACCCGCCGGCTTGGCGTACATGTCGTTCGGCCCAGATCGATAGCCAGCAAGGGTAAGCCCCTGTCAGGGTTGCATTCTGGAGTCTAGACCTGGAAAGTAATAAGGCGTAGGAAAAGGGGGCTTGTCACATTGACCCCAATAATTTTGTCTCGCAAAGGCTGCCCACAGAGCTGGAGAAGGAGGATGGCAGTATGAGACGGTGATTCTCTTCTACCAGGCATTCACTGGCGGAACAGTATCCGAGACGGAACTTCCTCAAGTCGAGATGAAACTTCCTCAAGTCATGACCCCCGAGTGCCTTTCAATAGGCTCGCCTGAAGGCTTCAGAGTTCGAAAACTGGAAGACCTAATCAGGGGACTTGTCAGTGCTGCATACGCGTCGAGCTAGTTGTCTCCAAGGGACCAACTTGGTGAGCGACGGACTCTCTACCAGCGGGGACCTTATGATTTGCCCCTAACAAGATAGGAAAAAAAAACTCACGACGAAGCTGTTCTAACGAGTAGCGCCCACGCGTTCGGGTATAGTTAGAACGGGGTTCAGCTGGCTAGCGGAAATTTGACAGAATTCTGTTCGACTCGTCCGGGGTGAATGTAGCTAAGCAGCTCCATTGCCCGCGGCTTGCGCAAAAGAACAGAGACTGAAGATACGAATAGAAGGCATTCAGAGAATTTGCAGAGAAAAAGGAGTTGAAGTTGAATTGACGTCGTGGCAAGGCGCCTCACTTCTCAGCTGCCAGCAAAGTAATCCCATTGATTCGCTGCCGATCAAAGATGTCAGTCAGGGTTCGTTCGTGATCGACAAGCCAGCCCCAGTTACTCCCGCAGTTTTGATCTGATGTGCGTTTCCCCATACTTACCACATCAAGGCCAAAAGGAGCAGTGATCTGCTAGCGTACTCACTGGTCATGTTGGACCTCTCACCAACAACATGACAAGACATCTAGAGTCATACTCTCCGACGTTTACTCTTGAGTCTTGTCGAAATCCCAGCTGAACGCCGCCTATCTATTACTCGTAAGATTGTTCCGAGTACCAACATGGCTCGTGGCAGCGAACCAATCACCGAGACCTAAAAGCTGGCAAGTGTTGACGACCTGCTCAGCAGAGAATGCATCATCATGAGACTTATCCCCAGTTCATCGATTCCCTTCTTTGCCTTGGGTACCGCAGCATTGGAACTTGCACCACTGGCTCACCTGAAGGATAACCGGTGCTTATTATGTGGAGTGGCTTCTGCTCCAAAGCTGACATTACGAATCCTTAATTCGAGCTTGAACGTTGACTTCCCTGGCATTCCGCTCTCGAGAATAACCATTGCCTCATGAATTTCGAGTCTTTGGCAGGGAATGTGACTATGTCATCTCTGCCACCCTTCTCATTCGCATAGCCTGCTCACATGAGTTTCGTGACCTGCTACGATGAAGCGCACAGTCTGCTCTTGAGTCGATATCTTGTTTGATTTCACTTGATATAGAGCTCTACTTAGGTGGCATCCCTCCTCCCTCGATCATCACCACACTGTATGACAGTATCCACTCCTGGCGAGTGCCAATCCAAGATCCGAAAGAGAACCTCGTCAACGCTACGGCCGGCACGAGACTACCGTTTCGTAGGTCCCATGTAAAGCTCAACCTCTTAGCTTCGTTCTCCTACAGCAAGATCTCATCTTGTTCGTTTGTATAAACCGTTCGTCCGCCCCATACACATGCTTGCACGCAACCCTGTGATCCGTGTGTTTGAGAAGAACGTCTCAAGTACCTCCACAAAGCCCCTCGGCTCCCTCAATGTCGCCATGTTGAATCGTGGTGGCGACCGAATTGTAGGAATCTCGTGGTCTGGGCAAGTATTGAAGACTGCCTTGGACGATAGTTCATGCGCATGAACACGCGCCGTGGAGTCGGAGGTCACCTACAGCTTGGTGAAGCTTGGTAAAGCTTGACAGCGAAGAAAGGGGGCACGAGTCCCATTAGAGGGATTGGGTGTAAAACTGTATACTTCGGCATAGGAGATACCCCGGAGGCAGTGACAGGCCGGGAGGTTGACCTCCTGAAAGCTTTTTCCAGCGGCCCAAAGAGTTGTCAGAGTCCGCGTGTATTAACCACTTGTATCAGGGGCGTGGCCTCATAGGATCCGCTGTTTGACGACAATCAGGTAGGAACTTTGTGAAAACGCGACCTAGTCGATCACCATTTCTTCTCGTTGCTTCGCCTTCTCATCTTGCAGTTTCTTCTGCCTTCGCATCATGTACAGGAGTCCGAAGACGGACAGGGCAACTATGACGGGCACGATCAACCCAGCTGCGATCGCCGTGTCGTTGTTGATGCCATTGCTTTGCGACTTGGGGCTATCCGTCGGTATCGATGACAAGAAGTCGATTTTGTCACTTGATAGCTATGTCATTGTCAGTACTCAGGGGCTTAGTAGAGACGTGGCAGCTACCGAGGGCTGGAAGATAAGGGGCTTGAGTTTGACATGTATAATCGCGGGTTACGTGATAACGGGATGAAATGGAGAGTGGTCATACACCACCCGAGTCAAATGGTCCTTCGTATTCTACCTCGGCGATTGTAAAATATGGTGAAGATCCGAACACGGGTGGTGAGCCCGGTCCCGTCCACTTCTGAGGTCTGATTTCCACCTCGTATGTCGCCATCTCGAGGTAAGGAAGCGGGTACGGTATGCTCCTCCAGATGTATGAAGATGCATTCAGACCAACTAAAGTCAGGGTAAGCCATTGGGTAAAATCATGCAAAGACTCGTGTGTAAGTCGTTTTGGCCGCCTACCAGTGATATTCACCTCTAGCGAGTTTGCACCGTATTCACTTGTCCCATTGAGCAGCCTGGCATGTATTGCTAATGGATACTCCGTAGTGTCAACCCCATCCCATACCAACTTCAGCTCGGATCCACGGGTTACATTCCGGAAGGGATTCTGGAAGCTTGCCGTCGCGATTCTGCATAGATCAAGCACCAGAAGGGATGTGATCGCTCTGAAGTACATTGCGAAGGCCGTTCTTGTGGATTACAAGGAAGACTATCATGAAAGCAAAATCAGAGAAGATCCTTCACCAGAGCGTTTATTCAGGGGCATCCCTCTGACTGATACATCTTCTCTTTGCTATCCGAAGATTTACTGAATAGATTGCCTTGCATATTCGGCAGACACTCGTTGAGGACCGGTAAACATCCCATGGTATTGTTGTGGCTATTTCCAGTGTCAACACGACAGCTCTCGCCTCGCTTAAATCCCAACAATGAGAGATCCTGGGTACCGGCCTGCGAGTTTCGACGCAGCATGCAGGGACTAGATAAGCGATTCAACCACAAACGTGAGTGCTCTTTCAAATGGTATCACCTCCGTGGATGCTGACCTTCTCTTTAGGCTGCATCACGCGGTTCGGGCCTTTTCAGAGGACAACGAGACCGACAGACATACTATCTGAGCCTATATACCGATCTCAGAAATATCTCGTACTTAGATGATCCTGTAGCGCAATTTTTCCCCGGGATCCGCAGAGACCCGAAAGCGAATCTGGATAAATCGGGAAAATGCGCCAGTGTACCAATCACATCTCCGCGGTTGGAACTTCCTTTAATTGAACGACTCTGGCATATTAGAGATATGGCGCCCTGGAGCCGTTTTCGGAGCGACTTTTCACCTTCATCGTGAAACTTACACTGCTTCTGTTGAGGTTCGGAAGATACATGACACATGATTAAGGGGCTTGCATTCAACCATGAAATGCCCTGTCAAAAGTTACTGGTGATTCCATATCCAGGATCAGGAAATGTATTACACCAGATATTCGAGGCTATATGATCGAGTTGAGTCTCCGCGTTTCGCTAAGCGTTGTTGCATCGTTGACGCATCACATGATCTCCTGTCTTTTGACCCCTTTTCAATATGACAATTAACATGGGGTGCCGAATGAGACACAATATGTTGATTGTTATTTTCCCGGACTCTACGATCACTTACTATATACTTCGACATTATGTACTGACCGACTTTCCAAGAAAAATCTGGACTGAGGAGAGGTGAGTTGCTACATTGATCGGTGATGACTTCAGGCGTATCAAGTTAGGAACACAAAAAAATGATGATGACTCAGTCAGAGCCCTGACTGAACGACATCCCACTATAAATACTGTTGACATCCCGATGCTGCCATCCCGGCTAAGCACTTATTTGATTCTAACACAAAACCCGCATCCGCGTCCTAATGACTAATGACCGACCGCCAGCGACCAAGAGAAAAGAAAAATGGACCGAGACTCGTCACATGGAACGACCACAAACTCACGCCTTGCTAGCGTATCCTCCTGCAGAAACGGGCGCCTATAGGCGATATACGTAAGACACAAAAGCCGGTGCCAGTGTCAGTCTAGCAGGGTAGCCGAAACAGATCCGTTCAGACTTGGGGCTCTGACAAATATTTTTGTGTTTGACTCTGACGAACTATCACGGGTACCTCTTTAAGATTTACCTGAGACGTTGCTTCCTCGCTGCAAGAGAGCACATAAAATCAGGGATTTGAACTTGGCGGGAGAGGCGCCTAAATCAGTCATGGAAGTACCGTGAAGCCCCTCAGATAGTCCCACTTCACTTCTCTGCGCATGCGGAAGATGAATTAATGTAGAACACTGCCTATGAGCTACAACAACTCCAGCATAACGAGGCAGAAAGAAAGGTTTCAGGGGGCGTTCTCCAGCTCACGAGAGCTCTGAAGCCTGACGGGATGACGACAACGGGTCTTGAGAGCAAACAAGACGAGTACCGCTACGCACCCGGTAGCCACCACAAACTAAGCTACGATGAAGATTGTATGCTAAGAAAGAAAGCTCATAGTGAAGCCCCATCGCCTATTGCATTATGATAGCAACGGAATGTCTCGCGCAGTAGTCAACATACCTATATATTCGGTTTGACATGCAAGGTATGCTCGTCACAAGCCCAAACCCTATTTTCCAACAATAATCGTTACCAGAAGTAGTTGGAATACTAAGTGGTTTGCGAATACCAATTAGTCTCAATCCTGGGTAAGACTTCCTCAAGCCAGAGCCTGTCCCTGTATAAAGCAGGGTATGGGGGGAAATGTTGGTGGTCTGTCTATCAAGGCTTTTCTCTCTAACTAACCCCATATGACTCACGAAATCCATCATGGAGAGATTCGAGTTGACATCTGCTCTACAAGCAGAAATACCTTTCATAAAAGTCAGCCCGTGATCGAACGCCCCTCTTCCTTTTGACGCTCCTTTCCTTTCTTTCTTTTCCCCCCTTTGACAATTTCCAGTCGTGTAATTTTCCAAAAAAAAAGACCTCCAAGTCCTCGAACCCCTTGAAGCATAGCTAAGCGAGCGGATGCCAGTACACGGACTCGTGACGAGGCGGTTGCGAAAGGTAGGGCCTCATCGCCCGCGATTCGGCATTTCACGGGCTTATTTTGAAACGAACCGGAGGGGGCCGGCCGGTAGCGGCGGCGGCGGCGGCGGCGGCGGCGGCGGCGGCGGCGGCGGCGGCGTAGTATGCACGTGTTGCTTGATGCTGATGACGATGCTGACAGACGGTACCGAGGAACGGAGTTAAGACATATTGACTCACACTGGCACCCCCCCCCCCTTCCCATCTTCCCCACACACACATACACACATACACACATAACACTTTCTCTCCCACATACGTATATATGCAGCTTTCCACCCTTCCGCGATTGGGTGACGGATATGAATTCCGCGCCACGTAAGTTAAACCCTGTGGGCTTCGTGGCAGAGCCGTCTTGGCAAGGGGGAAGGGAAGGGGAAAGGCTCATTCCCATCACGCCGCTCGAAGGGGGGCTATGTGGAAGAGGTATACCGACTGCGTCGTATGGGATTATTAGACATCTCTGTTGTGTAGGGGGTGTTTATAACGTGATTCCCACCTAGCTATGTGAATATACTGCTGGCCGCGATGTATCTTGAAGCCGTTCGACTCCCAGTCAACCAGATGGAAAGAAAAGAGAGAGAGAGGGAGGGAGAGGGGGGATAGAAAACATCAAACCTGAGCTTAGCTCCATCTAGAGCATGTCTCAGCTCCCGTCAGTCCAGCCCTATAGGGCTGGACTTTGTAGGGCTGGACTGATGTAAACGTTGACCGGGCTTCTAGGCCGTATCTATAGGCTCGAGACTTGATGATACAGCCACTGATAGGTATCGGTCAAACAAAGATGCATGGCCCATGTTGGTGATGGCAGAAGAGAAAGAGGTCAAGAAGAACAGTCGATATAGCCTCCATCCGACGACCCTCTCCCGAGTCGGAATCCGGCGCCTGGTTCGAGACTTTTTCACTATGGCCGCCAATGGCCTGTGATTGCCCTCTTCAGTTTTATCTTGAACCTCCCTCCGAGTCCTGCCGAGCCAAGGTTTGGCGCTAGGTTAGAGAAAGGCTACCCAATGAATCGAGATCCCCATGGGAGGCGGATCATTCTAGCGTACATCCATACCGTTGTTGGCATAGATTTTTTATGGTAGGTAGCTAAGCTTCTGACTGAAAGTCGATCAGTGGTTCTGTTGTCGTTGTTGTTGCTGCTGTTGCAGGAGGCTATTTGGTGACGGGGTTTATTGATCAATCAGGGGGGAGGGGGGTTGATTTAGGTACTAGGTAGTTAAGTACCCGGTATTTTCGGGATGGGGAAAAGGGGTGGATGGATGGCCCCGGGGATGGATGGGATACTTAGTGGATCTCAGTTGGCACCCAACCATACTGTAGTCTGCAGGCCAGTGGCATATCTATACATGGAACTACCCCTCAGAAGCCCAGCAAATCTCAACATCAATCTACAAGGCAAATAGACTACACTCGACATGGATCCCATTCCAGGGCTATCTTAGAGTTCGAGGAATGAGGAACTGGGGGGTTTGCGTCTTCACCGCCGTGGGCAAGCATGTTTGTGACTTAAGTTACGATATCGATGGTAGTATCGTTTGATGGGTCTAATTTTTATTCCTGCAATATGGGACTAGCTTGGCAAGACAGGTGATCCCCTAGTGATTAGTCCTTCTTCCATACTACTCCCTTCATACAATCGTCAAAGTCGGACCAGTGGAATGGTCGCGTGGATATCTTTTTTCACCAAGCCAGCCGGCCTCCGTAACAGGATGATCAACATTAAAAAAAAGGCGGAGGAGGAGAAGAACAAAAAACATTGCAAAAGACTCCTCCGGCGCCCTGTATGTTCCCCCTGCCAACGTGAGGGAGGGAGGTGGATCATGTGTGAAAACAAGAAGCAAGAAGGGGAAAAAAAAGCATCCCTGCCCAACCCATTTTTCTAAGATCAGCGCCGACCACATTGCAAGAGAACGAGAGAGATAGAGATAAAGAGAAAGAGATAAAGAGAGTCCAGGCGCCGGCTGAGAGAGACAGGGCGAACTCGCGCATGCTTATGTATATATGTCATGAAAGAAACCAGCTTTCCTCCTCCTCCTCCTCAGGGGAGAAGTTCTACTCCCCATCCTTCCCCCCCCCCCCCCCCCCCCCCCCCCCCCTTCCCACACCCCCTTTTCCTCATTCATCTCACATGGTATAACTCGAACCATCGCCGTATATGAACATCTCCATCTCGGCCCCCGTCGGCGCGCCGATGGTGGGGTCATACGGTAGCCCGGGCGGCGGCGCTTGGTGGTGGTGGTGGTGGTAGGTCGAGGTCTCCTGCTCGCTCTTGAGCTTGATGTACTCGGCCTGCAGGCTGGCGTAGGCCTGGCTGAGCACGTCGTTCTTCCGCTGGGCCTCGCCGAGGAGGACCTCGAGGTCCTTGATGCGCTGGTCTTTCCGCTCCCGGTAGGCTCGCTGCGACGCTCGGTTCTGGGCCCGCCGACGCTGAAAAGACACGACAAATACCCGTCAGCAAACCATACATGTACTTTCCTACGCTTTTTCCCGCCGGGACAGCTTACCGATAGTACGGATGGTGGCGCGTTCTTATACCTGTTCTCCCGCTTCCTCTTCGCCGCCGGCTTCGTGCTGGACGGCTGTGGTTCGGATTGCGTGTTTTCTGCTGTGCCTTCGATGTTCTCGGGGCTGGCATATATCCCTGAGTAGGTCAGGTCATACTAGGACCTGAATTAGATTTTGCGTATTTGGGTTGTCGGGGAGACGCTTACTGGTGACTCCATGGGGCTGCCTGTGGATGAGGTATGTGACGAGTCAAGATACGCCTCTGGCTCGTTATATATGTAGGATGCTGAATGGGGAGGAGAGGGGAGTCCGACGAGGGCGTCGTATCCGTTCATGGTATATGCAGAAGGCATCTGCTTATATATATATATATATATATATGTGCGTTGGAGGGCTATGCTGCTATTGTTATGCTGTTGTTATGCTGTTGCTGTTGCTGTCGTAGGTGTAGTCTAATCTGGATAGCAAGATGTCGCTTTGGGAGTAGAGCTGGTCTGGAGAAGAGAACAAAACTTGCAAGGGATCACAAGGACGAAAAAAAAAAGAAGGCAGGCTAGAGTGTATTATATCTTTCTTACCTGATGATCGATCTCTTCTACCAGCAGTGAAATAAGTTTTGCGCGCGCGCGGCTTGCCATAACGATAATCCCAAGCTTTCACCCATGGCTGACATAGATAGACTGCATGCTGCAGCAAGTATACAGAAGATCCCTGTCGAGATCCTGCCGAGAAGGGTAAGGAATTAAATGCATCGTATCCTCAAGCGACAGGCTCGAGGTAACTCTAAGTATCTCTCGCCAGCTCGCACACCCCTGAGGGCGTAGCCGGTACCTCGCCGTCTAGCCGAATGCGGTAGCTGGCCAGGGGTTGACGTCCAGTAAGAACATACAGACTTGCTCGGGTTTTCGACGGGAAGCTGTAGTCTGCTGGAGTCTGCTGGAGTCTGCTGGAGAGGGTGCTAGTACTCGGTAGGACCCCTACAATATAGCTGAGATACGTTTTTGCAGTTTGACAAATCCTCCCTACTCTTTAAGAGCTGGTGCACGAATGAATACGCGTTTCCGCAGCTGTTGTTAGACGTAAGAGGAGCTACCTCGGTGGATCATCGTCCAGATATCCAAGAGAAGCGTCGCAGAGGAAGCCGTGGAGGCTGTTCAATACTTGTGATCGTTGACGATTACCAGATGCCAGGTACGCGAATAGAATACGGTGGCAAACCTTGGAAGGCCCGGGCGAATATGGATGAGAATCGTGAACATGAATATGAACATGAACATGAACATGAACATGAACATGAACATGAACATGAACATGAACATGAACATGAACATGCTGCTGCTACCGACCGACTGGCTGATTGACTACCTAGGTAACTGACAATAGGGCGCGGGGTATGGACGGCATTAGGATTTAGGGAGAAGAAGCCGTTGTGTTACGCTACTAGCTACTTGACCCGCTAAGTAGTCTACACACTATCCCGAAAGAATTGCATCTATTCTACTATTCCGTATGGCCATCCTTATGGCCATCCTTACTCACTTACCAGTCGCCGGACGACACGACTGAGGTCTCAAGGAAGTTGATCGGGGTTGAGCTGTGAACGAACGCCGAGCTTGCAATCTCGCGCGTTTTCGTTCGCGACTATCTACTTCGTACATACTCTACTACTCTACACCTGATTACTACTCCAAACTCGAGGTGAACGAGATGCGCAATCATTAGGTTACACAGATCGATCGCGAAGAACTGCTCGTGGGCTTGTCAGTTGTCGCTCCTCCGAGATGTACGTCTGTTGTTTATACTATATCGCCGTCGGCCTTCTAAGTTACCTTCTCGAGGAGGGACGGTAAGTTAGCAAACCGCAATTTTCCCCTTTTCTCTTTCCGACTTCTTCTATCTTCTAGACTATCTTCTCCCAGTCTCGTCTCTTTTTTTCCTTTTCTTTTTTCTCTCTTTTGCCTGGTCGACTGATGACGGCCTGACTCACATTACTGTGGCTCGATGTCGCCCTACCTATCTAGCTACCTAGGTAGGTACATATGTATGTATCCAAAGTCGTTCTCTGATTACGCTTTTTCCCACGCACTTTCTATCTCCATTCGCCTGAAGGGGGCGCATCGACTGCATCGTGCAGATATGCATGTAACTGAACACACCGCCTGTCACTCCGAGGACGGGGAGGCCATTATATCATCACAGCCGAATACACAGTAGTCTATCCGTCGCCTTCCAATCGCGACCCTACATGCAGCTGCTTTGTAAGAACGCGACGGGCGGAGTTGATCTTCCCTTGCGTCTCTGTGCTACCCTACCTCCCCGTCGCCCGCGTCGTGTACCCGAAGCCTAGACTGCACCTGGCTGCTCTCCCCATCGTGCCATCGCCCATCCCGTTCCACCGGTACTCTGTTAAAGTGTCTCATAGTGAGCCGCAAATTGCTTCGCCGCCGGCCTGCGCCGCTGTCAGGCCAGCTGCTGACGCCATCGGCCAGTCAGAGATCATTCTCTGTTCTCTGTCTTCGAACTTCGCACGTCGGGTCTACAGTACCTAAAGTGACTGCAGAATACGTACTTCGTGTACCTACTGTACGTACATCTTTTACCGCGAGTTCGCCCACATCGTCATCGTTCTATCATTACCAATCCAGAGACTTTATCCAGCGTAGCATCTTCAACTACGGCGTTATCGCTTGATGACATATCCAAATCGCGCGAGAGAGCTGCATGGCGATTACGTTGAACGCGACCAATCAGAAGGTTAACAAAAGAATAAGAAAAAAAAAAGATGCTTTCGCAATCGGCGTTTGACGCGGACCTTCTTCTGATCGGGCTTTGCTTTCATCTTCGGGATGAGCTCAACCGTTGTTTGCTTGTCAAATCATTAGGGGCGTGCGTCCCTGGATATGACACTCTACCACCTCACATAAGTCACCCGACAGGGTCTGTCCGCCGTTGTAACGCTGCGCTTATGCTGCCACCGACATGACTCCCTCGTGGCTTTTCGTGGTCAGCAGAACGTCGACGCCCACTCTCTCTGCCTCAGTCACCTCATTGGGAAGCCCCGACAATCGCCAAGCGATTCATCCATGCGTCCGCTCTCCCAGACCAAAAGGCCGCTCCGATGGAGATGGCTCGGTCTAGACAACCCAAGCTTCACCAGTATCTGTCAGAAAGGGTGTTGTCTGGGCTACACCAGCTTAGCCAATCAAGTCAGGCTCTGACTAGAAGCCGTTGGCAACCCCTTTTTCTTCACATGATGATAGAAGAGCATATGTCCAGTTAGGCTTCATGGCTATCATCAACATGGGAAGCGGCGAGATAGTGGCCGTATGGTGAAAACACTACAGTCTTTCCTAGTAAAGCAGCGCTGGAACCTCGAGTGATTTGCAGGCGGCTTTGGTCATTCCTGACGGGTTCCGCGAGGTTTTTTGGAAGTCAAGCTTTCAAGGCCATGCATTATACTTCTCTTGGGGCGGCGTAAACTCTAGGTGGTCATAAAAGCGGTGCCGGGTGCCTTATCGTCAAGGTATGTGTGTCATTAGGGCCAGCGACACCTATCGGCCGTTCCGTACCGTTGGGAACTCAAAGAGACGAGCCCGCCAAGTCTAAAAGGCACTTGTCAGAGAGGACGACAAAGTTCATTTAAGCTTTCACGCCGCCATCTTCGTTGCATTTCTTGGGACGTATGGCTGAGCCGATGGGGTGGTTACGGGATGGCGCAAGGTCACCCGGGGATCTAACCTGTCGCTGTGCCGCTCTACATGAGATTGACAAGCATGTCGTGCATACATAGCTGCATTTCTTTTGACTGGCACGTCGGGTCGAATCAGACATGAGGAGGTGTGGTGCAGACAGCCTAGTTTTGGTGGAGACGCTACCTCTCCCATAGGCACGCGCGGGCTAGACACAAGTACACCCACAGGCACATAGAGGCACACACAGGCACACACATGTCTCGGGTGTTGGAGGCCAAGAGCTACTACGAACTACCCAAAGTGACGTTGTGAAAGGTAATCATGGGGAAGCGACGAAGGCACCATATTCGTGTCAAGAGTGTCAAGACGAACTGCCTCATATTGACATGCCTCTACCCCTTTTCAAGCAACCCCCGCGCGGGTCAGCCGTCCCTTGGAGCGTTCGATCTCGCGACGTAGGAACGGATGGGAACAATAGGGTTGCCAGAGGATCGTGATGCTATATATATATGTGTTGTGTCTTTTTATAAGTTCCACTTTGCCGAGTTCACAGTCGTCACGGCCGAGGAAACACACCGTCTTGCTGCTGAGCCCTGAGATTCTCTGAAGCAGAAGGACCCCCCCCCCCCCCCCCTGATTTCGGTCGAATGGCCAAACACAGAGGATCGCGAACACGAAGTAGAATCCCAGGCAAAGATGACCCGAATATCTCATGATCCATGACCTTCGTCCGCTGCTACTGGTGATGGCGGTATCTCCATACTTCAGCTGTGTAGGGCTATATAGACTACAACACCGGTTTGCCAAGCTTCTGACAGCCAGCCTCCCTCACCGAGACTACCTAGGTCCTTATTCGTGCCTCACCTCTCCCCACGGATTAAAAATAGAACGAGCCGCTAGCAACTAGAAAGGGCTCCGGTACGTACCTGTAGCGTAGCTGAGACATTGCCGTATCAACCCCCTTCCTCCCTTCTTTATATTTTATGTTGAGGGCCAATGGAGAAAAGGAGGGGGGGGAGGGGGGAGGGACGGGCTGTTAAACAGAGACGGGATTGGATCGTCGTACTAATTACATCCCGGGGGGGCACTAGCTACGGGATAGGAGTGTGGCTCCCGAGTTCCTGGGACGGGGACTACTATTGGATGTCACGATCCGTAGATACGTGGACCATAATAAGCTCAACGGCGACGCATGGGTATAATATATGGGGATGGTGGAGAACCTCACCTCGCCTCACAGCCCTACATAACCTAATAAACCTACCTTAAAAGGTTACCTGGTACTCCGTACCTACTAGCCACGAGTAGATCGCTGTGGGCAGCTGACATCGCCAAGGAAATCATGGGGTACTGTACTTAGACCATCATCCCAATGAATATGGATGCCGGTCAGAGACTACGTATTATTCCCCATCGATGCTGATGATGTTTCCTCAAACACTGGCAGAGAAACCGAGACTACGCGAACTTGAAGCATGTTAAAGGCATCATTCGCCAAGGTACGGCAACTTTTCATAAGATCCATCTTCGCCGTCGTGAGTAGAAAAGAAAAAGGGGGTGGGTGATGTTGCTCGCAATCGTTCTGATGCTCACCGGGACTACCTACGAAAGAGGAGGGGGATATATCAGGTGACGAATTCGACATTCACACCTCACTTATCAAGTACCTAGGTAGGTTATTGCGGTATTGTCCCATATTTTATATCCGGGCTATTTACATGAGGCTCCTTGAGTTGAGGCGAGACGATAGGTAGACAGACTACCTACGCTCTCCGTAAAGACCTCGAGTCGAGCCATACACGGGGGCGCTTATTCTGTAAAAGGAACGACTCCCCACTGGTCAGGATCTCACTACACGTTATGATAAATAAGTTAGTACCTCCTACAGAGGTAGACAAAGCGTGGAGAAATAACAGTTCGACGACTGCTGTACATAGTAGCGTCGTCGTCGAAGCGGGCGCGAGATGGGGCTAGCGATGGTCTGTCTCTACTAGTTGGTGTTGATATATTGAAGCTTGATTTGGTAGTAGTCGATAGCCCGATCGGGTAATAAAAAAACCAGCCAGCCTTTTTCGAAGGCGGAAGAAAAGAGACATCGGAGTACCTCGCGGGGGTGTTCCAGAGAGAGAAAGAGAATATTATGTACCTAGTTATGCAAATAAGCGACAGGCTCGCGGACCTATACCGGATCGAGAAATTGGTGATTAGGTCCCGGCATAGCGGGTGGGCCTCGATTGTTTAGCTAATCCTGGACCCTGCGGTTATGTCATCGAGAACATAAATAGATTCCACGAACTATTTGACAGCCACACCTGCACGATCTCCCCCCCCCCCCCCCCCCCCCCCCCCCCTCCTGTACTAGTATGCGGAGAGATGTGGATGGGGGAGGGGAGGGGAGGATTTAAGCATTGCTCGTGTCGAGATTCGGTAATAACGAAAGCAGACCAGAACTACCTGCTACCTACTTTGTAGAACTACCACTATCACCATCACCACCACCACCTACTAGAACCACATTATGTCCATTCGATGTCAAGTAGTATGTAGGTATTCGTTCCATGTATGAGGGAGAAGAAAAAGAGGATGATGACACGGCGGTCCCGTGTTGGAAACTACTTGTATGTGATGTAGACATAAGTATAATATGAAAGCCAAACCTATTGAAAACCCGACAAGCTTTCCAGCTGCCCTAGGGTTGCAACCACAGGAATTCGGGTCATATATTCCGACGAGGATCACAGGATTCCATCGGCAGCGACTCCGGGCGCAGAGAGCACCGCCTCGCTACGTCTGCGTCGTAATAATAACAAGTTATGTGCAGCTGGGGGACTTAGTGCTTGGGTTGCGGCGTAAAAGAGGGTGCGAGCCGACCAATCACAAACCGATCTTCTCTTCTCTTCTTCTTATTCTTCTTAACTGGCTTTCTATCTGCGCTCGTAATGATGGGGATGAAGAGAGAGAGACAGAGGATGGATGGCGCCAGCCAGGCTTTTTTGGCGAGGCCTCCCCTCTTCCCCATCTTTATCATCATCATCATCATCATCATGACCATGAATAGAATAGACGACGGTATCGCATTCGGTCCAGATTGGCAGCGGCATAGCGTAGATCTTAGGAATCCCGTAGGAATAGGGCTGAGAAGGGGGGTTTTCTAGGAAGAGGGAAAAAAAGGGGCGATTTTTGGATTTGTGCACTTTGCCTCGATATTTTTACGGTGGCTAGCTGTATTAAAGAAAACGCACATATATCGCCACTACATATGTTAATAGTTTTACTTCTCCTGTTGTTCTTCTGGTTTTTTGCTCGCTTCGATTTGCTCCCAATCGTGATATTGCCAATTGTAGAGCCATATGTGCACTTAGATAAAGGATCCCCAGAGAGGAGGGAGGGGGGTTCCTCAAACGTACCAAGTCGTCCCACCCAAGTAGGTACCTTCGATTTTTTCAGCTTCATCACTACCCCCTTTGGAATCTTTTTCCACCTTAACACCATATCAATCCCAAAATAAATCGATGACTCATAAATCAATGAACGAGAGGAAAAATCCTTCTATGATTGGTTTTTTTTTTTTCATTTCTTTTCTTTCTCATGAGGATACCGTCAGTAGCCCTAAACGGGAATCCGCAAGCCTGACCGACGTACATAGGGTGTGTCATGGACGAGGACTGACACTGCTACCTTGCGGGTTCCGTACCCGTCGTCGTTGTCGTCGAAGTGTCCAGCTTACCGGTCATGTATGTAAGTATGTATGTATGTTCTCTGCTATCTCCGCGGCGACAACAGGCAGCTGCAGCAGCCAGGGCATGTGATAGCGAAAACTGCGCGAACTCCTCCAGGGCTCTCTCCGTGCGCGCCTTTGGAAGTTTCAGGGCAAAATTTTCAGGGGTCCTCGTCGTTCTGCATGTATGCATGCATGGGGGGTGGGATACCTTTTAGCCGTTGGGGTTGGAGGAGAAGAAGAAGAAGAAGTACTTGCGTGCAGAAGAATTCCCGAGCCAGAGGAAGGTCGCATATGTGCCCAAAACCTACCTAGGCACCTACAAAAAAGTATGTAGGTACGTAAGTATACATTGCCGCGACGCTATACCGCTGTTTGCCCTCGCCGGATTGGCCAGCTATATCGGAACCTGGGTCAAACGGCGGACTTGGCAAGTAATAACCTTAAGCATCATGCATGTCAGATTCTCTGATCCGTGGGATGGATGCAGAGCAGGTTTGAGATAACTCAAGTACATACTTTATTGCCTAGGTAGGTAGCAGTAGAGTCAACAGCGCCAGCGCGTGTGTCTGTACAAGTACGCTCGCTTCACGCGGGGCGTAGCCACACACACACACGTATACATGTGTCAAGATGGCGTATTCTTGATTGATTTCCTCCCTGGCAGGGTCCCCTAGGTACTCGGAGTCCTTTTAGTTTACGTACGCACATCCCATACTATATACCTCCCCTATATGTAGGTAACCAACTCAGTGACCATGTAAACAACCTACCTCTGTCTATTGGCAAGCAACCGCAATCTCTTTCGGTCAGATGAACAAAATATATGGTATAATGATAGAAAATCGTATCATAGTCTAGCACGTGCTTGCTTAATCAGTCAGGTAGACCGGGAACATTGCTGTCTGTCTCTCTGTGTGGCTCCGAAATGATACCTTGCTTGTCCTTGGGAGCGAGGCGACATTCCAGTTCTATACCTATACCTCGAAGGTTAATCCCATGTTCGTACACCCGGACATGAGTAGTAGTAAGTAGTCCACCTTGCGGCGCCGCAATAACCCCCCCGCAGCAAACCGTCCGGCCTAAGCCAGCGGGCGTTGCTATCTTATACATACTAAGTAGCTACTTGGTGTTAACTACCGCCCGAACCGCACATGTAATCCGACCCCGGTTCCTGCTCCGTTATGAACAATATTTTGTTGTTGTTATTGCTCGGCATGGCTGCTGCGCTGCCATGTGGGAAGTGCTTGCAAAAGCGGGATTGGCAGTCCGCTCTTCCCCGCGGATTCAACCGCTGTCAAACCCGTCGATGCGCGGGGCAGCTAAGTGTAGGGAAAAAAAGGGGGGAGGGGAAATACGAAAAAGACCCCAATCACAGGTATGATCCTCAATGTTGCTGCAGCCTTCTTTTCCCCCCTTCCCCCCTTTTCTTTTCATACGACTGGGAGCCATGCTTGCATACATACATAGATAGACTACCTACTAATAAGCCGCGAGGCGGGGGGGGGGGGGGGGGGGGGGGAGGGGGGGGGGTTTCTCCTTATCTCACTTTCAAGACCAGACAGGACAAGACAACCTGACTGGCCCACGGTTCTTGAAGATCCTTAATGGATGAATGAATGAACACGAGGGGTTGAGCGAGAGTGCGCGTATTCCCGCTATCTATCAATCAATCAGATAGATACACCTCCCCCCCTCCCCCGAAGGCGCGCGATATCAGGGGAGTATTCGGGACGAGCAGCCGCTAGTCACCTTCGACCCCTGGAGATGCTGGTTATCTATCATCCATCCCCATGTTTGTGTGATGTTGTTGCTGTTGTTGTCGTTGTTGTTTGGTACCAATGTCTGTGACTGAACGCCACCAAGGTTCTAGAATCGTGACTACCTGGGGGAAGCCGGGCGGAGTTGAGAGTTGAGTGCGGAGATGTATCAGTACAGAGCAAGCTTGGTTCCTTCCAGGTGTCTACCGAGGTGAATGAAATGCTGGGGAAAAAAGGCAGCAGGGGGTTACGAGCTCATTCAATAGTTGGATCAACGGCGATACGATACTTTAGGACGTTCTTCAATTGTTCAAGCCTCTTGAGTTTCGGTCTTCAATGGATGGGGGCACATACGTGGATAAGCTCGACTACCCCTTGGTACAGTTGAAAACCTAAGGAAGAAGGATCACTTCGTATTGTATCAAAAGTGCATGTTCGAGGGCGTCTGACTTCGAATCACTTTTTTTTTTTGGATATGGATCTCTTGAGTATTATCACTTCGCAAGGGCACTTGCACATCTCCCACGAACCGACCTTCACAGTCAAGATTGACATCAGGGACTACATTATCTGACTGATGGCCAAACTCGTGGATCAACATTGCAGGAGTGCTGCTGGGTTTGTCAGTGAGGATAAGTATTTTCACGTCAACAGGGCCGTCGACATTCCCTGCTTTTGCCGAGCCATGTGGAATACGCATGTCTTGAATGGATTTGTTGGTGTATTTATACAATCGGTGGCTGTGGTTTGGTAATTGACCAGACTTAAGGCCCAGACCGTGGGTTTGGACAATGGTAACGGTGACAGTAACTTAGAGGCTCCTCAATAATTGTCCCTCAAGGTTTGTTTGGTAACAGTGCCCAAGTCCTCTTCTATGATGAGGAGACTCTCTTGAGCCCATCCTGCGCTTGGATGATTCCAGGTTCGAATGACATTTTCTTGCTCAATGCCAGGCACTCATTAAACCTGCGTTTTGCCTCCTCAATATCTCCAGTCATGGCTGCGATATCTCCAAGGTTGCAGAGCGCAACAGCGCACGCCTCGTCGCATTCTTCTGTCCTGTCTTCACCGGATATTTTCTCAGCCGTCTTCTGGGCTTGGAGAGCCCAGGACTTGGCGCTTGCAAGAAGTGTAGCTCGAGTTGGAGCCTGCCGGCTGCTCTCGTCAGAGCCATCCACAGGACGGGTGGTGTCTACAGGAGGGTTGATAGGCTGCTGTGCTAGAGAAATAGCTAGATTGTTCACTGCCCGACCATTAGCATGCCACTCATAAAAGCCTATAGAGTAGGCACTTACTGAGCACAGCTGTGTGACAGCTTGTTGGCGGAGACATTGTCAGGGCTTGAAGATATAACGGCGCCGCGAGGTAATGTTGAGATTGAGATTCATAGTGATTCCCCAGCGCTGATTCTGCGTTAGTTGGACCTGACGAGAGAGCGACCGGAGTCACATACCTTCAAGTGCTCCTCCGATTTGTTCAGGGGTCATCCAGTCCCCTTCCCCCTGCCTGACACCCTCAACCTGGCGTCTCTGTAACTCCTTCAACACTGTTTCGACAGCCCAGATCAGGCGTTCGCCGGCCGCATCGCTTTGTAGGACATGCTCATCGGCATATAGCTCACCGAGCTTGACGCTGATCCCTACGGTTTTCCCCAACACGCTCGTCCTCTTGGCCCATAGATTCACCTCTTGCTGCGGTTCTTCAGACTCTCCCTCTGCTTTCGGAGCGATGTACTGTGGAGCGGCGGCGCCCACTATTCTCCCCGCGTCGTCAACCTGGCCATCTTGAACGGCCTGTTGCATTTTTTCAAGCCATCTCTTGCAATCGCGGAGAAGGGCCTCGAGAACTTCGATTGCTTGGGGATGAGCTTCTCTCTTCTCCAACCACGCTGCAATCTGGATCTTAAGACCGATGACCTCATCGGAGAATGGATCGATACCCGCCTCGGCACACTGCTCCAGCGCAAGTCTATAGTATTTCAGGGCTAGTTTCGGGTCTGGAGCATAGTTGCTGTAATACAAAGCGCGACGAAGGGATTTAGCGATATGGGGAGGGAATCGAGTAAATTGTTTGGACTGGAAGTAGTGGAAATAGGCGTAGACAACGTATACACATGCGCAGCCTGTGATACAAAGTCTAAGAAAGCCGGCGGTGGTCAGTCGTTGATTCGTCATGGAGGGAGGGGGGGAGAGAGAGAGAGAGAGAGAGAGAGAGAGAGAGAGAGAGAAAGAGAGAGAGAGAGAGAGAGAAACGTAGCCTACATGATTATGGCGAGTACGAGTTCTTCGGGGCTTTGGCGAAAGAGAGCTCGAAGATTTTGACCACGAAATGCCGAGAAGATTGGGCGGAAACTCAGACTCTGGCGTAAGGCGCGAAGCATGAGCTTCCCAGGTGGCATTGGGGGTTCCGGTTCACTGGCGCCTCGCTTGGTATCATTTGATCTTTTACGTTTTTGCTGCAGACTTAGAGTGGCGGTATGGTTATTGCATGGTCTTCTGGTGCACACCGTCCGAACAACGTGGCTCCATCGTGATTGCGCCGAAGCTGTATGCTGGATATGCAGACTTCGAACACGGCTGTCAAGGCTCCGTTGTAGGGCAAACCGCGCGGATGCCATGGTAAGCAGTGATCGAATTGAATTACGGAGGAGCGAGGAGCAGCTGCGAGATGATCATCACGTCCGGTTGAAAGGCCGCTGTGCGGTGTCGGGTCCATGGGACGGTGTCACCAAAAAAAGAGCAGTTACAATGACGTTTCTACACGCAATGAGATATCCAGCGGTACTACGAAGTAAAGGTTACCTTATATGGCCACTAGCCTCAGTTTTCAGTGGAGCTCCTCGGCATCCTACTACTTAAGTGCTTACATAAGTAAGCCCAGGGACGCTTGGACCATGTTCCATTCCAGCTCCTGTCGGTTCCAAATCCACATCTAGATACTTCGTACTCGATGTCTTCAAGGTTCTACCTTCAAATGACGACGACACTGATCAACGTGATTAATTCTTCTTGGTGATCCGCTGCTCTATCCACCCGCCTTTCTATTGGAGCCTGCTTTCAAATCTGCTTAGCTAGGTAGGGCCTGCGGAAGAGATATATTTCTCTATTTTGAGACCGGATTTGACTCGTTCGCCATTGTCGAAACGCCGAAATCCCTCAGACGTGATGGCTGGCAGATTCGAGCCAAAGGTGCCTGTGAGCCTTGAGCCACCTAAAGATGACCCTATCTCTTTGGAAGCATTGTCCCAAGCAAACGGTTGGTCCATCAATTCTTGCTGATATATTGCCCTCTTACGTCTGAGAGTACATGCCCATGCACCCAGGCACATGCATGTATCTCTTACCCGGGTCCAGGTATAGAGTGAAGCGGATGACGTGTCAGTTTAGCAGCAGCACTTCATTCTCATCGTGGTCTCCAAAACCCATAAGCTTGTACTTACATTGAGATATTAGACTGACGTTATTTGATAGGTACTGAAGGGCAGAAGGCATACGTAGCAATCAAGGTACATCCCGTCTTCCCGAAACCTCTCTACCTTCTGAGTCTATTGTGCTCTCTGATCTCCTCATATGTGGAACACATATCGAACAAGTGCTTTGTCAACTGGGATATCGACTATCCTAACAAGATCGCAGGGCAAAGTCTACGATGTGACTGGAAATCCGGCCTATCAGGAAGGCGGCTCTTACCATGGTAAGTTCCAGGAATTAGCCCTTTCGCTTCTTACGCACACGCCATATTTGCAGCATAACTCGCCCATACAATCCTACATACCTCACCTTTGAATGTTGGGTTGTTTGTCCGAAGGCTATGCGCTGCTGGACCCATTCCATGTCCCACGTTCCCTTACAGCCTCACCGGGCCCTTCTCCGGAGACCTCAAAAGGCTGCTGGTGGACCTATTTGCTGACCGCTCCAGTATTTGTGGGGAAGGACGCTTCTCGTGCGCTAGCCAAAACGTCGACGAAGCCTGAGGATGTCAAGCCCGAGTGGCAGGATCTCGACGACAAGGAGAAGAAGACTCTCGACGATTGGAATACCTTCTTCTCGAAGCGGTACAATGTTGTTGGCATCGTCGAAGGGGCGACAAACATGGAGTAACCAAGCCACCCACATTAGGGGATATTCCCTTGGAGTATTTCCTCAATTCGCTGACGATCACTCGTCAAGCCTGCAGCTGCCGGTGTTGTAACACATGGCCGCCAGAGCCAGCTGCTTGTGTCTCCATACAAGAGAGGAGGTGCTGTATCCAACATTTACAACCAATTTACCCAAGACCACATGCTGCATTGCTAAATAGAAAGCGGTATGCAAGGTGAAATGTCAAGGTTGGCAGATGGCCATGCATCTTCAAGTCATCGTTTCAAGTTCCACGAGGTCGGCCCCTGGAAAATTCTCCGCCCCATGGCCGTCTCTCCGTGTGTACCACCCAGGTCCTGCACGGTCAGCCTCGTCGCACGAATTGAGGCTTAGGTTACTCATGATCCAGGGTTGGGGGGTTAAGACGACGACGCACACTCACGGACACTGCCTTGTACGTACTGATCTACGGCATCTTCCTTTATCAAGATCTTATCCGTTGTGAGCTATGAAGAGGACCATTCGTGCCGAGAAGTGTACGGAAAACTGCCTGGCGCTTGCTCTTGTACTTCATAGTAGTCTCCCTTGTGTCGCTCTTTGTCCCCATCCTGCGAGGTTACGTGGGATGCGTACTCAATAAGTGACAATAATCTCAGTACCATATCCAACCATTCGTCGACCTCTACGCGCCCCTAGCAAGCTACGACCCAGCCAACGGGCAAATCAAAGTTGTTCCTTTGCCGCTCTGAGCAGTCTAGGAGGACCCTCCGCCGCAAAATGTATCACTCAGGACGAAGTAGGGGCCCGCACCATCGTCAGGAGAGCTAGCAGGCATCCTCACGCCATCAGCAGGTAATCGGCAGGTCAACTGCAGAACCCTCTGTAGACACCGCATCGGACTTTTTGAAATGCCCGAGGTAGGCACAACGGCGTGCGTGCCTCGCAGACGCTCACCTGAGCACTGCGTGATGCTGTGATGTCGGGCATCTGCCGACCTCACTTTCCACGTGGATGAACAGATCAGGGTATCCTGCGCTCCTCTCCGGCCTTCCCCGCGAAATCAAGACGCTGACAGGCTGTGGTGTGTACTTCGACCCGTGCTCTCGTTCAGCCCGCACATACTATTGATCTGGGACAGCGAATTCGCGGGCCGGG
Source organism: Xylariomycetidae sp. FL2044 (assembly GCA_022376275.1). NCBI lineage: Eukaryota > Fungi > Ascomycota > Sordariomycetes > Xylariomycetidae sp. FL2044. The sequence goes on from JAJNOH010000017.1 coordinate 276,912, forward strand.
ACGCGTTGTGAGTATCAACAGGCGCCTGGCGTCGTAGGGGCCGCTCGAACACCATGTAGGACTAGAATATCATTAATCATGAAGGCGGCGTTTGACTTTCTCTCTTGACCGGCTTGCAGGAACATAATATCATCTTGCAACGAATTCCCTTTTTTATAAGCAGCAGTGGCCTACATCATCTCTGTTACGGCCACGACTTTCTCACCGATCCCTTTTTTTCCATGACATATACATACACGCCTATTAGTAGACACCAGAGACAAGCCAGACCGAAACCTACAAAACAAAGCCAAAAAAAAACAGAAAACGCCTAGCAAATACGTCCGTCTCACAGCATTTTGTCTGTGCATTCATTCTGTGGTCCCATCTCAGGACCACAGTCCTAGCAAGGCCTCCTCCCTCACCCCTCCTCCTCCACCCTCCCGCCCCTGCCTCCTCGTGGCCTGCATGTAGTAGAAGACAAAGAAAGTGAGAAAAACAAAAGTCGTAACACAAAAGCTCGCTTGTCGAGCTGTCTGGTTCCTCCCCTCCTTCCTGCCTCCTCTCCGCGCCCCCTCCCCCTCTCCTTTTTGCCTCGGCCGGGTAGTCTCTTTCAAGGCCTGGAAGCCTACAGATGACTCTGGTCTGGTCTGGCCGAGGGTACCTAAAGGTTAAAGTAAGTCACCTAGTAGCTAGAGTCCTTGACCAGGAAGAGACGCGTCCTGGCGCAGCTAGTGTAGGTAGGTAAGTAGGTAGGTTAGTCTCGGGTTTTCCTGCTAGTACATGCATGCCGTGGGGATTCTTCTCCTCCTCTGATCCCCCTTTCTTTTATTTCTTGTTCTCCTATCTTTTTTCTTTCTTTTTTTCCTTTTCTTCTTCTTCCTTAGTTGCGAGAACCCCTCTGTTGCTGGCGCGAAGCGACAGCAGTAGAAGAGGAAGAAGAAGAAGAATTCTGCTGCGAGAGCCGCCAGATGACGCCGTTCTGCAGGACGAAACCGTTGGCCAGGCAGTCGTCGCAGAGCTGGTTGTCCTGGTACCACGAGTCCCGCAGCTTCTTGACGCCCAGGCACTGGTGGTTCGGGTCGTTGCGCGCGAAGTGGCAGTACGACTTGAGCCGCAGCGTCGAGTGCCGGCAGACGAAGAGGAATTCTTCCCAGTCGCACATCTTGAGTTGTCCTTTTTTTTTTCTTTTCTCCTTCTTCTTCTTCTTTTTCTTCTTCTCTCTCTCCTTTCTTAAGAGTGACGGTGCTTGATGATGAAGATGAGGATGAGGATTATGATGATGATGGCGTCGGTGGTGGCTTATTGAAGCGGTGGATGTAGTTCCTTCGTGGTGCTGGGAGAGTTCTAGAAAGGGGGCGAGGGAAAGGAGATGGCAGTGGGTCTGTCTCGTTTTGTAAAAGGTGGTGAACAGGATTTTTGAACACTTCGGCTTGGTGTTGAGGTTGGTATCGACGCTTGTTAGAGAAGATTTGAGAACTTTGAGACCCTTAAGTGTATGGATTCGAGCTCTATGTATCTGGACACCTTTCTTTTTGGGTATCGTGAAGCGATGTAAACAACACGGGAAGATTGTTTGCTTCAGAGTCTGGGACCGCCCTATGCTTATTATATACCTAGGTATTCCATGATTACACACGTCCATTGCCTATCAAGTTCAGATGAAGTTCGCTCGACTGCTTTTGTTTCGCCAAGCCGTAATACACCTAGATCAATGCCCGCTAACTGGCCCTGCTTGACAAAGCTCGAGCATAGCGTGCATCTCGTCTCGCAACATATCTGTCGTGAAAATCACCCCCTGGGAGGGCGGCTGTCCGATTGCACGCAGCCTGCCAGTAGTCAGGGGGGGACACTCGCATCTATCATAAGGGACTATGCTAGAAGATTTTAGTATTAGGTTATCGAATAAATTACTGAGGATGACCTATCACATACGCCATCCCCACGCCATGCGGGATGTCGTGAGAAAAAACAAAAGCTGGGTAACCTCGCCCAAACACTGGTTAGAGCAGCAAACACGCTTGCTGGTGAGGCTCTATGTGTTCGCCGTTCTGCAACCGAGGGAGCACAGAGAAAAAATGAGCCGACCCTCACTCCAAAGCCTCCATCGTCTCCTTGTTCTTCCTCGATATGAGGCTCTCCAGAGATCCAGAGTAAGATATGATGATCGAAGAAAGACGATGCTAGCCAGGGCACCGGGAATAGCGGAAACATACATGCTAACCCGTGGTCTTGAAAGCCCCGTCTTCTAAGTGGACGGACGGATAGATGCGCTTTACAAGCACCGGTAACTTTCCCAGGAACCCGGATGTCGAATTAGATGATGGAGGAGCAGCCTCCTCTCTGGAATCTTCGAACTAGCCTCCAACATTATCAAGAGTCGATCCTTACGGCGCGGCCCGCTGCCAGAATCACAGAGGGTCCGAAGTTGGTTTTAGCAAACACGGTTGCGTTGTCTGGTTTTCTTAGCGCATGAGCCCAAGTCGGGATACCCTTTTACCATTAGACACATGAGGAGATTGAACTCTCCCTAACGAAGCTTCTCCTCGAACGATGCCTAGGAGACATGGTGTTGACATAGAGGGAGGGTTTTCTTGCCGTTCATAGTTACGCGACAACAGCACCGGCAGCTAGTGGCACATCTTATGCATACGGTTGGTGCAACCAACCGAGACGACCATTCATTCGCGAGTGTGTGACGCGCATGGTGAGCTCAGCAAGCCTTCCTGCGGGCGCAAAGCAAGCCTAGCGCGAAAGATTAGTTTGTCATCCCGATCACATCTCATGATGGCGTTCATCTAAGTGCGGACCCTTACGGTAGGATCACCTCGAGGGCCACGCTTCAGTCAGTGACAATCGTCAGTGACAATCCAAACATATGTCATACCTCGCTCCGCTGCCCGGCGGAGTTTCAGGCCCAAGTTGTGTCAGGTTTCATCTAATTGGCAGGCGGCAACCCGCGCACCTCATTGGGGATGGCCCCTGGTTGAGAGCGCACGACACAAATGGTACTCTAATCATCGGGAGCTTCCGGTTCTGAGCTCTATTCAGTGTCTCGACCGTTATTATTGCGCAGGACTGACCGCTAGGAGGGTAAGACAGCATTCCACGTGGCGTAACGAGATAGTCCAGCCGATCGAGCGTATGAGTACCGTCCTATTTGGCGAGAACAGTGGCCTATGTCACGCTCAGGCGAGTCGCCGAGTTTGCGTAAGTAAATAATTCACTTTGCATGGAGTAGGGGCAGGACTTCTTGGTACATCGCCCGACTGAAATGAGTTGTGTCATTTCCCGGGCGAGAGCGGTGGTGAGTTTCTACTGACACACGCTCTTCGACGGAACCCTCCAGTGCTGAGATTCCCATTCCTACTGCGTAGTCTACCTGGTTCTGGGTATGGACTATGGTTGGCGAGAGTGACGAAACGATACTGCTTCCGCTCCATCTGCCCACAAATGCTTCGAAGTTGTCTTCTTAAGAGATTATTGGCCTGCCGAACAGCGAACAGGGAATTGATGCCTGCGATTGGCTAGACGTATGTGTTGTCGTATGTGGACAGACGTTCACATAGTCCGGTGCAATAGCGAATGCAGTTTGGGTGTCATAAACTGAACGGACGCCAATCAGGCAATCCCAACGAGAACCGCAATGGGGCCTTATCCGGGAACCTAAAATGACATGCAGTGTCCGAAGACCAGAATATCAAGATCGTGAGATCTTCGGCGGAGTTGACGTCGACACTGGAATGGAAGAGCCATTCAGGAGGCTTCTTTTGTATGGTGTGTGGAGGTCCGCCAGGCTGCTGCCTAACATGCCGGAATAAGTAGGGGAGGGTGGCTCAGCTCGAGGGCTGTCCTCCAGTCAAGCCACAGAAGGAGCCCTCTCCAGGGCTGTCTAAGTAACCCTCCGGAGGGCTAGCACTCCATGTACTTTAGCTGTATGTAGCGGACTTGAACTCCATACAGCACACCGAAATCACTGGCGAGCCCCCCAATTCCAGGCTTGTCCTTCCACCTTCCTAGCCCTAGGACAACGACTGCCCAGGTGTACCTAGGTAGTCTGCTACCATTGGATTGTGGCAGTACAGTCAGTACATGACTTCTTGTACATCCTGACTTTCGTCCGCCTCACTTTGCCGTCCACGCACCACTTTGCCTGATGGTTGCCTTCTTTTGCTGTCTGTCTCCATTGCCCGTGTACAGTGCTGTCTCCCTCCATCATCGCATTGCATTATTCTTGCACCCTTTTGCATCTTCGCTTTGATACACCTGATACTTCGTACAGCCGGCACACCTCCGACAGGATCTTATTGCTTCCAACCTTGAACCGTGCTTCCTGTTGAAACTGTACTGGACTTTGGCGCGCTATTCTGCACCTCTGCATTGTTCTGTCGCCCTCTTCTCGAGCCGATTTGTCGGAAAACTCGACTCACCTTCCAGCCGCTCTTCTGTCCACATGCTTGATTCCCTGCACTTACTGAGCCAGGCACGCTCGACATAGCCTTCAACGTTCTCAGGCACGTTCCGCTTCCTGATGTTTGGATAGTAGTACAGTATCGAAAATCATTACCATCGCCTGTCTGTTGGTCTCGTCCCTTATTCTGTCCTCGACGTCACTGATCAATCGGGATCCGATCTACTTTGGGGCCCGGCGCTACATATGGATTTATCGCTCCAAGCTGGTCTCTTTAGACGTCACTCATCGTGATAGCACCAAGTTAACGATCATCCTAACTCACAGCTATAAAAGCGCTTTGGATACCAGTTCATCATAGCTTGTCCCTATCTCAATGCTCTACCAAGGGAACGATCCAATTGATTAGGATCTGAACCCCCCGAAAGGATATGCCGGTCTGATTCTGCTTGGAGTTTGTTTTCCCTACTGTGGTTTCCTTCTACCTCGCTGCTCCCTCGAAGGGGCTGCTGCCCTTGGGTTTGCTTACCATCTTCTCATTATGGACGCTCGCTTGCCTTTGATATCCCCTGGATCGTCGGGTGCATCTAGTATGGAACAATCGCCTCAGGCTGTGGATATGCCTGGGCCTTTCCCCCGACCACAGGATCTCGCTGGCTTGACAACTATAGACATGAGCTTCAAGTATCCGCCGTCGGAAAACCGTATGAGGAGTTGGTACAGGAGCAATGACGGCCCTTGGATTCCCCCCGGTCTAGCCTCTATTCCAGATGATGGCCGGACCTCTGCCGTTGCTGGCGGCATGCCACCCCAGCCGATGGGCTTCCATGGCCAGTATCGGGAGAGTATAGTGCCCTCGGAATGCGATACTACACCAGGCGTTCTGCCGTCTGACTCCGGATACGGAAGCTATGTTGCTAAACATAGTGTTGCCAATGACTCAGTCTGTGATGACTTCGATCGAAACCAGGACGCCCAGAGTTTGGCTGGAAACATAAGCGAATTGCCATTCCATCCCTTCCATGGCCAAGACATGATGCAGAAAATTGGGGTGAATACAGGAATTTGGATATCGACGCCAGTGTCGGGTCCTGACCGCCAGTACCATATGGTAGAGCCACAGCTGATGTGCACAACCTGCGGTAAGACGGTGAAGACAAACTCTGAGCTCAAGTAAGGGCTTCTCAGTGTCCCTATCTGCGCAAGAAACGCCACTAACTGCCTGGGTACTAGAAAGCACCAGCAGCGACACACGAAACCACACAAGTGCGACGTGCCAGGTTGTACCCGTACTGAAGGATTCAGCACTGTCAACGACCTCGACCGACACAAGAGAAGCGTCCATCCCGATATAGATGCCGCAGGTAATCTTTTCATGTGTCCGCATGGCACTTGTGGAAATAAGGACAAAAAATGGCCACGAGCCGACAACTTCAAAGCCCATTTGAGGCGCGTTCACCGAAGAGAGACGATCCAAGACGAAGATCTGGAGCAATATGTGTACAAGTACGGAAACCTGCTGCTGCAACGGCTGACGTAGAGTGATACTAATTTCGACAGGCCAAGTCCTGCGCCACCCAATGCTGCTGGAACTATCGGTGGCAATAGCGCTGGTGATATGATCCAACCTGGATATCTCCCATCAAAGGACGCCATATCTCCAAATGGCTGGAACCCGATCTTTGATCTGACACAGGAGAATCAATTCAGGGACCAAACAAGGATCACTCTTCTGGAGGATCCTCATGTGCAGCAGCAGCCGGCGGACCAGATGTCGAAGTCCGGCGGTCCCGGCGCTTTACAGTCAACACGCGTGACACAGCTCCAACCACCGGACTCTCAGGAGAGCGGATCTGAATTGAAACAAATCCAGTACGTACCGGGAGGTGACCTGATAGGAGATATCGAGCATGGAACATTGGATCAAGCTGCCCCGGATCGTTACCGCAGGAACACTGAATCCGAGACGCCTTCGACTGTCAATATTGCAATAATGGATGGCAGAGATGACCAGTCAAGTGACGCTCAAGACATATCGAGTGGTCAGTCGTCTCATACATCAGAAGTTGGAGAGCAATCTGATGATGAAATCGTTGATTTGGAACCATTATCCGGTGTTTCTCCTTGCCCTCGCGGTCCCGTGGCTGCAAAAGGGGCATCCATAGAAGTGGATCTATCCGATCCAAGTGAAATAAGGAGACTCTTCGAGACTCTTTCAAGCAAAGGGCTTCTTGAGAAATATGGTGAAAAATATGGTCTCAAAAAAGAGGAGCCCGTTAACTTCGAAGACAGCAAGGCGGATTCTACGATCGGAGCCAGCCGGGATAGTACTTACCCTTGCCCTGCCCCTGGGTGCACCAAAACTTTCGTCCGGCGCTGCGAGCTGAAGTACGGGAACCCCTCTCCTCCTTTGCTATGGGTAATCTGACTGTATTCCAGGAAACATCAGAAGCGACATCTGAAGCCTTACGGTTGCACATACCCCGACTGCAACAAGAAGTTTGGCAGCAAGAACGACTGGAAGCGTCACGAGAACAGCCAGCATTTTGTGTTGGAATCCTGGAAATGTGCAGAGAGAGACTACCACGCCCCGGGTACCGGGATCTGTGGCGAGGTGCTTTACCGCCGTAAAGAATTCTGCGAACATCTAGCCACACGCCACTTAATCAAAGATCCAAGCGCCCTTGACATGAAGATAGAGTCGTGTCGCATCGGGCGCAATTGCGAGGCCCGCTTCTGGTGCGGCTTCTGCAATGCAATCATCGAAAACAGCGACAAGGGGCTCGCCGCCTGGACCGCGCGATTCAATCATATCGACGATCATTACACCGGCCGCAATGGCCAGGTCAAACAGGAGGTCAGCGAGTGGAAATACGCGGACCCGAACCAGAAGCGGCCACCATCGCCCGAGCCAGGCGACGACTCGAGCGACGCGGGATCCCCGTCATCGCGGCGTCCGCCCCCGCCTGAGGCCCCGGCCATCGTCCCTCCTCCAGCCTCCGATGCGTACAAAAGGCAGCGCGAGAGGCCAGCGAAGCCAAAGCGTAAGAGGGGTGGCGATGACGAGGGCTCGTCGTCGAAAAGATCAAGAAAATTAGCGGATCCCCAACTCCGATTTAGCTGCGTAAGATGAAATACCCCTGACAGCAGTGGGTTATCCATCGGCTGACTTTGAATTCCTATAGTGCCAATGTCAGGACACTATGCCCGAGACTAACAGGGAGTGCACGAACTTCCCCTGTCAGCACAGGATGTGCCCGGATTGTCGGGTGACCAGGTGATCCGTCCCGCGTGTTACGATTTCCCCTACGCTGTTGATCTTTTCCGTCATCTCTTTATCTCCTCTCTATCTCTCGTATGTGTGAGAGAGAGCAAACGAGCGATTGACTAACAATGTGTTGTTATTGTTATTGGTGTCATTATTATTTTGGTCTGCCTTGAGTGAACTCTGGCAATGGTGCATTTCGGTTCAACATATACCCGGAGTGAGCACCTGACGCACCGTCTGGAAGATGCTCCTTCTGGCCTGTATTTATATCATGATGATACTCCCTCGTCGGGCTAACTTAGAACATGACTTACGATGAGGCTCGACGTCTCATCGTTTTGAATAATACGATTTTCTCAAAAGAAACGCTCTCGGAAGTAAGTAAGCCTTGCGCAAAGCCGTAACCCACAGGTCGAAACCCCATGTGTTCTCTCATGTTGTACGTAGCTAGCTGATCGATGGCGTGATGGTTAGCCAGTCCCATCCTCATCCTTGGATTAGTAAGCCACTATCCGAATGGTCTCGGGAAAGGAAAAGAGTAAAGAAGGATAAAGAGTAGGTAGGGATTCTGTACATAGTAGGGCGATCATTAGCAAAAACCAGCACAAAGTAAGTTCAAGTCAGCAACCAGGTAGTAGTAGTAGGAGTAGTAGTAGTAGTAGTATGGGAAGCCCAGTAGGGTAGGTGACTTCAGGCAGGCAGGCAGGAAGGCAGGCAGGACTAGGTACCTAACCTAGTTAGGTAAATAGGTTGGTATTCATGCGAGAACATAACTTTCACATACATATATATACAAACCTAAGTACATGCATAACTACAGTAGTATAGATACCAGTGACCTTGTTTTTATCAAAAGCGACGGGGGAGGTAATAGGTAACTAAGTACGTAGGTATGTTTCGAGGATGTGGATCATTCTTCTTCTTCTTATTATTATTATTACTGTCGGGTTTTGTTTTTGTTCTTCACTCATAGCGATGTTTTATATTTCAATTCATCCCGTCCCAATATTCTTTTGCAATACGAGGAGGTTATCTATCTGTCTGCCCAGTCCCTGCGCATGGGAGTGGGTGTGGGTGTGAACATGGGCGTGGCAGTTGAGGTGGGCGTCGCTTGAGCGTCGCGTGGTAGTTACTTAATGCATCTACGTGAAGTACTGGTATGGTTCGTACAGGAGAGAGCAAGAGAGCGGGAGAGAGAGAGGGGGGGTTTCACGAAGTAGTTCAGGGGTATGGGGAACGCGGAGGAGAGGGGAAGGAGCTCGGGTGGGATGGGGTGTAGTTTGAGATCAATGAACGAATGACTGAATGGGAAGAGGGGATTAGCGCGCGTATCTTGGTTGTAAGTAAGTATGGTTTGTAGGATGGGGAAAAAAAAAAGGGGGGGGGGGGGGGGGGGGGGGGGGTGAACTGAGTATACGTAGACCAAGAATCTGCAATGAACTGGAAGGAGAGCTTGTCCATACATACATACATACATAGGGACGGCGTTCTGATCTGCTTTTTTTGGGGGGTAGGTATTGATATGGTCCTGGCGAGAGGTAGTACATCAGTGTTGTAAGGGTCATGGGAATTAGGAATAAAAGGGGGAAGGGGGAGGGGGTAGGGGACCGATTGGTACGTACGAATCTACAGGGGACGATCACGGCAGCAGCGGCGGCAGCGGCGTTGCTTGATGTGACGGGGGAGTGAGTGCGTTTCGTTCATTCACTGTTTGTTCATCTGTGGATCGGGTTTGCTTCATGAAACGTAGCGAGATTAGTACGTAAGGTCTCCGTCGTTGTTGTTTTTCCCTGAGTCTGGACTTCTGGATGGGGATCAATATTCTAATCTCATGCGTTTCTTTTCTAGGTGTCCAGGGCGGTCGGGTAGGACTACAGAGATCTACCTGTCAGTCCGTCCGTCTGTCGTTCTGTCTGTGGTGGTCATCTCGACGCCGACGATCGGGCTCAAAGGTGGTCTAAAGTACATAGGTACGCGCGGTATCTGTCCTCGCCTGTCTCGTCTTGCCTTTCTCTGTTACCTTGTCCCCGTTCCCTCGATCCACTTCTCTCATGCGCTGAGTAATAAAATTTCGCGTGAGTTCCCCGCGGCAATCATGCTACTTTGCCCTAGGGAACTATCTAGGACTTCCTCATGTGTGTGTGTGTGTGCGGTTGTATGTATGTTGGTTGAGATTGTTTCTATTTAAAGCACTGTCGAAGGTACCTTGCATGCTGGACGAAACGTCCGTAGGTAGATCGTTGCTCTACTACCAAGTAAAAAGAATAGGTCCTGTCGATTACTATGTGACCATAGGCGCAGACGATCTGGTTAATCCGCATGTATACACCTGTGAGAGGATATATATATTACACGTTTCACCGTTGCAGTGGCGACTGCGACGATGACGGTCGAACTAACCCATGGGTCGTGGCTCGTGGCTTTCGCGTTCTCTTCCAATCACCAGTCAAAATTTGTAGAGAACAGCGTCCTGAAGGTAAAGTATATGGAGCCAAGGACGTATGTTTCGCCCTACACGCATGCCGATGTGGTGATATGTACGAGATCAAAGGATACGGGGTTGCATTGCCACAATAGGGGCCTCCAGGGGATGCATCCACTTCCTGCACTGTAAACCCATTTACTTAAGGGACTTGGTAGTAGGCAGGTCTGGCTCTAGATGGTACGTCGCTGCAGATATGACGTGAACCTCACCTAGACGCGAAAGGCACTCATGTCGGCTGTAAGCAGGTACAGTACCTGCTTTGTTGACCCTCTGCTTACACCCACGTTGTTCCTGTGGAAGGGAGGCAAAATTGCACCAGCGTGGCGTTTCCCCCGGTCTTCTGCCTCAAAATGTACGAGACTGCGAGAGATGTATCGATTATGGCCGTTCCGTGGATGAGAAGATATTTTGATCTCCCAACGGCAGAGGCCCCCAGAATGGTTCGTTTACATAGAGTAAAAATATGAGGACGAGGGTCCTGGTATGAAGAATCCGGTAGATGGCTTGACCAGCCACCCCAGCGCTTAACAAGAACAGTAAATCCAGACTTGTCATTTCTTGTATCAATGAAAGCCGTGCGAGACTAGTACTGTCTCAAGACATGAGGAACCTAAGAGGCAGTTCATTCCAAACAGGAAATCTAGGACTTTAATCATATGGCGGGGATCCAGGCGGGAGATAAGGAGAGGTAGGGAGCTTAATATCACCAATCCATGTAAGTGACCAAAAAGGGATGGCCATGCTTTCGGTGCTCGTGATCCTACAGGCACTGGACACTGATGGTCAGGCCCTCCAGGGGTCCTCCAGGGGTTGGTTGATTTGGCGAGGTAGAGTAGGAAGCAGGGAAGCTGGCTGGAAACTGCCCGCGTGTGCTGTATCGGGGACGCTCTTCCGGTCAGAAGGTCAAAGACCAGAAAGACACGGGCCTGGTACTTGGGATCCTCATCATGCAGGCAGGATAGCCCTCAAGGGTTTCTACAGCGACAAGCTAAGAACCGGTTGTGGTCAGCTCCAAAAGCTTGTACGGCCCAAACGGCATATTATCCGCGCAGAGCTTCACTACTTCCATGCCGAACGATGGGGGAGTGTCAAAATGATGGCAAAGGGACACTCCGCTGCACCTTCAGACTTGGTGTTGTCTTGAGTTCCACTGCATGGTGGCCGATGTGACCGATATATATGGGGGAAGAGATGTATGTCAATTTCCCGAACAGTGACATGTTCGAGTATACTACCTGTGATCCCTGAGGAGACCCAGGAAAAGATAGATGTTAGGGTAGCCGTGAGAGTCATAGGTAGGGACTCTTCCAGTGAAGAAGCTCTCCACCAGAGACAAATCTCGGCGTCATGTGTCTGGAGCCCGGATCGCATCGAAGGCTTCATGGTGCAGATAGAAGAAACGGAAACCGAGTGACGGTCTACCTTGACACCGGGGATGTAAGGAATTCGGATCATCTACATTACCTAGTCAACAGTACCCCGTAACGTCGGATATATCTATCCATCTACATTCAGAACATGGGCTTCGAATCCAGATGACCAGCTAGAACAGGGGAGCTGTTTCATTGGGGAAGGTCGTATATCAGGTCGGACGATCGATAAACCTCAAGGCTTGGTCAACCATTGAAACTCAATGGTGCCTGATAGGACGAAGGTTGGTGGATCGGCAGACTGGAAAAGTGATACAGCAGCCGCTTAACGAGTCTCGTAGATGGTCGCCTATTTGCCACTGCCGCCATGATACTAGCCAATGGAGATGGGCACCGACGTCCCTTTCAGTCTCGCCAACACCCGCGGAGGGTATTTAGAGTGATTCGTTGGTCAGTCCCTGGATGGACGTATTTGATCCCAACCAGACTTTGCTTGAATGTAGTTGGCATGCAGTTGGCATTCAACCCCATGCCGGGGAGAAAACCGAGCGCTAAATCCCAGCTGCTAATTCCGGAAAAGAGCCTCAATGAAATTTTTTTCTTTCAAGTGTAGAATCTGCCGGTAAGATCTTCAGAGGATGCATATGGTCATCCTGGGGTCTCACGAAGAAGCGAGGCATGTAGATTTGCTGCTATTGTACAGCTGCATGAGTGCCTTTGTGCTACACACAGGTTCCTCTTAGAACCCAGGTGACCAATACACTGTACGCAAATCTTAGACGCATCCATGCAACAGGGTCTTCTCGAAGGATGTATATCCGCTTCTTAGAGTAGGGATTGGAGCCATGTGGGATGGGATGGCCCGGCTGTCTGAGCCACCTGCGAACACACATCCGTGCAACAGAAGCCATCGCGCTTGAAAGCTTTGCTTCGGGTTGAACAGGAGAGCTGCAAGAAGGATAGACGCAATGAAGACAGACAGACACTTGGGCATGACCAGCCACAGTGCTTCGGACCCGGGTGTTCTGCTTCACACGGAAAGATTTCGACGAGGCGTTGGGGTCCCAGAGATGGGAGGCTCAGCGTGCCGTAGCTGGGTGGTATCAGAAGACAAATTCAGACGAACGACGGTACCCAAGCTGCGGGTTGTAGTCATTTTTCTGCATGTTTGTTGTTTTAATGGGGCGGTGCTTCTGGGAAATAACCAATCAGGAATGTGAGCTCCTAGTGATTTTACTACGTTGGTGATCGAGTCCCCAATGTTCCTGACCAGATCAACAAAGGCCCCCATGCCCTTGACACTCATTCTGGATATTTATCCTGGCGATACGACCCCAGATATGTGGTGATATAGAGCTGGGGTTTGGCCAACAATAGGGTGGGTTGGGATAAAGGTTAATGCCCTGGATTGCCCCCAACCTTGGAAAGTAGGGGGCGGCTGGCGGGCAAACGGCAAACGGCAAACAATTGGAAGTTCCTAGGTATATACCAAGGCACATAGGTATTGGATGTAAGTAATTAGCAAGCATCGTGGCGTGATAAAACAAATGGCACCCGATAAGACCGTTGCGGCATGTCTATCCTGCGTAACGAGAATTCGGCTGCCAATTCACGGTGGCATTGGCGATATAGAAAGACGGCGGGCAAGGTGATGATGGTCTGATCAATAGGTTGCCCGAGGCATCCTTAGGAGAGCTAGCGTAGCAGAATGAGACGGCAGCAGTTGTTGGATTGTCCTACCCTGCGCCGTGGTCCACGGCTGTAGTTCGGGTTGCCTTACTCCTACCTACCTAGGTACCTGGGTACTTGATCAGCTTAATCAGGCTAGGTACTTAATACACCTAGAATAAGTAGGACAACGACAACCTTGGCCAAGAGTGTACGCAAGTCGTCTACAGGGCCTTCGATATAAGATGCCGGGTGGGCCTGAAAGGTGCTGGTTGCCTTGTTTTCTTGGTGCGACCTGGCAGATAGGGTCATTACCTCATTCACGCTCGGTGAAGGCACAGTTGCATATATCCGATTTGAACAATTGAGGGTAAGGACATCGCCTGGGCATGAAGGGGATTGAGATTTCTAAAAACCAAATGACAAGAAAAGGCCGTCAAGAATGCAGGTGTGACTAGAAAGGCAAAAGTGGACTGCGCAGATATAATAGATAGTCCTATTCTGGCTTAGCTCTCATGTCTTTAATAACCTAACCTACATAGGTACCTAAGTAGGTATATACTCCATATGGGCACTCAAGTACCTACCTAGGTATCTAACTCCTACCCGAACCTAGTCTTGTTTATTATCTATTGTTTTTGACCTTTGGCGATAGTAGCTTGCGAATTCGGCCCCAGTTACTTCAGACCTATAATATTGGATGATGGATAATATGTATAGTTATTATAGACATTGGCTTATTAGACATGCATTATCTTTTCCTCTCTCTTTCCGCCGTCCTCCTCAAGGTCTCACAAGTGATCAAGATACGCGCGCTTGTTTTCCATGTTACTGCGGAGCACAGTACTCCATACTTCGTAATCGCCGCTCACTTCGTTTGCCCCCCCTCCCCCCGCGTCTCCCCTCAACCAACCAGGGTGCCGGAATTCTGTGATCTCTAGGACTGGAGTCTGTGAATAGCCTGCAGTCTAACCAACCTTAGGAGATAACAAGTACGAAGTACGTGATTATCAATTGACATATTGGGTATTTATTTCACACCCCAGACTGGCAGACTTTTAACCGCCAGGAAAAGCCCCCACCGCCTCCCCAGCTGTCTATCTATCACCAACACAAAGTCCCGAACGGCTGGTACCGATATGGAATTCATCTCAAGAGTGGCCAGGAGACTTGCCGATGTGGCTGTACTATGTATGTATGGACCATGGTAGGTGGTCCAGTTGGCGAACAAACTCCCAGGCAGCCAGGCAGCCAGGCAACTAGGGTAACTCCCGTTATTCGTTATGTTGGTATCACTCAGTACCCCAGGAAGCAACCTTGAAGTATGTCACGATTACGTGCTCACAGATTTACCGACAATTGGAGAATGGTCTTATGTTTCGGGTACTTTCCGTCTGCCCGTTTCCCTTGTCCTAATAGTCGGGTCCTTGTTGTCCACGGTGGCCGTGAGTTGGCGGTCAGCCAGGGTGCCATTGTTGCTTATTGCTCCCACCCGCTGTGGGGGTTCGGATCATAGGCATTGGGTCGCTAAATGTCCATACCATACCATACCGAAATAATGTAGGTATGTCCTCTGACTGGTCTACATTCGAAGCCAGACCCTCGTAGAACACAGCTAACCCGGGCGAGCCCTTCTGGATGTTCTTCTTCATCCCAAGTCGTCAATCAAGCACGCTGGCACGGTCGCTAGGGGGGCAGCCAACAGATGCAGTATCAATCAATTCGCATTGAAGCAAGCGGGTTCGAACACGCGGTATCTCACCAATGATACACCACTTATCTGCCTCCGTGTCGATGGTGGCATTAAGTGTCGCGCCAGTTTGTCTGCCTCACGTCTTCAGGCAAGCAAACGCCCAGCGTGCTTACGCTACAGTAGGAGTATCCCGCATTCCAACGACACCTCTTTTCCATCTTTCCATCTTTTCGTGACACCTACCTACCTACCTAGGTACGTAGGTTAATAGGTTTCCTAACATATTCACATCTCCTCTTGTGAACTGTATTATAATCTAGTATCGACCAAGACTATCACCGTTCGAAGGAGCTCATATATTTGTGTCCTCCAGAAATGGTGGCTTACTTATCCATCATCGTCTTCTTACTCTGGAGAAGCCGACAGCAGACAAACCTAGCTCATAGGGTCAGGCGAACTGTACATCGTTTTGCGCTGGGTCGCGAACCATGTTGGAGTTCACAGCCCCTCTGACGATGAGTGAAGAATGGTTCGCGCCCTTCCATACCTAGTAAGTAGACGCCGACGTACTTGGTACTTGCCCGCGGTTGGTGCTACCAGACGTCTGAGCTCTCTTTTGACGGCCAACACCGCAGGGGATGGCCGTCGTGCATGTACACAAGGTACACCATATCCTTGCTGAGTACCTAGACCCCCCCCCATACTTATTACCCATCATAGCCCTAGCCGCCTGCTGCTCAGGGATTCGAGGGGAACTGTGGATTCCAAGCCACAAATACCCACTCCCGAAGTCACGACTTCACAGCAACCCCCGGCAAACAAAGATACGAGAGTACTTAGCAGCTCAAGTACGTATCTTCTTGAGGCTCCGTGTGGGTCCTCCTCTGTTTTCCCTCCTCCTTTACTCGTCTTCCTCTTGCTGCTCTTCGTGTGCTTCTCACGCTCTTCCAACCCTCCAGATCGCCCAGCAGCAGCCCGTCTAGCAGCCCATCTGTCACCCCAGACCCCAGGCCGTACGTAGTAAATCATAGAAATTGATCTAGTTCACACCATTTCGTCCATGTCCTCCCGCGCTGCTTTTGAACTAATGTGCTTCCAATACCTTGCTTCGCCCCCTTGCTGCCTGCCCTGCCCATCGTCTTCCCCATGTTCTTACACAGAATCTAGTGGACTTTATACAACCAGGAGCGCACATTCATCCATGTTGCCGTACTCCCATGTCTATATATCACCATCCGCCCCCCTCTTGATCATTATCCGGAGCTTTGCTTTGCCTCAGGTACAATCCAAAGTTGGATCTGACTTATACCCTGCACTGCTAGGTAGTCTCACTCAATTTCTTCTTCCTCACCTCGTTGCTCTACATTCTGGAGCCCGAGTTGCCTACTTCCACATATTGGATTATTCGGCCCTGCTCGCTCCAAGGTTGTGAAAAGTTCTCTGGTCAACCATGGGTTATCCTCAATTCCAATACGCAGAGTCCATTGACTATCAGACATACATCGGAAGCCCAACTTTGGACCTGTCCGTGGGGACCATGATCGATTCAGACCTCAAACGTACCTCGTCACCGCCGCATGTTGTTGCTCGCTTTAGTCCACCACAACTTCACCGTTTCCTTACTGATGACAAGTCCTCATTCTTTACAGCTCCGGTTGTTGAACCTGTACTTCCGGGCCCTGTCCTGCCTTCCTCACTCCTTCATCGCGGAAACTCGCCATCCTTCTCTCACTCGTCATCCACATGCAGCAGTGCCCTCAGTCCAGCCAGAGAAAGTGATTTCTATCAGCCTCATTCCCCACCGTCCCCCACCGATGCAGCACCCACGTCCGCATATATCAACCAGCATGACTCCTATGGCTACCGCAGTCACCTTTACGAGTTCACTGGACTGGGTACCGAGGCCTGTGTTAAGCCAATGGATGTCAACCCCTACCAAGAGACACCCCAAGGTTACTACGATGATCAATGCCCACTCTCAAGTTTTAGGAGCTACAGTATGTCAAGCGATGGCAGTATCGTCAATGCCGAGAAGCACATACCTTGCGATCAACTCCACATGCCTCGACAGATGAGCCCTGAGAGCTTCTCTGTCGCGGACATCAAGGAAGAGATCTGCGTTCCCGATGCCCGTGGCACTCGCCCGCCTTTCGACCAAGACATCGAGTCCGTATCCGGAGAGGAGATCGATCCGCCCACCCTCAAGTACGAAGCCGAAGACGAAGAGTATATCCCCGACAGGAAGCAAAAACGCGCCACCCCGAGCCCTTCCCGTAGCGGGAAGGGTCGCAAACGCCCGGGTTCCGCATCACCTGTGGTGGACGTGAAACGAGTCAAGGTAGAGGATGTTGACTCTGTTGTCAAGGGCCGAATCACCAAGCCAGCACTCCCAGGCACGAAAGGAAGTTTTGCTTGTCCCCAATGCCCCAACTCCAAAATTGCGTTCAAAGATGAACATGGACTTGAAAACCATATCAAAAAACAGCACACTCGACCTTTTACCTGCATCTTCGACTTCGCTGGTTGCCATTCAACCTTCGCTAGCAAGAATGAATGGAAGAGGCATTGTGCCTCGCAGCACCTCATACTGAACTACTGGGTCTGCCAGGAAGAACAGTGCGCCAAAGTGTCAAACTCGCCGCATTCACCGAGCAGAGCTACATCTTCCCGTAATCGCGGAAACGCATCTCGTCTACAGCACCGCCAATGCCCGTCGAATCTCCCTGATGGAACCATATTCAACCGCAAGGATCTCTACACCCAACATCTACGTCGCATGCATGCCCCTTCCAGCTTGAAGAAGCAGGGCAAGCAGAAGAAAGGGCTCCCTAACTGGGAAGAGCGTGAGCGTACCTACCAGGAAGAAGCCTTGAGGACCAGGTGTCATCTCCCCAATCACATGCAATGCCCCGCGGCCAATTGCAATCATCGATTCGACGGCAAGAATGCCTGGGATGACCGGATGGAACACGTAGCCAAACACCTGGAGAGGGCTTCGGCGGGCTCAGAACCCCTAATCAAGTTTGGCGGGGACGGCGATAGGACGCTCATGGACTGGGCGACGTCCCCTGATGTGTCCATCATCCGAAAAACGGAGAATGGACAGTGGGAGCTTCAGAACCCCCTGAAAGCCAGGCCGGTGGCGAGAAGGTCGATGCCGGTGATTGAGGACGAAGACATGGATGCCGAGGGCGAGGACGAGTGATGGCGTGCCACAGTTTACACTACTCTGGTCTCGCCTAGGCTTTTCGTGCCTCTTAGACGCGGCATGTGGTCCTATCTTTCAGCTTCGTGGACATTGTTTCGTTCATCCTTTTGCTAGATCTCATGAATCATCCGCGTATATAGTACCTTGCAATGGTCATGGAGACCGGATCTATGAGCTAGGCACGAGATGGAAAGTTGGCAGAAGTGCCTGTATGGATAGGAAGGGGTTTCACGATTGTCATGATTAGACGTTGAACTAACCAGTTCCCCCCAAAAATATACTCAGTCAATATACCCATAGTCTCATTCCCACCGCACATTTCCTATATTTTCCCACCTTGCGTGGCGGTTTACATTCGTGGTTTTAGAGGCTGTAGACATCTCTGAGAAGTGAATATTGTGAAGGACTTTACGCGCGTCCTCGTACCAGGCTCACTGGCTCGCTCTACTTACACCTTCTAGTTTGAGTCGTTTGCAAGCTGGGGTCTCCTAGAAATGCATCTGCGCTCCCTGTTTGTTCACGATCTGCGCCACGACAACGATATAGAAAATGCACAGGACCCAATGTAGAAACACCCCGAAGCGAACTCGAAAAAGAAAAGGCTTAGCCAGCCCCCCCCCCCCCCCCCCCCCCCCCCTCTTCTCGAAGAGAACGCGTAGCCCGGGGGATTTTTGGAGAAGTAGACTAGAGAGCAACATTGTGGCAGTGGTTTCTTACCCCAACCGCCGACATCGATCACCTGGGAACTCACTGCATATGGTGATCTCGGACCGGCTGTATATTGTGATAAGTTGCGTGGTAGAGTTACAGTGATACCCCGCTAAGGGGGGGGACATCTGTTCCCACCCCCCCCACGGTTGAGATCACCAGTCTACCTAATAAGTAGGTACTTACATGCTATTATCTCCTCCTCCTCCGCAGCAACACCTCGACTGGACTTTTTTACACGCACGCACACTCACTCACACCGCGGTGCCTTTCCGCCGTTTTCCGGTTTCTATTTTTACTTTTGGTATCTGATCGGCATGCACTCCTGACGTAGGTAGCACATCGTAAAACTGGTTCTAATGTCTGGGACATGAGAGGAACCCCGGAATCGTACGTTGATCCATACACACGGGACACATACCTATATACCTACATACAGCTTTTGCAGACTTTTTTCTTTTCTTTTTTCTTCCCCCTCGAAAGGACCCATGCTAAATACTTAACCCTACCAGCAGTACTAGGTTAGCACTACCACACATCCACATCGGACGAGCTGGTTCTATTTGGGGGAGAAGAACTGACCGGGCCAGGATGGATGGTTGGCCCGCCCCTTCGCTTGGGGTCCAATTGCCATCGATGCAGGATTATTAATAAGTCTCTTTTTGATATGAATCTCTCATTGCCTATCGCCCGTGCTGTGCAGGGGCAAAAAAAAAAAAGACCATCTGAGCAGCGCCGTCGCTTCGCCGGTTTATTACACTGCACCGCGACGAATGGTAGGTACCCTGCTGCTGCTGCTG
Source organism: Xylariomycetidae sp. FL2044 (assembly GCA_022376275.1). Lineage (NCBI taxonomy): Eukaryota > Fungi > Ascomycota > Sordariomycetes > Xylariomycetidae sp. FL2044. Next base: position 296,502 of record JAJNOH010000017.1, read on the forward strand.
CTGCTGCCGGGCCAATCATGGACTTTCGCTGGCCTTTATACGTGCGACTCAGTCTTGTGACCAAAGGAAAAAAAAAGATATGTACTAGATGATACTCCGGAGTACGTCTCAAGAGGCAAGGATAAGGCCCATCTAATGTCACTCACTAGATGAAGCTGCTCGATCCTCCCAGGTGATCTCTCTCAACGGGAAATCTGGCGTTCCCCTGCCCATCAGGCCAAGCTTAAGCATACTTACTTATCAGTCGAGGCCTCTGCTTTTTTTTTTTTCCCCGGACACAGAGCCTCCCCGGTCTGGTCCGATATCCACCGCTGAGGTCGCGCCTTCGTCCAATCTATCTATCTATCTATCGCGTGCCGCCGCTCTCGAAAGGGAGCTGAACGACATCGAGCCCTAACTAACACTTAAGCTTCGAGCCGTCCGTCGATACCTCTCGTAAGGGTCGGTAAGTCAGTCAGTCAGTCAGTCAGGGGGGGCCTCGAGACTACCTAGATAACCTAGCACCTCAGACAGACGAAGTCCCCCCTGAGCTGAAATTCCTCTGCAGTTTCCCCCAAAAAAAAAGCCAGGTGCTGGCCACCCGGGGACTGACCAGGCGTCCATGCTCTCTCTCTCTCTCTCTCTGTCCGCATCAATCAGCGAGAGGCGTTGAGCGGAATCTATGAGCACTCATGGATTCTTACTGCTGCTGCTTCTGGACAAAACCCCTTTTCGCTTGCCCTCCCCACCCAGAGCCCATACTGCATGCGGTACGGCGGGAGACCTGGGGTGAAGAAGTCCGTGGATAGGTAGCTTCGCCGCAGAGAAGCTTCTCGTCTGATGTAGATAGTCTTTTCCTGAGAAAAGGGACCAAGTAAGACTTGGAGGGCAAGACAGCACTAGTTCTTCGTATAGCCTACCCCCCCCCCCCCCCCCCCCCTCTCTCTTTTTTTCGCTGGCCATGATGGACTTCTGTCCCCTGCCCTTGATGGCGGTTGCCTGCGCCGTGTTTCTCGGGTCATTCAAGACGCCGCCGATGGGGGTGAACTCCATCTCCTTGACTTCAAGCCCTCAGGTCAACATTCCCGAAATGATGTAGTTTTTTTCCCTCCCAATATACCAGCAGGTTCTTCTGGGTGCCAGACAGCTTTTGGAATATAAGCAATATCTCAATGTAGCTAGGTTACTCATCGTCGTCTATTCGACCCGCACATTTCAGGAGTTGACCTATCTACATACAGTCAGTCAGTCAGTCAGGTAGCTCTACCGTAACGGAGAAAAGTAGACAGAAAACGAGAAGTAAACCTGACAGAATTGGAATCACCCCTCCCTCACTATCTGACGATCGAAACACACATAAAGCATACAGGGCATAAAACGCCCCCATCGACCGACAGCTGTCTCTACGAGAACTACTTTACTAACTAACTACGACTGGCTATATACTGCATATTATCCACCATAGAAAACCTCACATTCGATATTCAACCCCCCGCCGTCCGAAGGACGGGAGGTTTCGCAGCTCCGCCGCACGCGCCACCACCGGTGACATGTGTTAGGGGGTTGCTGGATCCGAAACTCCGGTCCCTTGTGCTACCAGTCCGGTCAGGGTGCCCTCTTTCTGTCGTCATCATCTTTGCTGGGCCATCTGGGAGGAGACGAATTTCGGCGTGCCCATGATCATCCTAGTCCAGTCAGCAATGCTCCGTACACAGAAGTAGCAGCAGGAGGAGCAGGGGAGGGGACGCGGTGCCGAAGCGCTGGGATAGAGGTAGTGGCCAGCGGGGCGGGGGGGAGGGGGTGCACAATGCGGTGGCGCCCTTGCCGGAAGTGTCGCCCGGGTGGATCTCGGTCTAGGTTGCCAGGCCGCGGGTGAAGACCTGGTTGCGTTTGAGAGGTCCACTGAGAGGGGATGAGAGGGGATGGGATGGGATGGGATGGGTGTGTCCGGTCTGTTACAGTTGGATATTGAGTTGGTCCTTCGGGGGAGTGCGCGGTGTCACTCACGGGGCATATGTAGCTTAGTCCCCAATGCTATTAGGCGACGATGCGAAAGAGTTTCTCTTCACAGCTTCTCAGGGGTGTCTTCTTCAGTGTCTGTGCTATTCTGCCACATTCTGTTTACCTAGCGAGGGCGCGATATGCTCTCGCGCGAGGTGGAGGTTGGGTTCAAGGTTTATGACCGCGAGTGAGTATATGAATTATGACCGCTGCCCGGGAAACCATAGGATAGGGACGGGGCGGAGTGCGGTGAAGTAGGAGGAGGTGGTTTGCGGAACAAGAAATGATGAAAGATTTGCCAGTATCTGATCACGTCCTGCGACAAGACTGTAGCCCCTGCCCCTGAGAACGGTCCCATCCGTCGTGTAAAGCATAGATGAGCTTGTACACCAGTGGCAAATCCTCTTTCGGACTGAAAGGGCTGAGATAAATACGACAAGACGACTCATCACATCCCGCATCGACATGACTTATATTACTACCCACCAAGCTCAGACTCGTGCGTCGCGCGGCGGCGTACTGTTTTTTCTCGGTGGGCCGTCGTTTCAAGAGAGAGAGAAGAAGAAAAAGGGACAAAGAAAATCGGCAATTGCGTGGCTGGATAGCCGAGTGATACAGAGAAGAGGGAACAACATTTTTTTTCCTGCTTTGCACGACAGATGGATGGATGGATGCAAGCAACCACCCGCTATTTCTTTTTATCTGTCATTCCTTACGCACCTGCTTTGCATTTCTCACCTGCCTACACAAGTACCTACCAACCTATCATCACCCCGCAGCATGCAAAGGGGGCTTCTCGTACTTGACCCCTGATTCCCTCAAGGCGCCCTTTGCTTTCAAAGATCCGAGGACCCTGTCGTGGAGGTGTTGGGGGTGGTCTCAAAGACATTGACCAGAAGGTTCTGTTGCGCTAACTGGCTTTTCGTGTGGAAAGTCAGAGAGACATTTTCTTACCATCGAGGATCGCACCACGGGGCTCGCTAGGTTAAGAACCTGTTTACTGAGCCCAGGCAGGAAAGACCTGCTAAGAATATACTCGTACGGGCGATCGCGAGGATAAGTGGAAGTTATGGCTCCTCTACCGGTATTAGTAGGGTCGAAGGTATGGGGAATACTGAATATGGGAACTGTTGGTAAGTTATGTGTGCTCTGTTTGCTCCACTCGTTTTGGTCGAGTCTTTCTCGAGGCTCGTTTTCCCCCTTGTTTTTCGCGGTAGTCAACGCTGACACGGTCGTACAAGAGCGAATCGACTTCAGACAGCCGGAAGCCGCGATCGCGGATGACAAGGGGGGAATTACGGCCACAGTGACCACAGCAGCGGTAACGGTAGCATCTCCCCTATGGCTGAGAGGAGGGGAAGGAGGAGATAGCTATAGCATGGCACCTCTCTCGATCTCGACTACACTATCAACCACAGCAGCAGCGACTTCGCCACTATCACCAACATCATCGACGGCGGACAACCAGCTGGCAGCGTCTGATGGTACCACTACTCCCTCACCATCTCCTCTCAGCAGCGGCGAGATTACGGGGATCACACTGGCCGTCGTGCTCGGGATCTGCGTCATGGTGCTCGTGTTCTACATCCGGCTGACGCGCGGCGCGGCGCGGGAGCGCGAGAGGGCGGCCGAGGAGTTGCGGCTCGAGAAGGTGGAGCAGAAGTACCTGGCGCGCCCGGCGCCCGGGAGCGAGGAATCATTCATGTCCGACAGCGGTGGGGTTGGCAAGGAAAAAGATAACGACGGGCAGATGAAGGAGACGGAGGGGGACAGGGGGAGAACAGTGAAGAGGAAGAAGGATGATAAGGGGAAAGGTGATGCAAAAGAAGAAGAAGAAGGCGCGCAGCCGAGCAGACGGTACGTGATGGAGGATAAGAAAGCAAAGGCAAAGGCAAAGGCTAAGGGCAAGGGCAAAGATGGGGACCCCGAGTCCGAGAGCGGCCCTTCGAGGAAAACGAAAGAATCCCACGCTGAGGAGAGACCGAACGGGCCGAGACGGCAACCGGAGAAAAAGAAGAAGAAGAAGAAGGCGGAGAAGAACAAACAACATCTGATCATGCTCCCGCTCGGGCCGAATCCTTATCCCGCCCGGCCCTTTCACTCCGAGGAAACGATGGCGCGGATGTTGCAGTGTCAGGAGATGGGCGGGCTTGTCGGTCAGGACCCTCCTCCTCACCCTCCTCCTCCTCCTCCCCCTACTTCTGCTTCTGCAGTTAAACCCGCCTCTTCTCCATCTTCTCATTATCCATCTAAATACGCTTCTTCCTCCTCTGCCCCCCAGCCTCCTCCCGCAACTGCTGGGACGGCCACTGCTGCCATACCCAAACCAATTCCTATCACTACGGCCACTGCCCCTTTTCCTGGCTCATCAGCCGCTGCCACTGCTACAGCCGCTGCTACTGCTACTGCCACTGCTACTGCTGCTGCTACTGCGCCGCGTCAAGATAACGGCAGGCAACAGAAGGATAGGACGAGACGCGTCAGGCTGGATGTGTCGGCAGCGGCGCCGGTTCCGGGACCCAGGGAGAGCTCGCTTGGACGACAGAGCGCGCTGGCGGGGGACCCGGGGTTCGCGTACCTGAACGAGAGACGGGCTGCGCGGGAGGCGAGGGCGAGGGCGGAGGACGGGGAGGGTGCCGGGGGGTTGCGGCGTAGCGGTACGGTGGGTGGGAGGAAAGGAGGCGTAGGTGGTGGGGATGTGGACAAGGGGAGAGGGAAGGGGAAAGGGGTGGAAGTGCCGCGGTAAATGGGGTGTGGTCGTGAGCCGCGGCGCGATGGCGCTTTTGTAAATAATATAAAGGGGGCTGGCTACCTAGGTAGTTAGCATAGTCTACTCTTCGCGCGGGTGGAAAGGAAGGGGGGCTGAGGTGGAAGGATGATGATGATGGTCGTTGAGCTAATAAGTAATATGTGATTCGTTTATCTCGTCGATGCTGTATCTGTCAGGAAGTGAATAAATGAGAGTGCTGTGTCAAGATTAATTATCTGTTAAGATTCTCGCAAATCATGTTGCGTCTTCTACGTTTCGACTGAGTGCGAATGAAGTGTTTATCTTGAAGATGAACTTGAAAGTGAGGTTTGTTTGACATAAGCTGGTCATGATTATCTGAGAGAGTAATGGTAATGGTAAACAATATATCGACTCATCAGGCATGGGTATGAGGAGAGGCTAAATATCTCGTTCTGCCCTAATAAGACAGACAATTGTTGGTCATCTAGACTAGGAGATACTCAAGTTCTGGTCTCATTGGATACCACCTTGATTCAGAACTGTTTCTCTGGTGTTGACGACGGGTATGGGTGTAATTGTAAATATATATCGATAGTGGAGCTCCGTGTAAACGTAGAGCGTAGCCCCTGAAAATATTACGATAGCACGCTGGCACGGACGTTACTGGCAATTGAGTTCCAGCGGTTGCTCTAGACGGCCCCGCCCGGTCCACTGCAGCTCGTAATCAGTCCAGGGCTGCAGAGGAACTTCCTCCAGGCTACTTACGACATCATCAGTGATCACCGGCTTACAGCTGAAGCTCAGCCCCAATTCCACTTCGGCGGCGATGCAACCCGCATCTTGTTCCTCACCATAAGCTGACAGATAATCAATTTGAATGTCTGACGGCTTCTGAATCCAAGGCCTCTCATTCCTGCTCCCCAATTGAATGTTCCATGATCTCGAATCCATTGTTTGATCGTATCTTGCTTATGTGCATCCTCCCCGGCCGTATCACAAAGAGGGATCAACGCTGCTGTCTCCCCTCAACTCTACGTCACATCTGCTGAGAGATTCCGACCTTGGAACAAAGAAAGACCAAGAGAAGGGACCCGCCCGACCTCTCTCTTCAGCGACATACATCACCACTTCTTTACAGACGCCCAGCTGACGAGTTTTCGGTGTGAACGAGTCTCTCTTCGTTGTGAACCAAACTCCCGGACCGATTTACTGAAAGTCATCTCCCCATCGTCAGCCTGTCATAATGGAATCCTTCCAGAAACTCAAACGCCGGGGAACCGACCTGCTCAACTCACTGCCCCAGAACATGCCTTCTATGCCGCATATGCCACAGGTGCAAATGCCTTCTATGCCTCGCCTTGGAGCCGGAGCCGGAGCTGGAGCCGGTCCGGCCATGAAGGGGACCTGGCAACATGTTCAACTGCCCGCCCTACCACGATCCTCCCACTCGCTCGACATCGTCGCCGGGAACGCGTATATCTTTGGTGGAGAAGCTGAGCCCGGAAAGCCCGTCGATAATGACATGCACATCGTCGTCCTGCCCTCTAACAGTGCCTCCGCCGACTACTACGCCGTGAAAGCCAAGCCCACTTCCAAGGTCCAATTAGCCGAGGACAAGCCCGCAACCATTACCGAAGAAGACGAAACGACCGCTGAGCTGCAAGACCCCTTAACAGAAGTCCCTCTCGAACCAGCTGCAGCCGAGCCACCCACCATTCCCGAACCTCCTCCCTCAACAACGACCGAAAAGGGCAAGGCCGTAGATATCGCCCTCCCCGAGGTCCCGAGTGCCCGCTTCGGCCACGCATCCGCCGTTATTGGTACGAGGATCTTCGTCTTCGGGGGCCGGACCGCCACCTCGGAGGCGATCGAGGAGAAGGGGAGAGTGTGGGTGTTCGAAACCAAGACGCACACCTGGTCGTACCTGGACCCCTATCACGATAGCCCGATCCCGCCTGCGCGCAGCGACTTCGCCGCCGTGGCGATCGACAAGCCGCGCGATTTCTCCATCAAGCCGCTCCGGCGCACCTCAAGCTGGAAAGAGTGGGCGGAGGGCGACTCGGCCGCGGTCGGGATCCCACAGCGGCCTATCGCCGGGTCGGTGGCCGAGAGGGCGACAGACGAGGAGGAGGCCGGGTTCGGCACGCTGATCATCCACGGCGGCTGCCTGGCCGACGGCAGCCGCGCCGCCGACGTCTGGGCCTTCGACGTGCGCAGCTGCACCTGGAAGCAGCTCCCGGCGGCGCCCAAGCCGGCCCGCGCCGGCGCCTGCCTCGCCGTGGCCAAGTCGCGGCTGTACCGGTTCGGCGGCTCGGATGACAACGGCCGGGGGGAGGCGCTGGGCGGGCAGCTGGACGTGCTGGACCTGGGGCTGGACGAGTTCGACGACCGCGTCTCGCGGGGCGAGATCGGCGTCTTCGCCCGCGGCGACTGGCATAGCCTGTACCCGCCCGTCACCAACGAGCCGCGCGAGGGCGAGACGGCCAAGCTCGTCGAGACGGAGCCCTGGCCCGCGCCCCGCACCGCCGCTGCCATGCAGCTGGTGCTCGGCGGCGGCGGCCGGGAGTACCTGGTCCTGATGCTAGGCGAGGCTTCTTCTTCTTCGCCTTCCTCCCCCCCTTCCTCCTCCACTACCTACCACAGCGACGTCTGGGCCTTCCAGCTGCCGCCCCTCGGCATGACAGCCGCCAGCCTGACTGACGCCATGCTCCAGGCCGTCGGCCGCCGGACAGGCGAGGGCCGCTGGACCCCCGTGGCTGCGGCCCCTTACGACGACGAGGCCGACGCCGACGTGCGGGGTCCCGGACCTCGGGGCCGGGTGGCCGCCGCGCCCCTGGGCGACATCGAGGAGAGCGGCGTGCTGGTCCTCGGGGGCGTGGGCGAGAAGGGTGCGAGGCTGGGGGATGCTTGGATTTTCAGGCTGGGGTGAGCGAGGGAGCGAGGGAGTGAAGGGGTCAGTCAGTGAGTGCTAGAGCTTAGTCCAGTTGGAGGTTCCTTGTAGAGAAGAGGGAGGGGAAGGAAAAGAGTATGAGACCAAACCAGCCAGCCTAAGCGAAGTCGTGAAATTTCTCCTCTTTTTCCTCTTTTCTTTCCGTGTGGTCCATATTCCCGCGATCTAGGTATCTATTCACAACTCGGAAAAAGATAAACGAAATGGGGGTCGGGCCTGGGCAAAAAAAAAAGGGGGGGGGGGCGGAAGAAGAATATATATCTCTTCAGTGTTCAAAGTCAGACAGACAAAGACGGCGCTTTTTTCCATTTTCGTTTTCGTTTCTTGTCAGCATGCACTCTGGTAGTTGGTGGTTAGTGTAAGAAAGACTCAGTAAGTACTTGTAAGTCTCATCTCATGTACATGAATGAATGATGAGATGATGACGACGGACAAACAAACAATTAATTACCTGCCCAATTAGTTTCAAGGTTTGAAGGCAACGACTTGTTAACCAGTTCCAATGCTTAGGTACCTAGGACTATCCATGTAGTTATGACGGTTTGGCGTAGGTATCTAGGTGCCGAGTACAAGAGCAAAGGGGGGGGGGGGGGGGGGGGGGGAGGGAGAAAAGAACAAAAAGAGAGAAAAGAAAAGGGGACAGAAACCCAGGATTTGAATATGAGGACTACCTAAGTTTTTGAGATTGGACTCGAGGTGAGGTGAGGTGAGGTGAGGTGAGATTAGGAGCCAAGAAATATATATCAAGTGAGAAAGAAAGAATATGGGGAGTTGAGGAGATATAGGTAGATATAGATAGATAGATGTTCGATGCAGGTAAACCAAGTAGGTTAAAAGAAAAGAAACGAAAAGCAAAAGCAAAGGAAAAGGAAAAGACAAAAGAATATCTTGAATAAGGCGTATCTGCACCAACCTGCCTGCCCGTAGATATGTGACGAGAATGTGATATAGTCTATATACTAGGTTACAGGTGTAGTGGAAGACATGTCATGCGCAGAGGAACTCCTAGGGGCATAGAACATGATTCTCATCTGGATTCGATTGTCCGTTCACCTTGGGTGGTGAAGTCACACCTCTTCCTCTCAAAGTAAATGTTGATACGGTACACTTTTATCGTCTCTTTAGGTTGTTTATGTATACAACAAGGCATTGATTGCCTGCCTGCCTGTCTGCCTGCCTGCCTGTCCGGAGCTGGCTTCGACTTTGTCTATCACGGTCTCTATGCCCACTTAGGATTGCTCTCTGTCATCTGCCTCGCTCTGCATCCTCTCTCCTGACTCTCCTCTCTTCTCTCCTCGTCTCACATCGTAATCTCTGCTTCTTTTTAACCCCCTCCCGACCCATCACAGATCCGACCGCGTAGTCTCGGGGCCCCAGGGCTCACTCTTCAAGTTGGTCAGGCCTGCGCTGTTCTCGCAGGTCTGACGACCGCTCAGGGGGCCCGGAGTAGGGACCTTCTTGGCGGCCGAGGCTGAGGTCGCGGTGGCGCTCTCCTTCAGGGCGGTCAGGAGCTGCTTGGTCGTCTCGGGCGTCAGGTCCTCGTAGTAGTCATCGTTGATCTGGACCATGGGCGCGTTCACGCATGCGCCCAGACACTCAACCTCGACGAAGGTGAACAGGCCGTCGGCCGTCGTCTCACCCTGCTTGATGCCCAGCTCCTCCTTGATCGTCTTGACGATGACGTCGCTCCCGCAGCCGCCTAATTGGCAGGGGGTCTGGTTTGGGGGCACAGATGAGTTAGCCAGGCTTACGGGAAACAGGGCTATTTTGTGGACCACGGAGGCGAAGGGGCTATGGTAGGGTGGAATGGGATAGAGGGACTCAGCGAGTGCGAGATACAGTTATGCCGGTGATCTCATGTCGCGAGAAGCCCTCATCACTGGCCTTTGAAACGCCTCTTCTTTCTTAATCCCATCTGCTCCGATATCCCTCACCACGTTGCCGAATGCTAACCCCAGATGTGAAAGAAGCGATAGTATAAAAACCACACTTACAGTAGTGCATGCCTGAACGTGAAATTTGCCAACGGGCGTACGGTTATACATGGTATAGAAGGAGGCGACCTCGTAGACGCGGGAGGGAGGCATCTCGAGGACGCGGGCGACCTCGTTCATGACCGAGATGGAGGTGAAGCCGTGCTGGCGCTGTCCCAAGTCCAGCAGCGGCATGACGGCGGCCTTCTTGTACTGCGGTGGGTATCGCTTTAGGATCTCGGCAATGATCGTCTCGTTCTGCGCCGAGAACTTGAAGGGTAGGTCGGGGTTGTTGTCGGCGCTGTTTCGATGCTGCGTGCGGAACGAGGTTTAAGGGTCAGCTTGAGTGGTTCTTCATATTTCCCTAGCCCTTCAACGTGTGCTGGGGGAGAAATGGGGGTTGTTGCATTGCCAGCTCCTATCAAGCACTGTGGCCCGTAACAGGACATGATGGGTAGATTCAAGTAGGTGAGGGCGATACTTACAACTGCGAGAGAATCGCTTCTTCTCGAGCTAGCAGCCGTGAAGGCACGAATCTGTGGTCGGGAAGCTCGGCATGCTGACCGAGCAGCTGTCCTGAAGAGTAGGGGCGCGAGCTTGGAGGCCATGGTGTGTGTTGCTCGAGTCAATTGGCTTTGGATATCGAGGTTCTGAAGCTGGCCAAAGGTGTGTTCCTAGAGGTTTCAATTGATGATGAAAGCTGATTCAAGTCGAACATGATTGGCTGGCGGCCCACTCGGCTGAATTTCGGGCATTGGGCCTTCATTAGCACTTTTAGTTCACCAGTATGACGCTCTAAGCAGCCAATGTTGCATGACATTTGGAATAAAAGGATTCAAGTCATGACACAGGGCACTCGTTCACAATATCTTGAGTGGTTATGGGGAAATGCATGTCTACAAGGACTCAGGCTGACATTGTTGCTGCTAAACTAGCACTACGGGTGCACCAACCAAGAGAAAAAGAAGAGACTTATCCCAAGAGAGTTCCTATCAGTTTCAATTATTCGGCTGGCTTCTCAACAGCTTCTTCAATCTTTTTTTCCTCGCTGGCCTCTCCATTGGCGACCTTCGCCTCCTCAACGGCCTTGTCCGCGACTGGCTCCTCTTTGGTAGCAGATCCCTCGGCTTCTGCGACAAGCTTCTTGACCGCATCGACCGTGGCTGCGGGGCCACCAGCTTCGGCTAGAAGGACCTTGCCGGATTTATCGACCGCAAAGACACCCCGAGTAGTGCCTTTGGGGGCTTTCTTCAGTCCAATGGCATCAATCAAGGATGCGCTTGGATCACACAGCAACGGGTAGGGGAGGTTCTGCTTGGTCTTGAATGTGGTGTTCGCCTTGGGCGAATCAGTGGATAGCCCATATATGGCGAGACCGTCCTTGGTAAGAGGTTCGTAGTTGTCGCGGAACAGGCAGGCTTGATTCGTGCCTAGGCGCATATGTCAGATCCAACTGGCGCAACTTGCGCAAGCTCCGCGCGGCTACTGCAGAATGAGAAAAACTTACAGCCAGGGGTAGAGGCCTTGGGGTAGGTAAAGAGTACGACACCCGACTTGCTCTCATCGAGGAGAGCTTTCAAAGTGGTCTTGGTTCCGTCGTTGGTCTCAATCTCGCCACCGAAGCCGTCAAGGGTGATAGTGTCACCTACGACAGGCTTCGGGGCTTTGGAATTGCCATTGGTAGCGGCAGGCTTCTCTGACTTGCCTTTGACGGCTTCCTTGACTTTGGTCGCTACCTTGGAGACCTTGGAGACCTTGGATGGCTTCTTAGCGGGCGGCGCAGGTGCCGGCGCAGGAGCTTTGCGCTTGCGAAGTTCGACTGGCATGGCGCAAGACGGAGAGCTTGGGACTACGAGAAAAGACAGAGAAAAAAAGAGACGGCAAGTTATCAGCAACAATCAGTGTGAATTGGCGATCGTGGAATGATTAAGATAGAGAAGATTAAGTTGAGTTTGGGGGAAGAAGCGATGAAAGCAGCGGGAGAGGGAAGTGAGGATGAGGTCGTCGAGGTTACAGGTAAACAGGAGGTTGTCATGGGATCTGACCAATCAGACAGGGCCATCTCGACAGCTTTCCGCGACAAGGAGACAAGGACAGGGTTGATTGGCATCTGGAGGCGATGTGGCACACTATCTACCGTCCTATGGGCTGCTCTGGGTATGACCTTTTAGGATTTTCTTAATGCCGATACTTTGCTAAGCCTAAATGATGATGTGAGGGCGGACAGCCGCTCGAGCCAATTTCCATGGCTGGAAGTGGTAGGTAGGACTAGAGAGAGGGGGGGCGAGAGAGAGGGAGAGAGAGAGGAGAAGGTGGAGAGATGGTTGGGCTGGCAGGCTGGGGGATGGGGGACGGAGAGAGAGAGAGAGAGAAGGGAGAGGGAGCGTGAGTGGGAGAATCGGGATGGTTGATGGAGGGCTCGGGAGCCTGCTCACTGTGCCAGTGTCGACAGATGGAGAAACTGGACGCGCGTGTGTACTTCGTACCCGGTTGGTAGGTACTATGTATGTGGTCAGTGCTGCTCTATTTTGGATTTTTTGGTGGTTTGATAACGTGCAGATGGGCCTGTCTCTAAAAAGTGGAGATGATCTTACACTAAGCCCAGCTAATAAGCTACCCAGGTACCATATTAGATTGATCCACTCCTTCTGACGTCTGTTGGTCAAAGCTCCGGGCCGCCGTGCCAATATCGCTACATCTCATTGGTACAATTAGAAAGCAACAACATATTCTCAGCTATGGCGACAGGCTGATTTTCTCATCGACAAGGTACACCAGACGCCGTTGGCAATTTTTCATAAGATCTTTCGTTATTATAGTGCTTATCTGATAAAATTAAGCTGACTCTCCCTGGTGCAAACCCTTTTTCTTGCAGTTCATCCACGGCATTCTCATCACCACGTTGAAGTTGAATATCATAGCTACCTAGGTAGGGTGCACTGGAGGAGTACCTTACCGTTGAATTATGACGAGGGCCTCGAATTGACTAGAGAAAAGATGAGATCAAATTACTCATAGCTGTCCTTGATGGTCCCTGACCCGTTTCTCAGCTGAGGGGATAGGCTCGCATCCGGGTCGTTCAGCCGGCCAGCCCCCTATCAAACACTGATCTTCCAGACCAGGAATTACGACGCCTCATCGACGTGCCTGGCATGGTCCAGATGTTTTGCTGTGATGACCAAGCTACCGGCACACCCCCATGTCGCCGGCATGCTAACCTAGGGCTTCAACAATGTCTCTGATGGTGTGTGGCTCATCAATTCCCACCTCCCCCTCCTCACATCAAAGTTCTCTTCTTCACGATCCTCCCGCTTCGACGAACAGGGGTCTTCCCCCCAGGGATATCTCCCTCGACTTTTGCCATCCTGCTGCTGCGATGGAGGGACGACCATCCCGAAACTCTTTCCTCTTCGACGACGTCGGCGATCTTGCGTTTCCGTTCTACGTCGATGGGGCCATCCCGAGTCTCTACTGGTTCTTCTTTCATGCGTCTCTCCGAAGTCGCTGTTGCGTCTTGTTCTTTGCGTCCCTCCGAAGTCTCCGCTACTTCTGGTTCTCTGCGAGTATCCGAAGTCGTTACGGCTTCTTCCTGTCGTCTTCTGATCACTTCGGGGTAGGGATAGTCGATCTTCCGCTCGTCTATAGCCTGGGCGGTCTGTAGTCGGTCGCCAAACCAACTGTGCCGGAGCACTGCTTGCGTGTCTATGCGGTCCTCAGGGTTATATTTCAGCATCCCATACAGAAGATCTGGTAGCTTTATAACATTCGTGTTGTCAAGGCGCTGCTTTCTTGTCGAATATTGCGAGATTGCTAAGTTGTTGTGGCTAGAGGTTTTTTGCTGTGTGCGGATATCGTCTTCTTTTGTGTGCGCTGGTGCTTTAGCAGCTAGTTTGAAGGTAACGCTGCCAGTCTTATGATCCCATAGAAACTGACCAGCTCCTTGAAGCATACGTCTGATATCAGCTTCTACTTGTGTCTCTTCTTGTGGGATACTGGCGGCTTGGGTCGCTGGGTTATGTGGGAGTGCCTGCCCAGCTTCTCCGCCAATGTCGTCTTGAGGGCCTCCTCCACTCTGAAGTGTTATCACATTGCTGATCTGAGATTGCAGGAGATCATCATAACTGGAGTTGTCTAGTATTTTCTCTCTGTTCGTTCTGCAATCCTCTGCCGATATGCTTATTGGCGCCAGATCCTGCCCTGGTGCAGCGTCCTCGTCGCATGTGTAGTGACCCCGTGTCTTCATTTTTGAGTCTCTCCATGCAGCCCTGTACCGGGCCGGGAGTGGACCCAACAGAACCTCGAGGCTCCATATCAGACTGCTCGGGTACGCCGGGAAGAGGTGCTTTCCCGTTACTACGGCATACAAGGTACATGCCAAGGACCAGACATCACCGGGCATGTTCCATGCCGCTTTTGGCTTGTGAAAAAGACGCTCAGGCGCGGAATAGTCGCACACGGTGCCGCCCACAGCACGTGTGGTATCTGTGGCCTCATAAGAGGACCGGAAACCCACAATAGAGACCTGTCTGGTGAGGAAGATGTTCAAGACATCCAGACAAAGTGGTGCGACAAGATATCTCGGCTGACTATGCAAGTCATGTTTTAGTCCGTGGGACACATCGACCATCTTGGGATTGCCCAGGAGTATCTTTAGATGCTTCTCGCTCATTTCATCCAGCTCATCGTACTGGAGCCTGATATTGGCAGGACGCAGATCTAGGAAGACGTTAGTGTTCCTATGTCCAGCGATAACCCTAACTATCAATGAGACCAGGTTGAAGCTTACCTCCGTGACACAGGCTTCTCTGGTGCAAGAAATTTAGCCCGCGAGTAATCTGGAATCCTATATCCATGACTCCCTCTTCTTTGTCTAAGCCTAGCTTGGTGTATAATTCTTCACGGTTCGGGTCCCGGGGAAACAGAAACTCGAGTTTGGTATCCCCCGGATTGTCGACTTCCAGACGGGGTCCCAAAAGAGGGAGAACCAAACAGAGATGGCGCCCATTGGGCCCCTCTACCCAGAAGACTTCGAGGGGCGCTCCGACGTGGTTCTGCTGCCATTGTTTTGGTTGTGCGGTTCTACAAAGAGTGCGCATTACCTTGAGCTCAGGTTGGTCCTCGCTTGACTGGTCTGCTCGTAAAACCTTGATAGCTCTCCACAGTCTTTCTGTGTTGTCGAAACAGAGCCATACGGTCGACGATTCTCCGAACCCCAGCTTGTGCGCTACATGGAAGCGCTGCTTTGTGTCCAGGAAGTCGTTGAGGTGGACGGGGTAGAACCCCCCAGGGCGATACTGTTCGAGGCCTTCAACACCATGGCCAATCTGCGCTTCTGTTAGTAAGGTGCTATATTTACTAATTCAAGAAGCTGCAAGAGATTTGTGAGCCTAAAGACCTACCTGGGTAGCGCTTGACTCCATCGTTGGCAAATTTTGGGTCAAGTTTAGGGTAATATCGTGTCGAACCAATAGAAGAGGAAATGTTCAAAGGGGCAGTTGTCGTATGTGCGGAAGATGCGACCCGGATATCGTCGATACAGTAGAGGAAGGAATCACAAGAGGGCAGTTGTCGGGTGGGCAAGCGGACTCCATCTGTGTTATCGGGTGTAGAAAAAATCCGAGTATCAGTTGTTGCGCAGACAGCAGGTGGAAAGGGGAGGGGACCCAACGACTTGACAACAAAGCTGCAGTAACCAACGACTCGGAAACACAGACGAGGCAACCAACACCTCGCCAACAAAGAAGCACAAAGGATTTCGCGTGAGGGGTTGGACAAAGCCCGCAACACTCGAATCGGAATTTATCTAGAATTTTTTTTCTAAAGAGCGATGAATCACAATGGTCCATTTCGAGTCCTTTAGGAAAGAGGAGAAAAACTTGATACGTCCTGGTGGTCATTCCGCTTCAGGGGTCTAGCTAGCAACCCCCCCCCCCCCCCCCCCCCCCCCCCCCCCGGCGGGAAAGAAGGCTGTGGGTATCTCTCTAGAGGACAAATATTTACCCAGCGTTACTGCGACTAATGAACGTATAGATGACCTCAAACTAAAAAAAGTCGAGAATTGTTTTGCTCTTCATTACGTGGACGGTAACGGTGAGCAGTTTCAGTGATTCTCGTTCTGCCAGAATAGGGGGATAGGTATCGAGGATCTTCAAACAAGTCTGGAAGCGATACGTCTGAAGACGACAATGCGTGTTGTTATTCTTGCGGTTGGTAATGGTATTGGTTTAATCGTCAAGGGGCCTCGGCTCCTCAGAGGCGCAAGCCTTTAGACAATCATGAATTTAGGGGCGGCGTGCTAAACTATGAATCATTCTTCATATATTAAAGAGAAAAAGGGAAAAAACCCCATCGAAGACAATTGAGCGATATCCTCCGTTCTCACTGTAGTAATCCTTCCTACTACCCGCCGCGGGGACAGTTCCCCAGTACTGTTCTCCATGTCCACGCATCGCCCTAACTTTTCCATTTGTATATACGTTATACGCTTTCGTAGTTACCGTCTTTTCGTGATTCACGTGAGAATGGATTGTGCTGGGAAGCCCTTCTCTACTCTTCGCCGCTTCATCGGCGGCTTGGAATACCTGCGTGCAATTCAGGGCCTCCTACTGTAGCGTAACTAACTTATGGGGGATGACGGAGCACCGGAGTCGGCGACCTAGTCTCTACACCTCTCCTTTCCAGTGTATCCATAGTATTGCTCGATCCGTTAAGTGTTGTAGAGCTAGGGCTCCTATCACTCTTGCGCTCGTCGACGTCGTCGCTGCGAATGTTGAAGGCTACTACTAGGAGAAGAGGCCGAATGCCAGGTTCTCGACATGTGTTGAGGCTAGGATTGAGAAGACAACAACGCCTAATGTCCATTGCATGTAAACTATGACCATACGTTCAAGAAATGAATCCCAATCAGAGTCCTCCACTTCAAATTGTTATGCTACAAAATCCACTCCAGTCCCAGAGTACAATTCCAGAGTACTATTCAACTTTTGCCCCAAATTGCCAGTCCCAACATGCCAATACTAGGTTACGCGCGGTTGGCAGTCAGTGTTTTGAGCCTATTCTTTGCCAGATTGGAGAGTCATCGTCACTTCTCAAGTTCTCCGTATCGTTTCAACTGGACCGTATTAGTCGTCCTCCCCACGACCGCCGACGCGATCGCGGAAACCATCGCCGACCTGGGGCTATCAGTAGCTGTCAAAACGACGTGTATCTGGGCACTTACGCGCAGGGCACCCTCGTCCGCCAATCCGTTAGCCCAGAACCCGCCGAGCGAGGGCGTATTACGGGCCATGGCGTCGTGAGTCAGCAGCAACCAGAAGCCGAACACAGGCTTGGAGAGGACATCCAGAATCGCATACGTGATGATCTCTCCGTCAACGTTAACCGTCCGTGAGCCATCAGCAATTCCCCAGACACTGTACCTGGTTAGAACCGGGAAGGACTAGTCGTTTGATACGGTCAATCAGACTCACATAGGGTAAACGGTCCAGAGGAATAGAGTGTACAAGGAAATTGCTCCAAAGAATGCTTTGGTTCTGGTGTCTTTTCCCGCGGCCGCGTGCCGGCCTTTGTAGCCAAGCTGGTAGATAATGTTCAGATATGCCAGGCAGCCAAACGCGTACCAACCCCAGGCCTGGTCGTTCTTCTTGGAAAGTGACGCGAAGAGGCCGGTTAGAACCATGATCACGGCCGACACAACGGTGACCAAGATGCTTGCGCCATTCAGTCCGGCAAGCAGACACAAATCGACAAGAAGTAGAGGTGTAGTCAGCGCCCACTATATGTCCGATTAGTTTAACGGACTCGAAGTAGGAACTGAGGCCATGTTGTCGAGACCTACATCAATGTAACGAGCCCAGTAGACATCACGCTTGACGACCTCGAGCACGACGTGAAGTTTGGTCTCTTTGATGACCGTGGTGTGGGAACTGACACCATCACCGGTCGCCAGAGCGTAGTAGGACAAGAAGGCGATTGTGGTGATCAGAGCCGTCAGCATATGAAAGAGACGTTTTTGCTGCTCTCTGGTCAGTTGCAATCCCCTCTTCAACGAATCGCTATAAGACTCGGGCTATACTCACCACTGGAACGCGCATGGCCATGATGTAGAAGGCCAGAGAGGATAGGCCCATAAGCACGCAGACGACCCTTTGTAACCCAATCAGTCATTCAGCCCACGGGAGAAGAGATTCGGAAGACATGTACCATAGCGTCTTGTGACCAACATCAGAAGCGTGCTGGTGATAAACCTTGGGAACATCCGGAGTCACGGTTGGCATAGGTATGTGATGGTGATGTTTCGTAGTATGAGCGGGAGTTGGACGAAGGGCATCAACGACGACCTGGGTCGCTTCTACCAAGATGTTATCAGGGATAATCATGACGAAGATGTTGAGGATGGATTCTGATTCTCCCTTTCAGATATGCTAGTTTCGATCTCGTCAAATTCTCACGGACTGTTACAAGTTGTGAGATGGAGGTGCCAAGGTTGTTCCTGATAAGCAGATGATGACTGAGACGCATGGTAGGTCCGGGAGAAGGAGATGAGGGCTCTTTAATGGCATGGGAGATGGTGGCCGGATTTTAGGTGTTCGAAGGGGTGTAGGAAGTGGTGTCGTCACTCTGTTCACTTCCGTGTAAGTGGCAGACCAATCACGATGCGTCGCTGTGCTCGAATTGGGCTGCAGCTAGTGAGCCTCCGCACTCTCTCACCACACCACACCACCTTGCGGCTCCTTTCGAGGCCTCTCATTGAATCTCATTGCGGGGAGAGTTTCTGCATTACGTGAAAATAATGCACGTCGAAAGTTAGAGGTGAGCTTAATACCCATAAGAGTCGAATAGGCTCACGGATGATCTACTGTGTAAGTCAGATGTTGCTGTTGTTGTGCCTGCCAGTGGCTGGGTTGTTTCGGTCTACACAATATCAGGTGCCGCTGAGATGGTCCGGTCAGGGGCAAACAGGTTTGATGGTATCAAAGTATGATCGGCCATGTGCGGGTAATCGGAAGCAATTGCAGAGGGAGGAAGCCAGCAATATAGTCTACCTAGGAGGTAGGTAATAGGCAGCTGTGGTCGCAAGAGATGATGTACCTATCTAGTACGAAGTAGATCTGCCTACTATACACGGTTGAAGCCATCGGAGAGCAAATGATCTATCTATTTGCTACTAATCATCGATAAACGGTTTCTCAAGAAAAATTGGTATAGATAGGAGCATGATGATATGTTGGAAGACGGTTGTCGAAACTAGGGATTTGTCCCACTGCCAGAACTAAGACAGGGTGGTGCCGGATGTTCATGGTACCACGGCATCTAGTACTTATAAGGAAATGGGTAACATACCTTAAAGTATCTGAAGACTTCCTCACGAGACTACCTTGAACCAGAGTAAGTGCGTTTTGGGATGTAATACGTGGAGAAGTGAATGTTCTGAATCTGGAATCCGCTCTGCATGATGCCCGGACATGCCCTGTCTGCCTGTGGATAATTCGGACATATCCATGGAGGTAAATGAGTGGGTCAGTAACTCCGATAAACCCCGCACTCAGGTACCCCTCCAAAAGTTAACGTGGGGCGCGTCCTCTGGAGCTGCTGAGCTGCTATTGGTACCTACCACCTAACTTAGGCACGTACCTACGCCGCTATCATCATTGCAAGGCTGAATGCAAACCGACAGCAGCATCTACCAGAAGAACATCAACAACACAAACAGAGATTTATACAAGTCTACTACCTTTTCAAGGCATATCATACACACATATACACACCCAAATACACACATACACACACACACCAAAGGCGACCCGTTGACGAAAAGAGTGTACATGCTCATTCGCTATTAGAAATAACCTTCGACATGGATCATTTCGCCTCGATCCTTCTGTCATTCCCAACCGACAGCCTTGACCCTAATGACAACCAACTCTACGATGGGCTTGCTAAGGCTCATTGCCAGAAGCTCGACCGCCTACCCAAGGAAGGACCATCTGCACTGGTACGAAATGGTGCACAGCTCCTCGATGTACGTAGATGATCGATCCCCTTCGCATTGCCGTCTTGCAACTAATATCACTCGATACAGTTCATCGATCCATCTGTAAACTCTCTCTCCTACCTAGCCATCCTGCACAGCCAACTAGTCCCTGGAATATCCAATTACACCTCGAGAGAGCGTCTGCTTGAGAAGTTGGTCATATTTCTGCTCACATTCGACCCCCGACAAATCCGTTATGGCGGCACATTATTCCACGAGATCATAACCGGTGTTGAGAATGGCACCATACTACCTGTAAGTCGGGTCACAACATGCCGTACTCTAGCTAACTAGCTAACACGTCTGTCCTAGCCTTCTGTTGCCGTAGAAGTCCTTGCGACGGCCTTGTTGCGACTCGACCCCACAGGGAGCATGCTCACCTCACATCACTTTCACCTCGCCCGACTTGCCTACACGACGGACAATATTCCATCTGCCCTTACAGTCATGGACAAGAATATTGTCTTCTATCCCGGTATGACAAGCCAAAATGAAACCGTCCGCCTCTGTGATATGAGCCTGCCACCTACAGCATACATCGGCCGTTGGACTGGACTGACAGGTCCACTGAAGCCTCCGGCCATCGTGGAGTACGATCTGTTGCGTGGCATGATGTATTGCTCTCTGAGGGATTGGGAGAAGGCTTGCTCGGCATTCGAAAGGGCAATTACCTTTCCTACACGGGATGGGGGAGCAAGTAAGATAATGGTAGAGGCATACAAGAAGTGGGTGTTGGTCAGTCTGCTCGCCCAGGGAAAGCAAAGTGACCTGCCTTCATACACTGGAGCAATGGTAAACAAGCTCTACGGTACTCTCGGCAAGCCATACACCAATGTTGCCTCACACTTCGCCACTGAGAATGTCGAAGCACTAAGGATGGAGGCCGAAAATAACAACACCATCTTCGCGGAGGATTGCAACACTGGACTGATGCAGGAGGTTCTAGCGGCCTACCAAAAGTGGCGAGTTCTACGCTTGCAGGACATCTACTCCAAGATATCCATTACCGAGATCAGGAAACAAACTAAAAGCGCCGAAACCGGCGCAGTCCTCGGTAAGGACGAAGATGTCGAGATGCTCATCCAGAACATGATCATCGCAGGCATGCTCAAGGGCGTGATCGAGAAGAATGATGATGGCACCGCCTTCCTCACGTTCCTGCCTCCCTCGATACAGCATTCCGAGCAGGACTTCGCGAAGGACCTGGCTGAAACGGCTGTCCGGCTCAAGCAGCTACAGCCTATTTTTAAGGCCACGCGCGAACGCTTGGCGACACACAAGGAATACATCAAACATCTGGCCAAAGATTCCAAGCGCACGGACAACAAGACTGGGCCGAATGAGCCGAACTTTATGTTTGACCCGCAGATCGACGAGGAGGACCTAATGGCTGACCATTAGCGATGGAGGACTTGGGAATTTCGGCCCGACCCGTAGGAATGGACTTGGGACTTCTCTCCCTTCTCCAGTCTATAATCGCATTCAGTTTAGGGGCAGTCGGAGACTTTGCTTATCTGACCATAATGAGCGAAGAAGAGACTGGGGTGCTTGCCAGGGCCCCAATATACACACACATATTCAGCATGCCTCGGAAGGTATCCTCAAGCGGGAGAGGCCGGTGGGGAGACAGACAAGATGGTTCTGTCGAGGCCGAGAACTCTTTGGCGACCCCCACTCGGTTCTATGTCAGCTACCTATCATAGACGAATTACCAGCGCGAAGGCGTTTAAGGGGCAAAAGAGAAAAGGTAAGTCGATCGGCCAGTCGAGTCAGTTGAGCGGCTGTTAAACCATGGAGGTTATTAAATGAAATACTACCAGACTCCAGCAAGAAAGAGGGAAAAAATTAGCAAGGAGTACATCAACTCTGTTCGCAGCAATCACCAGCCGACTCACGCAGGATAGGAGATGTTAGGTTTAGATGAGAGAGACCAAGAGGGCAGGCAGTCACGATAGATACAGGAGGCGTTTCTTTGATGACGCCCCACGAATCAAGATCATGATGACGAATGAATAAAATCTCCATGCCATTACATACAGCCCGGTTGCGTGATCTGTCCGGATGATGTCTTCGCCCCTTTCCCTTGTAGTATAGTACGACAATATCTACCACGCTCCTCTCCTCTCCCTTCACTCCCCCTCCCCTCCTAGGTATTGCCCACCCATCCCCCGTGTTCCTATCACGTATATATATAAATATAATAGAGAGAATAGGGTGAGGTCGGCCTTTTCTTTTCTTCATCTCATCATAAACCCTCCGAAAATGAAAACGTAGGAGACAAACACCCCGAACCTGCCTGCCTTTCTCCTCTCAGTTGCGACATCGTAACTTTTTCACATGAGCAAAAAAAAAAAAAATCTGAATTTCTTACCTCCTCCTCTTCCAGCAGACGAGAGAGAGAGTGAGCCATGCGGTCCAATACATGTAGACCCTTTATCCGAGATTACAGGGAATGACAGCGTCACATCGTGTGTACTCATGCAACCTAGTGTCATAATCGTTACACTCGGGAGAGGTCCCTCGAGGCGACAGTATATAGCGAACACCGGACACCAAGGATCAGTTGATACCGAACTGCTTGATCATATCCTCGAGCTTGCGCGCCTCGCTCTTGTAGTCTATGGGCACGGCGCTCATGACCTGGTAACGTACTCTGCACATTGAAACACGTCAGCAATGTGTCTCCCTCTAACTCTAAAACCCATGAAGTAGCACGACGAGAAGATAAGAATGAGTGAGGAGGAAAGGGATGACTAGTAGAAGGAAATCGAGCACACATACCTCTGATTCTCCTGGTAAGTATCCATCTTGGCACGACACCTAAAGTTCAACTTGGCACAGTTGGCGGCGTCGAAGACGGCGGGGACGCGTTCCTCGTCGGTCTCCTTAAGCTCCATGAGCTGGTCGGCGGTCATGCCCATTATGATGCGGCCGACGTCATCAAAGGCCGACAGCCAGATCTGACCTGTGTGGTCGGTGGCGTTGAGACTCATAATGTAGCGCCACTCGGGCCGCGGGTGCGAGATGTTGCACGTCTCGCAGCGCCAGGTCCCGTCACCGTGGTCTACCACTTTTTTGTTGCATCCCTCTTTGGCGCAGGCAGGGTAGGCAAAGTTCTCCTGCTTGATGTACACGATAGTGGCCTTCAGATTGAAGTAGACTGGATCCTCCATACCTAGGTTCTCTTCCTTCACTTGGGAGATGCACTTGGTCTGGTCTGGGCGGCCGGTTGCGGCTCCTACGCTAGACATATTGTTGTGCGTACTAAAGTTGTCGGTGCGGCCTTGAGAGTCATACCAGCCCTTCAGCTTGTGGGCTTCCTCGATATCCGGATCCGTGGTCATGGTACCGGAAGAGAGAAGGGAAAGCGAGCGACCGCCGAAGTCGGATACCTTGACTCCCTTGAACGCAATAACCGACTCTGGCATGGCTGAGAAGGAGTTGGCCGTCTTGCCCCATATTGTGAGACGGATAGAGTACTGTGAGTCGTCGACCAGCGTGAGCTCTCGCTTGTCGAACGGCTTGCCACTGTTCTTGGAGGTAATCTGCGACACCTCACCCACATCCTTAAGGATACCGATCACGTCCACAGTGGCATCCTTCTCTACCCCATTGAGCTCTTGGATGTTGACAAAGCTGAAGCGGACCTGGGGCACGCTCGACTGATCCTCCGCTTTCTCGATTTGGGTATCACGATCGAAGGTGAGTTCGTAGTCGTTAGGAAGATTGGAGAATTGTTTCTTGGCAAGGTTGACTTTGCATGGATAACTGATGTAGTAAACTTGCCCCTCCTGCAACAAGTCATAGTATTGGTCGCACTGGTCATTGAAACTGGTGGCTTTGATCTCCCCGCTCTCGTCTAGAAGGTTGACGGAGAACAATTTACCCTCGCCAGATGCTTTGTGCCAGGTTTTGATATCGGACTTCTGGGTTACACGAGCTTTAATGGTCCACTTGTGTGCATATGGCGACAAAGCTTCGATTGGGTATACGACATTGTTACCGCGTCTCGTAGAGCCACCGCTGGTGTCACGTCCCCCCATTCGCGACGACATAGGCTCAGACTTGACTGGTGCAGACGGCTCGGGCTTGGCGCCATAGAAGCCAGAGCCACCAATGGTTGTGTTGTTTGCCTGTTCTTGATTGGTTCCGAAGGGCTGGGGATCACCGATACGGTCCATGACACCTAGTTCAGTGGCGACGTCAAGGTCGAGAATAATCAGAATGCTGTCCAATATCAGCAACTGTGCGACGAGGGAGGATAAAAGAACCGGCCTACTTCTTGCCCTTGACGGAGTTGGCCTGGTACGACTTGATCCGTACTATGCAACCACGCTCCAACAAATTTTCGTGGATGACATGATTCGCCTCTGCAGGGTATCAGTGCTTGGTGATCCATAAAGATACAAAGATAGACCAGAAGTTCAACATACGAGTGGCCAACATGCACTGAACGTAGTTATGAAGATCGCTTAAGACGACTCGGTATCGCTCGGGTTGGGCAGCGCCATTGGGGGCCTGTCCGGCGGCGAGAGGCTTGATCTGAAGACACTGTAGGACGGGAATAGGAAAGCGTCTCTCGACACCATTTGGGTCATTGAAGATGGCGCTAGAATGCGTGTCAGCATGTGTACCAGACATAGGGAATGGGAAGGTTTTCAGCGTACTCGAGAGCGCCCTGGGTAATTGCTTGTTTGGCTGCTTCGACCGCCATAATGATCGCCGCGGTAGACTTTGGGCCTCTTCTCTCTTCTGGGAAATGAAGGTCAGGAAAGGCGATTATATTACAGATGGTCAGAGGCAAAAGTTTGGTGGCGAAAAGGTCTAAGGTCTCTCTGCCCGATCTCTGAATTTCTGAGTGGAAAGAAAACGCGTCAGGACAGACAAAAGCGCGTCAAGGTTTAAAGTGGTTTTCCTGTGGTAAGTACCAACCAACGCGGGGTTGGTCTAGTCTACCGTCTGGTGCCTGCTGCCAGCTGCCAAAGGAGGAGTACCTACCTGAGATATATCTGTCAGCTGGTATGTTTGCAGGTACGTCATCCCCAATTCTTGGTGAAACAACTACCTAAACTTAGACGGAGTACGGAGTACAAGCTGGAGGTTCATCCTTTGTACAGATCATCAACATTCACTTATTAGACCTAATTTCCCATTTTCTACCCCGTAGACGACAACGTTCGATCATACTGCACCCCTGTTGTGGAACATAATTGCAAGAAATACAGCTTCTTTTAGGCAACCTCTACCAGTACCAGCGACAACTTGCGATCATGGCGGAACCCGATGTCGCAACGAAAGCTCCCGAGAGCGATGCGCAAGAGGATATCGCAAAGGCCACCGTCATTCCTGGTGACACACCCGCCCAGACTGGTCCGACCATGGGTGAGCATTGCACTACAGACAGACCAACCCGTAAGTATACCGTCCTTGTTTAGCTGTACAAGGTCTTTCCGGCTGACATAGCTGTGGACGACCAGCCGCTGGTGAAGCCCCAAAGGGCGAAATAAGAAAGCTTGGAGGAGTTGATGTCAGTAATCCACGACCAGGCTACTAATAAACTAGAGCTCGCGCTCATCCACACTGCCACAGGTCTACCTTGCGAAACCTACTTCCTATCCGGCGAACCCCTCCAAGCTCCTCCTCCTACTCACTGGCGGCACAGGCCTCCAGTCGACAAATAATCAGATCCAGGCGGATAAGTTCGCGGATGAGGGCTTCGTCACTGTCATGCCGGACCTTTTCGAAGGCGACCCAGCCCCCAACTCGTCGACCGCCCCGGATCCGGACCAGGGAACGTCTCTGCTAGAAACATTCAAACTTAAGGCTGCCGAGACCGCTAAATCATTCCTCATTGACATGTGGCTTGCACGCCACACAGAAGAGAAGGTCATGCCCCTGCTGGAGAAAGTAGTTCATGCCTGCGAAGGAGAGTTCGCCGATGCGGTTGGCAATGGAGGAGGTATCTACGCAGTAGGCTACTGCTTCGGAGGAAGATATATCCTGTTGCTCGGAAGCGAACGCGCCCCGGTACAGACAGGATGGAGTGGTGCAAAGAAGCCGGCGGATGAGGAGGCGGGCGAGGCCGCTGGGCCCCCGAAGAAAGGACCATACATCAAAGCCGGTGCCCTGGCACACGCCACCCTCGTCTCCAGGGACGATTTCGACGACCTGAAAGTGCCCATCAGTCTAGCTTGCGTGGAGAATGACCCTATGTTCCCTGACGATGTGCGCGAGGCTGGTGAGAATGTAATGTCGAAGAAGAACGTCGAGCATGAAGTACAAGTTTACCCGGGAGTGCCTCATGGTAAGTTATCCCCCGGAAAGATCTTGGCATTACTTGCTGACGGCGACACCAGGCTTTGCTGTGATTGGTGACTATGAAGATGCGAATATCAAAGACGCGCAAGTAACCGCATTCGAACAGATGCTGAAGTGGATCAAGGAGCATTAGATGATGGGCACATACTGCTCCCGGACTGGCGTTCGTAGGATTGATTGTTACGTTGTTGCGACAACACAGAGGTCTGGATTTGGTCTATGCGTACACTAGAAAGCTCCGTTCAGTCATGATGAATCGATGAACTCATAAAGAGGCATCCCGCAACCCTCTCCCTTTCCCTATGGTACCGTACAGACAATCTTCCCTGTCGTCTTGTTCTCCTCCATGATCTTATGCGCCTTGACGATGTCTTCCATCGGCAACACCTTGTCAATCTTGACCTTCAACTTGCCGCTCTCGAAGTGCGGGATGTACTCGGCCAGCCGGTCCCGCAGCTTGCCCTGGTACTCCTCGTCCCGGCTCCGCAGCGTGCTCCCCTCGAGCCGGATCCGCTTGTAGAGCAGCATGGAGATGTCGACGTCCTGCAGCTTGGACCCGCCCATCATGCCGAGGGACACCCACCGCGCGTCGCGGGCGGCCACGGCCAGGTTCTGGGGGAAGTAGCTGGCCCCGATGAAGTCGACGATCAGGTCGACCCCCTGGCCGCCCGTGGCCCGCTGGATCTCGGCGGCCCAGTCCTGGGTGCGGTAGTTGAAGGCGCGGGTGGCGCCGAGCTCGCGCTCGACGAAGGCGCACTTGTCGTCGGTGCCCGCCGTCGCGTAGACGGCGCTGGCGCCGGCGTCCCGGCTCAGCTGGATCCCGGCGATGCTGACGCCGCTGGCGCCCGCGTGCCAGAGCACGCTCTTGCCCGCGGCGAACTCGCCCACCAGGTGCAGCGCCTGCGTCGCCGTCATGAACGTCTCGGGGACCCCCGCCGCCGCCTCCCAGCCCAGGAAGCCCGGCTTGTGCAGCAGCATCTTGGAGCTCACCGCGATCCACTGCGCGTACGCCCCGCCGTAGGCCAGCCCGAACACGGCGTCCCCGGCCTGGAAGTCCCCGTGCGATCCCGGGCCGAAGGCCTCGATCACCCCGCTGAACTCGACGCCCAGCGTCGCGGGGGCCTGGGGGGGTACGGGGTAGTGTCCCTTTCAGGTCGGGGTCGGCGCGTCAGTAAAAAAAAAGAAGAAGAAGAAAAGAAAAGAAGACTACTTGTTTAAGGTAGGTAGTTTGTCTAGGTAATTTGGTAATTTCTCGGGAGGCTTCAGGTCTTGAGGCCAGAGAAGGAAAGGAAAGGAAAAAAGTCTCGCCCGTTTGCTCACCTCTCGCTGGATCAGGTCCATCCGGTTGAGCCCGAAACACTTGACCCGGATCAGGGCCTCGCCCTCCTTGGGGACGGGCTTCGGAGTGTCGGGGTTGATGAAGAGGTTTTCGGCGGGGCCTTTGCCGCCTTTGATGTCTGGATCCCGGGAGCTTTAGCCGTTGGTGTGCTGACATTGGTGTGTTGATTGCAATTTTGGATGGCTTTCACTTACCGACTGCTTTCATGGTTTCGCCCATTTCGAATATACTGAGGGGCGTGTTATGATGTGGTGCTCAATGCTGAATACCACGATTTGTAATAGGTCGTCAGGATTAAGTCGACGGAAATACGTAGGTTAGACGAGATCTGTTTGGGAGGTTTGATGCGGTGTCTGTCTGTCTGGTGCAGTGTAGTGTAGTGTAAATTGCGATTAGGAAACGTCTTAGGGAAGAGGACGAATTATTAAGGATTCTACCATGGTTTAAAATGACATCAATGAAGATTGTGAAGCTTATAAATCTTGGGCAAAGATTCTCTTGTACTACGGCGCCGCGGCAAGTCAGTTACTCCACTTGGATCCCGCAAGTAAGTCCCCGCCGGCTAAGACATCTCCGAATGAAGTCCGCCGTCCTCCACCTCCTATCTACACAAGATGGCGTTGTCGACACGGCGGCGGGACAGGCAGTAACACCGATCACGCGTCTGCACATACCATTATTTATCTTCGTTCGTCCCGTTGCTACTGTGTCCTGTAGGGCCGATGTATGTATGCTCCAGGGCCAGTTTCTCAGAAGCGAGTCCGAATCTGAAGTAGACAGGCTTTTTTTCCCCGTATAACCAATCATAGCAAGCTGGGGTGGCCTAAGGCCACAGGAGCAAGGTTCAATATAGACGCGTTAATAAGCTCTTGCTTACTTGCCCCTTTTCAGCCCGTCCTTCTCCAGTGAACGCGCCTACACAAAGTAAGCAACAAAGTACATAAGGTTGACTTGTTTCAGTCATTTAGTCTCCAATACGTTTCAAGCGCCATGGTCCAGACGCGCGAAGATATCGAGATACCGAGTGGCTTCGCTGATGTATATGTTACCCAGACCCCAGCTCGTCATTCTTTTGATCTGTGGTCCATTGTTTGGTGGCTGGTGGTGATAAGTTTTCCCACCCACGATCAGATTAAATCATCTTCGATGAACGAGTCAGTAAGATAATAGAAAGGTGGCAACGGTAGAAGAATGTGAATGCTTCAGCCAATCGATGTCCAGTCGAGGGCAGAATTCACGATCTCTATGTTTCTGGAGAAGTAATGGCTGGTTCACGCTTGTATTTACATGGCCTTTCGAGAACCGCCGATATACCCCAGCGTAAACGATGAAAATATGCAAATGAAGCCGTTGATACGCCATTCTACTCAGAGGTACATACCACGATTATGGTCAGGGGTTGATAGGGTTAAGTTCGGGTAGCGTATGTACTTAGATTCGATCCCATACTTCCAGACCAACTTCGTTACATATCCATATGGTCAAGGGCTGCCTCAAAAAATCACGTAGGAGTAGAGAACTGAAATGAAATTGATTTGGTGTTTGTTTTGGTTATTCCATCTTGCTAGGTGGAAGAAGAAGGCTCGGGAAAAGCAATTACAGAAACAAAACAAAAGTCGGAAAAGGGGGGGGGGGGGCAAGGACATGAAGAGACTGAAGACCAAAAAATTGAAAAGAAAAAAAAAGATTGAAACAGTTTCAAAAAAAGCTCAGTCAGGGATTCGAATCCCTGACCTACGAAAAACACCTTTAGAAATCCGAACACCATCAAGTTGCAGTTTGTCAACAGTGACCGCTCGGCTATTTGGGAAGTCTGATGGCATTTTCTCTGGCCTTGTGGTCACCCAGGAATGCGTCCTTTTTGCGGGGAAGGTTGAAGGATATGCCTGATATTAGGT
The DNA here is from genome assembly GCA_022376275.1 of Xylariomycetidae sp. FL2044. Classification (NCBI taxonomy): domain Eukaryota; kingdom Fungi; phylum Ascomycota; class Sordariomycetes; species Xylariomycetidae sp. FL2044. Next base: position 325,724 of record JAJNOH010000017.1, read on the forward strand.
ATTATATAGCTTAGGTAGGAAACCATTGAGGTACTCTACACAATGATCTGGTCTTCTGTAACCACCTCGGTATAGTGCACGCGTGCCTCTAAATGCAGTACTCTAGCCTTCCTTCAGCAGTCAGTCAATGTCCAGGCTACGGCAGTCTCACCTTCCTGTGAATGCCAACACTGGTTAGTTCAATGAAATGTAACCTATGGATTGTTTATTGATGTATGTTTATCAGCTGCTTGTAGATGGAAGCTATCAGTTACACACACTGCCACCCCCCCTTCTCTCTCTCTGTGCTCACTGTACTCCTTCCCACTTCATCACTCCCAGTTACTATCTTCTACCTCGTATTCGTATCAATCTCTATTGGTCTCCTGGATCACCATTTACCACATGGAACATATTACATAATTATGCAACTCCATTGTTGTGCTTTATACCAACCGAGCTTGGGCACATTCCGACTTTGTTGACTTTCGCCCCTTATTGTCCTTAAACCGTTTATACCTCCCTTGCTCCCTCCACCCCTTCAAGTAAATTACTGCTCCAGACTCAATAACAAACGTATTGGTTGGTTCTGACCGGACTGTACAGTGGCCACAAACAGCTGAGACCAAGTTACAGTCAATGGTGACATCTATCAGCTGCCAAAGTCGGGTTCCAATCTGGCATGCCTGTGATACCCTATAAGACTTTATATGCTCGATACTGCCTATGAACACAGAAGCACGTCGCCTTCATATAGCCGTTGGGCCTGATTTTCGGCTTATGTCTTACTATTCCAACCACCACCGTTCCCGTCGCCAGGCCACCCGGCGTCTCGGAAGATCTTCGTCCTCACTAGCTCCCCAATACCCCACGGTCTCTGGTTCTCACGGAGCTCTACCACGTTCCCACGACCAGACTCTTCGTAGCGTGGCATCCAGTTCAGTAGCCTGTGTTGCTCTTTGCAGGCCTCGAAGAAGGTGTCAATCTTCCCAAGCCGGAATACTTCTTCCAGGCCTCTGGATCATCGTCTTCCTCGTAGTCGGGATCTTCCTCATCGCTGTCCGGCACCTCCTCGTCGTCATCGTCCCCTGTATCAATGTTCCGCGTCTGGGGGTGGGAAGTATTCTGGAAATTGCCCTTCTGTAGCTTTCCTTGTACACCAGATCACGGTGCCGCGCTCTGTGTCCATCAGGATATCATACCCATCGTCGCTGTCTCAGATTCGCCTTTCTGCCACGGATTCTATATGAGGCGGCAGGGTCTTATTCGCAGAATACTTCAAGCTGGGGTCTGCTCGTAGTTTCTCGCTTTGCTCGGTCATGGATCTGACATAGCCCAAGTCGGTGTAGCCGAACCAATTGGTCTCGTGCATGATAGCAGGTCGTCTCCCTCGAAGTAAGGAATATGCCGCAGTACTTCAATGACAGCATCTGTCTTCCCACAGGCGGCTAATGATTGCTGGTTTATATGTGGCCATCCAGTAGGCGGCGGGTGTCTCAGTTCGAACTCTTCGTCCGAATGAAGTTTCTTGAGAAAACCACAAAACGAGGTGATACTGTGGTTGCGACCGCAGAATCGTGGGAGTAACATGGGGATTGAGCCATTGCACCGATGCTTTGGGTGAGAATAAGGCTAAGATCCGAATAGATTGTATGGTGTGAAATCTAGGATTTTGTGAAGGCCTGGTCTTTCGTGACTGCTTACCGCCAAGAAACATCGACAAGACATCAGAGAGTTTGGATCAGCACGGCAGCCAGGAACGCGGGAGGATGGCGGTGCATCCAACGGGCTTATAAAAAATATAGACTATTCCTACATTTTCGACTTAGAACGAGGCTGGCTGAGGGATTAGCCGAGCTTGGCGACATCCAGAGGCTTCGCCTGGGCATACTGGAGGCATTCTGGACCACCCTTGAAGTCGATGTCTACCTCATACCCGGTAGTGAGGTTCTCGCGGGAGCGAAGGCCGCTGTCCAAGGGGCGAAGACCTTCCTCAAAGATGGGTTGGAAGTGGAATCGTTCTTTGGCGATTGGGTATGACCTGCCTGTCGATGAGGCTACCTTTAGATCCATGGAAAAGCCCGAGCTATCACTCACTGACACGGCGACTGCCCAAATAGGGGAGCAGACATCTACAACGAAGCCTGCCGAAAGTATCACGTCGAAAACCGCCAGCGAAAGAGCGACAGGGCAGTGACACAGCCGAAGTAAGCAAGAAGTCAACGCCCAACGATAGCTCTTCAAAACCCAGCAATGCTGGGAGTAGTAATACTTCAGCCACTGCGAGCGCCCAAGAGACAGTTTCGAGCGAAGAACAGAGGTGTGGATAGAATGCGGCGAAGCCAAGACGTACTTACAGTACATGTGACAGTGACGACCAAAATTGGTTGGTACACACAGAGGACAATCCCCCAGACTTGTAGCAAAGCGTTCACATGAGCTTATCATTACTATCATAGGTGAGCTGATATATCATTCTAGGTAGGTGGACCTATGGGCCATATACTAAAAGGCTTCACAGGTCCGTCATAAGCGTCTTCAATGGCCGTCGCGACAGGACAGAATGGACGTGTGCAGTAATTACCGGTGCCAGCAAAGAGGGAAAAAGATACTGACAGATGGGGTTCTACCGCCATGGCAACGTTGGATTCAGATACCGGACACTGGTGGCCCCGGGCAAATGGATTTGTAGCCCGCTCAACTATGACAATGCCTCATGGCCAGCCAAAGAAAGATTCCAGAGGTATCATCATCGTCGAAGGTTGTGAAAGAGAGATCACAGCCTGTGGCTCAATGAATTGTGCTCGCCAAGGGCTAGGTACTCGCGCCCAACGATCCGGGTTGGGCACTGCTTCCTGAGGACGAGTGGTACATGCGTTACCCGCACCTTCAGGGAAGTACAGCAGCGTTCCGGATCTCAACGTATGTACTGAGGGGGAACTTGGCAGCCGGGAAGCAGAATATTCCACCAATGCAATACCATGCAACACCACGAGTTCAATCTGGCTGCGTGGGACGGCAAGAGATTTCGGTCCGCCTGCAGTGGTAGCCGGACAGGTTCCAGGTGAGTACCGCGGCGTCCTACCAAGGATCCCCGCAAAGCCCAAGTCGCGCCCGAGAACTACCGGAGCGGCCCTTGGAGACTGAACGAGACAGCAGCGGACGGGGATGGCTCCGGATGGGCCGAGCAAGACGAGCGGATGCCTTTCGATGACCTGGATGACGAAGACCTGGACAGGATGATGACGGCCAAGCGACGGGCCTCTGGAGGTGGTTGGGCTACGCCGCGACTAGGCGAGAAGCCGGTTGGCGTGTACAGTTAAGTTTGAATCAGCTGGTGCAGACGAGAAACAGGGAGGGTATTGACTTCACTGCGGGCATTTGGGATGGAAAAGACGTGATTCGGGATCGTGGCAATGTTGGATTCATCTACTTTCGTAGTAATAGCAATAGTAATCACATTTCCAAGCTTGAGAGGCCGCTGAATAGTAATGTGATGAGGTATGCCAGCACATTTCTCCCATCCGGCTTCGTCCACTTCTAAGCTGCTCACTTCTCATATCTCTGCGGCGCGAAGACCCTTGTGACACGCGGAGCTGCATTGACGGGATCGACTGTCCACCAATCTCCACGAGACCAAAACAGCAACTCTACGGTAGACAGCGGCTCTGGTCGACCTACCTATCGAGATACCATCGGCGCCACGACTCAGAGCTAAAGTCAAGCCCCGTGGGCTGTTTGGATTAGGAGCGGCAAGGTGGCTGGACAACGATGAGCATCGACAGCGACGTGGTTTCATCACTACGTCCGTTGGTACGATGCCATCCCATATGCTGCCTCTTCCCACGGAAACCAAAGGGATGCACAGCAAGGTCGATCTGCGTACGCTGGGGTCTTCTAGGCCTTACACACCAGAAGCCCAACCACAATCAGAGAGAGGCGATTGCCACCATCTGCCTCGAGATAATATGGACGCATATGTCTCGTTCGATGTTGAGACACTAGAGTTGGGCTGACCGTAGAATATGAGCCCATAGGACAAAAGGGGGAGATAGGGTGGCGTAGAGGTGCCGCTTGTCCCACGTGTCTCATCGTTAAGTTGTCGCAAGCCTCTATGTCTCTGAAAGCCGCCGAGAAGCCAGCCAGCCAGCCAGGCGAGCCACTGGCTGAAAGAAAATTAAAAATAGGCTCAGGAATGCGGGTGCGATTCAAGTCCCAACGTCTGTCCAAGACAAGTAGGTAGGTAAAATCGACGACGACAACGACGACGATACCAGTAGGTAACTGAATCTGTCAGTTATTAGTCGCATGAACCAAGCTACCTACCTACCTACCTACCTATGTAGATAGGCTGATAGGTAAGCATTCGTGCTGTGATGCGCAGGGCGGCGGCAGTGCTGCTGACGCGTAGGGAGGGGGGGCAGGAGAAACATCAGGGGGGGAGACGTGACTATCTAATAATAATAATACTATCATAAAAACGCGCCGAGAAAGGTCAAGGTATTGACTTTTGTCGCGTGATGGATGAGCTCAGCAAAAAAGTGTTATAATAAGAAAATCTCGTATGTCTTTATTGGCTCATGGCGGTGGTTACATTTACGAGCCAAACATGTGGAAATTAGATTTTGGGGGGTGCCACGCCTGCGCGCATGTAACCTGCCAAATCTTCAGTCAGTTGACGATGACCGGGGGGAGTCTTACCCCCCTCCAGGGAACGGAGAAAAGGCCGTTGCTGGATGGGCTTGGCGAATGATAAACACCGGGAATAGAATAGTCAAGACTATGGAGCAACTTTCGATAGTCTAGATCGTGACGATCGAAAAGAGCGTCGATTTTTTTTCTGGTTATTTCACGAGAGGAGACCTGTCCGAGCAAGGTATGCGAATATCACTACCAATATTGGGAGTATGCCGGTAACCGATTTTGCTTGATGAGATATCTCATCCCTGGCGGACAGATCTAAAAATCGGTCCACTGATGAGACGGCTCGAATACCATTCCAGATGAAGCCCAGCCTTATCAGGAGTCGAGTCGCTTCTCGACCGACCAAAGCGCAGATAGAGATGTCAGGATTCTTGGACGTTGAAGCCATTCGTTCGCCATTACCCTGGATGAATGTCATTTTGGGTAGCAGTCTGGTGACAGAAAGGGGCTCGCATTACCGAGGCAACGGGACGAGTGCCAGCAGCCTAGTTCGAGCCGTTCTGCAACACAGATCACTAGGTTCGACAGCTCCTACCTAGGTTAGGTATATCATCATGCTCACGGGCACGACTCATGAAGACAGATAAAGATTCCAATAAACCGATACGAGATGTGAAATGACACGGTATCGAATCATTCCCCAGATGAGGCTGTTGGTTACCAGGCATCAGCCATCGACGGGAGACGGGCGAGGCTCGAACTTGAGGGGTAATATGAGGCTCCAAGCCTTTGCCACAGCTGTATCTGGTGAATGTAATTACGGCAATAGCTAGAAATACGAGAGCTCCCTTGGAATCATGGAAGAGTACTCCGTATGGTGCGTTGCTATGCCGCATAGGCCGGCAAAGCGCGAGCAAGTCGACCGAACCGGTGGTCACTTCGCCTGGAGAAGCTCTCAAGAGTCCAGACTATCTGGAGTTGACCGAAGATGATAACGTCCGGGGAGGAGGCCCGCCTGAATCTGTGGGTTTTTAGAAGACCTGGACCTGGGCAATCCAGATTCCATGGACGACTTTGCTGTTTGTTTCTTTTTGGTCATTGATAAAAGCAGCGGCGAGCAGTGAGGTCCTAACCCAGATCCGGTCTTATCCGGTCGGCCGTTAATTATCCAACAGGCCAATGGCAACCGGTGAAGCCACTTTAGCCCCCCTGATTTAGCCACTCAGAGTCTCAGACCTCAGCCAAAGCGTTGCTGCTCTAATAATCCATCCAGCAACGCTCCCGCACCTCTCTTTTTTTGGTTGGTTGCTCGTTCTGTTCCTGCAGAAGCGTCGCTTGTTCCTGCATTAGGCGCCTGCAAAGTGCTAGGTCAGTGGGTTCAGCGTTAGTCAACTCAAGGTTATGCCCGCCATAGTGGACGATGTTTACAGTTCGGGGAAACAGCACATAATAATGAATGGATTTGACATGGACATGGATGATGGATGACAGCTGTCACGCGAACCTTAACCTCTCGTATCGTTAGAACAAAGTTGCCATCTGCTGCTAATCAGCGACTCGTTCCAGTTTGATTCTATCTGTTCTGTTTGTTGTAAGTCCGACACAAGGAATCTTCTTTCGCACACAATGTGTTGTTGTCTGTCCTTGGGCTGCTTTCCGTCAGGGGGGTATTTAACTGGGGTTGCAATTTCCGGCTGCAGTCCAGCCAGCCCAGCCAGGCCAAGAAGCCATCCCAGTCGACTTGAATGGTTCCTGCAGAATCCAGATGAAGTTTAAGGAAGATGATATGGATGGCAAAAGCTGATAGGCCGTATGAATGTGAAGAATCCCTGTGCTTCCGCTAATAACATCACCCCCCTGTCTAGTAAGAGCAAGTCCCAAGATAGGATCAGGGGTAGATCTCGTGTTAGCGGATATTATGCCGCCCAATAAACCGCCATCGTCCAGCTCGTACCTGAATGCGCAGAACGGCTGCCGCGTGGTACGTGTCGTCTGATGACTGTCAGATGAAATACGGGAGCAGCACTATCAGATCAGGGGAGTGGCCATTTCCCCCTTTTTACAGAACACCCCATCGTCCCCGACGACCTGTTAACAAACCCAACATCCACACCCACACCCACCCCCTGTCCCCTTCTTTGACATCGTTGTTCACTGCCCAGACTGCCAGAGTAGACACACACCACCCACCACCCTTTCGGCGAATTCGCGCCACACCCCGGCCGTTGATTGGGAAGTCGTTCTGACAAGCGAAATAAGACGTGAGAAAATACTGCAGCCCCTTTCTGAGTTAGGTATGGTGCCACGCTGCTAGGAACGAACCCGGCTGCCAAAAACAAAGTGTCCCCGTTAGTCATCTCATCCATGAACCATCCAGCCCATGGCCGTGCATGGCATGGATCGCCTCGACCAGCTGCTGCCCAGCTCGAGCCTGGCGGTCTCCTCCCCCGTCTGGTAGTCTGGCAGCAACCCCATAAGCGACCACCCCCATGCCTTTCCCGGGCGTTTCCCATGCGGCCTCTTTTGTATATAAGTCGATTCTTCCAAGATCCCGTCAATCTTTTTCCTTTCTTCTCTCCTCACCCACGCACATTCGCTAGCAATCAACCCATACCCTGACTTTTTAGTCAATTTCATTCGTTAACCAGCATACCTAATTGCTCTACCTACAACTAATAATCCTCCCGACAACCTACCACTCTTCCCCGAGTATCCTAATACCACCAAGACAAATCAGTCAAAATGAAGTTCACCATCGCTGCCGCTGCCCTTGCCGCCACTGGCGTCTCCGCCACTTACCCTGCCGCCGGTAACGCGACCTACGTCACCGAGGTTGTCACTGCCTACACCACCTGGTGCCCCGCTGCTACCGAGATCGTCGTGGGCCCCTCGACTTACACCGTCTCTTCGGTATGCGACGCTCTCCCGGCATTTCGTTGATCAGATCCGCTAACATGGCTGTCGTAGGCTACCACCCTGACCATCACCTGCACCAGCGGTTGCACCGTGACCAAGCCCGCCTACACTACCTCATCAGTCATCTGCTCCACCTGGTAAGCTATCAGCTACCAAGTCTTGTTCCTCGATCTATCCAGCTAACCCGTTAAATAGCAGCTCGACCCCTGTTGAGACTCCTGTCTACCCCACCTCGGAGGCCCCCGTCCCTACTAGCTATGCCAACACCACTGCCCCTGGCCTGACCACCAGCTACGCTCCTACCGGTGGCGTGACCCCCACCAGCACCCAGCCCGGCAGCAGCCCCATCCCCACCGCTGGTGCTGGCAAGACCGCCGCTCTCTCGGGTGCCGGCCTCGCCGGTCTCCTCGGTCTCGCTGTCCTTGCTCTGTAAATCGACCCTGGCCAACACACCATTTTACGTCTATGACCCCCTACGATTCTCCTTTACGTTCGATAATACCTAATTCTTGAGGATCGAGAGGAACGCTATTTGCATCATGACGGAAAGCCAGCAGGGACTTGATTTCTTGGAGTAATGAATCTTTTTTTAGACTGGGAGGTATCAAACGGCACACGGTTAACTGCATTTGCACTATGGAGTTTTGTTCACATACCTGCATCACGACCAAGCAATGCAGGCTCTTCATTGTAATTTCTTGTCTAGGTGTTTTACGGACAATACCTATTACGCTCGCCCACGGAGGATTCGCGATGTGTGCGGTCTTTTGAACCGAGCGGTGCGGAGTGGTTCGTGGCGGGGCATTCCCGAGGATTTATGGAGGATGAGCTTCCTGCCGCTGTTGGATGGAAGTCGTTTACTTCTGAGAGATTCGGGACCGCGCCCCCTGACAAAGAATTCAAAAACCATTCCTACTGCAATACTTGTCTCGTCACCCAAGAAGGTCAAACCGTTGTCTCCTGTGCTCACGCCCGCCGCCTATCATATATCCCTCTTTTTTGACTTCTCATTCTTGTACAAACTTTTCCTGAGAGTCGATGGTTGAATATTTCGAAGGCATGAGTTTCGGAGGAAACTTGACTTGTTACCTACTGCCACCCCCCCAAATTCGCTGGATGTTTTATTGGTCTCTGGTCAACCCTTCAATGTTTTTCTTCGCAAGAGTCTTGTACCATAGTTCTAAGGCAAAACGAAGACATTGCTCGGAGATCAGGTTTTGGTCCAGCACACCTTTTTAAATTCCTTCAAGGTTCCAAGTCCTCAACATTGTGACTGCCGTACGTACCTAGGTATGCAAATGTCTGTATGTGTAAGAATCCAACGCGTAGACTACCATAAGTCGAGTAGGTAAGTATCTGAGTAGAGTTTATTTATTTCATGCCATCGTCCTCTCTTTCTCCTTGTTACACGTCTGCCTGCCTGCCTGCCTTTCTAGTTGTGCTTGTGATCGCGCGTGCGGGAAGGGAGGGGGGGAGGAGGTCTTACAACTAACTTTATTGATCTCGCACAGCATGCGATAGAGGAACGCCTGTATGTACATCAGTGTAGATTTTGATCCCCTTATTATACTGAGTTAACTTGTTTAAAATCAACAACTTAGCAAGTCACTGTCGCTTCGCGAGCTGCGAGGAAGGGAAGTCTGGAGTATTCTTGCTAACTAACCTACGAAAGTACCTACTTAAGGTAGGTAGGTAGATCTTGTGGATCCGGTTGATCTGACCCGGATCGCCAGGCGAGCGAAGAGCCCAAATCAATCCTTGGTAGTTAGTTACACACATACTCTCTAGTAGGTACTTGCTTGTTACGCTGTTGATCAGTCGACGATCATCAAATAATCACATCACCCACTTCTATTAAAGTAGTCGATCCGAGAACAAATAAGACATAAAAGCAAGCTTGGATAGGCGCATATATTTGAAGTAAATGAGACCTTGCGCCGACGACGGGGGTAAAAAAAAATAAAAAAAACCAATCCCGAGCCGACTTTTCCAGGTTTGCCACGAGAAGGAGAGGGGACGGAACGCACCCGGAACAGCGAGCGATTGACTGATTGAACTCTCGGGATAGAGAGGGAGGGAGAGAGACAGAGAGAGGGGTGATATGCATGGACGGCAGGAAAACTCAAACCCCGCGTTTTTCTGCATCGATCAAGATCAATATCAAGATCCATACAAGCATTGGAATGTCAACCAACCTCAATCAAGCTGCGACGTGTCGGACGGGCCGCTGCAGCCAGCATGCGGGGTTGGGTTGGGTTGGGTTGGGTCGTGTCCTGTCGTGTCACGAAACAACATCATTTTGGATGGATTTGGTTTCCCGCCCGGCAGACGGGAGACGCAGGCAGACGGGAGACGCAGGCAGACTGACAAGCAGACGCTAGGTAAGTACTTACATAGCCTATCTAAACCTTATAGATGCTTGCCGCTGTCGGGTTCCCCTGGTATCACTGGAGATTCAATGTCTATAGAGGTCAAGTAGTTGCTTGCCCATTCTTCTCGCTCTCCCCAAGTTCTTACACCAGAAGACTTCATTCAGTCTGACTGGACGCCCGTCAAGTGTTTGAAGAGGTGGATGATCCTGATACCTAAGTACTTAGTAAAGGTAGATTCTGTCAATGTCAACGTTCCTTGGTCAAGACAGGACAAGGCTGCAAGGCAAGGCAGTGTGAAGTAAACCTAACGTTACATCGTCGTCGTTGTCGTCGCAACGATGGGTTGCGTGAACCTCTTTGCGCCTTTCTTCCACAGGAACACCCACACCCCATACACACACATATATATATACGACGAAAGACGGCCTTTTCCTCGGAGAGACTGCGGCGCATGAGTTTCGAGCGTTTTCTTTCTTTTACTTTTTCCCTCCTTCTATATTCAGGTCTGAAGGATTTGGGCCGAAGGGGGGAGGGGGGTATTCTTTCATTGCTCATGGGAAAAGGGGGGGTGGGTTCAATAGCAAGCTCTTCTCGTAAATCCTAACATGGCGGAGTCGATAATCGATAGGTAATAAAACATTCACTTGCATTCTTTATGCGAGAGAATACACTGGCATAATTCGTATGGCTGTCGTGATTGAGTTACGGTTTGATGGGGTAGTAGTGTCCTCATACTTACATACATACATATACATGTATGACCGTGGTAGGCCTCAAGAACGCGGCCTACATACGCGCCGACGAAATTTGTTCAGCACTTTTACACCAAGGCGATACACATCGAGGAACCAGAGCTCATAGCGTTTCCCATTGATCCAGGGTATGTTATGTACCTCTCACCTACTCTTCGAGAATGAGGAATCTCAAGCCGCCGCGTCAGAACACCGCTTGCTTACATTGTCTTTTTTTTTCTTATCCTTCTCCCTATCGTTTTAGTTGGGTCCAAACCGGCATTGGCGATCGAGCGGCTGCTACCTTTGGATATGAGAAAGGCGAGATCACGGTCGAAGAGAGCGCGGGCGGAATCGTCCAGGTCGTCGACGCTGCTAAGTACGAGAGAGAGTCATGGTGGGAAGCTGTGGGCGTACGATGGTAAGCGGTTGGAGTGGTGAATGTGAATACAGCTAGGTTACAAGCCTGTCAGCCTGTCTGTCATAATCAAAGAGGGATAAGAAAACACTATTTTAGGATGGCCACCGTCCCGACGAGATATGCATCCATGAAAGTTGCCAAGAACCGATTTCGATTTCTCATGCTATTGCAATGCTTTCCCTTCACACTCTCTCTCTTATCACATGTCGGGTGTCTATGTCGATCACATGAGTCTGGGCGGATGACATCGCGATTCGCCGCATATCACTTGATTGAGTTTCTTTATCGCCGTTATCACTTCTCTTATACTGGACATTTGTATTTATATATCCAATGTGCTTCAGCGGTAGTGATTGGCAAGAGAAACTCCATCCGCCCATTCGCTGGCTGCATTGCAACGCTGCTTATCTATTACAAGTACAATACCCCGACTCTTGGTACGACGACAAGTACGAGTAAGATAGCCAGCCACGCGATCTGCACCAGGCAAGTGAAGAACCAATATCAGATGAGAGGGGGATATTACAGAATTTTTTATTTTATTTTTCTTTTCTCTGAAACAAGAAGGACAACAATATAGTATCTGGAAGCTGACATTCGAACGCCATCATGACCGTGACAAATGATCCACCCCCACCGGCCCCCGCGTCTGACGCGGAGAAACAGCCGCAGCCGCCGCCGGCGGAAACATCACTAGCGGAGCCTTCCGAGCTCGCCAGCAGCGGCCTGCGCAAGCATGTCGAGGACAACGACCCGGACGAGGCGCTGAAGCTGGTCGCGGCCCACGAGGGCGAGAGCCTGGTGCTCAGCGCCGACGAGGCGAAGCGCCTGCTGCGCAAGATCGACCGGAACATGATGCCGTTGTTGTGCATCGTCTACGGGTTGAACTATCTCGACAAGACCACGCTGTCGTACGCTTCGGTCATGGGACTCCAGGTATGTTTTGTATCCTATCTCGAGGAAAAGACGAAGAGAAGAAAGGAAAAGCCACGGGAGCGTATCCCGCTGACCGATCGACCCAAACAGAAAGATATCCACATCAGTGGTAAGCCGGCAAAGAAGAAGGGGGATGGGTGGGGGGAAGCCTTGTGTGAGAACAGCTGAAGCTGACAGAGTATGCGACTCGATAGGCTCTCAATATTCCTGGGTGGCCTCGATGTTCTACTTCGGCTATCTCTTCTGGGAGTGGCCTACGAACCGGCTTCTCCAGCGCCTGCCCCTGGCCAAGTATTCCGCCTTCAACATCATCCTGTGGGGTCTGGTCCTGTGCTGTCTCGCGGCGGTCAAGGTAAGCCAAAGCCTCGCCTTATCTGAACCCTTTCCTTTCCCTTTCCCCAGCGACAGAGGAGGGGGAAGGGGGGGGGGGGGACTGATCGACTTGGTCTAAAAGCAAAAATTGACTGGTAACAAAAAAAAAGAACTTCGCCGGAGCAATGACGGTACGCTTCTTCCTGGGCGCCTTCGAGGCGGCCGTGAGCCCCGGTTTCGCCCTCTTCACCTCGCAGTGGTACACGGTGCGCGAGCAGGGCAGCCGGGTGTGCTACTGGTTCAGCTTCAACGGCTGGGGCCAGATCGTGGGCGGCTGCGTCGCCTACGGCATCGCCGTCGGCACCGAGCGCCACCCCCTGCGCATCGAGGGCTGGCAGCTCGTCTTCCTCGTCACCGGCTTCTTCACCGTCCTCATGGGCCTGTCGTTCCTGTACTTCATGCCCGACAACCAGCTCAACGCCCGCTTCCTCACCCCGCGCGAGCGCGTGCTGGCCATCGAGAGGATCCGGGCAAACCAGCAGGGGGTCGGGAACAAACACTTTGTGAGTGAAGGGTTTCCTTTCTTGGGGAAGGAGGAGAGTTGGCCATTCTGTGGTCATTGTGAGTTCAGATGCTGTCGTCGGAAGGAGGGTGCCCTTCCAAATATTAGTACACGCGCATGACACTGTCCAGGGTCTGCTACCCACACGAAGTTTACACGTGCCATCAGAAAAAAAAGAAAGAATAGAGATTTAACTTTCGCTCTGCAGAAGTGGTATCAAGCCAAGGAAGCCCTGACCGACCCAATGGTGTGGGCATTCGTTCTCTACTCCCTCATAGCGTCGATCCCCAATGGTAAGATCGCTTACCCCCTCCTCAGAAACGAACATACGAGCAACGCTAATAGCACCATTGTTCTGACGGTTGGCGGTAGGCGGTGTCTCCAACTTCTTCTCGCAGCTGATCGTGTCCTTCGGCTTCACCAACACCCAATCTCTGCTGCTCGGAGCCCCCGGCGGCGCGGTCCAGATCTTCAGTCTCCTCGTCTGCGGTTACTTCGGAGAGAAGTATCAACAACGGATTGTAAGCCCCTAGAGATAAGAAAAAAGGAAATCGAGACGAACGGAACTGACCCAGTTACGCCCCCTTTCCTCTGGCGCATATCCAGTTATTCGGTGCCTCTTTTGTGCTCACGGCCATCCTGGGCCTGTTCCTCATCCTCCTCCTGCCGCTGGATAACCGCGGCGGCAGGTTGGCCGGGTATTACCTGTACCAGACGTCATCCACCGGCTTCGTCGTGCTTCTCTCCCTCATCTCGACCAACGTTGCCGGGTGGACGAAGAAGACGACCGCGGCCGCGATGTACCTCATCGCGTATTGCGTTGGTAATGGTGAGTTCTACCGGGGGAAGGAGCTTCTATGGTGGGAGGGTGTTGATATCTAACTGAGCTCTAGTATGATATTCTCCCCCCTTCGCGTCCGGAATAGTCTTGATTGCCATGCGTTTCTCGATGAGAATCCGCAATAGACAAACACTACGTGCCGAGAGTATCCTTCATTGATGTTATCGAGGCCCAACGTATGATTAACAATAACGTATAGATCATAGGTCCGCAGGTGTTCCAGGAGCGCGACAAGCCGGCCTTCCGCAACGCCACGATCACCGTCCTCGTGTGCATGTGCGTGGCCTGCTCGATCCTCGTCTTCATCTGGTGGTGGTGCAATCGGCAGAACAAGATCAGGGCCGCCATCCGGCAGTCGCCGGGCTATGAGAAGGTCGACGGGCAAGAGTTCATGGACCTCACGGATCGGGAGAACCCCGAGTTCATATACAGCTTGTGATCGGGCTTCATAAATCTGCTTTGGATACACCGATCGGTGCGGGGGTTGCAGGGGGCGGTTTCTTGGAAGCAGCTTGCGGTTGGGGTGTATATGGTCACGCAGTTGGCACGCGCAAGCTCAGCCGACTCTAGAGAAGATCAGTCAGGGCTGTGCGGGGGAATGGAGAAGTATAGATATACGGTTGATGGGAAATATATCAAGTCTTTGAGGCAAGTCTAAAAGAGAGTCTACGGCGCAAGTCTATGAGAAAGTGTGAAAGGAGATAAAATCAGAGAGGAGAAAAACGAGCAAGCTGAAGCGGCGAGCACTAGACAAAACACAAACCTCCTCGGTAGTCGTATGCGACATCCTCTCCCCCCCCCTCCAAGAAAAGAAAACGGCCAGTCGAGTTCTAGCGAAAAGAGAACCTCACCTCTGCCCTTATTTCGGCTGCTATCTCCAGAGCACATCTCCTCGAGACGGGCGAGAACACGTCGAAGTAGGCGACGAAGGTGTTCCTCCCCGAACTGAGATGCGGCACGGCCTCGCCCCTTTTCAGGAGGCATCCGTACCGGCTGACGCTCCGCCGGAGCGCGGGCCTGCGGGCGAAGAGCTCCTCGCATATGTCGTCCGAGTCGAAGACGCCCGCGCACGCGTCGCGGTCGTAGTCGGCACCGATGAGCACCAGGACCCCCGTGTGCTGGGGCTGGGGCTGGGGCTGGGGCTGGGCGCCGGTCCGGGTAGTGGTCCTCCTCCCGCCGAAGGGCCGCGAGAGCGCTCGGGCCCGCCCCTTGTCGCCGACGGCCAGCAGCAGGCCGACGCCCCAGTAGTCGATCCCGTACACCGACGCGACGATGGGGCTGGCGATGAGGCCCGGCGGCCGCGGGTTGATCTCGATGATCCAGGTCTGCGGCGGTGGCTGGCTTGCCGAGATCTTCTTCTTCTCCTTCTCTGCCGTCTTCGGGTGGATGTCGACGATGCCGCCTTCCCCGTCCGCGCGGTATTCGCTTCGCGAATTGTCGATCCGGGCTTCCACGTGCATCATGGCGTCGGAGAAGCCCAGTCGCAGGATGGTGTCTCTGACGCCGTTCCGGAGGATCTCGAGCTCCTCCGGCGGCAGCGCCGAGGGGAAAACCATGTTGGTCTCCTGAAAGGTCCTCCACTGCGATGATCCGGGCTCGTCCGTATCGGCGCCCTTGGGGAAGTCGTCCGAGATCTCGCAGAAGATCACCTCCTTGTCGATCATGATCATGTTGACGTCGACCTCCGGGCCGCCGCAGTATTTCTCCATCGTGAAGGTCGGGCAGAACGTGTCGTGGATCATGTCCACAGCTGCGGGGATGGAAGCGGTGTTGTCGACCCGCACGACTCCATTCGAGTTTATACCGAAGCACGGCTTGAGGACCAACGGAAAAGAGAGGCCTTCTCGCTTGACGATCTCGAGGGCTTCTTCGGAAGCGGATGCATGGAAGCACTGGCGGCCCTCGAAAATCCCCAGTTGGTGCTTATCCGTCGCGATCGCGTACGACTCGGGCGGTTGATGAGCCAGACCCAGCTGGCTGGCGGCGCGACTGACAACGACATGAAAGGGTTCGAGAAACGTGACGATGCCGTCTATCGTCTTGCCGTACGACTTGACGGCAGCAACGATGCGGTCGACCATACCCTCATCGGGGATGCTCGACCAGGCGCTGATGGGCAAGACGGACTCGCACCATCCCGAGTACTCGGCTCGAGTGATCCAGCTTCCGGACGGGGCGAGGAAAACAAGGTCAATGCCTAGAGACTGGGCGGCGTTGCGCGCGAACTGCGTCCAACCACCTCCCGAGGGGTCTTGAGGGCTGATACCAACCACCAGAATTCTCTTGCGTCCCAATGCCTGGGGGAAGACCCAGCACATGGACATCTTGGCCTCAAAGTCGGCTTCCCTGTCGAGGAGTGTAACCGCAGAGGGGGCCGCTGAAGAAGCACTGCTGCTCTCACGTAAGAATAGTACTGCGCCGGCCGAGCCTCGAAATAGGTCCAGGAACGAGACCGACTCTAGATCCAGAGGTTCTCCATCAACAAGTCGAAGTGCTGCGGAGAATGACGCGGCGCGCTCGACCCAAAGGGCGTCTTTCAGGCGGAGGGAGACTATGTCTGACCTGATGATAGTCCCCTTCTGCAGGGGTTTTATGAGTCTCGTGGTTCGCTCCCCAGCATGTGCTACATCTTGGACGCAGCATAGCAGAAACTTTAGAGCATCCTGGGACCCTAGGTCGTCCCCGTGGACTTCCTTGCTTTCTCCGCTCTCACTTATGAGACTGAGTCGGCTGTCGGTGGTCTCTCCTGTCTCATTGAGGCCGAGGGTCGTTGGATGCTTTGCTAGGTGAATATCGATCACCTGCACAGGTGTAGAGCCCCTTTCCTGGCACTTGACCACCAGTGTGGTTTTCCAGGTGCATTCAACAGGTCCTAGGCATATCAGTATCCGTGCCTCTCAGCAATCAACTAGACATACGGGCACTTACCACCACCGCTAAGCAGAAGCTGGGCCGTTTTCTGGCTCGTCATCTTGAGGTTCGTAGTTTATACAGGACTCGTCTTTTCCTCTTGGTATGAGAGGGCTCTGGTCTCGAGGCAAGAAGACTTCACAACTCTCGCCTTAGACGCCATTGATTAAATACTCAACCCGGCGCACTGAGGTCAAGAGCAAGGGACTTCGCGATCTCGAGACTTCTTTCCTGTTCGAGATGTTTGTTGCGTGCTATGGATAGAAAACGCTTTTCGAGTCGAGTTCCGTACATAAGCTGAGTAATTGAGGCATGGTTGGGCATAGGACCGCGCTGGCAGCCCAGTCACAGCACAAGGACTGAGGGGCAGGGGCAGCGAAGGAATGAGGCTGAATGTGATGCGAAAGAACAGCTCTCGTAGTCGGTACGTAGTGGTTGGCCTCCTCAGCTGACTCTGCTCTCCACGAGAGGTAAGTAGTACAAGAATCTTTCCCGGGTGGGAGAGACTCAATTGAAGATATCGAACATACAGGGGCCGCACAACTGGTACATTAGTTGATCGTACTCACTAGTATGTACCTAGGGAGGTCAAGGGCCATAGAGTAAGGGGTTTCTCTTAGACATCTCTTCGAGGGCCATGACCCTGCTCCCGGGGCTGACCTATACGTGTAAGGGCCGGTACTGCTGACCGGGGGAAATACTTATGTCACACTTACATCACAAGCGCCGCACCCGGTCTTCGGCAATAGGCCGATAACAGAGTCAACGCGCGACAAAAAAGGGCGATGATGTCTAGGGTTCGACATTGAGTAAAGGAAGGGATACCCAATGATGGTCGTACAGAGTTAAAGATAGAACAGGTACCCTGCGATCCACGCAAGGATTTGGACCAGAGAAGAGAGGGTAAATATTCAAGAAGACGAGACCATACGAAGTAGTTACTTAGCTGAACAAATCGAAGGTTAACAAGTTATCAATAGCATCGAAATCCTTTTTTTTTTTCGAGAAGGGTAGAACACAGTGATCCGTTTCCTGGCCAAAGAATGCCTTGGTTTAGTAATCCCCTTCGTGTCTGACGCTTCGGCCCTGTCCGGACGGCCACATCCAGTCCTACGGGGGCACACAAGCAACGACAACACCATAAGGCCGATGTGTCTCGATTGGTGAGCTACGCATGTTTTGGCCTGAAAAGGGGAAATATTGAAAGCACCGGAAACGGAGCAAGCCTCCCGGGCTATTTTTAGGGACCTAAATCTCCAAACATCGACGATAAGTTTTCCTCGGGGCATCCAGACTCCAGCACTCGAAAACACGACCCTGATCTGCCTGCCGGGGTGCTATACGGGGCCTCCGAGTCCTATGAAGTTGCTTTCGGCCCGGCAAGGCATTTCTTGGCTTACTTCCTCCCCAATACCCAAGCCGCACTGGCTTATCGTTTTCATCCCTCAGTCACCGTGGTGAATGACATCTCAACGGACACTCAGCATCCCTTCACACGCGAAAACGCGAGAATCCGGCTTCTATCCGAGATAGCGAGGGGGGAGATTGTCTCTTCGCCTGTCTGGCACCGTATTATCTATCTATCATACACACGATTTCCGAGGGGCCATCAGGGTAGTGATCCCAAGCTGCTAACTACTCCTAAGAATACACACCCACGCCTGGCTTAGATAGCGGCATCACCTGCGGTGCCAGAAACGCCATGCGCCAAAGCCCGCAGCGACAGCCGCCGAAAGCACGCCAGCCCAGGCTACGCCGGCTTGCAGCAGGACGCGTCTCATGAACCGGTCCCTGGCCTCCCTGTCGTTGACCCTAGGGAACGGCTCGTCCGGCACGGGCTTGCCCAGGAACTCGCAGAGCGGTCCCCAGCCCGCCGCCAGATCGATCTCGAGGAGCCTGTCCTCGGGCACGTGGGAGCGCACCCATTCGTTATGCATCTCGACGAATTCCTTGCCGCTGGCCTTTCGTCCGTGGATTCTCATTTGGCTGAAGGGGGAAAAACGAAAGGGAAAGTAGGGATTCAATAGTCAGCTTTCTTTCCTCTTCTTCCCCTTTTCCCCAGAACAAAGTTCACTAGACAGCCCAAGGCCGTCGTGCTGTTGAATAAATAAAGAAGAAGCAAGAAAGAAAGAAAGAAGACAGCAAGCTCGAGTAGATAGATAGATACTCACTCATCTTGAAACCCCTCCGCCACGATGGGAAACCAGCGGGCGCCGGGCAGAGGCCAGAGCAGCCACCTGAGCAGGGAGAAGGACGCGTCGTCCGAGTTCTCGCCGAAGACGGAGAAGCTGCGCCACCAGCTCTCGGGGTCCCGCGTCACCAGCACCACCTTGGCGTTCGGGTACAGCTCGAGCAGCTCGGGCACGAAGTGCGCCAGGGGCACGTCGGCGCAGCCCGCGAACCCGGCCGTGGCCTCCCGTAGCGCCTTCAGCGTCCGCGCCCGGTCCCCGGCGCCGGAGTACCGGTAGATCGCGGCGAGCTTCTTGCAGTAGGCTTTTGCACCGCACCGTCCGCCCATGTGTTAGCATGAATGCAGAAAAAAAGGGAGAGAGGGGGGGGAGGGAACGGAAGCCCTGCGGAGTGAGGACAGGGGCTGGCTGGCGGGCGGGCTACCCACCGTCTTCTCGGTTGAATAACTGGGTCCCGCCGTGCATGACGGGACCGTCGAGCAGTTTCTCCAGCGCCATCGCGTACGACAGGGTGGCGGTGCGCGCGTACCCGGCATCGATGACCTCGAGCTTCCTGGACGGGTCGGTCGGCACGGAGGCGGTGGCGCCCATCGCTGAATAACCTAAGTATCTTATGTCGACTGACTGGTGTTTTTTCCCTTGGCGGTTGGTTGAGTAAGTAACGTTAGAAATGCGCAGGATGCTGCCCGTCACGTATAAGAAAAAGAAGAAGAAAAAAAAAGATGCCTCGTGTCTGTCCAATGTGAAGAGAAGTTGAAGACCTTGGGAAAACGATCAAATGGCTGAGTTAGTTTGAGTGCATGCCCAGCAGCTTATTGAATCAAATCGCACGAAGTTGTGTGTCGTAAACTATGCCCGACCGTGATTCGTTCAATACTTGGCCATAATCTAGTAATCAGCTGATCGCTTCGTAAACCCCCCCTGTTCTGTCCCATTCCTGGTACCCCGTGCCGGGTAGGAAAACCACGGCTACTGTACGCGGAACCGGTCTTCCTCTCGGACATACTATTGAGGGCCCGTCGACGGGTCGAAATCTTGGTCTATTCTTGATTGCTAAATAAGTACATCCACGAGCACCTTGAGTGCCATTGCCAGTTCAGCTGAGCCGTCCCTTATAACTACCCTGTCATTGATGTTTTGATCTCCTGATTTGGCTGGTTACATATGCTGGGTGTCCAAACGAAGATATGCTCAGAGCAAACCTTTGTGAAGGTACGAATATATATATGTATGGAGACTTGAACTACCAAAGTAGTCGGTCTATGCCTTTTGGGCTGGTTACTTACATCGATGCCGTTATGTTGGCATTTTAGTCTCACAGTCAGTCCGCATCAAGGTGAAGCTTATCCTGATAGATACCTAGGTAATAGAGGCTACGGACCTTCTTTCATAATGTACTTGGATAGACAGACCTCTCACAGCTTAGCCCTCGCCTCAATAGCCCTGTGCGTATCGCCCCTATGCCTGAAGTACTCCCTGACCTGCTCGCGCGCTGCCGCCACCGCCGACGCGTCCTCGATGGTCGCCGGGACCTGCACCTCCCTGTCGAAGTCGCCGTGCACCGCGTTCTCCAGCAGCTCCCGGAGGACGCGCCGCAGCGTCTTTCCCGACCGCGTCTTGGGGATCATGCCCTTGCCCTGGATGACCCCGCCCAGCGTGGCGATCCCGCCGATCTGCGTCCGGACCCGCTGCTGGATCTCCCGCACCAGGCCCGCGTCCGGCACGGCGGCGGCGGACCCGGGATGCTGCTGCTCTGGCACCGACAAAGTCACGAAGGCGAAGGGGAGCTGACCCTTGAGGGCGTCCGGAATGCCGACGACGCTGGCCTCGGCTACCAGGGGGTGACTGGTGATGGCTTGCTCGATGGATCCTAGGGGGACGGCGGTATGGTCAGATTAATGGACTTGTATGTGTGTAGGAAAACAAGCAGATGGAGGGATCTTACCCGTGGACAAGCGATGACCGGCCGTGTTGATAATGTCATCACTTCGGCTCATAATGCTGATATAGCCTTCAGCATCGATCATGCCAGCATCTGGAGTCTGTCAGAACTAGTACCGAGGGTAGAACGACGAGTGAAAGACGAACCACCCGTGTCAATCCATTTCCCAGCAAACCTCCTTAGGTAGCTGTTGTAGAATCTCTCTTCATCCTTCCACAGCGTAGTGAACCCAGTAGGGGCCAGGGGCATTGCCAGAACGATATTCCCCATCTTGCCCCTCTTAACCTCATCGCCATTGTCGTCCACCACCCGCACGTCGAAGCCGGGCATCGCTTTGCCCGCGCTCCATGGTTTGACCGGCAGTGCCTTTGCAGCCGATTTCTTACCCTTCCTGTCCTCGGCCGCCTGGGCTGCCAGGCATATCCCCGACATGGGCGACCCGGACTCAGACGACCACCAATGGTCGATGACCATCGCGTCGGGGCCGGCATAGCCGCGTAGGAGCTCCTGGTACATGGTAACTATCGACGGCTCAGATCGCTCACCGGCAAGGAATAGCGCTCTGAGAGACCTGAGTCCGCCTCTTGCCCCTATTTGACGGAGCGCACTGTTCTCTGGGTCATCTCTCTTGATAGCACGCAATGCCGCTGCACATGTATCTTTAGCTTCCATGTCCGTCCGTTCGTAGACCGGACTTACTGGGTGCGGTAAAGAGGCTTGTGACCTTGTACTCTTCTATGATGCGCCACAGCGAGGAGCTGTCAGGCGTGCCTACAGGTTTCCCCTCGTACAGCACTGTCGCCGCTCCGGCAAGAAGAGGAGCATAGAGAATATATGAATGGCCTACCACCCAGCCGATGTCACTTCCGGCAAGGTTAGCTTCAACAACCAGAGTACGTTATCACTTTGAGTGAACGAACCTTGCAGTGAATATCACATCTCCGGGACCGTGAATGCCAAACAGATAACTAATAGATAGGTGGAGTCCTACTGCATGGCCCCCTGAGTTTCTCACAACCCCTTTTGGTGCACCCGTGGTGCCACTGGTGTATATGATATACGCGTCGTCCTGGGAAGACACGGGAACACAGTCCGCCTTGATGCCCCGGGCTCTTGAGCTGCGCACCATCTTGAACCAATTCCTCTCCCCTCCCGCCTTGTCCAGCGGGGTCCACCTGAGCTCATTCCTCTGCCAGACGATCACGCGACTGGGCTTGTGACTAGAGAGCTTGATCGCTTCCGTGATGAACGGCTTGTAGCTCATGGGGGGCTTCGCCCCGTCTATGCCGCAGGAGGCCGTGAGGACGGCGACCGCATTGGATGACTCGATGCGCTGGGCTAGAGAAGCGGCGCCGAAGCCGCCGAACACCACGGTGTGGATAGCTCCCAGGCGGTTGATGGCGAGGATCCCGATCAGAGCTGCGGGAATCATAGGCACTGCCCGTTTGTGAGTCGCTCCATGGATTACTTACCATCGAATGGGAAGAGCGGGGTGGCTGCAGCATGTACTTACTGTAGACCAGCACCACATCCCCTTTCTTCACCCCCTCCTCCCGCAGAGCACCGGCCGTGGCTTCGACCTCGTCGAGGAGCTGCTTGTAAGTGAACGTCCGTTTCGTTCGCGTGACGGGGCTGTCGTAGAAGATGGCCGGCTTGTCGCCGTTTCCCGCCAGGACATGTCTATCGACGCAATTGAAGCATGTCGATATCATACCGCCGTCGAACCACTCCCACGACGGGTGCTCGACCCCGTTCTTGAGCTTCCTGGTGGTTTTCCTCAGGACGGAGCTGGGCTTCTTGTGCCAGTGGAGGTACTCGGCCTGGCGACCCCAGAACTCGTCCGGGTTCTCGAGACTCTGGCGGTAGACTTCGTCCTGGGGATGTCCCATTGTGAATGGCGAAACGGCTTTGGCGGATGGATGGCTGGGTAGTCCCAACGGAGCTTTCTGTGCGTGAACTTGATCAGCCGAGCAACTGTACTGGTTAGATATCTGGATGTGATGGCCACGGCTAAGACCCAATGCAATGATTACAACAAGAATTATTTTTTAATGAGCGTGCGGCCGTTTCCGCATGCCAACAACGATGAGCGGTGACAGTTTGCGACTCAAGCTCGGTCACTGTTGTTGATATTCAGGTGGCACAACCAGCGATGACGCCTCTGCATTGGGGGTCTGGGGAAGTGAGTAGTAAGACCGGTGCCCCGCTTCCCCGGACCCCAGAAGAAGGGATCATCGCACTCGGTCGAAGACAAACATCGGTAGCGCAACATCATCACCAAATCTACGTGTTAATATACTATGCATCTACAAGTACTTTCACGGATGGTATCCCCTCATGACTCTGCTTGACGTGACGCCTAAGATTCCCGGTTGCTGGAAATATTCCGGATTCTTCCAGCTGCACCCAGGATGGGTACATAAAGTACACTCCTATTCGGCAAGTTAGTAAGACAACCTCGTTCACCAAGATTAAACCTGAGATACGGATGAGGGCATGAATGAGCTGCTCTGATATGCCATAGGGCGCGACAGGAAGCCGTATTCCACACACTCAGCCTTGACATTCACATAGCTTTCCACGCCGGTCTTCTGTTGAAGAGCTTGCTTGTCGAACGAAATTAAGTAAGAATCGATCCCATCTTACTATTAGACATACATGTCAACGACAATGAACAGCCAAATCAATCACTATTCCGCTCGTCCGCACATCCATCGCGGGATCTACCTAGGTATGTATTCATTCCCCTTCGGACCTCGCAGCTAGGCCCGGGGTACTCTCGCCGACGCTCTTCACGATGGCCTTGGCGGGCCCATCCAGATGGAATATACGAGATCTTGACCTAGCAGCCTAGCCCCTACCCTAGTATCATGAATGCCCAGGAGGCCAAGCGCTGAACATTCGGTTCGCAAGATTACACACATCGTTCTAGCCTCATCCTATCAATTGCGCCGTGGGCCATTCTTCTTCCCTGTCAGCGCCGTAATTACCTTTTTTTTTTTTTGCCCACCATCGTCAAAAGCGGTGATGGGGTCCGTATAGTATAACAGAAGAAGGGGGTGTGACTCACTGAAGTTTTACCGGGAAGTTCTTCATAAAAAGAAAAGAGCAGATCGATTGTTATTATTAGTCTCTCAGCGCGGGAGAATCTTGAAATCTCCGGTGCTTCGCTCTCGCTCTCTCTCTCTCTCCCACCTTACTTATTATCGCACAACTAACTCCTAAGTCAAACTCCCGGTCTTTCATCACACCCACACCCACCCCCAAGACCAAACCAAACCAAATCATGTCCTCCTCACTAGTAACGACCTCGATACCCAGCGGGCCCATCGCCCGGGAGAACTGGTGCCTGTACCCGATATTCCAGGGCGACGAGGGCGCGGCGTGCGCCCGCGACCACGAGGGCGCCGTCGAGTCCGACTACCAGAGCCTGTGCTGCCGGGGCGGCATCGTGGACGCCAAGGTGGACTTCGGCAACCTGACCGACGAGGACGCCGCCGCCGGGATCCGCATCGACGACCTGGTGTGCTGCGGCATCTACGCGCCGCTGCCGTACGAGCCCGAGCTGTGGACGGTCCCGGCGCGGACCCGGTGCGTCGACGGCGCGCCCACGCCGCTGGCCAGCTTCGCGGCCACCGGCATCGCCGACCTGCCGGGCCCCGGGCCCTTCCCCGTCACGTACACGGGCGTCACCGACAGCCCGGCCACGGCCAGCGTGGTCGTGGGCGACTACCCGCCGTACTGCTTCTTCGTCAACACCCGGGCCCACACCGACGCGACCGCGGTGACGGTGCCTGCTGTCGGAGCGGCAATGACGGATAGTGGAACCCCGGTCGCGACGGCGGCGGCGACGACGACGACCGCGTCGCCTAGCACGTCGTCGTCGGTCGGCGCGCCCGTCGAGACTCCTTCTAGCGCCCCTTCTTCAACTCGGACGACGCTGCGGGAGGCCTGCATCTATGTGTCTCTGGGGTTGCTGGCCCTGGCGATGTCGTGGGGTTGACAAAGGTACCCATGTAGCGTGATTAGGGGGCGGGGGTTGACAGCCGTTCGTGAAGAGGAGAAAAAGAAAAGCACGTGGGATTCCATGGGCCATGATCTTTGCCTACTGTCCCAGTCGAAAAGGGGTCTGCTCAATGCCGGGGTCCCTCGGGAAAGTGAGGCGGTCCTAGAGGAACAGAGAATATATCTCAATGAATCCCATTCCCTCCCTGCGTCGATAAACGAGGCCATTGTGTTCGGTGTTCGGTTGTCTTACACTACATATTTGTTGGGAGCGAGAATACGCACCCCTTCCATCATACGTGTCAGATAGGCGATCTTGCAGATGTGAACAAATTCGCATAGCATGGCTGCGCATGTTATTCCGCCCCAAGGCCGCTCTGAAAACAGAAAATGGAAGACTCGGTTTTCCTTGGGGCCCCTTGTGTTGAGTTTTCTCCAGGGGATCTTGATGAGGAGCGAAAACTCTGCGCAGGGTCAGATACATGAAATGAGTCGCTAGTAAGGGGGGAGGGGCAAAAGCATGGACATGCAAGGAGACGCAAGATCCCACGGGACACGATGGGAGTTGAGATTGAATATGCAGTGCCAGGTAAACAAGGCTGAAACCTGGTCTATCAGATAGCAAGGCTCTACTCAAAACGTATTTGATTTTCCCCCTTTATTTCTGCTGGTGAGGGATAAAGGGAAGTATTCCGAAAATAAGAAGCCTCTGAATGGTGGCACGCTTCCCAGCTACCATGCTCCTCCCATACGATTTCCATTGAATGCACCGAAACTCCTCAGGCAGACCGAACTCCGTAAAATGATGCCTTGTACTTATGTACAGCTGCCGACTGTGCCTTTTAGGGGAAAAGAGACACGTAAGGGCGGGTATCTTATCGTTGTCCGCTTGGTGGGGGTTCATTATCATCGTCGTCGTCGTTTTTGAGCCGTGAAGACCTCGCCGCCGTGTGCGAATATAGCCCGTAGACGCTCTGCTGCCCCTTGGCTGCGATTTTCAGGTTGCTGAACCGCGCCTCCGGCAGCCGCTTCCCCTCCCGAACCGACTCCAGCACCCATTCGACGCCCACGAACTTGATGCCCCGGCCGCCGACCTTCTGTATCTCCCGCTGCAGCTTGCCCCCGGCGAGTCCACCTCCCGCACCCGCACCCGCGGTGCCCCCCGCAGGTCGACCGAGGATGACGTGCGTGACCTGCCGTCTGCCCAGGTGCAATGACGTCTTCCCGCCGTGCTCGGCGAGCACCTGCTTGAGCTTGTGGTCCGAGATCAGCGGGTGCGTGCTCCCGTTGACGTACACGACGACGCTGTCGAGGATCTTCCTCGGTTCAGGCTTCGCGGCCGCCTTGGCCTCGTCCTCCGCCTTGCGCTGCGCCGTGAGTCGCTCCTCGGCCGTCAAGCCAGCACCGTCATCCTCATCCTCATCATTGCCGCCTGGTTTGGTATGGCGGTTAGGCCGCGCGCCACCAGCTGTTGCTAAGATGGTCGACTTCATGATGCCGGGCCTCGCCAGCATGTCGGCCACGGAGGTCCTCGCGCGGGACCGCAGCTCGGGCGGTATCAGGGCTTGGGCTTTCGAGTCCCAGTCCTTGGACCCTGCGCCGACGGTATCAGATACACGCGGGCCGCCACCCGCCCCACCTCTGAACTGGCTGTGAAGCTTTGTGTTTCTGGACTGGCGCCATCCCGTGCTTCCGCCCAGGCGATTCTCGGCGCGCTGGTGGCCGGTCGAGGACGAGTTCCAGGGGTCGAATGTTCGCCCGTATCTGGGTTCTGCTGCTGCCGATATTGCTGCTTTGGGCGCTGGTGGCTTTGACGGAGAAGGAGACATGGCGATGATGGATGTTGGCTAGGCGGGTATCGGGTAGTCATGGGTCAGCGTTTCAGTATGTCACTGCCAAAGCATCATACTTCCGTTGGTATCTAGGTAGATGTCGTGGCTGGCTATCCAGTCGCAATCGAGTACAGTGTACAGTGTGCTGAAAGGATGCATTGATATTGATTGGGCCGGGTGTATGTTTTTCTTCCTCTTTGATGAAACGCGTGAATATCTAGTCTATGTCATTGATTCTCGAGCGGTACTTGAATGGAACAGTTGCTACCCGGCAACAGACTAAGACAAAGCTAACTTTCCACTTAAGCTTAGTTTCATTGTCTACATTTTCACGTGATAATTCAATCTAAGTAAGTTTTGTTTTGCTTTACTCATCATCTGCAGCCTCGCGTTTTCAATTTCTTCTTCTTCACCTGCGTATGCCGGTCGCTGCATCGTCTCTCTATCGGGTGCAGTCGCGGCAGCCAATCAGTGGCTGAGTGATTGAAAAACATCCGGAGCACCTATCAGGCTATCATGTTGGCGATGGGCGTCTCGGACGAGCCAACCGGGTGTGCCGTTCGATTTCGTCCGAGAGGGCGGCGGGGGCGACAGACACGGGGTTCGGATTGTTTTGGCGCGCCATGCGCGGGTTGGATCAAACCCTTCCAAGGCACCTAGGTAGGTATGGAGTATTTCGTAGGTAATAAGGATTGATTGACATACATGTACTAATAAACTGACTGAATGACGGAAGGATCAAAGGCAGCAAGGTTGGTGGTTGATAATAAGGCCTGGCAGCCTGGTCTCAGTGATGTGATGGTGGTCAGCAACGAGATGCTTGTGGATGCAAGCAAGAAAACCATAAGGATGGACGACAAGGGCAAGCAAGCAACCACATGCAATGAGGCAGGCTTCCTTCCCCGACCTTGTTCGACAGCGATGAGTCCCGGTTCGGCTTCTTTCGATCCCCGCAAATCATCATGCAAGAAGCGCCACGCCTGGGGGGAAGCCAACCCTTTTCCTTAATTATTATCCTCGCTGTTTCACGGCCTGTTGAGACGAAAGAAATCCCTTGAAGGGCGAATGGGTGGTATTCCATCCTCAGCTTTGAGCCCTCGTGGACGGGCTGAAGTCTGGAGGGAGGGCCGGGCCTGGATGGTGAGACTCGAGACCCTGCCGCCGGCCTGCCTCGCCACACCTGAACAAAACGGTGGTGGTGGTGATGGTGGTGACGTGCATAACGGGAGGCGATTCTCCAAAGCGGACTCGATAGATGATCAGCTTTCGCCCACCACCGTTGACCCCTCCAAAGAGTGAGATCGGTTGCTATTGTTGGAGGCTCAGCAGGTATCAGGCAGTCAGGTATCAGTTATCACCTGCACAGGAGGCAGCCAACAGCGGGAATGCCCTTGCAATCTCACTTCTTAACTCAAGCCGTTATGAGTACTTCGTAGGCGAGTTACGTATTAAGAACAGGGCCCTGATTGACGCCGTGAGCCTCACCCCAACATCGCTCTCGCTGATATAAACATGGTAATAGACACACATGCAGGCATAACGCACACACACTACAGGCCCACGGGTAGGCGTTCATGCAGCCCAGTCAGGTCCTTTCTTTTTTGTCTGTGCTGCTGCGCAGCTTGGCTGCCTTCCTGAGGGGATCTGCTTGCTGACTTCGGTTGGTACGTGACGGACTACCTGGGTACGGAACGCTTGGGGGGGCATGGGGCTTTCAAGATGGCCAACGAGTCGGGATGCGTCCCTGTCGCTAAACGTGCAGCGCCAGCAGCTGCAGCCGTCATGTTTTACCGGCATGAACAATAATACAGT
Organism: Xylariomycetidae sp. FL2044; assembly: GCA_022376275.1. Lineage (NCBI taxonomy): Eukaryota > Fungi > Ascomycota > Sordariomycetes > Xylariomycetidae sp. FL2044. The sequence continues at coordinate 354,128 of JAJNOH010000017.1, forward strand.
GCCACAAAGAGAGCTTCTATTATTGCTATTATTATGATAACAATTATTATTATTATTATTATTATTATTATTATCGTTGCGGCTTGAGTCCTCCTCTCACCCCTCCCGCCCAGGGTTACAGTCGCCTCTCCATTGGGTCGCGGCCCAATATCACTGAGAATGTTTTAGAGAGGAATGGTGTCTGGCGATTGGTGTTCAGAGTCCGGTTCGCCGCCGAATGCTTGAACATGGCCTGACCCCTTTGGCCCCCCCGGTCAAGGGCCAGTTCATTACCTGCGCAGCGCATACCTTTCGCTCAGGGTGGAAATTCCGTACAGTAATCAACTATTCGTTCCCTGGCATCGGCCACCCCTCCCGGGTACGGTACCTTTTCATGGGCAAGCTTGAGAGATGAAGAGAAGTACTCGGGACTTTGTTTTCGTCCTGTGCGTCAGTCACAGGCTTTCAGTCACAGCTACCTAGATCCCCGAGAGTTTTCTTTCGTCGCCACCACTGATCATGGAATGACTTATGGTGTCCGAACGACAACGCCGATTACCACAACAACGACGACGTCCGCTTATCAGTGTCATCGAGCTGAGCCCTTCAGCATGGAGTAATAGGGATAGGAATAACATACGGTACGGAGACCGAGGTACGATAGGCGTTCGGACATTGCCCCATGCCACCCGTTATGTATGCGTATCATACTTGCTTCTGCTTGCTTATTAGCGATAACTTGCCACGGCGGCGACCATGGCGTAACCTCAGCCCTCCTGGCCCTCGTTGCTTTGCTCACAGCACAGTTTGCTGTACTCGCTCCTTCCGTGGGGGGCTGGGGTGTGTCCGCATGCGCATGGGATGGCGGTTCCCGGGACATGCCAGGGCCAGGTGCCTTTCGGTCAGGTAGGCTGGTAGGCTGGAAGGTTATCATTGCATCCAATCCTTCCCTTGATGCATACAGCGAAGCAAAGCAGGCCGTGGGAAGAATAGCCTCGCAGCTCGACCGACGGATAATCCGTACAGGGCAGCGAGAGGAGAAGACGACGGGGGCCTGATCCCATGCCCGCAATCTTTCCTTCCCTGCAGCCAACGGCGCGGGTCAGCCCAAGTGCGGCTTTTTGCTTGATCGAGTTTCGACTTGGTGATCCGCGCGCTATCTTATTACTTATTATTAAATTGCTTAGGTACCCAGTTTGCCGGCATCTATCAAGATGAGAAGAAATACGGAAGGATGGAGCGGTAAGCAGGACGAGAGATAATATCCAACCTACCTAGGTATGTCAAGCAGTGTAAATGGAAAAACATGCGTGTTGCCTGCGCCTGCCCTGCCCTGCCCTGTGCCCCCCCCTCAATTTCGGCCGCTAGAGATGTGAGTGCGGTTACGTGCTGTTAAAAGCTGCACTCCGTACATATGTACACACGACATGCCTACATACATTAGTTACATGATTCTAGGAGGATGGGTGAGCTAAGCTTGCCGGGGGGGATCCAACGTACCGCATGCCTCCCTAGACTGGCCCACGCTCCATGCACGATGTCAGATTGAATTCCAGATCAATGGTGATCCCACTCAAGGGCATCTCGAGATGTCCGTGACACGCGCTCCCTGTCTCACCACCAGAGGAATATTTTCCTATGGTAAAGATGGTATGGTATGTACGTACGGAGTATATCTGATCTGCTACGTACGCAGCACGAATCCCGTCGTCCCAAGCTGATGCCTGCCGGGAAGGCGTGTGGCCTCAACTTGTATCTACATAGGTACCTAGCTATGTAGACGCTCAGGGTAAAACTTGAACCCAAAGGTATCGCGGCTTCGCAGGCTCTACTCGATATCCCCCCGTTGGATCCATGTTTGCGATCACGTCTTTGCGTCCTGGACCCGGTGACACCCCTCAACCAGCCAACTGCGTACGATGGAGACCGGAAGGATGTGGAAATTCTCATTATTAGCTAACTCTTTATGATGATCGTTCGATGGTTTACCAGACGTGGCAGAGAGTCTAGAGCAGCCACAGGGGTAGTGGTTGGGGGAGACAAATAGACAAGACAGACAGACAGACACTGGGCATGTTACACGTAACACCATACAGTACGACAAGGGAGTTCTTGGCGTCGTTAGTGACCTTTCTCTCTCCCACTGCTACGTAGCTATTCGCGGAACGGCGGCAACGATGTATGATTGGTTCGACGGGCGCGCTTGAATATGGGTCGTATTAAGAAGAAAAAAAATAGAGCTATTACCAAGACCACAGCTACCTACCAGAAGGGCAGGAGGTCGACGGATGGGAACGGCCTCGGGAAAACCTCAGCCCTCGTCACACCGGTTTTATCAGAGACGGGCCGGGTCTTGAAAGGTCTAAAAAAGGGCCCAACCTGGCTCACAACGCAGTCCAGCCACCGCCACGTGAAGCTACCTGCGCCCATGAAGCTCGTCGTCGTGCGCGGTCCCCCTCTCTCGATACAAGCGTCGAGACATAAAACGGCCATGGCTGGGAGGCGCCGCTTCGTGGCATTGACTTTCCACTATCACATGGTTTTTATCGTCAGTACTTACACAAACTAAAACAGCCAGTTTAATCCATCGAGAAGTTCCCGAATAAGCGTGATTTGATTTTAGGGAGAGAGAGGGAGAGAGGGATAGCGAAGCCCCAATAGCCGACGATCATCGGACAAGCGCGATGGGGCCCCCGGTAAGGATTCACGGATAGATTCTTTTTTTGGGGGGGGTGGTCGAGAAGGGGGATGGGGAGGGGGAGGGGAAGGGGAAGGGGAAGGGGGAGGGGGGTTCCATTAGAAAGATCTTTCGCATCTCATTTGTGGGTAGCAAAAACGAGTGAGAAAGTAGCGGTGAGGAACAAGCAACAAACTACTGTACGCAAAGAGAGAGCTTGGGCCCATCGTTTCCGGGGGGTGGGGTGGTTTTTATCTACAATACAGTACGAAAAAAATATACTATGTAATTCGCGACAACTGGTTCGTAAGTATTCTCAAAGGACCTTAATTAACCCAGTAAGGATTCACAGGTCCGCGTCGTGGGAAGATCTCGTGTGGCCAGGCGGGAAACAACGAATGGCCAATACGCCTCTAGAGACAAGCACCAGAAACGCCGAGTTTAAAAGAAATGTCAGGTTGTCTATTGTCTATCAAGACTAAAAGTAGACAACTCTATAAGCGGACACATGTAAGTACGTCCGTGTTTAAACTTACAAAGCGGATAGCGCATACTGCGTAGGGGTTGAGATGCAACGCAGGTAGGTGGTATTTACCTGATCATGATGTATCAGAGCGATTGTGACCAATGACAGCCAGCTGACTTAGCAGAGAGCTGTTAATAAAGGGGTCAGACTTTTGACCTAGAAGCCTATCAACGTACTTTTTCCTGATTGGATCACCCGTACTTCAGTAGAAAAGGAGTTGGGCTCAGCCGGACGGGAAAGGATATACGACAACGCCGCAGCCGGTAGAAGTCAACTCTTGGGACTCGTGTACTTTTACATAGTAGCCCAACGTAAATTACAAGCTCGTGAGATCCGCTGAGAGGCTAACAAGGGAGAGAGAGACGAGGGAGTCCAATGTTTACTCATACTCTTCTCGGCTCCTTGTTCTGATTGCCAACTTGGGCAATCAACTCAACGACGAGGGAACCAAACCCCAGCCTCGTCACATCATCACCGCTCGCACTCGCAGCACTCTCGTCCCTAAGGTGTGATGATATTGGGCCGGCTTACGGTCCGCTTCGCTCTGGTCGCCTTTGCCACAAGCAAGCAGGTATGACATACATACCTGTTATTAGATCATCGACGTTTCTGTTCCTATTCTTTCTAAAGAGACGATAGACGTGGGTAGAATCCAAGATTGCCATCCCGTAAACCTATGATGTGGTTTGCGATCCTGCTGAAAGTGGATCTACAAGATATGCTTACCTGGTGGGCACTTATACGCGGGTATTGTTAGGTGCCTACATCCTACTAAGTATGTATCTAGGCACTGTGTTATCTTTATTTTTCTTAATATTCGTTTTCTTTACGAAGTACTTACACCCACAGGTGCTGAGCTCTACACAGTAGACACTGTTCCGTCCCTGGTTTAGCTTTGTCGACCTAAGAGAGAGAAAATCTCCTAGCCCCAATCGCTAGGGCCATCGTGTACAAGCTGCGAAAATAATAATAGAGAGGGTGCGGTGGTGGTGGTCGTGGATGGTGGTCGTGGTGGTCGTGGATGGTGGTCGTGGTGGTCGCGGCCTGTCGACGTGGGCATCCCTGATTGGACGTGAAATCAAATCGGGGGAGAGCGCTGGGATGATATCGCTTGGAGGGTTGCAACTCGCAAGGAGATTGGCACGACGCAGAAAGCGTGATAAGGAGAAGCTATTTACGTGAGAACAAAAGAAGAAGAAAAAAGAAAAAAAAAATCGTATCCCTATGATCTCTCTCTCTCTGATGACGATGAAAGGATAATAGAAAGACGCTCGTACCACGTATCTGCCAAGTACTCAAGTATACATAGTACCTAAGTAGGTCCAGTGTAGGCCGCGCTAGAGAGCTTAATAATTGCCGATGACGCCGTCGAGAGTCCATCTCAACGCGCTGTCCTCAGAAGGATTCTCTATTGAGTTTCCCCTCGTCGCTATTCGGCGTGTTATGGTCCAATTGTACCAACTACGTAAATCCAAGTGCAGTCCAGTCCAGTCCAGTCCAGCTCGACCCCTGGCCATGGTCTGTGTTCCCCGCTGCGCTGTTGGCAGCTCAAGGGAGGAAGATGAAGTTTTCTATCATCCAAAGATCGAATCGAGAATGAATGTTTGCTCGCGCTTGGCGTCGTTGGCGCATGGTTAAAAAGAAACGGCGACACCTTAATGCGCGAGACGTGACGAAGTCAAGGTATTGGGCCGGACTAGGAAACCCAGCAACCACGCCTTCGGGCCTAACCTGATCTCTGTTCACTCACCTCTTTGCTTGCTTGCGTGCTTGCTTGCTTGCTCGGTCTCCATCCCAAATATGATGATGACGGTGATAGTGATGGTGGCATCTTTTAGAATGATAGCCAGTGAACGAGCGCTTGGTGGTCTGAAACGCCCTTGCAACCTCAGTTACCCCCCGTAAGGCCAGGTCTAATAGGGCCAGGTTAAGTCCAAAAAAAAAAAAAAAGGATACATCCCATTTTGCTGCAAATGCATGCATGCATGGGGTGGGAGGATGAGGAGGAGGAGGGAGAAGGTGGATTGGACAGGTGTGGGAGATGCATAGCCGCTGCCCGCGGTGCGTTAGACTGCTTTTCTGCTCATGCAAGTGCTCAAGCCATCCCACATTACAACACAACCACCCCCCCTTTCCCCCCCCGTCAGCCCTGGGTATTCCCGTATTCCCGACCCCCAAAAAGGGTTCGCTTCTCGCGAGATCCCCGTTGAAGGCCATGATGTGCCGAAGCTTACAGCGCTGACTTTTCACCCCAAACGAACGGGATGGACGTGGCAGTTTTTTCCCTCTTCCATCGGTGCCGATCTCTCTCTTTTTTTTTTTTTCGAGAAAGCTGACTGACATCCGTCATCTCTCTGATCAGCATCAGGTGTGTGACTCGGCCCAAGATCACTCGTGGTGGGAGAGAAATTCTACTACTGCCGTCCGTATGTAGACCTTCCTTGTCATACATAATATCGGATGCTTTCAACACAGACTGGCCGGATGTTGATCCGTTCTATGGGTCCAGGCGAGAGAGAGAGAGACAGAGAAGTCGAGTATCTTCCATGCCTCTCTGAAATGAGGATGTAAGGGGTCCAGCCCTCCCCTCCAGACGGATCGGTTCGAGGTCACACCGCGACTGGGTAAGGCTTGATCGTACCATAGTAGTAGTGCTACCGACTAATTGTCTCGGGGTTGAGTTGGTTGAAGCTGTTGAAGACCCGACTCTGGGAGATCCTGCTTATTTTCGTACTTCTCGTAATGGGCAGAGCGTTGGAGAGGCTGGCTTCCTCACACTGCGCATCGCTGATCAGGTCCTGCCGGGCCAGACTGACCGTACAGCGTTTCAGAGTATCTAACAAAATGCCGATCCATCTCCAGAGCTGCTTACAGTCCGGTCTGGGGGAATGGAGTTCGTAGGGCAGATCTTATATCTTGGGGATTCATATTAAGATAACTACGTATTTCACTGGAGATGATGCAAGCGATCTCACACGACTGCAATATTGAGGCTCAGATTGTTGCGGATGTGAATGTCATGCATGGCATGAAGCATGGCATGGGATGGCATGGCATAGCATAGCATGCAGTGGGTATTGAGGCTCTCTCCCGTCTACAGCATGCTGCTTGCTGTTGGATGTTGGCTGACACCTTGACACGCAAACCCCCACTGGTAATAAGCCATCCTCCCACTGGTACAGGCACTCGCCACCGACGTCAACTACTATGGAAATTATCCAGAGCAGTAGGTGAAAGTGACACTGACACGACATCTGTGTGGTGGTCCGCCAATGTGGTAGGACATGCATCTTTCCGCGTTGCAGCTGCTGAATCACCAGATGCGATGCAAGCTACCACCATCGCCACTCTGTCTCGTCTCTTCCCCGATATTGATGATGTTGATGATGATCATGGATGAGATGGCCCAACGTCGTGGATTTTGACTTTGCCGAGCGTTGATCAGTGCGTTCGGTGAAGCTGGAGCAACCTCGTTGAAGGTCTCCAGAGAGAGGGAGCCGGAGCCAGAAAGGGGCACCAGCTCGCGCGTCTGTTCGGCCTTCTGCGTTGGAGCTAGTCCAGGATCCTGACTCCGCGAACTGCCCAATCTAGATACACCTCCCAGCCTCTCTCCCCCTGTGATCGACGACTTGAGACGACATCCTTTCAGATGTTGAGGGCGTTCCTTGCACCCAACCCCGGAATATTGCCAATTGCCCCAAGAATGATTACCAGGCAGTGGGCTGATGAGCTCTTCGTTATTACTTTATTGGCAAAAATTGTCTGATAACGGGCGAGCCAGTCGATTTTGGCCCATGAGACGTTTGGCCACGCTGTCAAGGCGGGAAGTCACCGCCATGTCTCACTTCTCGGTTTTTGCAAGCATGATCCGACCTTGTATAATGTATAATCGGAGCAGCCCACCACTGTATCTCTCCAGATCCCGTACATGTTCTATTTGTGCTCATGCGTCTCGGTCGTCCAGCCTTATGGGCATCTCCTGATAGGTTCCTCCTCTTCAAAGTCGTTCCAATACGAACGAAGCCAGTCACGTACGTAAGACCATATATTTTCGCCAATATGCATCACCGGGGATCTTCGGATCCGAAATTGACATTGGCCAGATCTACTAGGCACAGTAGTAGCCGACGACTATTCTCAGAAGCTAGAATCGCATCAATGCAACCTTATTTATATTTAAGGGGAGCAAGCACCGGCTGCTGCATTCCAGGTTGTGTCATTAGTCAGGTAACTCTAGTCTCTGGAGGCAGTCAGCCCCTGAGAGAGAAAGAAAGAAAAAAAAAAAAAATCCAAAAGCGCGTTCAAGGATCAGCATGCAGGCTGCGGGCTTGGCACTCCTTGATCTGAAAATTCTCATGCAGAGCGGCGTTAAGGTTTCGCGGAATCTTGCATAGGGATACGTAAAGTGCTGCAAGAGAGTACAGTAGTGCTGCGTCTCCTAGCATGCTGCAGCCCCACGCCAGTCTGCCGCCTGCCCGCATCTCACCTTGCTCGAGCGTCATTCTAGAGGATCATTAGAGTCAAGAGCTGCAGGCCTCTGTAATAGAACCTGGGCTGAGCGCCGACAGATCTGTATCGAAACCTTCTCTCGACCGATGTTGACTGTCTGCCATCGGTATCGCGCTCCCATCAAGGCTCGGCGGTGAAGGAGACTCATGACACGGTCTGCTAGGGCGGGCTGGGCCCCCTGAAAGCCGCGCAAATCAATATAGTCTCCGCGGAACGTTCCGTTTAGTTCGGAACAAACAAATGTACTGGAAATCCTCCAGGCTCTGATAATAACTACACAGTCTCCGGGGGCAGCATCACCCACTCTGGCACTGCTATACTGTTTATACTTCGTAAGCTGTCCAGCACCACTTCGCTCCCATGCATCGCCAGGTACCATTGCATTTCGTGGACATCCCGACAGGCCTGGCCCCCGCCATCATTCCAGGCGTCTCGTTCATGCTACCACATGAAGCAGGTGTAACGGGCAACCTGCGGCGACTGTAGCACGGGAGCCAGCCATTGCCGTTCGTACATTCGGCCGTGGCACAGCAAGGTGTACTTCAGAGGACACATATAGTGGCAGATTCTGGTAATGTAACCTTGAAATAACATACATGCCCAGAGCCAGAGCAGCTATTCCATCCTGTTTGCCAGTAGGCGTCTGCACCCCACACGAAGTCGCCGGAGACACATGACTCCTTCGGGGGGTACCTTGAAAGAAGAATACATTGACACTTGGCCGGGCCGTTGAAAAAAAGTCAATTCATTGTTCATAAACATGCTGCGTCACATAGCGCGAGCAGTCATGTTATCATTTTTAGGAGGAGGGAGGGGACAAAGATATTGTCTCGCTCACCACCTACCACTCCATCACTGACTTGGTCGGCTCGGACTAGAGATCACGGACTCGAGGAATGATAGATACATGGGCAATATCTTTCTCCCCCGTCTTCACCGTACATGGTAGCGTTGAGATTCGGGCGAGATCCATCTTTTGGGGGGCATGGCACGGGTGGCGGGGGACGTTAAGGTCAATGCAGAAGAATCACCTTGCAGGACGTTATGTACATACATCATAACCTTATTAATAGTAAACAGCCTGACAAGACATATTTTATTTAAACTCACATGATGCCCACACTTGCCAATACCTACTACATACATAGTACATACGCATACAGGAATGGGCCCTGACTGCTCGCGATGCATGCTTCGGCTGCCGTCTCGAGCGGAGTTGGAGGGTCGCACATCTCACGAACAGTGACTGAATTGACAACAACTTTGCCGCAACCCGTATGATCTTGGGACGGACCGTATGAGAAGAGACCTCTACGACAGACCACAGCCAGCCAGCCAGCCAGCCAGCCCCTCGACGCTGCCCTACCTGTATGACAAGATACTTAGTAACACGTCGGGATTTGTGAGAGGTTGGTAGACAACCACGATGACCCGAAACGTGACAGACATGGATAGACAGATAGATAGACAGACACACAAACTTGACTCTGTACGGAGGCGACAGAGCTAGTCTCATCTCCCTTGCCCGGACCTGGTGGCCGTCACGACGAGGTAGATCTGGGCTTCGGACCGCGAGGAGCAGGCTGGCAGGGACGACGACGATAATGGGGGTGGGTTGGTTTGGTGGTTGGTTGATTCCACCAGTGGGCATCTGAAAGGGCATTACCACCCTGGCACCCTGGGAGGGTCCCACAGTGAACGCCGGGATGCTGATTACCAACAGGAACAAACCTTGCACCTCGCACCTTGCACCCTGCGCCCTGCGCCTTGGCCAGCGAAGAAGAAGAAGAGGGGAAGGCCTGAATAGCCAAGAAACATTGGACTTGCCCACTGGTGTGTCTCGAGACGAGAGAGCCCCAGTGTCCGTGTCTACAGTAGTTATTACTACCTTTGAATCCTTCCCACAAAATACGGAGCACCCAAGTCACTCTCGTGTGGTTGGAGCCATGCCTGAGCCTAGGGAAGGTAACCTCTATTTCCCATATTAACACTCTATTGGGTGCTTGAACAAACCAGCCGTCCTTTATTATTTACCCCTCCTCCAAAATAAGAGGAGAATGAGGGAGGAGGAGGAGGAGGAGATGGCGGTGGTGGTGGTGGTGGTAGTGGTGATAACGGTGATTCTTGAAATCCTCGCAGGCCGACTTCGCGATCTCAACGTCCACCCAGGCCGTTGCCCTGAGTCCTGACCGTGTAAATTCCAATAAATAGCATGGTTGACGAGAACGTACCCCAGGGAGGGGGCCGATATCGACGCGGACGCGGAGATAAGCAAGGAAGAAGAGTAAGCGCTTCAGATGCCGTTAGAGCTAATAAGCAAATCATGGCGACGCCGGTTCGGTTCGTCTTGACTAGTTTTGGATCCTCCTGGTTTCTTTGAAGCCGAATACTCGGGCATCATTCAACAGGTTCGGTTCCATCGACACGGGCTCGAAGCCGGCGAGACATACATAGCCTGCTAGGTACGTATGCTTACGTGTAGAAATATGAGACCTGAGTCGAACAAGGACAAAAAAAAAGTTGTGCAAGGCTACGAGGAAAAGAGGTTGGTTTCTCGGGCCAAGAAGTCAGTCCATCTACTTTAATAGTATGGTATAAGCAGGATGCACGTTCCATCGCGAACCACTGTTTAGCAACAAAAAAGGAAAAAAAGGACCCAGTAAGGCTGCGGAATAAATACCTAGCCTACCTACGGAGTAGTACTAGCTTGACCTAGGATCCATCGTACAACGAGACCAGAGAAGATGGAGGGAGGGGGAGGGGAAGGGGAAGGGGAAAGGATTCAAGGGAAAGGCGCCGTGGATGAGAGCGAGCCGAGTGTTGTACGCCGAACCACACATTGAATGAATGGAGCATTGAAAGCGGGAGAGGTACACACGCGAAGTCCTCGTACCGATGCTAGAAAAAGCCATCAAGCCACCAGCGTCTCAGGAAACCCAATTCGCGAATAAATTAATAACCAGGTGTAGCTACTCCGTCCTTTGTGCCACGATACTTTATCTCCATGCTCGGACAGTGTGACCATCAGCGAAGACAGTGAGACTAGAACAAGAAAGCAAGAGAGCAGTTTTACTCTCTCTTGCGCGATCTCTCTTCGTGGTCCCTATGCAATCCCTGCCTGCTCTCATAATTAATTCCCTCCCTCCCAGTCCCGTCGTCGGTCAACTCTCTTTTCCATCAATAACCCATCCAATAGGAAAAGGGGTACCGCCATGGGCACACAGTCTTTAGGTATACGGTCCCATTCCATACATACATATGTACCTACCTAGGTCTGCTAGTTATGTATTATGTTATAATAGCGAGCAGTGAGTTTGCTGGGTGACCGGCCCCTGGTGACTTTGTGCGGCGTCTGTAATTGTAGGTATGCCCGGGATACGAAGCCGAGACGGGAGCGTGTTCGAGGTATAAACTTGAACTCACCAAAAGCTTGTATGTCCATGAGTTGCTCAAACACGAGTAAGGAAGACTGGGTTGAACCCGTGGAACAGGGAGCGCGAGGGAGAGAGAGAGAGAGAGAGAGAGGGTGGGAGAGAGGGAGAGCTTGTTGTCGGTGGTGGTGTGAATGAAGCTTCCAAGGTTCCTACTACCGGTAGGTTTGTATGTACCTCCCTACGCTGCTACGGTATGTATGCTACAGCAGCACACATGGGCAGGTAGCGCCGGGTTCGTTGTGACCCGGAAACATACGGCTTGTCACCGGAAGAAAGACTTGATTTTAATCACTTCACTTGACAAGAGCCATAGCCTCCTCAATCGGGAGCTATTGCGTAGACCAGACACGATCTCGGACGCAGTAGGTCATAATGCATTTGAATTACCTGCCTTCTGTCATAGACTCCTTATGCTCTACGTCGTTTATCATGGGAATAGTCCCTTTCTGTCCTTACCAGCCACGATTCGTTCAAGTGGATGGTCAACTCGGCTGAAAGGACAACCGAGATGAGATGAATATGCCTGCCTACGTGGTGAGCGAGCTCCTTTCCACAGAAGCAGCGCGTGGTCGAGTTTCTCAGACAGACGACAGATAAGCGACCTTGAGAGGCTGCGCGTAATGACTGGATGAGAATCTTATGATTGTGATGATGGACAAGAAGCGAATTGAAGGAATACCTAGATAGACTAGGGTATTACCAACCTACCTGGGTAGAATAACCGTGTCAAATCCGCCCGTTGCGAACGCTGTCACTGTGAAAAAACAACAGATTGTGCCCGAATCGTATTGGGTGGTTGATGGATTTTATTAGCTCTGTGGCCAATCATCCCAATCAGCCGGGTAGATTTTGTTATATATTTTACCATTATTTATTTCTTACCGTGCCTACGAAGTAGAAGTATCGATCTATCGAACCAACAGCAAATAAAGACAACGACAACGACAGACCTGCTGGCGACTAGACAGCCCAGACGCGGGCCATCCAACCCCTCCCAGTGCGGGTTTGGTACGGTACAACTCTGTTACCTGCACCCCCCGGCTGTGACCCCGGCAGACACCCTTGAACATGAACACACACACACACACACACACAGATAGACACACCTCCAATACGCTCTTGCTCTGGTTTGTTCTCGTACAGTATTCTCGCGGCAACTCTAAGAATAGCGACAGAGATTACTATCGGCGATGTGCGTCTACAGGTATCTCTTACGAGTTCGGATCACAGAGAATTGAGCTAATTACGAAAGAAAGAGAGGGAAGAGACGGAAGAGAGGAAAATCAGTTGGCAGGAAGAAAGGCTGAGATGTCGAGGGTTGTCAATCAGCGAATGGAGGCTGGACAGAAAATGGATGTGGGATCCGATGCTTCTAAGTTCTAGGGACGAAACACAGTGTGTGCCGCGTGCGAGCTACAGAATAGGTTTGAACGATCCTCGCCGGGTCACCCACTGTTCGGGCTGGTCGGTCGCTGAAGTTGAACCAACAGAGCCCTACAAGAGGTACTGTGCCAGGAGGCCTACCGACTCATGTAGGTACGTACCTCACTAATAAATCGTTCGCACGTCTCTCTCCTTCAATGTCCTCCCCACCCCGGCTGGTTGAGAGACCCCAGCAAGACGCACCACACCCCGGGTCTGTCTGCTGGCACAAGTCGCTTCATGTTATGGGCTCGTCTTCCTTGGGATAATAGGTGACCCGACCACTGAGGAGTAAGTACCTACCTACCCTGCCTGGGATGCGGATGCACTACCATTACCACCAACAATACTGACTACCTAGGTACTTAAGTACCTATATACTTGGGTACCTAGGTACCTAGCAAAAAGTCCACCACGGCCGGGGCTACGACTAGGATCAGGGCCAGGACCAGGACCACACAGACAGAACCCGGCAGGTTAGTAGCTATGTACTAGCTACCACCTAGTTCGTCGTTAGCCTACCGTTCCAGCCGTTCACCCACGTTCTTTTGACCTGCAGACATACCGTACGCTATCTGCCTACCCTAGGTACCTACCTAGGATTAGATACTAGATACCTCTAATCAGTCAAGGTTAGTAGAGCTAGGTACCTATTGGGACCTATCGAGTGGTATCGCTCTCCAGGGCTCTGCTATGTACAATACCTAGACTACCTCTATCCTCCTGCCTCCTCCTTCGATTACCTGCTCCTCCTTCAAGCCTCGACTTCTACCACCACTCCTCTCCCCTTCTCTTCCTCAACCCATCGGCGGAAAACCTTGGTCAGTTTTCCCTTCTCCCTTCTCTCCTCCTCACTTTCCAGTTCGTCCTCTTCCTTTTGCAGCTCCTTTCCGACCTCCTCGATATCAGACAGTAAAGACCAATGCTGGTCTGGAGAGAAGAGGTATGCGCTGCTCTTCCTCTCCACCAATTCCTCTAAAAAAATCACCCCCGCGCAGATTCTGCCAAAAACCTCCACCGACCTATCTCGTGCATTGCATTGGCAGCTAACGTTCCTGCATTAGAGTTGAGAGAGCCTTGCCCTGACCCGAGAAGAAAGGGAAAAAAAGACAAGGGGAGAAGAGAGAGAGAGAGAGAGAGCGTGTGTCGCTTCCGCATGAGTCTGTGTTTCTGTCTGTGTGTGCTAGTATCGTGTGCGCTTGTATCTTGCGGCAAGACGCCGGATCCTTCAAACGACCAGGGACGATAATATCTTGTCGCCTTCGCTCCGTTCAACTTCTCCCACCTCCCGTCCCAATTCGTTCTATTGCGCCCCCGAACGAACCCACCCTGCCTCAAGGTCGTACCCGGTCGATTCTGCACAAGCACAGCAACTCCAGCTCTCAAGGCGCATTCCCACCCCCAAAGTAACCTCCCCGCCGTATCACGATAGACATATCTACTTAGGGCCTCCATAAGCACTCCGAATTTTCGACCAATCTCCGAAGCAGAGAGCCCTGATCTGACCCCGAGTCAATTCGATCTGGAGGCGCAGAGGAATCAGAAGTTTGTTGCCCACAGCGTTTGGACGTTAGGTACCCCAACTATCGATCCCGAGTTGTTCGATATACGCAGTCGCGCCCGTTGTCACTCACTTAACTGGTCGCGCTGTTTCTCTCGGGTCTGACCAGACAAAGTCGGCTCTCGACTCATTCGGAGTTTTCTGTGTCGGCTTTCTGTTTGGACGAAAGCTAGGCTGTGACCGGATTTTCGAATCGGGTCCTCCAATCCGAAAGATCAAGTCGTCTCGTCGACTTGCATTTGAACCAGCCGTATTACGTCGAGCCCTCAGTGGCCTTGACTACACCGTCGTAAAGCTGGATCTCTCGTCGATTTCTCATCCGCAAACCCGGGGAACGTCTGACGTACCACCATATTACGGTGCTCCGGCTGCTCAGCGCCCACCGTATGTAAGTGAGAGACTGCCTTCACTTCCCCTCCCGCAGCCACTGGCATACTCTTCAAGTACTGCGTCTCCCCGGGTTAGCTCTATCGGCTCTGCGACCAGCTCCAACGGCGACTCCCAGTCGTCTTTCACCTCGGCCCCCTCCTCAAACGGCCCCAAGACACCTTCTCCCAACCTTCCGCTCACGGGTGCCATATCTGCTCCACCGTCTCAGACCGTCGGTGGGTACGAACAGTATCCGACAATGAATACGGCACCGCCAGACATGTATTACCCTCCCCAGCACATGTCTGCAGGCCCTGCACCACCACCACAGACTGTTACCTCGAACGCGCTGCCTCAGTATGGCCATCAACAACCAACGTTGCTGCAGCCGGGCCCAGCTCAATATTCCGCTCCTCCCTACCAATATGGTTACTCGAATGGCCTCACCTCCCCTCAGTCCGCACCGCCAGTCTCCGGTCCCATGGGCGCCCAAAATGTTCTACCTTTACCAGGAGTTCCTAACCAGCCTGGAATGCAACCCCAGTACCAAGGGTTTGACACGTCGGGTCAGGTTGCACCACCGGGCATGAAACCGCGCGTGACCGCCACACTGTGGGAAGACGAAGGCAGCCTTTGCTTCCAGGTTGAGGCGAGGGGCATCTGCGTTGCTCGGAGAGAGGGTATGCAAATACACAAGAAGGCTTGTCCCCAATGAACCAATTGCTTACAGTTTCGTACAGACAACCACATGATCAATGGTACAAAGCTGCTCAATGTTGCAGGAATGACCCGCGGCAGGCGAGACGGAATATTGAAGAGCGAAAAGGTCCGCCATGTGGTCAAGATTGGACCAATGCATCTCAAAGGCGTGTGGTGAGTAGTTTTTGCGAGTGGAATTGGGATCGCCGAACTGACCTAGATCTCAGGATACCATTCGAGAGGGCTCTTGATTTTGCGAATAAAGAGAAGATCACTGAATTGTTGTATCCCTTGTTCGTGCACAACATTGGTGCTTTGCTCTATCACCCGACGAATCAGAACAGGACAAACCAGGTAATGGCTGCGGCGGAACGACGAAAGGCGGAGCAAAATCAGTTGAGGAATGGTCCGGCTGCTCCTGGTGGCGTGCTTCCATCAATAGGACAACACCATCATCACATGGGCCTTCCGGGGCCTCAAACTTCATTGCCTTCACATAATAGCGCGGGACGACCATCCCTTGATAGGGCCCACACGTTCCCAACGCCGCCTACGAGCGCCTCAAGCGTCATGGGTAGCATGGGCGCCTCGGAAAACTTTCAGCAATGGCCCCAACAAGGGATGAGCGGCGCTCAGCCCACCAACCCAATGTCGATAGACACAGGCCTGAGTAACGCGGCACGATCAATGCCGGCAACGCCCGCCAGCACGCCTCCTGGAAACTCTTTGCAGAGTATGCAGTCATATCCGCAAGGCACACAGCCTTATGACAGCTCTCGGGGCGTGTACAACGGTCAGGCACAACATTCTCCGTACCCGCCTTCGAACAATAGCCCTCAAGATCGAAACATGTACGGCCAACCGAGTTCGTACATGAAGAGCGAGATGGGCCCCCCATCCGGGCGTCCAGCCGGTCCTGGATCGGCGGAACAATCCGAAGTGAAGCCCAATGGGATGATGCCACACCCCGATGGTGTCGCTCACCACCAGACTGGAGAGGATGAGGCCGAGCACGAGGCCGAATACACCCATGACAGTGGGGCATACGATGCCAACCGAACGGCCTATAACTACAATGCGTCTCAAATCCCACCGCTGAGTGGCGAACATCAACATCTATCTTCCGATATGACGGGATCTCCTAATCACCAGGCTGGCTCGGGTCGAGCTACTCCCCGAACCGCCGCCCCCCCACAGCCATACTATCCTCAACAGACGGGATACAGTACTCCCCCCAGAGGGCAGCCCCAGTCTAGCAACCTGTACAGTGTAATGAGTAATGACAGAACTCCGGCGAACGGTGCGCCTCCTCCCGATGTCTACGGTTCGCAGAACGATATGGGGGCGTCTATGCAGAATGGCTACGCCCCCCAGCCTATTCTGAACGGTGCACCGGGTTCGATGAAGCGTGGCCGCGACGACGAAGATGACCTACCTCGTCCTGGAAGCGGGGGGGTAGATCTGAAGCGGAGAAAAACGATGATGGATGCTCCCATGGCCACGCCGGCATACGATACGATGAACCGACCAGCATCAGCAGTGTCGCGTAGACGATGATCGCTCGGCACGCGGCTTGCGTTTCCTACCGCTCGGTAGTCGACCATATTAACCCACTTATGTTTTGAACCAGATGTTTCAAGTTTCCAATCGGAACAATAATGTTTTCTGGACCACGACCTCACATAGAGTGCTATGCCCAGCACAACGAAAACCACGCTCCTTCTATTTCCCTTCAGCACTTTGTATTCGCCGCAACGACTGATCATCGGCATGTTTGGGCTAAAATAGCCAGAAGATACGATGACGAACATTACGACCTGATTCTTCAACTGTTATTAAATGCCGCCCAAGGCAGTGTAAATGTCCTCACGAATTGACGCGTCGCATGGTGGATCTTAATTCACTTTAGATGAGATCATTGTCCCCCTTCGACCCTTCTTCACGCTGAGTATGACGAGACACTCGACCAACGGAAAAAAAGTATCCTGGCCTATCACGAATCCTAGGCGGGTTGCATGTTCATGACCGAGGCAGCTTTGATTTACTTTGTTTTACACATACGCCGTTCTGGCACAGATTTCCGCGGTGCAGCAGCACCGAGTTCTACTTTTCCTTGCTTACGACTATGATGATGAACCAAATTTTTTCTTTGATATTCACCAAAAGGGTGCGGTGTCACACAATGTGGGCGTGTTGGAAATGCTCTTCATGGTTAACCATTGGTCATGATGTCGATGAGGGAACTTAAAAGCTGTTGCTTGATACACACAAACACGCACCGAGTCTAGATACTTAAGTCTATACATACAATCGAAATAGTCAATAGTACGAAGGGCCCTCGGCGTTTTGAAGCCATGATAAACAAATAACAAGAGGCTCCGGACGAGAGCAAACTTCAAGTAGCGTAGTGCGAGCCGGCCGGTGACGAGCCGCAGATATTATGACTTCTAAACGACTGCCAAGTCCACATATGCCCCTTCTTTACATATGAAGTGTTGAGGTTATGACATTCATCACCCGAGATCATAAGATCTACTCCACAAACAGAACTATTCAGATATGCAGGAGATCGAGTGTGCAAAGAAAGATTAGCCTTATACTAACCTACCAGGGAGGGAAAAAAAACCCATTTTCTACCCACCATTCGATTAAACCGGCAAGGCCAGAAAGCAAAGCAAAGAATCTGTACGGTTGGTTTCTCTTTCATGTCTCTCTGTTTTAGGAGAGAGAAAAAGATAGAATACCTACTAACAAGGTAGCTTATGTAAGTCCTATAGGGAAAAAAAAAGGGGGGAAGGCCCCGAATACACATACAGATACGATAAGGGTCTCTATTTTTTTTTTTTTTTTACTTCAATTTTTTTCTCTCTTGGGTTACGCAGGTGTTAATATGAACGATGATGAGGACAATGAGTATCCCCATGTCTTTTGACTTTTTTTTTCTTATCTTCCTCTTTTTTTTGTTTTTTTCTTGCACGGTGGTGGTGGTGCATGAAGAGCGCCAGAGATAAAAAAACAAACCCCCACGCGTGATACCCACAGGATTAGCCGCGCGGTTGCTTGTTTGCTCGCTTGCTTACTTCATAGGAGAGTAAGACACGGCTCTAGTTACTTCTAGGGAGAGAGCCTGGTTCTCTTCCGCAAATGGCGCCGGAGGCGATGCCGGTGTTGGCATCCCGGGTGGGTCATCGGATTGGGGAGTCTGCTCTTTCAAAGGGCTTCCTTACTCTGGCTCGACCCCCATCTCCTCCGTCAAGAGCTATCTGTAGCGGACGGACATGGCAGCTTGAGTCGATGTGTGCCCTGTCCTTCCCAATATTGGTTTCCAGCTCCTTTAAGCATGTACCTTTGGACTTGTCTGAGAAGGGAGCTCTGGATTTGACCTCGAATGTTCTTTTTCCGTGCAAAGGAAGCCCAGCTCGCTAATCATCTTCTTTCTTTCTTTCAGCATTCCCGACTCAAGACGCCACGGAGACCCTCGTGAACTGACTGATACATACACAAGGAAACCCGAGTCAATCGCTTCTCCCCGTGGGTATGAATACCTGGGTAGGTATGGTCACACGAAAACCCACGTAGCACCACTAGGCGAAGGCGTTGACCCATGGGTCGGTCCCGTAGGGGCAAGCAAGCAAGCAAGCCTGGTGGTTTGCATCAGTAGGGGGGCGAAGGGGAAGGGGAAGAAGAGGGGAGGTATAAGCCTTGTACAACTTAGTAAGATTCTCTCACCCACATCCGGGGGCGTGGAGTGATGAAAAGTTATCACGGGCGCGTTGTGTTGTCTTGCCTACCTAAGTCAGGCGACCCGCGCGTCTCTATACAGTACGGTGTGTCACAGTAGCATATCCTCACCAGTCACAACAACATATTCTCACTAACAGCTCTTCGCCATTGAAACTCACTGTAAAGAGGATCAAAGATAAATCAACGTGTTTACCAAGCTTATGAACGCCCGGATCGCCAATCAACACCGATCGCATAAGAAGTCGCTCTCCCCGCCGGAATGCAAGCTGGGCAGGCAGCTCCATATCCCCCCCCCCCCCCCCCCCCCCCCCCCCCCGGTACCTTGGCGTAGCCCGTGGCCGCTCTCTCCTGCGAACGTTCGGTCCGGATCTGAAACTAGACCATATTTTTCTGAGTTCCTTCGACATCTCGCGCATGTCTAGTGCGGTCGTTTGTCCCGGAGGCCTAGGGTGCTATGAGGCCCCAGAAAGCCCCTTTCCAGGTCTGTTTGGGTCTGTCGCATGGATTCAAAGCCGTGTTGCTTGACCATTTGGAGGTAAGAAGCGCCGGCCCTTGTTGGAGCAACACGATTAGAGGACCGACCACTGCGGTTTACGTCGAGCTCCAGCATGACCATTTTATTTCGGAAAGCGGCGTGTTGATGGCCAAGGGACGTTAATCTGTAGGCAAAGTTTCCTACAGTACACACACATCGTGGCACTTGCGGCTTTGGTAGATTATTAGGTATAAATTGAGAGTTTCACAACGGACACCAGACGATCCGTCTTGAGAGGGACTTACTTAGGTAGGTACTCTTTACCTTGTTGGCTGAGACAGTTCTCGTAGAGAATTATCACTCGTAAGAGATTGTTGTACGAACACATCAATTGTTTTGACAGACTCTAATCCTGGCGTAGTAGATTTCTCAAGAGTCAAGCTGGATCGAAAAGAAAGGTGTGTGTTCGTTTAAAACCTCATGGCCTCCATCACATGAACACGGTTCTCGCTCTGCGACGCCGGTACGTTGAATGTGGAAACCACTTCAGATTCAATAGGAGAATCGTCCATCACCCCGAGAACGGCTGATTCTTGTGGATGTCAAGCAACATGGGTTGCACTCACAAATGCCATGCACCATACTCGACCTGACGATTTGTGGCAGAAACACGGGTATCAATTGCAAGTATCTACAACTTACGACAAAGGGTCTGACAAAGATTCTTTAACGGGGTTGTTGCAGGTGGCATCCCGTTACCTTCTCAGCATCCCATCATCAATCAGATTCGGCATTCCGGCATATACCTGAGTCGACTCCCGGCTAGCACAGCCAATGCTAGCAAAGCAAGCTGTCTACATGCCAAAAGTGGTAGGACTCTCAAGAGACACAGATCGAGAGACACAGATCCGGGGTTCAGTAGCGGAGGAAACCCACAAATCCTTCACTAACTGCAAGATCGAGGCGAGGTTAGTAGAGCTTTTCACAAGCATGCCGGGTATTACTCTAGCAACACACTTCCATGATACGGTCCGCATGCAGCGATGCTTGCTCTCACGTGTCAAGGCTCGGAGGATTATGCTTGGCAAGAGCGTAGGGAATGGAGATAGATGGATGTGGGTTCTTACCAGATTGCTAATCCGTTTCCACTCCCTCTTCCTCGTCACTCGTTGCTTCGATGTTGGCCTTCTTCTTCCCCTTCTTGTCTTTCTTGGCGCCAGACTTAGCGGAAGGCTTGGGAGACTCCGGGGCAGGTACATCCGTCGCAATATCGGCAGTTTCGATGCCTTTGCTTTGCAGTTCAGAATTGACGGCGGCAAGGCATCCGAGAAGCTTGTTGTAGTGGTCGGGGGTGAGCATGATGCCCTGGTAGAGACCATCATTAGCTGCTGAGATGGAAAACGGAAACATGTATACAGATGCTGGATGCTTGATGTATGGCCTCTTACCTTCTTTCCTGGCTTGAGCTCTCCAGATGTATCTGTATAATACTCTCGAATGTTGATATAAGTCTTGCCTTTGAAGTCGGACACGGTGACTCGGCGAGTTCCTCCCAGCTTTACATGGTCAGGTCAGCAAAAGAGCAAGATGTAGGTAGGTGACAAGTCCAATATGACATACATTCCACCAGGAATTACCTTCGGCATCCTTGCCAGACTCGGTAGACTCGGTCTTGGTCTTCTTGCTAGGTTTCGTGCTCTTCATCACCTCTCCATCGCTCGAGGCTTCATGGTCCTCCTCGACGCGGCGAGATCGCTTGAGATTTTTGGGACCCATTGTGGGCAACTCTCAGGATGAGATGAGGTTGGGCGAAATCGAACGAAGACGACGCAGACAAATCAGATAGGCGAGTTGGGTATTGGACAACAGAAGCAGGTCTTCCAAGGTTTGGTCAAACGGAAGATGAAGAGGTGAGTCGAACTGATGGGTCAATGTAGCTTCAGTCTTGGGGGTGCAGGTGTAATGCTCCAAAAGGGTGGGATGACGTCGAGCAAATACTGGACGCGTCTGAGAAATTGAGGTCGCGACTGCTGGCTGTCGGTCACACTTGCATTTTTAGCACTAAAATGGACCCGACTCAGGCAGTTGCTACGGGGTACTTCCAAGCCTGGAGGGCAACTGGGTTGTCGGATGATGGCTCTCCAGCTCTCCAGCTCTCCAGCTCTCCGCGCGGGGAATGGGAGCTACCCGACACTTCCACCACAAGTTAATATAAGCAGGTGCGAATGAATGAATGCGTTGACCGCCATCTCCATTCCACTCAACTCCAGCCCGGGAGGCGACCAGTTTTAGTTGCTAAAAGTACGCGGGTGCGCGACGCGGCGCCATTGGATAATGTCGAGCAGTACTTCGTACTTCGTACTTCGTAACCCCCTGGGAAACCTTGGCTGCTTGGGGCACATAGCCTGGACTCTGGAGCCTTCTAACAAATGGGGAACTTCCGCCAACAAAATGGATCCATAGATGTCATTACTTTCTGGACGATCAACCCTAAATAAAACCCCTGACTGGTTGATCCAAGATCCTTTTGTATGGTCAATTTGCCAATTTGCCAAAGTGGTCGAAACGACGATGCTGACACGAAACAATTCGTCTGTTCCTTTGTCCTTCGTCGCATAATTATTCTATTGTAATTCACTTCAGCACTGAGTACTGCATCCTATCCATTTTAAGTACCTGATACCGCCTGCTCAATTAATGCGACTATTGTCATAGTCTCCGACCTCTCGTTCTTTGCGATGCGCCGCTTAATATCGCTGTCCAGAACCTAGTTTTCTTTACATCTGGCAAGTCCCAATGGACAGAACAGACGACACTCGACCCGGCGACCCTTACGCTGCCTCTCCCGCCACCTTACCAGATACCCAGAGCTCCAATCACCCGCTTGACAATCCCTCAGCGAAGTCGACGAGCCCAACAAGCCCTGCGAGCCTGACAAGTCCAGCGAATAAGGGAACGCCGGCGTCTCCGAGTAGCGATCAGGATGACCTTCTCACCAAAGTCTTCCAGTTCCTTTCAAGAGCCACGCCTGGCACTATTGGAGGCATTGCTGCTGGACTCGCTGCCATCACGTATTTCATACTGGGTCGCGCCGGCTTACTCTTGATTGGGGCTTTCGCCGGCGTGACCTTATTCATTGCCTGGGAATCTCGGCATCCCGAAGTATCCCGCGCTGTCCGCGGCGAAAGGGGCCACGAATTCTTAGACAGATTCCTCGAGACGAAGAATACCATTGCGGGACTCAAATCCGAACAAGAGGAGGAACACGAGACCCAGGTTTTGGCAACGAGTTTCGACGATTTCCAACCTGAGACAAGGCAGGCTTTAAATGAATTCGTCGATGCGGTCATTCGGGACTATGGTACGTATAAACACATGTTGTATTTTCTCTACTACTCCTTGCTTCTCGAAGTCTTCACGACCACCTGGCCCATTCTGAAATAGCAAGACGAAGACTCACGTTTTTATACACGCAGTGGACTGGTGGTATGGACCTATTGTCCCATCTGACAAGTCATTTCCCCTATCCTGCCGAAGGGTTTTGACCAAATTCATGTTGAACATATCGCACCGGCTGAGTCGCAAGCGACCCGCCGATGCATTCGTTGATTTCCTCACGCATACTTGCTCGATTATTATCGTCTTCTTCTCTGAGATGGCGTCTGCCTACACTGAGCTCCCAACAGACACGAATATGACGGCAGCGGATGCCATCTACAATTATCTTGCATCCAATAATGATGTGCCCTTGTCAAATTTACTCAATCAGAGGCAGCAAGCAGGGAAGTTCAAAATGGTGGCAGAAGACCTGCTCGGCTTTCTGGAGAAGCCTGCTTACGACTGTGATCCTGTTAGAGTGTTCCTAAGGGAGATCTTATCAACCATTATCCTCGAAGGCACTCTACAGACCTGTTCCAAGGCCGAGTGGATCAACGCATGGATTGTGTACTTGTTGGAATCTGGGGAGACAGACCTCTCGCAAGCCATTGACGAAGCAATTCAAGACCAAAAGGCATTTGGCGACGTGGACGGCAATGTTGGAAACATTGGCCTTTCGAAAGGCAACCGAAATTCTTATGAAATGGATCGGGCGCGTCGAAAAGAGCAGACTCACAAGAAAAAGCTGTCCAAGGCTGATGAAGAGATGGAAAGGGCCATGGAAGAAATGAAGCGACTCAATGAGATGATCGCACAAGCAGATAAGTCGCAAGGGAGGCAGAACGGCGACAAGACAGAGGCATCTGGTCTCCTCAGCGACGCCCTAGAGAAGAATGCGAAGGAGTTGGACTTGAAAATAGAGGGAACGAAGAATAGTGCGACCCAGGGGAATCCCAGGAAAACGAACTCAGAACCGCAACTGGAAAATTTGGACAGCAAGAGGAATTCCGTGCATGCGCCTATCAGCCCCAGAACGACATTGGATCTATCTAGCAACAGCTCGTCTCCAGCCCAGAAACAGGAGCCGGCTCCACCTCAGAGGTTCACGAGCTTCGACCAGCTAGTGCCGCCAGCGAGAGATGATCCAGATGATGGCGAATCCCGCAAGCCAACACCTCTTACCTTGCATAATGCGACTATCACGATTCATGACGACTGTGGAAATGACAAGGGACAGTTGCGCAATAAGCCCACGTGGGAATATCTCCTTCAGATCGAGCCTGCGGCAACGCAGCACCCTGGTTGGATGATCATGAAAACTTACACACAATTTGAGGGCCTCCACGAGAGCTTGCGAAGAATCGCAACCATATCGGGCGCTACAGCCTTCATGGAGGCGCACAGTGCTTTTCCAAGCTGGAAGATGCACACGAGATCCTCACTGAGAGGTGAGATTGAAAGATACATGCGGACAGCCTGCACCGAAAGAGCGTTGGCAGAATCGGAATCCATGAAGCGCTTCCTGGACAAGAGCCAGGAGACGAAAGTGGCCAACAACAGAGGGTTTTCTTTCGAATCCATGGGGAAAGGTATGCTAGGTGCAATTCAGAACGCGCCCAAAGGAGCACTCGATGGCGGGAAAGTCATGGTCGGTGGAGTGACCGGAGTGTTTGGTAATATTGGCCTGGGACCAAAGAAGACGACAGTGTCGTCTTCACAAGACAGCTCGGCTGGCCAGGCAAATCATGCAGCCAGTCCTACAAGCAGCCGACCACTCTCCTTGCCACCACTCCCAAGGATGGATAGTGCCACCTCGGCTAAATCTAGAGACAGTCTTGATAGCCAGAGATCGTCTGTGATCTCGATGCAGCCTGGGAAAATGCCAATGATGGAGCGACGACCAAGTTATCAAGCCGACACGGAACAAGAGAGTTTACACCCGGCAAGGGCGGATCGGTGGGAACGGAAATCGCTGAGCGTTGCCAGTAGCCGCGGCCATAGTCGTGCTTCAAGTACAGCGGCCCTACGATCACCTTTGCAATCGCCGTCGGAGACAAGTTTAAGCAACATGAAACTCCCGCCCCCGCCGACTGAGATTGCAGATGATTATGACTCCCCCATGAGCACTCGCCTTAGCACGGATGGAAATTCGAGGCTCATGTCTCAAGCGTCTCTCAATAGCACGTTTCTGACCTCGCCGACTCGTTCATTTGCTTCGAACCAGACTGACAAAGCCCCGGCTACGAACGGGGCCACCAAGCGACCAAGAAAACAATTCACACCACTGTCTGAGCAAGAAACGCGGGTAGCAGTGGAACTCCTATTCGCTGTCATAAATGAACTATATACTTTGTCATCGGCTTGGAACATTCGTCGGACTCTTCTCACGGCGGCCAAGTCTTTCTTGCTTCGTCCTGGCAACCCGTCACTCATTTCCATCCAGTCACTGGTCCAGGAGTCTGTCCTTGAAGCAAACACATCAGACGCGGGAATCGCAACACATTTGCGCAAGCTCCGGGAAAACTCACTACCGACAGAAGAGGAGCGTAAGGCTTGGCCGGCAGAATTAACTGTACAAGAGAAAGAAGAGCTCAGGGTGAAGGCGAGGAAGCTATTCATCCAAAGCAGTGTCCCGGCCGCTCTGATGGGCATCATGGGCCAGTCAGCCACAAGCGAGGCGCTCGGGCGGGTGTTTGATTGTCTACAGATTGAAGAGGTTGCCAGGGGCCTATTCTTCGGGATAATGCTTCAAGCAGTTCGTGTTGTCACGCACTAGGCTAGGTCATTGTCGACCTCCCTCTGTGACTCAACAGTCTACAATGCAGCTGTTTAGAACGACGGGTATGTACGACATTATGTATTTTAGACACGCAAGCGGCGGGCGTATCGAGTGATGCGGAGGCGATTTGCTCTTGACCTGTAATGATTAGAAGATGTATGACTGCGAGGAGGATGCAAAAGAACTTGCAGAGCGAATATAATGAGCCGGACGCTTAACAACCTTACAAACAGCATCACAGCGTTTCGATTATATAGCTTATTGAAGGAAGACTGAACTTATCTAGGTACCTACATATGAGCTTATGGAATGGGTAGGTTATTTAGCTGACGGAGGAGACGAGCGGAGTTTGACTCCCGCCTGCTGCGGTTGGTCATTACTTAAGGTTAATTGAAATCGGCCCCTTTTTGCTGACCCCTATCGTCGGCGAATCCACTGCGGGGTAAATATTTTACAGTACGAAGTACCTACAAATGGAATGACAGAATTGACCACGAGAAACTCCGTGACGACATCGGCGACCGACAAGCAGTTTCTACACGCCAACACGGCCGAGATCGGCTTTTGCAATTGATCGGCTTGATCATCTCCGCCGCCCCGCACTCAGCATCAGGGTATCAGATGCCATAATAAGAGGAGTATATATAATACATGCACGGAGGATCGGAACTCATGAAGGATTGAATTACGCATACAGCCTGGGTACTCTGCAGTTCTTATAAGTCCCGGGGAATTCATGACCTGGAACCTTTCATTGCTCTCAAAATCACTAAAATAAACTTTCAGTGTTTTAGAGCAAACCTCGCTTCATCAACCTGATAGTTCAGCTGTCTCAGCCCAGCCGTCACAATGGGCTCGGCCGACCAGAAAGGGCGCGGCATTCGCATCGCAATTGACCGAGGCGGCACCTTCACCGACTGCGTGGGCACGCTGAACGGCGAGGATGTCGTGATAAAACTGCTCTCCGAGGACCCGGCCAACTACGAGGACGCTCCCCTCGAGGGTATCCGCCGCATCATGAGCCACTTCGAGGGCCGCGACATCCCGCGCGGCGAGGCCCTGGACACGTCCGCCATCGACAGCATACGCATGGGCACCACGGTGGCCACCAACGCCCTGCTGGAGCGTAAGGGCGAGAAGATCGCCCTGGTGGTGACGAAAGGGTTCCGCGACTGCCTCACCATCGGCAACCAGAGCAGACCCAAGATCTTTGACCTGGCCATTAAGAAGCCCGACGTCCTGTACGAGGAGGTCGTAGAAGTCGACGAGCGCGTCACCCTCGAGGACTACGCCGAGGACCCCGAGCGCACGCTCAGCAAGGCCCAAGTGAAGGCCAGCACTCCCGAGGCCGCCAGTGCCGAGCTCGTCATGGGCCTATCGGGGGAGACGGTGCGCGTAATGCAGCGCCCCGAGGAGAGCGGTATCAGAGAGCAGCTCCAGCGGTTGTACGACTCCGGCATCCGGAGCGTAGCCGTGTGTCTCATGCATGGGTACACGTTTCCCGACCACGAGGCCCTCATCGGTAGGATCGCGAGGGAGGTCGGCTTCCAGCATATCTCGCTCAGTCACGAGCTCATGCCCATGATCAAGCTGGTATCGCGGGCGACCAGCGTCTGCGCCGACGCATACCTGACGCCGGCGATCAAGAAGTACATCTCGGGATTCCAGAGAGGGTTTGCCGGAGGCCTGGGGACGCGGAATGTGCTCAAGGAGGAAGGCGACAAGGGCGCGAGGTGCGAGTTCATGCAGAGTGATGGCGGTCTGGTCGATGTCGAGAAGTTCACCGGGCTGAAGGCTATCCTGTCTGGCCCTGCCGGTGGCGTCGTCGGCTACGCGATTACGAGTTACGATGATCAGACTAAGATCCCCGTCATTGGCTTCGATATGGGTGGTACTAGCACGGATGTATCGCGGTATGGCGAAGGTCGATACGAGCACGTATTCGAGACGACGACGGCTGGTGTGACCATACAATCTCCTCAGTTGGATATCAACACTGTCGCCGCTGGAGGCGGCAGCCGGCTTTTCTTCAAGAACGGTCTCTTCGTCGTGGGGCCTGAATCGGTTGGTGCGCATCCTGGCCCTGCTTGCTACCGAAAAGGCGGCCCTGCGGCGGTGACAGATGCGAATTTGTTCTTAGGCCGCCTTCTACCCAAGTTCTTCCCTAAGATCTTTGGAAAGAAGGAGGATGAGGGCTTGGATTACGAGGCGAGCAAGAAAGTGATCGAAGAACTCACGGAACAGGTCAACAAGGAGACCGGCAAGAACATGAGCTTGGATGAAGTTGCTTACGGGTTCTTGACAATCGCCAACGAGGCCATGACGAGACCGATCCGGTCTATCACGGAAGCCAAGGGCCACGACTCTTCTAAACACAGGTTGGCGACGTTTGGTGGTGCTGGCGGGCAGCATGCAGTTGCCATCGCCGAAGCCTTGGGGATCAAGCAGATTCTCATCCACAGATACTCTTCGGTGCTGTCTGCATATGGTATGGCCCTGGCGGATGTGGTAGACGAGAGACAAGAACCGGAATCCAAGGCTTGGCAGGATCAGGGCTCTGTCGTGGACGAGCTGAAGAGCAAGATGGAGAAGCTCAAAGAGAAGTCGCGCCAGGCTCTGAAAGATCAAGGATTCGAGGACAGCGATATGGTCTTTGAGGAGTACCTCAACATGAGATACCGTGGTACGGAGTCGGCACTCATGATCGTCAAGCCTAGCGACGAGGAGTCGAAGGAGTCTTTCGGCGGCAAGAATTGGGCCTACGGCGAGGCTTTCGTGAAGCATCACCGGTACGAATTCGGATTCACTCTCGACGACCGCGATATCATTGTAGATGATGTGCGAGTCCGGGGAATAGGCAAGAGCTTCCAATACCAGGATAAGACGGTCGACCAGCAGTTAAAGGATGTGAAGCGCCAAGCTGTCGCAGAGAAAAAGGCACATGGGAAGTCTCAGGTCTATTTTGAGGGTGGTCGTCTGGAGACCCCCATCTACAAGCTAGTCGATTTGGACATCGGTGACGAGATAAATGGCCCGGCCATGCTCGCGGATGGAACCCAGACTATTGTGGTCACTCCGAAAGCGAAGGCTCTGATCCTTAAGACGCACGTGGTGATAGACCTCAACAAAGAGGTCAAGGAAGAGTAAGTCTTGATCGATACATTTATTTTACAACTCACACTAATGACTACAGGTCTCACAAGAAGGAATCTTCTGAGCGCGAGGCCGATCCTATCATGCTCAGCATCTTCGGTCATCGATTCATGGCTATTGCCGAGCAGATGGGCAGATCGCTTCAGAAAACCAGCGTCAGCACCAACGTCAAGGAACGCCTCGACTTCTCGTGTGCTATATTTGATGCAAGAGGTGGTCTTGTAGCTAACGCTCCTCACTTGCCGGTTCACCTGGGGTCTATGTCTACCTGCGTGAGAACCCAGGCCAAGATGTGGGAAGGTAGACTCAGCAAGGGGGATGTCATCATGTCTAATCATCCATCATATGGAGGTACGCATCTGCCTGATATCACTCTGATCATGCCCGCCTTCAATGATAAAGGAGACAAGATCCTTTTCTACGCAGCGTCACGCGCACACCATGCCGATATTGGCGGTATCACGGCTGGAAGCATGCCTCCGCTCTCCCGAGAGCTCTTCCAAGAAGGAGCAGCCATCAAGAGTGAGAAGATTGTCAGTGAAGGTAAATTCAACGAAGAAAGAATCACGGAACTCCTATACAAGGATCCAGCACAATATCCAGGCTGCAGTGGTACCAGGTGCCTGGCAGACAACCTCAACGATCTCCGAGCCCAGGTCTCGGCGAACCAGAAGGGTATTTCGCTAATCGAGAGCCTTATTCAAGAATACGGAGAGGAGACTGTGCAGTTCTACATGGTCAGCATCCAGAATAACGCAGAGCTCTGCGTACGGAACCTGCTGAAGCAGGTTTACAAGAGGTTTGAGGGCAAAGATCTCTCAGCAACCGATTTCATGGACGATGGAACCCCGATCCGGTTACGGGTCACCATCGACCCGGAGAAGGGCGAGGCCGATTTCGATTTCGCGGGAACCGGACCGGAAGTATATGGAAACATCAACGCACCCGAAGCCATCACCTACAGTGCCGTCATCTACTGTCTCCGCTGTCTGATTTCAGAGGACATACCCCTGAACCAGGGCTGCCTCAAGCCTATCAACGTCAAGATCCCGCCCCGATCGCTCCTCTCCCCCTCCACGGGCGCCGCCGTCGTCGGCGGCAACGTGTTGACCAGCCAGCGCGTGACCGACGTCATATTCAAGGCGTTCCAGGCGTGCGCGGCCAGCCAGGGCGACTGCAACAACCTGACCTTCGGCTTCGGCGGCAACCAGTCGGGCGCCAAGGAGATGAAAGGATTCGGCTACTACGAGACCATCGCGGGGGGCTCGGGCGCGGGCCCGGACTGGGAGGGCACCTCGGGCGTGCACACCCACATGACCAACACGCGTATCACCGACTCGGAGGTGTTCGAGCGCCGGTACCCCGTGATCCTGCGGCGGTTCGCGATCCGGCCGGACTCCGGAGGCCGCGGCAGGCACCGGGGCGGCAACGGCGTCATCCGCGACATCGAGTTCCGCATCCCCATGCAGGTCTCCATCCTCAGCGAGCGCCGTGTGTACCGGCCCTACGGGCTCGCAGGCGGCGGGGACGCCGAATGCGGGCTGAACATCTGGGTGCGCCGGCCCCGCAGCAGCAGCAGGGCGACGAAGTCGTCAGCTCCCGCCGGCGCTGCCCCCGCCGAAGGAGGAGGAAGAGAAGGGCCAGGGGATGGGAAGGAAAAGGGAGAGGAAGAGGAAAAGGAGGTGGCAAAGGTAGAAAGGTATATCAACCTCGGGGCCAAGAACAGCGCGCCCATGCGGCCTGGCGACCGCATCATCGTGCACACGCCGGGAGGAGGCGGATGGGGTCCCGAAGGGGAGGAGAAGGGGGTCACGGCCTCCCGAGATCATACGGAGGGGTGGAGAGGGGGCAGTTGGGCGGCGAGGGAGGAGTTGGCTTTGCAGGCCTAGACTCGGATACTTTAGGTATGTAGATACCTAGGTAGTGTCTGTCATCCACGGACTACTCTATAGATACCTACCTACCTACTTAGGTAGGCTTGACTGAGATGGTAGGTGTTCTTCGGTAGACGGTGTGCATTTGGGATTAGGTAGCAGTTCGAAGTTAATAAGTAGACGATGCAGTGGTCTCGTCCGTCTCGTCCGTCTCAAATTTTTTCTTTTTCTGAATTTTTTTTTTGAATTCTCTCTTCCTGCTTCTTTCTCCTGCCTAGAAGGTTCTCTTACTGTGAATCTGTAATCTTGAGGAGGTTAGGTCGGCAATCACCACGTAGGTCATGGGCCCATCTCTACTCTACGTAGCTATGGTGGACAGTCACACTACCTAGAGAATTCCTCTCCCCCATCCCAGCAGCTCAGTTCCAAGGTTGTTAAGGTAGGCTGGTACAATTTTTAGAGTAGTATCGACCGAGACATCTACCTTCCTTCCTTCCTTCCTTTCTTCTTTCTTTCCTTCCATCCATCCTTCCATCGTGTTCCAGAAGACGTCCAGTGTTCCGCGAACCATTTTTTTTTATATCAACCTACCTATCCAATTCACTGGAGGGTTTCATCGCGCTGTGTTATCGTGTGATGTCAATGTAGCAGTACCTACCTACCTAGGTAGGTACGGGAAGGTCCAGGGTGGCAGCAAGCAAGCAAGCAGCCGCAAATACTTCTTATGCGGCCAAGCATTTCCCAGCTCTTGTTTCCAAAGCCGTTTATCAGGAACTTCGCACAGCAGCCTATCACAGACGCCAAATACACAAACATCTATCTCGCGTCGTCGCGCCTTGCATCCGATGGCCGATGGGATGGGAGAGTGACAGACCAGCAGACCCAGCCCGGCGGTCTGGGACCTGTGTGTTTCCTCTTTTTCTCCACCTTACCTATTTATCCCTGCACGCGCATCGGTGAGGACAAAAGGGTCAGACACTTGGATAAGTAGGAAATGCGTGGGTGTTTATAGGGGTTCATTTATTTTCTAAACCTTTTTTCTATTTTTATTGTTATTTATTTATTTATTTTTTTCAATTTTTTTCTTCCCGAATTCACTCTACATCCTCACTCGCTGCGTGCGGCAACTGCTCGAGTCCTGATTGGCGGGAAATGTTACAAGTATCAAGAAAATTAAAGAGGAAAAGGGGGTTCGGGTGGGGGCGGAAACCCAATTCACTTCCCTTCCCTTGTCCTTTTCGTTGCTACGCCGCCATGCTTTCTTCCCCCCTTCCCGTGAGGAAATGGATGGCAAATTGGCCTGCAGGAGAGCTTCCCAGTTTTCCTATTGGTCACCGTTGCGTCGGTACCGTCACCCAATCGACGTTGCATCATGCTGGCTGCTACTGCAAGAAGCCGAGGCCGAGCTGAGGAAAGCCAGACTAAGCTTAAGCTGCGTTGGTTATTTATTGACCGTTGCGTCGTGGTTACGCATGCGTCGCGATGGATTGGCGTCTGAACCTTGCTTGGCGCTTCGTCCATGGCATGCTTTCCTGCCCAGCTTGGTTCTGCTTCGGACCTTGCAGAGACCGAAGTTGCTCCCGAAAGCCAGTCTTCGTCTCATCTCGGTTAGGATGGATGGGTTGTGCCTGGGGCGGTCTCGCCTGGTACGTGCTGTGGCTGAATGGGTGGATGAAACGTTTCGTCATGATATTGATACTACACGATGACGAGTCCGCCAGATTTGGACCGGTTTGAATTGATCAGTTGTCCAGGTCTCTCACCGACGAACCGGGTTTCACTGGCTGACTCTTGGCCAGATATCCTGTAGGAGCCTGTTCGAGAACCTAAGGCAAGAGATGCATGGCGCTGCTCCTCGGTCACCGAATCTCGTCACATGCAAATCGAGTCTCGAGTACACACAGAATGACTAGACTCTCAAGCGTCATTATTGACACTACGAGAAGCTGTGTTTCGGTCATGGGCGACCTTCCAGGACGGGTAACCCCGAAGAGACGAAGGAGAGGCTCCTATACGCCGTCAAGACTCATCTTACGCGCAATCTCGAACATGGAAATGAATGCAAGCAACGCTGACCGGAACCAGACTCGGCGATACCTTTGTTCGAGGTGACAAGGGATGGGCTCAGCCAGCGGGCTTATTTCCCTGACGTCCTTTGAGTAACAGCGAAGGATCGAGAAGCATGCTTGCTGGCCAGCAGATGGATACAGTGCGAGGATTTTAGCATGGGAAGGCTCATGGGGAGGAGATACTTGCGAGAAACCTCACGGGTTTGGAGGCGGTGAGGTTCATCGAGTAGGGTCGGGAATGACCGCAGCAGCACCATCATGTGTGACGAGGGGGACAGGGAGAATGAGAGCGAGAGAGAGAGAAAGAGAGAGACAAGAGCGGTGGATGGGAGGACGTCTAGCGACGATCAGCACACACGTTCGTCGCCTGGGACTCAGGAGAGCTGCAGATCCTCCGGCAGGTGTCCAGACGCGCAGGAGATCGAGTGGCTGTGAGAACGCGTTTTCCGTGTCGAGTTTCGACTACGTGATGACTTAGTCGAAGAGTGCATGTCATCATCTCGAGTGAGTAGCTTCCCATAGCGAGCACCGCCTGGCTACCTCGATTTCTGCCTAGACAGGTAGGTAGTGTACGTGCTATTTTCTTTGTGACACCTATAAACAGACTATATCATCTATATTATCCCATGCGTCTTTCATTTTACTCTGAGATTTCCTACTACTGGTACTTAGTTAGGCTACCTGCCTCATCCTATTTGATCTACAGCACCTACCTAAGTCGTGACTTTTACAGAACGTCATCGTGTCGAGCTCAGTCCAACATGATATGACTCCTAAACATACTTCAGAGCTTCTATGGAGTGGCTGAGGAGGTGTTCTTGGAGTATGTATGGAATACTTAGCTGGTGATACCACATGTGGTGCTTCCACGTCTGCTGACAATACCCGTCCGTCCCCCCTTTTCCTGACCCCCTTTCCCATCCTCCCGTCGACATCTCAGAGTGAAACAAACGAAGAGTCACATACCAATTTTCACTGTTTACGTTACTTACGTACGATTATGACTCATAGCCCAAGTCCTATTCTTGCCAGTTAAGAACAAATGCAAACAAAGCCTGCCTACTCGTGTAAATATCTACGGATGGAATGGATGGATGGATGGATATCAGCTAACTCACCTCGTACATGTGTGCTTCCCGTGTCTAAGCTAGGCTGACACGCGATATCCGACGATTCCCGACGGCCAGGCACGAATTGGATTTATGCTAGGAAGCAATAGATTGCGCGCAGTGCATAACGGCTACATTAGGTTCAACGGTAATTCTGGTACCGTTTCGGGGAGGTTTCGTGGTTTTTCTCAACGTATACTTTCATTCAGTACCTAGGTAGTAGGGGTATTTACCAGCAAGCAACCTGAAGGACCGTCCAGAAGTTGCGTTGCCAGTCGAGTGAACCCTTCCAATCAATGGATGTTAGTGCCGTAGACTTTTCCTATTAGTGACTGCTTTTGGCACATGAGTCTGGGCCTCTGGACCCCTAAAGCATGGTTTTTTTGCGGGGTTTGCAGGGAGTGATTAGCGAGGCCGGCGCGGGGACGACAGCTAGCTTGAGGACCTCAGATATTCGGCATCCGGCGGACTTGACATGAATCTCTTATCACATTCACCCACCGAGCGTCAGCTTAATCATCATCACCATCATCATCATCATCGGTCATCATACAAGAGTATATGACTCTGTCACCGTAAACTCTGCCCTACAATACTTCACAGACGTCAACACTCCGCTGCATTTGTTTCCAACCTCAGAGTCGAATTCGAATCTACAATAACTACCATACAACATGAGCTCCTTCACCCCAGAGGAGTGGGAGGAGATCTCTCGGGGTATACCTAAAGAGAGCGACCCCTTTCTACAGAAATATCTTCAAGGCCGCGAGTCTCTCATAGAGCAGGAAAATAAGCAACGCAGCGGTAGGTTTTTCTTGAGGACACCACATGCCTACCTGCCATAGGAGGAATCCCATCGGCTGAATTAAAAAAAAAAAACTTACAGACGCCTCATTCCGACAGAGCCTGTCGCCAATCGCCAAGCGTGCCTGCGACATTGTAGAGCGCATCCGCGTGCGGGAGAAGGACACCATATGGACTCCCCAGCTCGAGGAATCGCTGGCCCAGGAAAAGGATGAGCTCACCGTGTATCCGGGCATGATGTTCTCGCTGTCGAAGCAGCGCATGGAGAGCACGAAGCTCTGGAAGATCGTCCGGAGGATGCCCAAGGGCGCGCTGCTGCACGCCCACATGGACGCCATGGTCAACTTCGATTTCGTGCTCGAGAAGCTGTTCGCCACCCCGGGCATGCACATCATGGCCGACCAACCGCTGACGACGCCGAAGGCCCTGCAGGAGGCGAGCGTCCAGTTCCGGTTCCGCAAGCAGAAGCACCGGGATGGCAACGTATGGGACGCGTCCTACCACGAGTGGACGCCCGTCCTGCTGACGCAGGCCGCAGAGGCGTTCCCGGGAGGCGGGAAGGACGCCTTCTTCAAATGGGTCTATAGCCGGTGCACCATCTCACGAACAGACGCCGTGGAGCAGCACCACGGGGTCGACCATGTATGGAGGAAGTTCATCAACTGCTTCCGCGTCGCCAACTCCATCATCCATTACGAGCCGATCTTCCGCGCTTTCCTACAGCAGCTCATGAGCCTGCTGGCGGCCGACGGCATCAGCTGGGTCGAGCTGCGCTTCGGGTGGCAGCTCGACTA
Organism: Xylariomycetidae sp. FL2044; assembly: GCA_022376275.1. Taxonomy (NCBI): domain Eukaryota; kingdom Fungi; phylum Ascomycota; class Sordariomycetes; species Xylariomycetidae sp. FL2044. The sequence goes on from JAJNOH010000017.1 coordinate 389,483, forward strand.
CTGCCGGCAGGGCTGCGAGACGCCCGAGCCGGACTACTCGGCCATGATGGACGTGATCGACGAGGAGCTGGCCAAGTTCCAGGCGACGGAGCAAGGGAAGGCGTTCTGGGGCCTGCGGATCATCTGGGCGACGATCCGGTCCTTCGGCACCGAGCGCGTGATCCAGGACATGGACAACTGCATCACAACCAAGATCACGCACCCGCACCTCATCGCCGGCTACGACCTGGTGGGGCAGGAGGACCTCGGGCGGACGCACCGCGAGTTGTTGCCCGAGATCTTCTGGTTCCGCAAGCAGTGTGCCGAGGAGGGCGTCGACATCCCCTTCTTCTTCCACGCCGGCGAGTGCCTGGGGTCGGGCAGCAGCACGGACCACAACCTGTACGACGCGGTGCTGCTGGGCACGCGGCGCATCGGCCACGGCTTCAGCCTGTACAAGCACCCGCTGCTCGTCGACCTGGTCAAGGAGCGCCGCGTCCTCGTCGAGAGCTGCCCCATCTCCAACGAGGTCCTGCGCCTGTGCGGCTCCGTCACCAGCCACCCGCTGCCGGCCCTGCTGGCCCGCGGCGTCGCCTGCTGCCTGTGCAACGACGACCCGGCCATGCTCGGCCAGGACACCGCCGGCTCCACCCACGACTTCTGGCAGGCCCTGCAGGGGTGGGAGAACCTCGGGCTGGCCGGCCTCGGCAGCCTCGCCGAGAACAGCGTCCGCTGGGCCGCCTTCGAGGACCAGAGCCAGGACGACTGGGCCCGCGACGTGCGCGAGGCCTCGGTCGGCTCCGGCCTCAAGGCCCAGAGGCTGAAGGAGTGGGCCGTCGAGTGGGAGAAGTTCTGCCTGTGGGTCGTGGACGAGTTTGGCGACGAGGAAGAGGAGAAGGAGGCGTAAGACTCGGCAAGCGCCCTTTGGGAGGGGGGAGGGGGAATGGATGGGTGGGGGTTGTTGGAATAGAACTATTCAGGTAGGCTACCGGTACTAGGGAAGCGGCGGCGAAAATCACCGGGGTTGGAGGGGTTTGACCCGACCCCTGATTTCGCGTGCGTCGGGCGAATAGGGGCCGTAGCCCGCCCACTCTGAGACTTGATTGGACGGTAATTGTGCTGACAAGATACCGCCCGGTCTCTGTTTGCTTACTTTACATTTAGTTCAACATTAGGTTAGGGTACCTAAGCTAGTTTGTTTACAAACGTTAGGTAGGGTATGTGGTGGTCAGCAAAGGCCCTTCGCGTGGAACTTCATTCAACATTGGAAAAGGGGAGGGAGGGGGAGAGGGGGGAGAGGAGGGCGGACTTGACATTGACTAAAAAAAGGGTGATCATTGGACTACGGTATGCAAAAGCCAGGCGGGGTCTTTGTTCTGATTTTTTTCTTCCTTTTTTCCCCTTTGCTTCAACAGTACAATACCTACATAGGTAAGCAATTCAGCCAGGCAGGCAGGCAGGCAGGCAGGCAGCGGGCAGGTAGGCAGGCTGGCGGGAATTCAAAAAGAAATGATATTTCTTTGGTTCGAACCTACTATAAGATCAGAGATAAGGATTAATCAACCAATCCTTTTAATCAAGAAAAGATATCTAAGTTATCAATTTAAAAAAGAAAAAGGAAAAAAAAAAAAGAACCATTAATCGAAACAGGCAGGCAAGGCAGACTATCGCATTCGCATAATGCTAAGTACCAGGTCATTCATTCATTATTCTCATTTCTTTGGGAGAGGGGACTCGTTTCCCGCAGTCAGTCTCCAAGGTGTGTGTGTGTCACACCCAACCCACCCACACAGCCCTACCCGCGCTTTTTCATGCGTCGTTGATCCCATCCCGTCAGCCCCTGCATTGCCTAGTCTATAATCTATATATGCGGGCTTTGCTACCTAAATTTGCCCTGAACGCTGTTTGGACGAGAAAAGAAATAGGTAGGCTTATCTGGACTAGTCCGGTCACGTTGACTTACAACATACATGGGATATGTACAGATACCAAAAGTATAGTCTATGTCGGGTAGACAAGGCAAGGCAAGGCAGCAACCCGGGTTGATTCTTAACTATTCTCCCAATTATTTCTTTTTTAGGGGTGGAGGGGAAAGAAAATCTCACGTGTACTGTTTTTCTCTTTCCCTCCTTCCCCCCCCCCCTATTAGGTAGTACTCACTCACGACAAGGCTTCCCGGCCGAACCTCGCAAGCGGCAAACAAACAAACAAACAGCACGGCACGGCGATGGTCTTTTCTTATAAGAACGTATTGCCTATCTGCCTAGGTAGGTAATTGGGTCAGGGGGTAAAGATATTTGGAATTAAACAGATGATGATCCATCTCGATACTAGACTAGGTTAAGCCGTAAAAAAGTAAAGTAAAAAACCACCTGATCTCACCACGAGCATGATGACACCACTCCACTCCGTTTGTCTCCGCGCGGCAAGGCGGGGAATAAGAAGAAAAAAAAAAGACAGAATAAATCCAAAATCTGAAACGAAAATGGATTAATAAGCTCGTTCTGCAGGGCGAGACCGCCGGGGGGGGGCTGTGTATATATGCATGTGGCTAGAAAAAGAGAGAATGAAAAAAAAAAAAAAAGGAAAGGAAAATGAGGTAGGCGAGATAGGTGGTGGACGAATAGGGATAGTAGACATAAAGAGGCGACAAGCCAAGGTGGAGAGAGTGTGTACATTGTTCTGGTCAGAAAAAAAAAAAAAGGGGGGGGGGGGGGGGGGGGGCATTTTGTATTTGTATTTGTTTATTATCGGTGGGTGGGAACAGCGGGTGAGCCCGCCAATGGGGACATATGGAACATGGGTCTTGCTGCCGCGCCTTTTGCCCCGGAGGCATGTGAGTGAGTGAGTGAGAGCAGAAAAAGACGAAAGGTTCGATATGTATTTGTCAGTTGTGGAGTTGGTAGACTATTCGGAGCCGCCTCCTCGGTGTCCCAATCTTGACTAAGATGGTGGTACGACGAACGAGACTGTCGAAAAGGTACTGGGAACAGAAAAGAAGAAGAAGAGAAAAGAAAGGGTGGTGTCCTAGCGTGCATGCACACCGTATGTATGCATCTAGTTAATAAGGTATGATGGCTGTACATGCATGCGCATATGCGCGTGTGGAGAATCTATCTGTAAGCATTTTCTGTTTTCTTATAGGGCTGCAGGCTCTCTCGGCAATGGGTGACACGTCAGTACCTAGGTCTCGTACAGTCACCGAGCGAGTAGAAGAGAAAGTAAGACATGAGAGAGGGAGACAGAGGAGGAAGCGAAAGTGAGTGTTTTCTCTATATAGATGAAATCCGAGTTGCTCTTCACAAGCAGACAGAAGGGTATTTTGCAAAAGAGTTGTGTTGTTCTCCCCCGTGAGGGTTTTGCTGCTGGGAGCCCCGATCTAGGCAGGCAAGCGCAAGATAGGCAGGCCGAAAGTCTGATGATAAGACATGTTGTCGAAGGTCATAGAGTGTTGTTGAATACTGAGGCGCAGCCTCTCATCGTGAATGGAGAAAGATGATCAGGAAAGGGTTGGGTGATAGTAATGAACTGCTTCGAGCTTGTATTGGAACCTGCGTATATCTCCTGAATGGTTTTTAGACTCCTCCGCAATGCGTGCCGATCGATGATTTCCTGTGGGAATATACGAAGTAAGAGAACCCTTGTATCAAGTCGCCAGGACGTAAGGGGGGCCAGTAGGAGATTGAGTGCTTATGATGTGTGAATCTGGCGAAGCAGAGTCGTATTGTTGTTGGTGTCGAATGCAAGCTTGGCGACAGGCTGGTTAACCGTCTAGAAACAAGTGGTAGCGTTGCACCAACAATCACTGTGCAGATCCCCAATGATTGAACAGCCAGGTCTCGAAGGCGATAGGCTGAACATCGACCATATCGTTCAAGTTGGCGTCCCGGAAGTCATAACGTCCCATGGCAGTCTGAGCGAGGTGTTGCATTGTGTACCACCGAGCCTCGTCTCGGTTTTGCTCGTAGTATTGGACCCAGGACATAAGCTCCGGGAATGGTCTCGTTATGGTGCTAAATTGAACTGCAAGCCAAGTCAGCATAGGCTCCCCCATGACCTGAGGTTTACAAGAACAGATTACACACCTCCCCTAACTTGACTGCAAAGCGCCTCGAGACTCTGAGGTGTCATTCTGGTACCACGCATCTTGAGCTCCCTCGGCCAGTTCTCGATCCCAAGATCCACAGCAGCCGCGACGAAACGTGCCACATCCACAGCCGACGTCATGACGAGTTGGACTGAGCGACCCTGAGGTGACGAGGCCGGCAGTTCAGCATTACCCGTCCCAACGTCGATCATGTAGGAGCCCGGCTGTTCTAGCCTACTGGTAGCGCCCATATTATACTGTTGGAGACCGCCGGGGGCAAATCGTTCGTAGAACACGCCGCATGAGAACACAGTGTACTTCATCGGGTGCTGTCTCGAAGTCGACCAATGTCGGAGCTGCTCCAGCGCGGTCGAGTTGTCGTTATCGAAAGGGTCATCTCCGGGCTGTGGCCTGTGGTTGAGGGCCCCCTCGAACTCGGACGGTACGAAACAACGGACGCGAGCTCGCCTGGCGGCGTCTATAAGGTTGAGTTGCTCGGCGCCCGAGATAGTCGATATTACGAGATCGACCCCCTGAAGGGTGAACTGGAGGTTTTGGAGGCTGGTGTAGTCGACGACAGCAACTTGACAGTCGATGGATGCGAATTCAGGGTGCTCCTTTTACTAATATCAGTAGGACTCGACGGTATGCGATTTTAGGGGGGCTACCCTGGTGGAGAGAACGAGCACAGAGTTGGCACCCTGAGACAGCTGGTCGGCCAAGAACGAGGCAAAGCCTCCTGCGCCTGCGATGGCAATGCGCATCATCACGGTAGTTGTCCTTCGAGTCATGGTTATCGTACTAGCGAGAGGATGGATATTTTAAAGGTTTCAGATCGAAGCTCAAGGGCTTAAGGGGAAATAACTCTGTCGTCTACTAGATTTCACCGCACAGTTACCAGCACGGTCAGGAGATCTCGCACTGGCAGGTGATACAACGGGAATACTTTGATTCTTTCAGCAGAGAATATACCCTGTGAGTCAATAAGATTGGAATCAGTGCTGTAAGTGGTTGGGAGGTAGTGTAAGGAATTGCTTTCTCTCGGGCTTGATGAGAAGAACCAGGGAAACGGCCGAAGTTGCGTGCCGACGCGAGACCGCTCTTTGCTTTGAAGGAGGACGCCGAAAGCCCCCGGGGAAGTCCTTAGACGCCGTCGTCACGATGATGCGCGTATCAACGTAACGATCCGAACAACACCAAGGTAGCTCGTAGGATGACTGATCGCTGCGGGAGTGGGTCTCGACATCGACCATGCTGCCATGTCACGAAGTCTAGTCTTCAGGGAATAGAGCACGGTGCTGCTGACCCCAGGTCATTTCTTGAAGAAATGCTAGGTAACTTCGGCAGATCCTTTGCTGGCCTGTGGCCAGCGTTAATCAAGCACCAAACAGGGGTTTATGTGAGCCCTTAAGAATATTCCTACAATACCCTTGAAAGCCGAGCTGGGTAGACTTCTGAGGAAGGACCAGTCATATTCTGTAACGCGTCAAGTTTAGAAGTTCTGAGCAGTGTTGCCGTAGGGAAGCACAACCCGGAAGGGTCTCGTGGGTATCATGTACGTCGAATCTGTACGAGTACTTGTGGTGCTATACAACCAAGCAAGGAGCTCTGAAGCCTTGAGCCAGGCATCTTCTTGCCACTCAGCACTTCTAAGCCTTGCTCCATGCGGTTCAGTCTCACGCAGGGCTCCAGGTATCTCAGATTACTTTCAGACATGCAAGCCCTTTCCTTCGGTGAGTATTGTCCTACTTCTGCCAATGAACCGGCTGAATCTTAGTATCAAGAAACTCCGAGGCGTGGACATGGACTTTTCAAGAAAGAAGGTTGTCCCGGACCCAGGACAATGGACCCAAGTCAGCCATTCGACGGGTGGGAAGGCCCAGATACCTCGATGACATCAGGCCATACCATGGTTGGCATCTGCAGTGTTTCTGGCGACCGCCGAATCAGAAGGTTCCAAAGAACGGCTGACATGCACTGTTAAGTGAGCGATGACATTGCAAAGACTAACCAGCAACATCAGTAATACCCGAGAGGGCCAACACTCGCTAAAAGGGTAGCTTTTCCTGAGAAGCTGGACCAAAATCCTCACCGAGGGTTAGTAAAAGTTCGGCACCATCGAAGCCAGTACAGAAGCCAGCCATCAAGCCGGAAAGAACTAGGGAAGAGCAGCCAGTACAGCATCAGCACGTTCCATATTAAAGGACACAAGGTGGTAGTGATGGATGGAGGGATGGGAGTACGAGACTGGCCGCGGACCACAACCGAAGTAGGGAAGCGCAAGGGTGACAAGATTGAAGTATGAGGATTGGGGGCGATCGATTGGCATATAGCCAAGCTTGTCGTGCATAGCGAAATAGGCTGCCCCCCCCTCAAAGTCCGAGTCTATCCTCAGCCCTGGGGACGGCTGCAGGCTGCGGATTATCTGCAGCTCTATGCTTAAAGGGGCTAATAAGGTAGGTTTGGGGGCCGAAAGGATACCGGATGCGGCGTAGAGTAGAGAGTCAAAGAAGAAGAGGAAGGGCGAGATGAAGGCATCGCGGCGGCTGTTGCAGATAGGTTCCACCACAATAAGGCGACGATTGGTGTGCCTACTCCACCTGGAGAGGCGTACCTATGGCCGTCCGACTTCACCTGATACTTCGGTACCTCCATGTCGCGACCTGTGCCCGTCGTACATTCGCCACTCAGATTGCTCCATTCATTCCTCCTCGAGTTGCTGGTGTCCCTTGCCACTGCTTTTTTCTGTCAACAAGCTTGGATGGGATCCATCCCTGTGTCGTGTTGACTCATGAACGAGCCTTGATGTGCCGTCGAATCAAAGAGCGAGTTTTCGGCTTTGTCAAAACACCGCCGACGACTGTTGTCCTGCGTGTTTTTGCATACTGCCGCAGCAACATTCACCGGGAGTGAATCACTTGATCTGCATGCCCACATACGGTTATGCCGGCAATCTTCCATCCTGCGAACAGACGACTACCGAGGTCTGGAGGTGCAGGCAAATATATCTGATTTGCCAGTAAAGTTTGGTCAACGAATGGTAGCCTTCTGCTGGTGACCAACGGTTCCGGCGTGACGAAGCGAGCTGTGCGTCGAAGGGGAATGCTTGTCGAGGACTTTTCTAGAATATCGTGTCGCCTCGGGACGCGCCAGGATGCCATGTGCGGCGAGCATGGGTAGCCATACAGCCAGGTAGTCATTTCACCCATCTGAGCGGGGCGGGAATATACACGTAGGTAGACTACATTGTATTCGCAGAGCCGCAAGGTACAGTAACTACAGGAGAAAAGGTGAAGAAGCGCATTGACGGGACAAAGTTTGGTTGCTTTGACAGAGGAAGGATTCTGCTGCTATCAGCACTGAGATTTCCAATCACTTCCAAGGTTGCCACTGGCTGCCGGGCCGATTGACAGATTGACAGCTGATCCCCGTCGTGTCGCCTCGACCTTGGCGATGGGGAATAGCTTTAGCACTTGTACACTCCCACGCGTGTATCGTGTATTTGAAAGAAATAAAATAATCCATCACAGTCGCTAGAGGCATCGCCGGCGTGGGGGATTTTCAGGGTAATAATTTAGGTACTTGTATTTTCGGCTTCAGACACGAGCGGCCGGGCTATCAAGTCTGTCTAATCACTCCCCAATACTGACGCCATTTCGCCTCTCGTGGGTATCATAAAGCCAGCCGCCTATCGCGCCCTGTACCTCAATCCCTGCAAACCAGAGATCATCGTTAGGTAGTTACTTTCTCGGTAATCACTTCTGAGCAGCGCTCTCGGCCTCGGCCTTCTTCGTGATGTCAGCTTCGGCGCCGCGTTGCTGCGTCTTGCCTTCGTCGTGCTGCTGCTGGTAATCAGCTTGGGCGGCCTTGTTGCCGGTGATACCAGCAACAGCTCCTCCGACCGCGCCGGTCACACGGTCGCCGACACCCCCCGCGTAGTCGCTGACCTGGCCCTTGGCTTCTTGGGCCTGGCCTTCCTCATTCTGTCGACGGCCAGCTGCCTTCAAGCCCTATGAAGCAGAGCGTTAGGACGTTTGTGTGTATAGACATGTATTCTCTCCATATCCTAGCTTACCTCAGCGCCAGTTACCCCACCCACAAATTCCTTAGCAGATCCAACAGTCTGGTTGTAGGAGCCAGAGACTCGGTCGGGGTCGTCCTTGGTAACAGCGCCAGACGAAGAGGCAGTGAAGCCGGGGATCTTGGCAGTAGCCTTAGACGCATCGTGCTCGACGTCGGCCTTGTCTTGCTTGGCCTGACCTTCAGTCTGTATACGGAGGCAACCCACCATTAGCATAGTATCTCAAGGGCGTGCTGATGTACTAAGCCTACCTTGTCGGCGTTGCTGCCGGTCAGAGTGCCGAGCGCATTCTGGATAGTACCAGAAGTTGCGTCGATGGCAGCCTTGAGAGTGGAAGTGTTGTCGTTGGTGGACATATTGATGGTTCGGTGTGGATAGGTACTATTGAGAACAACTCTGATGCAGGATGTGTATGTATACTGGTTGATTGAGGTTGGTGATGGAGGGTGGACGGAGGGACGGAGACGGTTGGCACAGGTGGTAGGGAGAGGATAAATTTATATTTGGCAACAGAGGACTTCTTGGGAGATAACTAGCTTAGGGTAGTCACTCCTTGAGTAGCCTAGTGAATGAATGCCTTGGAAAAGCCGGTTGTGAACATGCAGTAGGCTGAATGAATCAAAGGGTTCGTCGTCGGAGCTTCACATGGTTGCAGTTGCAGGTGGTGCATGTGGCCAGTGTGGACGCCAAACTAGGGCACCTACGACGTCATTGGGTGATGTCATGTACCCCTACTACTCATCCATGGATCGGGCCCACGCTCCCTTCTTTCAAGCCTCACATGCTTGAGCCACTTACATTTCTGAATGCTCTTTCACCGTCTACTCAATATCCCCGTGATGTTCTTTCACCTACGTAATGCTCTTACGCCATCAGCTACCGAAATTGATCAAGAACCTTTCAAGGTTCACAATGTATCTGTTCCAGTCCTATGATTCTATGATTCTATGAATTAGCCCAAGTTGGTTGCTACCTCAGCTGAATGAATACCTACCTAGGTAGGTACCTAGGTATGAAATCGCGTCCCACCTCGAGATATGGATTTTGCCTGTGCTGCAAACAGGAGATGTTTCAGTCAACATCAGAGAGTACCTTAGCTATGATCACTCGATCAAGGGAGACCATACAGCTGATTATTCCAAGATATCGCATCCCTAAAGGCAAGAAGAATGCCGTTGCTGATGAATTACTTTTATACTACGTATAAGGGGGCGGGTAGTTAGAAAATGTATACTGCCATGAAAAGGGGGAGGTGAATATGTATAATCTTTTACCCATCTCACCACCAGTTCCGCTCTCGCGTGACGGGAAAACCAGCATCTTGCCTGCTTACATATCATTCCAAGCATCAAACGTGCTTTCATCAGTATAAATACAATGGTATCAGTGACCGTGGGGACCAGTGCCTGTAATTTTCCATCCAGCATCTTCTACACCCCTTCCCCCGATTTGGCTGTCTGCCTCGAATGCAGCAACGCTCGATCTACATCAATCATTCACCATTGCCATGCGCGTAAACCAAGTCAAATTCATTAACCAGCACAACTTTTTTACGAAATCTTCGCCGTATGTAACCGGACAGGCTGCAACGGCCTAGTGTTGACTCCACTCGATTGTGTTCAAGTCTATGCCCTCCTGGACGAGCTCCCACAACGGGCTCAGCTCACGTAAGAAAGTGACCCGTTCTTGAACAGCTTTGAGGACGTAATCGATCTCTTGCTCTGTCGTAAAGCGGCCGATTCCGAATCTGATACTGCTGTGTGCGCTCTCGTCACTGTTGCCTAATGCGCGTAAGACGTAGCTCGGCTCCAGAGATGCTGAGGTGCATGCACTGCCGGATGACAATGCAATATCCTTCAGTGCCATGAGCAATGATTCGCCTTCGACGTAGGCAAAGGAAACATTGACACAGCCAGGATAGAAATGGTTGGGATCGCCGTTTTGATTTGTATGCTCAAGGGCCAGAAGACCATTCAATAGGCGATCGGATAGGTACTTGATGCGTTTCGAGTCATACTAAGAAACAGGTCAGCTTCTGGTAGATCGATGGCATGTAATCAGTTTGGGGGAGGGTACGAATGCAAAATCAGACGCGTGTGCTGTGACTCAACAAATGGACTCCGGTCAAGGAATTCAGAAAGCCATGCATGTTTAAAGCGGTTCATCACGTGCATACAGGGAGTGGAAGGGTATGAACGCTCTACAAGAACTGGAGAGCAACGTACCGGCATCTCTTCCTTCGCAATACGACAGGCCTCACCAAAGCCAACAACCAGAGGAGGGGGCAGAGTACCACTGCGCAGGCCTCTTTCTTGGCCACCGCCACTGATAAGAGGTTCCAATCTGACTCTTGGTCGCCTCCGAACGTAACAAGCACCAATGCCCTTAGGGCCGTAGATCTTGTGGGACGATATTGACATAAGATCGATATTCATGGCGTTGACGTCCAGAGGAATCTTGCCGACTGCCTGGGCCGCATCGGTATGGAAGAAGACCTTTTTCTGGCGACATAATTTGCCAATCTCTTCCAATGGTTGGATGACCCCGATTTCATTGTTGACCGCCATAATACTGACTATGGCAGTATCCTGTCGGATGGCGGCCTCAAGATCCTGCATATTGACCAGACCATTGTTTTGCACTGGGAGGTAGGTGACCTCGAAGCCATCATCTTGTAGATGTCGACAGCTGTCGAGGACGCACTTGTGCTCGGTTTGCGTGGTAACAATGTGCTTCTTCTTCCCTGAGCGGCCGAAGAACCTTGCAACGCCCTTGATGCTCATGTTGTTACTTTCGGTGGCGCCACTCGTGAAGATGATTTCTTTCGGATCGGCACCGATGAGGCTGGCAACATGCTCTCTCGCTACCTCAACAGCCTTCTCGCTTTCCCACCCGTAGGCGTGCGTACGCGAATGAGGGTTGCCATATACGCCAACGTAAAATGGCAGCATGGCGTCGAGGACCCTGGGGTCGACAGGGGTGGTGGCCTGCATATCGAGATAGATCGGTCGCTGACCTTCATCCATGACGGCGGCCTCCTTCAATACCTCGGCCATGGGACTGACGGTGGCATTGGCGGGAGAGCGGGGACCTGGCATGACGAGCTCTCCCTTCTCGTTCATGAAATCCTTCTTGTCTAACCTTATCGCAGTCTCGACATTGACTTGCGCATTGTCTCTCTTTGTCTCGGACACATAACTTCTTCGCGAAACTTGTGTGGCAACTCCTGCAGCTACTCTGGAAGCGGAGGGGATTCCTCGTACGGATGGCGGAAGAGACTTCTGGAGGCCGAGGCGAGAAGCCTGTCGCAGGGCGGAGGATGCTACATTGACCATTGTAGTTGGGTTATGGTGATTAAAAGACCTATAGAGTAAAGAAAGATGGTGAGGAAGAAGAAAATATGGAAAGCGATTAGAAGCTTGGGGCGTGTTTTAGGTGACTGGCGGTTGATATCGAGGAAAAAAGGTTCAGCGCGAAAAGGAAAAGAACGCTTTAGCTCCGACCCGTCCGTCTAATGCTCGGTCTCGGTCGAAATGCCCACTAACAGCCCCGCTCCAAGGTTGGTGCTCGGCGATAGCGGTGGCGGAACAATTTTAATGCTGAGACTAAACCCCTTGCTCGACCTTGATATGACGCATTCTAAGGCTAGGGGACCCTTCACTCCCCGTCCTTAGTAATCAGTTGCCCCCCCGCCCCCTTTCCATGGGCGTAGATGCAGCTGGAGTGCACACCACAATACTCCGTACAATGACGTGTATGAGAGACCTGACCGACTTCCGGGCATTATTTCTTGTATGTTTCTTTGACCATGAAACAAAACAAACATAGAGAAATGGATAGGAGATATTTGTATCAACCTACCTAGGTACATACAGGTACACAAGTGCTTAAGCATGTAACTGCCCAACACATACATACCTAGGTACCTACTTATGCGCCCAACCCATATCCAACCGATTTGTTGGTTGGTCTACGAGAATGAATGGTGTGAGCAACGAAATAATTTAGTCAATCATATCCCTACTATGTAAAACGTGTAACCTACAAAGGCAGGGGTGTTAGTCCATTCACATACCTGAAGCCCGATACTCCGGAGAGGTGCGGATTTGGAATGCCGAGTACTTATACTACCTAGGTTACTTCGTAAGCCCGGGCTGAATATACTAGCCCTGCTAGCACTGCCACCAGTCGTCATCAGTGGGCGAAGAGGCAGCCAGCAGCACTGTAGGTAACCAACTTATCCTACAGACTAAAACTCAATCATCATTCGCCCGCGCCACTACTTTTCTTCCTTTCGCACCCTTCCCCTGCATCTCCAGGGCTGTAATCTGTACGCACGCAGAAACATAGTCTACGATCCCGAGACCCACGAATCCATTCGCCTTTGCTATTGACGAGACACATCTACCAAGTTATCGAGAAGTTGCCCGTGGCCCTTCTGCCTCGACAACTTCTCTCGAATATTACCTACCTAAGGTACCTACAGAGTAACCTACAACACAATACATCACCATCGCCGTCTCCATCTCCATCTCCATCTCCGTACCTACCCCGCTATCAGCGCAAACCCCCAACGACATACCTCCGGCTATCCCGCACTCCGTTGCAGACTACCTATAATCACTACGGAGCCATGAGCTTCCGTGGCTTCCAGAAGAGCGTCTTTCGGGTAAGTCGCCCTGGCTGCCTGGGAGACTGCTGGTTCGCTGTCCATTGTGCTGCCAAAAGCTAACCCGACTCCTTTGCGCAGGCGCCGCAACAATTCAAGGCCAAGTTCAACATTGGGGAGCACACTAAAGATGCTGTCTTTATTGACGCCGAGCGACGCTTCCAGGAGCTCGAGGTCGAGACCAAGCGACTCCATGACGAAAGCAAGAAGTACTTCGACTCCATCAATGGCATGCTTAACCACCAAATTGAGTTCAGCAAAGCCATGACCGAGATCTACAAGCCCATATCAGGCCGCATGTCTGACCCGGATTCTCTTGTCGTCCACGGCAACCCCGAAGGTATCCGCGCTTGCGAAGAGTACGAGGCCGTTGTGAAAGACTTGCAGGACACGCTCCAGCCCGAACTCGAGATGATCGATGCGCGCGTTATTCGCCCTGCGAACGAACTCCTCGATGTGCTCAAGGTGATCAGGAAAACGACGGTCAAGCGGGATCATAAGCAGTTAGACTTCGATCGACATAACGCGACCCTGAAGAAGCTGAAGGATAAGAAGGAAAAGAGCGCCAAGGACGAGAAGGCAATGTGGAAGGCGGAAACCGATGTCGAACAGGCCACCCAAGACTTCAACTACTTCAACGACCTCTTGAAGGAAGAGCTGCCCAAGCTGTTTGCCTTGGAACGCCAATTCATACAACCGCTCTTCCAGTCATTCTACTATATGCAGCTCAATATCTTCTATACCTTACATGAGAAGATGCAGCATTGTGATATAGGCTACTTCGATTTGACACAGGAGGTGGAAGAGGCAGTCATCAATAAACGGGGTGATATACAAGAGCAGGCCGAGAAGTTGACCATCGTGCGGTTCAAGACCAGCGGTCAGAAGAGACCGCCCAAGTACGGCAACAAACCAGCTGCTATCGAGGCAGGAGAACGGCCTGCCGGGCTCCTCACTGCCGCTCCCGCCGGCTCGGCTGCATCCACGCCAAGCCTCGCGTCGCCGTCCAAATTTGGCCAGCAACCCCAGGCCGAAGCTGCTGAGAACCCTCCTCCACCTTACTCGGCTGCCCCGGCGTCGCTGAAATCACCCATATCGCCGCCTATAGGGAGTCCTAAATCACCAGGTTTCGCGTCAGCTGCGGCAGGCAAGCCAAAGCCCCCTCCACCTAAGCCGAAACCTAGTCGTCTGAGTGGCGCGCCCAACGTTGAGACTGTCACGGCGTTGTATGACTATTCGGCCCAGGCTGAAGGCGACCTAAGCTTCAGAGCCGGAGATGTAATAGAGATCGTCAACCGCACACAAAACGAGAACGAGTGGTGGACTGGCAAATGCCATGGCCAACAAGGCCAGTTTCCCGGTATGGCTCCTTTTATGATGTATTTCCGTTATCGTTTCCACTAATGAATGTTGCAGGTAACTATGTGAAGGTTGGCTAGCACCCTTCTTTCCAATCGCGCGACAAATCGCTCCTATGGAACTCAGCAGATACATAATTAGTCGTGTGAAACCCGGTCGTGAAAAGAGAGGACTGTATTGAGCATGGAACTTGGTTACTTGAAATCTTTAACCAGCATCCCGGAACGCCGTCGATTTCCATAAGCCATGGGTGGATAAAGATTCATCAGGAATACCCTTCAGGTTATTAGGTACGGCGGGGGAGCCATGATACACATCTGAACAGGAAGTAGATCAATGATAATGGGCATTCGCCTAATCTTCACCTTCACCAATGTCCCATTCTCACATGTGTCTTGGAGGGGCTGTAATTCGAGGAACAACAGAATCATGGCCGCCCAACCTCAATTGAATGAGCGCCCGTCTCACGATGTTGCGGCACTCCAACCTGGCCGACGCCCCGGTCTGCCTCTGCCCGGAGGAATAAGGGTGACCAATCTTTGATCGATATACGCCTATCCTGATTTCCTCGTCCCGGTGATCTGCCTAGGAATATGGGAACGGGGGCCCATGACACCACGAATGAGAGCTTGCTATTGTGGCTGCTGCGGAAAGCGGTCCTACCCACCGACTGGCACAGGTAGATGGAAGGCAGTGCGCGGAGAAGATGGATGACCCTAGTACACTTCGAATCAAAAATAAAAGAACGTACCATTAAAGCACCTTGGAAAGAATGGGGTTTCCCTCGCGTCCTTGAGCGTAGACAGGGGTTTTCGAGGGGCTGAAAAGGGTGACTACCCCTTTTCCTACCAAGTTATCTTTCGAAGCAGTCAAAACCTGTTCTGGTGTGTGTGTGTCTCGTCTTTCGGAACTACATACCATTGTTCCGCAGATGGTAATAGTTACTTTCAACATAACCAGTCGATACCTGTGTTCTATTGACCGGCCAGCTCTTCTCGGTTGCCAGAAGAGAAGAAGGACAAAAAGGGCTTGCCAGTCGAATGAATGGGTGACTGATTGTCTGTCGAGCATGGCCTTCCAAGGACTCTTCGTTCTCGCTACTCTATCCGGAACTCCTCGACCAGAGACGTCCTTTCATTGTGATTGTCGTGACAAGCTCTCTATCAAAGAGACAAAGGCTAGATAATTATGGTCTTTGCGACTTGCTGGACCCCCGCTTGTGATATATATGAATCGATATATATTATTGATCGAAGTTCGCCTACTCGCCCACACGCTATCAAGCTTTCAGAAGCCTTACACACGCCAACGCGACAGTTTCGAATATTTCGGGTTATAGTTGCTAACTACAAGAAAAGGACGCGTGAAACCAATCTCCATCATCGCTAATAGCGCTTCGTTCATCATGGCCGCCCCCATTGTTCCACCAGTTGTAGATGTTTTTAACCTGTACGATGATCAGCGTGCCGAGAATGACATGGCCGTGAAGCTCGCCAACACGGTAACCTGCGGCCACCAGTATGTGATAGTTTTGACACCCTTCTTTCGTTCGCAGCCCCCTTTTTGCGAAGGAGGACGCCCTTTTTTGAGGTTCATTGCTGACTTCAGGTCCCGTTAGGCCCCATCCCAATCAACACTGGTCCAACACTTCCAACTTCAATATCGTGAGTGACCAAGTCGGGCTGCGTTCCGTTCTCACCTTCTGGCCCACGGGTTCGGTTTGTTGACACGCTCTTGGCCGCAGACCAAAACCAGGAATCGAAAACTCATCTGGGCCCTTCACAGTCTCCAGACGCATTTTCGTGCTCCCATCAATACAGTCACGCTCGAGGCGGCTCTCACCATGCACATGGCCGAGACACTCGGACCCGAACAACGAGACGCTTTCGCTTTCCATGGTATGACATGCTCTCCTGTTTTCTCACTGCTAACCTTGGATGGTTCACTCCCGGCGTCTCCTGGGATATATGGTCGATGGAATATGACTAACGACTCACGTTTTTGATACTCGCAGTTTGGGGACGGAACGGACCTTTCGATATCGACGACACCAGATTCCGTGTATGTGTTGCAACAATAACACTGTATCCCCTCTTTCTACGTCTTTTCGTTCCTGTTTCTTCTTCTCGGGTCCTCTGAGACACGTCACTGGAGATTCTCAGACACTGACCACCCTTTGTCTTCCGCACAGGCACCCGCACCCGACGGCACGCTCCATCCGGGCGACCAGTGTCTCCCTCTCGTCGAGCCGCAAACCGCACCCGATGGCACGTTGAGGTACGGTCGAGTCTGGGAAAGGCTGCGGCGCTCCGTTTGGGCCTTCCATCCCGTTCTGATGATGAACAAATGGGTTTACATCTGCTTCCGGATCACGAACAGAGAGGAGGATGGAATCCCCGTGATGACTACCAGAACCAACAACCAGCTCTTGAAAGCTGAAGCAACTTTGGTATGTTGTAATCATCAGCCCGTCATCTTTGTTTTTGTGCTTTCAACCCACCTACCCCCCCCCCCCCCCCCCCCCCCCACTCACCCATGTATTCCTCAAGCCCTGTCGCAACCGTCAGTACTTACTAACCCGTTCCTAGTACGTTGAAATAGCCTCTGCCCGTTCCCCCCCCCTCCCCGGGCCCGGCGACGCTCCCATGCTGTATGTCTAGCCGGCTCAGTTACTCACGCTGTCTAAACCAACAGGTTCGATGTGGACGATAATGATATGCGGAGAAACATGCGACTGGGGTCGCTCCGCCTCAGACTTCCGCATATATTGAGGCGGAACAACATGATTATAGACATGGAAAACGATTTCCATGAGGGCTCATCGGTATGCGTATATTCGGAGACATCTACACTGTTCCTCTCTTTGACTTCGCCCCTTCCGTTGTTTCTACCACACGTCTTCCTGACTTACTGACAGATATATAGTACGTAAAACACCGCCCGATAACTATCCAAGCCTACCCTATTACGCGCGTCCACGGATAGCACGCCAGTACTTTTCCAAAACAGGCAACACAGACTGGCTAGATGTTTTGCAAACCGGAAGCTAATTGTTGTTTATAGAGGGTATCATGACCTTTACCAGTACGAAGACGGGCTTATAATCTATCAGATGATCCGGAGCACGGTCGACCTTTTGGAGGAGCTGGTCGAGATCACATCCTACGGCCTCGATCCGGCTTATAAATTTTGGCACATACTACACGAGCTGGGGGCAACCGGTACTTCCACTTTCACGCAGCGCGCCATATACTGGTCTAGGGGACAAAATCTGCGTACACGAGGGCTCAGTAAGTGATCTGGTACCCCATTCCCAGGCCCCTTATGCTTCTTGTTTATGAACACTTATCTCGAGGTGTTTTGTTGCTCTATATCACACACATCATATCAGCTCAAGCCGGTCGTTCCCCCAGATCTCACGCCTCTACGGAATCTGTAGTCCGTTCTCCCGTGTCTATCTAATACTGACTCGACTTCCCCCTGCAGTGATCGGCAGTATTATCAATGCCATGTGTCTGTACAATAACTGGAACGTCATTGGCGCCGTCGAGATACCCGGCATGAGCAAGACCGCGCCGAACGACTTCGACCCCCGGAACTTGCTGCCGCCCTGGGATATGCCTCCCACCTTTCCCGTGCTGGACGATTCGGATTCCAATTCGGGTGATGATGATGATGATGGCGATGGTGCTTATGCGCCCGGGGAAGCTCGCGACTGGGGCTTGTCCGATAGCACAGAGGACGCGGTACGTATAAATCATCATGTTGTGTTTTCGTTTCCCCCTCCTCTTCTGCTGGAGTTCCCCCTCCCTGCTCGAGCTCTCGGTTACGCCTAGGTAGCGAATACCGTTACTGATCTTGTCGTGAATATAGGACGACGTAAATGCAGAGATGTACGGCTTCATTTGAAAAGCTACTTGAATCTTATTTTCCTTTAATTTTTGTTTTCTCTAGGTTTGGAATATTATACGATAGACTTTGGGGGGGGGGGGGGGGGGGGGAGAGAAGAAAAAAGAGGGGAAAAAACCAAAAAAAAGGGGGAAGGCCGGCAGGCGGGTCCCTCCAACTAGGAGTATTTTCATTTTCATGTCGCTTGCACCATTGAGATAGTAATCGTCACTCAATGGCTGGCAAACTTGGATTTATGAAAAATTGTATTATTAGAAAATATCTGTGCCCTATGTTCGTATCATCAATGAGTTTATTCAAACGTAAAATTGGGACAAAATTCTAGTGATGTTATTATCTTTCTTCGCAAAATTGGTGGTAGAGGGTGTAAGAGGCCTATGCGACATCCAATTTGCACCCTGCCTGCCCGGTACTGAAATTGGCGAAGAGCAGGACAAAGCTTTCTGTATTAATTATCTGGCTGCCTGGTTGCAATATTCACCTACCGAGATCTATTTGTCCTTCTATACGGACCGTTTTCGGCTCTCGCTCTTTGTCTTCCAGTCACTCTACTGACCGTCGTGGTTTCCGCATCCGGCTACACGCCAAAGAAAGCGACAACATGGCTATCGCTTATATGGCTACCGCAATGTCGTCCGCCGAGAGGTGGTTGCAATCTCTCATACCGTCTGGAAAGACATACGTACATATATTTCTTCCGCAGGTGACTAGCGAGCAATGTCGACCAGCCCAAACTCCACGGCCAAGGCGCCCAGAGCGGACCTTAGCGTCACGAACATCGACGTGCGCACCCCTCTGGAGAGTCGTCAAGCGCAGATCGCTTGCCCCACTGGACATGATCCAAAGGTGAGGACCTCCATATGGTGATCCTTTGAGGGTGCGATAGTCCGGGATACATTCATTCCGGAATCGTAAACCCCTATCCTGCGGTCACTTCCATCGTCAGAAGTCATCGCATCCAGATTTTCCGTTTCCCCATTTGTGAATATTTCCCACCAAGTCAAACAGCTGGCTAACCGTGTCCCTCCCGAGGTTCCAGTCTAGAACCGGTAGCGAAGACGCGCCGGAGCTCGACACCGTGACGAACCGGTCCATCGTCAACTCGCTCTATAGCCTGCAGCAGGTAAGCAATGGGAGAATCCCATATCCTCTTCGGACATGTTTTGGGAGGCAGTCTTCTTGTTCTCCTGCAACGGCAGGAGCCATAGCTCCCGATACGTCACCAAAATTACTCAGAACGAGCATTTACTAAATTTCCCATTTCGAAATAGCGACGCACCGCCGTGGTGCAGCGCACGGTGCTCAAGGACTGCGTGCAGATGATCGAGAGCTCGTACCCCGAGAACATGCAGGAGGCGGTCAACGTCATGGTCGGCGCCGACGCGGGGCTCTTCAACCCGGCGATGTCGACGGCCGAAGCCGTGTACCAGGTCTCGCGGGTCCGTGACGCGGCCGGCAAACACTTGCGGTACGTAGTGCCCTTCGTGCACATACGGCCGCAGTCCCATTTCTGCTTCTGGTTCCTTCCCATCGACGGCATCTGGGTGCTCGTCTTCATGGAGTTCGACGATCCGGAGGGGGACGGCATCGCTCACCCGCGCCCCGACGGCCAGAAGATCCTGGCGCCGCGTATCGCCATCCTCGACGTGGTCAAGGCCCGGCGCACCCGCCGGCGCCGTCACGTCCAGGAGCGCCTGCTGGCACTTCTGCCCGAGGGCGACATCGAGGCGGCGGCGGCCAACATCGTCGACATCGACGTGCCGGAGCTGGACCGGGACGCCTGGCAAAGCGGGTTCGTCGTCTTCGCCCTGTTCAAGGAGCTGCTGCGGCGCATCAATGTCAGCGAAACCACCCACAAGGACGACGAGGGGGGGGATGATGATAATAGCGACGACATCCTCTTCAAACCGATCGATATCGCCATTCATGACATCTGGATCGAGGTGCAGCGGGCCGAGATGGAGGGCCTGCTCGCGGGCCGCTTCCACCTGGTCAACCGCCGGTACTCGCTCACGGCGATCGAGCTCCCCGGCGACGGCGGCGACTACGACCCCCTGAACATGCAGCTGACCCTGGGGGCGCCGGGGCTCAAGCACGCGCCCGTGCTGACGGCGCAGCAGCAGCGCGATCTCGCGGAGCGGGGCAACGCCGGCGCGAAGGCGGACAGGAGGGAGAGGAAGAAGAAGCTAAGGGCGAAGAGGGCAAAGAAGGGAGTTGAGTGATGGTGTTCCAGACTGATTCCATGGCGTGATGCTGGGCTATGATGGTGGGGAGTGAAAAAGGGCGGGTCTGTCAGGGGTTTCCCACCGTCGACCGAGTTGGAGCCCCTCTGCCACCCCCGCTAAGGTACCTTGTATCAGAAGACACGGGTGTGATAGGAGATACCTTCGATGGACACTTGCAGATGAAACTTGACTAGCTTTTCTTATGATGATGCTTCATAATTTGATTGTGAATTTCATAGACAAATTCAAGAGCCACAAAGCATACCTACTAGTACACAATTGGAAGTAATATGGTCGCCCGTCTGCCAGCGTACCGTAGTGGAATGGTTCAACATGAACGCCGGGCGGTCCGGTATAGATCGTCGATTCTAGGAGAAAGACAATTGGCATGCTTACTGCATGCGCGATTTCCTTGAGCAACAACCTACCTACCTAGGTATTCATCCTTTACCTAGGTGAGGAAGGTGATGAATGATCAGTTGAACACAGGCTGACAGGGCCATTTGCCCCTATTGGCCGATGGTGGGGTCCTTGAAAAGGGGTGAGCCGATCTTTACCTGAGGTTATTATCTTGCTCCTTATCAGTAACCCGGTGTCCGGTAATAGATCCGAACCGGTGGGCGGGGATCCATGGATGATAGGATGGCAAGGATCATTCATTTAAGCCTTTCCAAGCAACTCACACGGATAGACAAGCTCATTCGCCAAGGGGACCTTTTGAACCTGCGCTTCGAGCTTTGCGACATCAGAACCTTGTCCCTGTTGATATGTGTGGAGAGAGAGAGAGAGAGAGAGAGAGAAGAGTTGACAAGGGGTGCCTTGTCTCTTATGCTTGTGCGTATCTACCCCGTATCTGGTTGGATCAATTGACTCTCCAAGTGGAAGTTTGATTAATCCTCTGATTGTCCATGCTGATTATACCGGTGATTTGAGCGCTGATTCGTTGTTGGTGGCGATGCTGATGATACTGTTGAGTGATGACAATTTCATTTCTTTCCGCCTCACATATATGCCATGTACATATGCATATGCAACAAACCTGCAGCGGCCATGTCGATCAATGACGAAATTGACTCGGGTCAATGTAGATGACACTGGCCAATTACACCAGAGTTCAGCAGTAGCTATCAGCCGAAGCTGGATTTTGTTATTCAGTCGATCAATGATACCCCTTGCCCGATCTGCGAACATTCCCCCCCTCTTCTACTACAGTACCTTGTAGGAAGGTGTAAATTTACCTACTCATGTACTCATGGAAGTACCTATTCTACATGTATTTACATAAGTAGGTATAATGAGTGGAGGTGAGGTATGTACTCCGTGCAGCTGGTAGGGATACCTAGGTAACCCAGCAACATTGAAGCTCCGAACAACGCGTCTTATTACACGGCATAAATCCCAATCACATTCCGCTTCCCTCTGGTACCATCCCGGCAGCCTATACCAGAGTACCTACTCTAGGTACCTACTTGATACCTACCTAGGTAGGTAGGAATACAACACCGGGTTGCATTCTGGTATAATAACGAGCCTAGGTACCACCGACCCGACTTTGCTCTGTTCCCTGAAAGGTTGTTTACTCCTTCGTCTACCTCCTGGACCTCGTGTTGACTGTCGTCTAGTCTCCCTCGTGTCTTGAGTGGCCCCCTCCCTTGGCCAGGTATTCATCATGAAGCGCCAATCGCTTCTCTGCGCAGCCATTGCGCTGCTCCAAACCGTCGCAGAATGCAAGAACGTCATCGTCGACTCGGTACCCAAGGTGCCCATGGGCTGGAGGAAGTTGAGGAACGCCGACCCTGCGCGAGTCATCAAGCTGCGGATCGCCCTCGAACAGCCCAACCTGCAGCAGTTCGAGAAAACCCTTTATGACATCTCGACCCCTCAGCATGCCTTATACGGCCGCCACCTCACCCGCGACCAGGTCAAGGAGATGGTGAAGCCCCGAGACGAGTCTGTCGATGCCGTTCTAGGCTGGCTTGAATCTTACGGGATCCCCTCGTCTGATATCCAGCACGACGGCGAATGGGTCAATTTCCGCGCTACTGTCTCCAAGGCGAGCAGCCTGCTCAACACCGAATTCGGCGTCTACAACCACGTCGGCACCGATGTCGAGAAGGTTCGGACACTGCAGTATGTCCCTGGCGCAAGCTTATTTTATTCAATAGTTGACTGACTTATTCGGAATGGAGCTATTCTGTACCTTCGGAGGTCACGACTCATATCACCATGATTCAACCGACCACCCGCTTCGGTCAGATAAGGCCCCAAGCTTTCGAGGTCTTCGAGCAGGAGGACATGCCCGACTTGCTCTACACCGCATCGCAAATCCCGAGTCAGGAACTTAACGTGACTTTCTGCAACTCGACTATCACTCCCGAATGCTTGCGAGCTCTGTACAACATTGGAGACACGACGGCCGATCCCAGTGTTGCCACCATCTTCGGCGTGAGCGGTTTCTTGGAGGTGTGTTCTAGGATCTCGATTCTACTCCCCTTTACATGCCTATGCTAATACCTCCCAGGAATATGCCAAACACGACGCATTGGAATCCTTCTTGGAACAATTCGCCCCCTATGCACTGACTCAGAACTTCACAACACTGCTAGTCAATGGCGGGCTGGATAACCAGACCGACACTGTGGACGACGACGTCGAAGCGAATCTGGACATGCAATATGCCGCATCAATTGGGTTCGACACTACGATTCGTTATTACTCTACTGGTGAGTGGTTCACGAACCTTGAAAGATCACGCGGTATCTGACAAACCCGGTCAAACATAGGTGGCAGAGGACCTTTGGTACCAGATCTCGAGTAAGTCCTACTCCAAATTGTCTCATGGGAATTACGGCCGTAGCTAACAAGTCAAAAAGCCAACCTGACCCGAACGAAGTATGTATAACAGGGGGTGGAGAGCCGGGGAGACCCCAACATACTAACATAACCAACAGGGTAGCAATGAGCCATACCTCGAATATCTGACGTACCTCACCAATCTCCCCGATGACGAGCTCCCCCATACGCTCACCACGTCCTACGGCGAGGACGAGCAATCAGTGCCCAAGGCCTACGTCAAGAAGGTCTGCACTTTGTTTGGCCAGCTGGGCGCCCGCGGCACCTCTGTTCTGTTCAGTTCTGGCGAGTCAGTCTTCCCCGTACCTACCTACAACTGACACTCTACCTTTCCCCTTACTCGCTGGCGCCCTGAAAGAATGCGAGTGGGTAGAATAGTATTGTACATGGACTCTATCCTACCCAGGACCGTTTGTAAAACAAGCAGTCCATGTACTTTCTTATTCGACCCACCGGCATTATCTCAGGACTGGGCCGTCGTCGAACGTCACAAACTAACTTCGATACGTCCCTACAGCACCGGTCCCGGCAGCGCGTGTCAGACCAACGACGGCAAGAATACCACCCGTCTCCTCCCCATCTTCCCCGCCGCCTGCCCCTACCTGACCTCGGTCGGCGGCACCGTCGGCGTGGCCCCCGAGCGCGCCGTGTCCTTCTCGTCGGGCGGGTTCTCCGACATCTTCCCGCGCCCCGCGTACCAGACCGACGCCGTCGACACGTACCTCGCCGGCATCGGCAGCACGTTCGCGGGCCTGTACAATCCTTCGGGCCGCGCGTTCCCGGACGTGGCGGCGGCGGGGCGCAACTTCAGCGTCGTCTCGCAGGGGCGCACGATCCTGGTGGGCGGGACCAGCGCGTCGGCGCCGACGTTCGCGGCCGTCGTCTCGCTCCTGAACAACGCGCGCCTCAAGAGCGGTGGGAAGCCCCTCGGCTTCCTGAACCCCTGGCTCTACGGCGAGGCCGCCGGCGCCGGCGCTCTTACGGACATCGTGCTCGGCGGCAGCAAGGGGTGTACCGGGACGGACATCTACAGCGGCCTGCCGGCGCCGTACGTCCCCGGCGCCGGGTGGAACGCGACCGAGGGCTGGGATCCGGTGACGGGGCTGGGTACGCCCTTGTTCGATAAGTTGCTGGAGCTGGCGGCGCCTGGGTGTGAGCTGCCTACCGTGTCGTAAGAGGATGGGGGTTTTATTCGTGCTTTGCTTTTTTTTTTTTTTTTCTTCGAAAAAAAAGCGAAAAGCGGGGGCCTCGGAGGGAAAGGGTTTTCCGGTCGGTTCGCATAGAAAGTATTAATTTTTAGATATTAATACGAAGACGTCCTTGTACCGTCATGAAAACGCTCTTGAAAATGAGGCATTGTGTGCGATGCGTGAAGGCTTCGATGCTGATTGGGTGTATGGTCTTCATGAAAAAAGGGGGTGGGAAAGGGGGAGGCGGCCGAAAGGGTCAGGTGCCAGCCGAGCTGAACTTACCGGAGATCATAACTAGTCGTACCCCTGATCTAAAGGAAGTATAAAAAGCAAAAGCATCAAAAAGCTCCCCCCTCCCCCCCCTCCCCCCCCCCCTCCTCCTCCTATTCGGTCTATATCCGACGTCCCCGACTCTACTCTCGCGACGGCCTGGACTTAAGACTATATGTATCAATCTGTTCAATCAATCATGGGACAAACAAACGACCGTGCTTAGAAAAAACTCCGGTCCTATCCCAGCATCTGATTCGGATACTTAGCTGTGGACGAGTTGGCATGTTGGTTGGTTTGTATATAGACTATAAGTATCATTAAGTTCGCTCCTATTTCCGCACTTGCTTGTGTTCTGGGGGGTAGGTTAAAGAAGTAGATAAGTAGTTGATAAGTGTACCTGGTCGACAACTCCTTGGTAGCTCACCTTCCGAGCATCGATCTATCAAGGTGTCTCAACGGTAGATGGTAAAGCCGTGACGACACGGGGGGGGGGGGGGGGGGGGGCAGGGAGTTGAGTTATAGGACTGCTTGCTGTAAGGTTAGATATAGATACTTATAGGTATGGCCATACCATACCTTTCTTACCTTTACCTTGCCTTAAGGTACAATATACTACATACTCTTTCTTACTTTTTGCTTTCTCTCTCTCTTTTCTCCCCATTCGGGCGGACCCTCTAACTTAATTAACCCTTAACCTCTACCTCTTTATAGTCCATTCTTTTCTATTCGTTTCCTTTCAACTTTCCTCTCTCTCTCTCTTTTTGCCTAACTCTCTCCCCTATTCCCATTCCCATTTCCATTTCCGTCACAAAACGAACGAATCAGTCCTGTTGTCCATGTATATATCACTCACACCTCCCGCCAATTTCCCTTTCTCTTCTCCTCCCCTTCATTCCCCTCCCCTCCTGCCGCTCAAGAAACGGATTTGAGGATAGAGTACAATTTGTATTCCCCCCTTCCCCTCTCCCCCCTTAGCGATGCCGTCATAAAAATCAAGCCTGGCGGCTGGCTCTAGCTAGCTAGTGAAATCTTCCCGAGTTCGCACCTGCGATTCGATTTCCCGTCGTCGGAGCTATATCGTTCATATGGACTAACAGATACTCGGGGGTTCTCGTTCCTGCCTGGACGAGCGGGGGGAAAGTTGGAATGCAGAGAATGGAGGAGACAATCTACCTACCCTAGGTATGTAATTAAGAGCAAAGAACAGAACCGACTTGCTTGCTGATACGTAGACGAACGGGGGATGTATGTAGAAAAAAGAGGGATGAAGGATTTTTTTCGTTGAGGTGAATATTAATTAAGTAGAAGCTTTTATATCTAATTAGAAGAACCCATTTTCCTTTCTTTTTTTTTCGTCGATAGGTACCCAAAGTCTGTTCTTTTCGTTTGCTGCAACTGCCGCCGTCGCCGCCGTCATCCTATCCAAACCCGTTTTTCTCGAGTGACCCTTGACCGGGCGACGAAACTTCCTCTCCTTGCCTGGCGAATCCCGCTTCCATAGATCAAGACACCCGGAGCAAGCCTTATAATTCTGGGCGTTCGAAGAATAAAAAATAAAATACAAACTCATCATGTCGTTATAAAAAGGCCGTTGTGAGACCGAGCCGGATTAGTCCGTAAATATCACATTAATATGAAATAGAGCGGGCAGACCACAAGCCTATTTTCCAGGTGGGTTTTTTATGAGTCCGACAGCGAGACCGACAACAAGGGCGATGATGATGATGACGAGGAGGAGACACCACCACTTCCACTTGCGGGCGTTGCGGGCGCTGATAATGCCCTTCTTGACGTGCGCGTTCCCGTCGTCGATGTACTTAGTCGTGTTCTCGGCGTTTTGCTCGGCCTGCTGCACGTACTCCTCCTGCTGCTCCACCAGTACGGCGAGGTCCTGGAACATCTGCGCCAGCTCGATGAGCGTCTTCTCGATGCGCTGCAGCTCGTTGTGGCGCGCGCGCACGGCTCCCAACACTGCCGAGGCCTGGCCAGTCCGGTTCGTCCGCAGCTGTGGGGGGGGTTTCATCATGGTCAGTGTTTGTCTCTCTCTTGACACGGGAGTTGGGATCGGATGAGCGGGATATGGTCGGAATTGAAGATCAATACGTACTGCTGTCTGGAATACACCCTCGTTACCCCAATCGGCCTCGGTAGCCTGGCGGACCTCATCTTCGGTAGCTTCGGGGTTGACGATGCGATACTGTCTGGCGATCTGTTCGTGATACCGCGAACGGTATGCGCTTTCTTCCTGTTGATAGCTGCGCAGTTCCTGTTCGAACTTGGTCTTGATCACGCCGACTTGGCTTTCCTTCGTCTTCCGGCTTCCGTCTGATGTCTTGGCGGCGTCGTTGGCGAGGAACTTGAGCTGGTCCCGGATGCCGGCGTTCAGCGCCTGGGTCTCGGCGACGATGCGTTCCAGCTGCTGGGAGGAGAGGCCCCCGTCAGCTTCGGCGAGGGATCGTTGGTGTAGCGACGCGATGGCTTGGATGTTGTTGGTCAAAGTGCCGATCTCGTCTCGGAGGAAAGCAATGCGGTTCAGGAAGTCCTGCTGCGACAAGGTCTGGGCGGCGGACTGTTGAGGATAGCTTTGCATCTCATGTTCCTAAGCGATGCTGGTAAGATACGGGCACTCAAAGGTAATTGGCGTTTGTATCATAATAATCATCACGATGTCGCGGTGTACGGATGCGCGGCTTACCTGACCGTAGCCATAGCCCTGCTCAGCTGCGGGAGCTTCCTGGTAAGGGTTGCTCTGGTACTGACTGTAAGACATGGCGATTGTATCTCGAACGGATCAATGGGCTGGACTGGAAGATATAATGACAATGTTGGATGGAAAGATGCAGAGACAATGCTATTATGATGGCTCCTCAGCTGAAGATAATATGTATGGGTAGAAGTTCCAAGGTGTATTTGGGAATCTTGATGCGGGCGAGGGCGGGTTGTACCTGATCGGTAGGTCTAGGTACCTAGAGGTCTAATAGTAGGTATGTAGGATTCTGCTGACGAAATGACGTGTGGGCGAAGCAATCAGCGCCGAATCCAAGCTGGAAGCGCTTGCAAGGTTGACCTCCAATAATCCGCTCGAAGCTTTTTAACGTCCCGAGCTTCAATGTTTGTACGGCGTTTTCCGGGATACGGACCAAAGATGAGAGAGCTGGACTACGAAGTACAACGTTCCCAAACACCTTCGTCTGGTTACAATGAACAGATAGGGAAACTAAAAGGTTGTACGAAGTAATATGCCGGGGAAATTACCTTCTATTTGCTGTTCAATGTTGGTAGTACTCCGTACTGAGATGTAGAACCAGTTCTGCCAGTGGATGGCTTACAGACAACGATGAGAACCAACTGATTCTCTCGGACCGCCCAATCAGGCAGGCAGGTAAGCAAGTACGAAGCAAGGGGACCGTTGTTATCGAGTCTCCAAAAAAATGAATGAATAAATGAGCACAGCCTACTTCATAAGTAAGTGTGTGAGTGGAAAGTCTTGATTTTCTCAAATGCACATGCAGACTGGCAGATACCCATCCTCCCCATACATGATTCCCCGTAGTTTTCCCTTGCCTGCGTAGACAGGCACCTTGTACTACAGTCATCGTGAAGCTTGGTTGGGTATTAGGCTATTCGGATGCACCGTCCACATCATCGACTGAGGCTGAAATACCCAGATACGATACTCCAATGGATCCGGCCAGTCCCACTCACATCACCGGTTTCCCACCGCTGACACCCCCGGAGGATCCCTAAACAGCTGCCTGGTCAGCTCGCACGCAGTTCATGATTCTGACCAAGTCTCATCATCTGTAAGTTTCGTCTGGGAGTTTTCTTCTTCTTTTCTTCCCCCTTAAAACCAAAATTCCCTGCACTTTGTGTTGCTTTTGTGTCTCACAGAAGCTGCCAACGGCGACATGCTCTTGATGTTGAGTAATACATGTTTCTCGGTCCATGCACCATGGCTAGATTTCATTCGGCGTCCCTTCCGACCTTTGTCCCTTTTCTGCCCCCATCTCAGCCGTCATCCATCACCTCCCAGACATACTGGATTCATCCATTACCTGATACCAACTGGGTGTTCCGCAAACCCAATGGCCATTCGGTATTTTGGCCGGTGAACTCTTTCTGTCCCCGAGACCATCCAAAGGCACAACCAGCTGGGCGATATATAAGCTATGGCGTTGCTCAAGGTCAACCTGGATGCAGCCCAAGTTTCCTCAGTCTCCCCCCAACGACCCACGAATGCCCAGCATGAGCCAGCACTCCCCTCTCAAGCTTGTCATCTCCGAATTCATGTACTGCTTCGGAGGCTGTCATGTCGATGACATTATCGAGGCTATCGTGGAAGACAGCTATTCCGCCGTTTGGAGGTTCGACTGGATTCGACGCGAAATTCATCATTCCCCAATATGCCACGTCTTCCTCTAGTGCCTGTGCACCATAGAACCTGATGTCGATCATATTCCGCCTTCCCAACATGCGTCGTTCTAGAGATAATCTTTCTTTCGGCTCGTTCTGATGTAGGGCGTAAGATGCCACTCAACATCGCCATCCTTGTTGTCCAACATACCCCCACGAATTTCAAATAGCTTCATCGAAAACCTGGGTCCCACTTCACTCAGTTCGACGCTGTCATATCCTGTTTTGACAAAAACATGATGCCGGACTTCGATAGTATCTTCGCGGTTTGTGAATGTGACAACTCGACTTCCCAGCTTCGATTTGTTTGTCAGGGGATCCCGCGGAGGGAATAGATGCTTGAGGATTCGCACCACTCGATCACCAAGCCGTGTATTAAAACCTGTACATGGTCCAATTAACAACTGGAAACGCCATCAGACGCGATGAAACCACTTGCCTTCGAAAATTAGATGCGGATAGGACTCGCTCACGGTGCCTCGGATGGTGCCTGGTATATCATGCCGAAGTACGACATTATGCAAACTGAACGAGGCCGTCGGGCCGTGAGGGGTATGTGATATGGTGAGCGCCGTGGGAACACCTCTATGCTCGTGAAGAAGACTGTGCCGGTATTAGTATTACAAGGACTGAGAAGGAACGCATTGGCGCTTACCAGATGTCGCTGAGACCACTAGACTGAGCAGACTTGACGAGGTCAGGGAGGATAGTTGTACCACGATTTAGGCGTATGGCAGGCGTAAGTAGTAGACGAATCTCTTTGGCAAAAGCGGATAGACGCGCGGATGGTTCTCTAGATGTAGTGACCACGACACGAGGGTCTACAAGTCCGGATAGTTGAGCGTATTCCTGCGATTTTGAATTAGCATCTGGACGGATCCCCCCTTACGATCGGTAATGGGCGCAGTTAATTACATCATCTAGATCCAACTCGTCGTTGACAGTCCGATCCGGCTTAGATTCGTCATATTGAAAATCCTTCCTCAGCTCTTTGTCATTGGCGATGGAGGGATCAAGGGGTCTGCCGGTCGCAAGAGAGGCTCTCAATTTGGCCCTCTTCTCGCTGATTTCGGCCTGCTGCAAGAGCAGAGCTCTTCGAAACAAGTAATCACGGCGCTCTCGCGCTTGTTTGCGCTTAGAAGCGAGGACAAGTATTAGTTGATTTCTATACTCCAAGAACGACAGGAAAAGCTTCGTACTTACAATCATTGTGATGTCTATGAATATGCCGATATAGAAGTTTGGAGAGGGACAACAATCAGAGAGTTGAAGAACAGGAAAAAAAAATAAAAGAGTGATGGCATCGGGATAGCGGGGTCATTTAGCACCGATGTATCTGAAGTACAGTTACACACCTGGACGTGCATAACGCTACCTTGGTAGGTACCTAATCGTGACAGCCTGTACGGCAGGACCCTTTGGCCAAAGCGTTGGTACGTATCGATGTACCTACCTAGTAGGTAAGTATCCACCAATCCCGCATTCTGGTGGCCGCCACACCTGGGATTTTGCGTATTCACTCAGCGCGAAAGCATCCATCGCAGAATCCAAAACTTCCAAGGTTATTATTTCACCACCTGCAGTCAACTCGATCAGTCTTGACAAGACAACTCTCGCACAAGAGCTTCAATCAACCTAACGAAGTCCCTTTTCACTCTCTCTTGTCAAGAACCGCCAATGATGTGAAAGCTCGCCTAACTTTCCCTGCCTCACATCTCCCCTTCGACTTGAATCACTCACCCACCCCTTCAGCCAAGCAGGGCTGCCAATAGAAACCTCACACCCTCAGTCTGTGAACTCCGACAAATCCAAAGTACATCATGTATGTGCATCCTGCGTCCCTTCTTGCTATCCCAAACCCACACCCATTATGTCACCATTGCATGTGCTTCTCCATCCTCCTGCCACAAATTTCTGACCTTTCTCCAGCACAGAAGCAATAATTTCGATTCTCCTCAATTATCACCGTCCCGCCCCCGCCGCGGCACTACCATGGAGGGCGCTTTTACCCACCTGGGAAACCATCTCGTGTCTGACTCCGCAGCTGCTATCAACGCTGGAGATGATGACCTCTCTACCCTCGATCACGATGAAGCTATTCTATATGGCAAATACGGCGGCCGCGGTGGCCTAGGCAGCGCAAGACGCCGAAACGACGACGAAGATAATGAAACGGAAGCCGCCCTAGATGACGATGACAACGAGAGCATGGCTAGTGCCCCCGTTGGTGCCCTGAAGGGTATGAGCATCAAGGCTCCAGAAGAGGAAAAGAAACTGCCGCCGCACGCATGCGCGTATGTATACTCGAGTCTGTCGTCGCACACGATACGGATTGCTAATGCTTGGACGCTAGGTACTGTGGCATCCACTCTCCCGGCTCCGTTGTCAAGTGCCTCGCCTGCAACAAATGGTTCTGTAGTGCCCGAGGAAACGCGAGTTCGTCACACATTGTCAATCACCTGGTCCGCGCCCGCCACAAGGAGGTTCAACTTCATCCACTATCTGCGCTTGGGGATACCACCCTCGAATGCTACAACTGCGGAACTAAGAATGTTTTCCTCCTCGGATTCATTCCAGCTAAGTCGGATACCGTAGTTGTTCTACTCTGTCGCCAGCCTTGTGCAGCCACGCCCTCGTCCAAGGATATGAGCTGGGACATCTCGAGATGGCAACCCCTGATTGAGGACCGTGGCTTCTTAACCTGGCTGGTCAATCCTCCGAGCGACAACGAACAGCTGCGCGCTCGCCACTTGACTCCTCCTATGATTGCCAAACTCGAGGAACTCTGGAAAGACAATGCAGCCGCCACTGCTGCCGATCTCGAAAAGGCTGCAAGTATTGACGATGATCCGCTACCCGTCCTTCTCAAGTACGAAGAAGCCTACCAGTACCAGAACATCTTTGGCCCTCTTGTCAAAATGGAGTCCGATTACGACAAAAAACTCAAGGAAGCCCAGTCTGAAGACGGTCTAGTTGTTCGATGGGACATGGGTCTTAACAATAAACACCTTGCTAGTTTTACCTTCCCGAAGCTGGAGTCAGGCGATGTGAAGCTGGCGGTTGGTGACGAGATGCGCATCAAATACAAGGGTGAACTCCGACCTCCCTGGGAAGGTGTCGGGTACGTGATCAAGATCCCCAACAATCAGTCTGATGAAGTCACCCTGGAGCTGCGTAAAACCGGGAACGATAAATCTGTGCCGACCGAGTGCACGCACAATTTTTCTGCCGACTACGTCTGGAAAGCTACGTCCTATGATCGCATGCAAGCCGCTATGAAGACATTTGCTGTGGATGAGATGAGTGTTAGTGGATATATCTTCCACAAGCTACTTGGGCACGAAGTCGCTGTTGCTCCGATGAAGACGAACCTACCTAAGAAGTTCAGCGTGCCAGGTCTCCCAGAGCTTAACAGCAGTCAGATTAGTGCCATCAAAAATGTCTTGATCACCCCTCTCAGCCTCATCCAAGGCCCGCCCGGTACTGGCAAGACAGTTACGTCTGCCACAATCATCTACCACTTGGCCAAGATGAACAATGGCCAGGTTCTCGTTTGCGCACCATCCAACGTGGCTGTTGACCAGCTGTGTGAACGAATCAATTTGACCGGACTCAAGGTCGTGCGCTTGACCGCCAAGTCTCGTGAAGATGTTGAATCTTCTGTCAGCTTCCTTGCCTTACACGAGCAGGTCCGCATGCTTGACAGCAACCCGGACTTGATGAAGCTTTCACAGCTCAAAAGCGAGCTTGGCGAGCTTTCCAGCCAGGATGAGAAGAGGTTCAAGCAGCTGACTCGTGCGGCAGAGCGAGAGATTCTGAGCAACGCTGATGTAGTTTGTTGCACTTGCGTTGGTGCTGGCGATCCTCGTCTGTCTAAGATGAAGTTCCGAAATGTTCTCATCGACGAGTCCACCCAGTCCGCCGAGCCAGAATGCTTGATTCCACTTGTGCTGGGCTGTAAACAAGTTGTTCTCGTCGGGGATCACAAGCAGCTGGGGCCCGTTATTATGAACAAGAAAGCAGCCAAAGCTGGCTTGAACCAGTCCCTATTCGAGCGTCTAGTCCGCCTAAATTTCACCCCAATTCGACTGAACATCCAGTATCGTATGCACCCGTGTCTCTCGGAATTCCCGTCAAACATGTTCTATGAGGGCTCTCTGCAGAACGGTGTCTCGGCACCAAACAGGATTCGCAAGGATGTCGATTTCCCGTGGCCGGTGGCGGAAATGCCTATGATGTTTTGGTCCAACCTGGGGAACGAAGAGATCTCGGCATCCGGCACATCTTACCTCAATCGAACAGAGGCCACTAACGTCGAGAAGATCGTCACTCGTTTTTTCAGGGCTGGAGTGCGACCTGGAGACATCGGTGTCATTACTCCCTACGAAGGCCAGCGTAGTTACATTGTCACTACGATGCAGAACTCGGGTACGTTCAAGAAGGAGTCATACAAAGAAGTCGAGGTCGCCTCTGTGGACGCATTTCAAGGTCGTGAGAAGGACTTCATTGTTCTGTCTTGCGTTCGATCCAACGAAAACCAGGGAATTGGTTTCTTGTCCGACCCGAGACGTCTGAACGTCGCCCTCACTCGTGCCAAATATGGTCTGGTCATCATCGGAAACCCCAAGGTTTTGTCTAAGCACGACCTGTGGCACCACCTCCTTGTCCATTTCAAGGAGCGTAAGTGTCTCGTCGAAGGTCCTTTGACTAACCTTCAAACTTCTCTGCTCCAGTTCAGCAGACCGAAGAACACTTTCCGTCAACGTGCCCACCAAAACAACCTAGTCTCTGGTGGCTATTCCAACGGTCGTTCTGTAGGGTACAATGGCCAGAACCATTCTGCCCAAGACATGGAGTCCAGCTCTATGCTCTCGTTCGTTCCCGATGATACGTCCAGCCTGCACAGCTCAGCCCTCGGTGGCGCTGGCTTGGGAG
Source organism: Xylariomycetidae sp. FL2044 (assembly GCA_022376275.1). Taxonomy (NCBI): domain Eukaryota; kingdom Fungi; phylum Ascomycota; class Sordariomycetes; species Xylariomycetidae sp. FL2044. The sequence continues at coordinate 423,456 of JAJNOH010000017.1, forward strand.
CCACTGCTTTCCCTCAGATGTTCTCGAACTTTAATACGGAACAATGGCCTGGACTTCCTGGATTCAACCCTGCGCCCGGCGGTCGTGTGGGAGGAAAGAGCCGAGGCCGCGGAACAGAAAGCATTGCTGGCGAGAGTGTTGCAACGTCCGATTACACCGAGGGCAGTGCGAGTGTCATTGGTGCCAAAGGTGTCGGGCAAGGAGGGGCCAGTCTTGGAGCTGGGTTGGACGCTCTTCGTGCTCGACCTACTTCCTACACACATAGTGACAGACTAAAGCAGCACGTGGCTGGTGGTTCCAACTATGGAGGCAGCTATAACAACTACGGAAACAGCTTCAGAAGGCGTTACGATGACGATGAGAAGTCTGTCAGCACTGCTTTTGCTAGTCAAATTGGCGGTGGCTTCGACTGATCAACATCATACGAGGTTGTTTGTTGTGTGCTACGAGAATAGTATAGTGATGAGCTGTGCTACTCATCCATCTCCGGACCACCCAGATTCGGGACTCTCAACCGGTCCTCATACACCTTCGGACCATGATCTGGCGGTGGAGGTCCGTGCTTTGGAAGAATTCCCCAATCGACATGGAGTCGTCCTTCCAGACGAAATTACTCAGAGCAGCCAAGCTCGAGTCACAGAGTGCTGGTGTCGATGCCCAATCGCAGGTATGCCGGTAGTGCAGGAATTTGTCAGCTTGAGCTGTCGGCAAGTGGTCACTACGTCAAGCCTGACCCAGCCGCAGGACCAGCAACTCCTAGAGCGAGCGCGGGATGGATGGGAACAGAGGAGGAGACAAGGCTCATCCGAGCAGCCTTTGCAGTCAAGTTTGTGAGAATTCTTGCTTGGCACAAGACATTTCCAAATGACCAGACCCTTAGTTCGCCACAAGAAGAGGTTAACCATGACCTAGGGACGCCTATGGGGATTGAAATCAAGCTTCACCCCGACCCTAGCTTCTTGCTGCCAAGACAACAAAAAGCAGCAGTCCATCCGACTCGCATCTGTACCTGAAATTTAGTCGTGCAGCGACCACAACAAGTCCTCTGCCGGCTTGATTCTTTCACTGCGTTGATGTTGCCATGTATTTGGGTGTTCAACATTGTTTGTTAGATTAGTATTAGTCACTCGTTTGATAAATCCACGCTCGTTTTCCCCAAAAGGGTTTTTCTCTTTCTTTCTTTGTTCTTATATATATATGCCGATGTCTGTGAGTTCTAAGTAACTTTTCACCACCTTGGAAGTAAAGCGTATCTGATGATGTACCTGTTTAGCCAGTCGCCACTCATGTAATCAAACTATCCTCCAAGTAGACTGCCTGCCTAATCAGTAGACGACGGCGTTCCAGGTTTTGCTTATGCAATTCGCTTGCTCAAACATATGTATATATATATACATGATCCTCCCAAAGGGTCAGATCGAAGTACGACGCATATCATTATCATGTTATAGGAAAAGAACAACAACAAACCTAGAAATCACACGAGTAAGTAACTACTCTCCCTCGTCGTAGAAACATTAGACCCCGAGACCATTCATTCATTCCTCTCTCTTTCTATACTTTGGCCCCCCTTCCCCCTTTCCCCTTGAACCCGACCAGACAGACAGCCTTTTTGGGTTTGGGTTTGGGGGGGGGGTCTCTCCGAATTTCGTGCCAGATTCCTCTATCTTCTTATTTGTCATGGTCAGGAGACGATGAAGGAAGTGAGTGCTTAAGTCCTAAGAACCTTTCCTCACAGAAAAATGTCAAGAAATTCATCCCGCACCCAGCCCCCAATTCAGGATTCTCACATGTGAAACGTATTTCGGGAGTTATAAGTGAGTGAGTGCCCTTGCTCCCTAGATCTATGGACATCTCAAGAAGATGTTGAAAGGCCAGCACCAAGCGGGAACCTGCTATATCTATGTGGTTAGTATCATGTACATGCCAAAATTTTGAACGGGGTGCCAAGGTGTTTCTTATGGAAGAACCCAATGGGTATCACACTGCTTAGCCGACTACCCTTACCTTGCCCTTGCTTATAGGGCTATCCCAGGTTTTTTTCACAAGTGTCAGGAGACATTTATGTTGTTGTTGTTGACAACCGATTGTATTCAGTTGGGAAACTAGTAGGGAAACTAGTAGTAGGAAGAGTAGTAGTCTGAACATGAAAAACAAAATCATCAAATGACCAACAACGATTCGCAACACATGATCTCATCTCTCGTGACTCTTCATCATCATCATCATCATCGTCGTCTCGCGCTCTCTCTCTCTCTGTCTGTTTGTCTCTCTCTCTCCTTGGGGATATTCATCCATCCCAAAGGGTCCTTGGTCTCATATAACACAAAAAGACCTTTCCTTCCATTCCATTCCATGTTCCAACAAAAACACCAGACATATGGCAAGATTCTGCCAAACTGGTCTCCAGATCCAACACGTATACACAAGCTTCTCCCTTTTCTCTCTTCTCTCCCAGAAGCTTCCTTTCTCCATTCGAGAGCTTGTCCTTGCAATAAAAAGCTCTCTCTCTCTGTCTGTCTCTGCAGTTGGAAGCTTCCACTATGTGTTTGAGAGCTTTCTCTCTTCCCAGAAGCTCTCCCCCTTATTACACATTACTAATCTGGACACCCAAAACCGACGAAGGCCACCAGACTGCGGACTGAAGATCACTCCAATCTCTCCCAGTGCTCCCCATGAAGCCTCTCGACAAAGCCGGCCTTCTTGGTGACAATAATGTGCGGGATCTTGCCCATGACGATCAGGCCGTCGCGGTGCTCGTTGAAGATGCGCACGTGGGGTGCGTATTGGCCCCAGACAGGCTGTTCCTGGACGAATAGGACGCCTTTGAATTCCTCGGTCGTGTAGACCACCAGCGTGTCCGCGTATAAGGCGGCACGGATTCCACATTTCTCGTAAACTAGATACGGCATTCCATCTGCAGGTAGGCACCAGTGCACGCACATTGCGTCACTGTTGCTGTAGTTGAGCTTTAACCACGGGCTGATGTAGAGTCGATGGCCATAGTGCGGGGAGGGCTCCTATACCGCTGCTTCACTGTCTTGACCTGCTGCACTATGTTGACCGCTGATGACTAGATGGCCCTGGCTATCGGAATGGTCTTCCATATACTTCTCTTTGTTCATATGGGTATTGGTGTCGCCGTTTGAAGTACCGTTGGTGCTGGGACCGCCATTGCTGTGAGAGGCACCATTTGTCTGGGACGCACCGTTGCCATTGCCGTTGCCATTGCCGTTGCCGTTGCCGTTGCCGTTGCCGTTGCCGTTGCCGTTGCCGGTCGAAGTATTGTTGCCAGGTGGTGATTCCAGACTCATTCGTGTCATTTGGCTAGCCATGCTGAAGCCGGTACCCTTCCTGACCCTCAGGGCCTTGGCCCATCGCTTGTCATCTGGTATCGGGTGGCCATCAGCTGCCAATCCTAAGACCTCCATTATTTCCGGGATCTCTGCATGATCTCGGGTGGTGCGCATGCGATGGCACCAGGTGATGCGCTTCTCCTCAATCTTCTGCTCCGAGCTGCTCGTATCTGAGTCATCCAGCAAATCACCATCCGGGTTATCAGCTTGGTGGGCGGGGTCTTCGATTCTCTTCTGAACTTCATGCTGGGGAGTCGCAATGGGGGTCTCAAGGGTCGTGAGAGGCTCGAAGAGGAATTCGCCACCAACTTGCTTCTGGTCACCCATCTTGGTTACCAAGCCAGATTTGACCTGCTTCAAGCCTTGGAAGACACCGGACATGACAGTTTGAGCCAATGATTTGCCTTGCATGTATGCCGGCCGCTCGCCCAATTCCAAAGTGCGGACCATACCTAGCTCCTGGTAAAGCGTACGGGTCTGGTCGGCATAGACGGGGAAGGGACAGTTGGTTTCCTTGATGTAGGCGTCGATCAATTTGTACGAGCCACAACCAACTACGGCAATGAAGGTGCTGACAGGCAATTGGAGCAGAGACTCAGGTGTAACATGGGCAGCCAAAATGCGCAAGTACTCTTGGCAGTTCTGCGACAGGACCGTTAGCACAGACAGGTTCGAGGATATTGCAAGGCCGACTGGAAACTCACACCGCAGAAGAAGTGTCGGATAAAGACAATGAGCACACGTCTAGGGGTGTTATGACCAGCATAAAGGGACTTGAAGGCGTGCGACTTTCCATCACGGTCAAGGACGGTGAAGTTCTCAATCTTCTGCAGGGTCTCTCGAGTGGGAATCTGGTCGTCGGTCTTGACACGACCTTTGAAGTCTTCTCCAGTCCCAGGAGGGGGTGTGCCTTGGGTCAGTGGTGCAACCTCATGTTGAAGAGCACCCTTCGCAGCTCGGTCGCGATCCTCGTCGGTCGGGGTGGTAGGTTTGGACGACTTCGAACGCTTGGAGCTCTTTGAAGCTGAATCTGGATCGAGGTCGGTGGCAGGATACGTTTTTGGCAGATCATCAGCTACCCATTTGCCCTTCTCGGCCTTAGCGTCCAAGCCTATGTTTCCTCCGGGCGCATTCGACGTCGAAGCCATGACGATGGGAGTGTCTGTTGGCACGAGAAAGTGGTGAGGCGATTGGATATCGAGGATCTGAGGATGTTGCTGTTTGACGGATGGCAGGGTTGTGGGATGCGACGATCAAGATAGACGCAAGCAGACGATGTCGAGAGGTAGAAATGGATGGTCGGGGACACGGAGGTGATTGTGGTCGCGGTTGTAATTGTGATTGTGATTGTAATTATTCTTGGGCGACAGGTGGAAGCAGGAATTCAAAGTGGAATCAAGGGTCAGGGAAAGAATCAAGGATCAGGGAAAGCAACAACACAGTTGGCCATAAATATTGCTGTCGGTGGACCTGCACTCGTGCTTGGAAGATGTGGATGTGGATGTGGAATGTGGAATGCACGATGGAAGTCAAGACGAGCAGAATCCTGATTCTATGCTGAAACTTGAGGCTGGTCTGGCAGAGAGTGATTGGCTCGATAAAGCTGAGTCCCGACACTAAGACACTGCATCATCAGCACCTGAGCAGGGATATTTTCCCTGAAATCACCCCTCCCCGCTAGAAGATCACCGCTAGCATACGCTGATAGACGCTCTAGGCGCTCGCTAGCGCAGCGGCTAGATATGACGCTAAGCTGTTTTCGATAGAGAGAATATCGCAGATTCGTCCAATCATATATCGCCTGCAATAAAATAATTATTTGCAACCCTGTGGCAATCCTGAGGGGAGACAAACATGATAGACCGACCATACACCAGCCAACCCTTGGGCCATATCACATCGAGAAAAGGGGAAAATACCCCGTGCGACAAGCTCGTATTTGCTTGTTTTCTAAGAAGCCCATCTCGGGATTGCTTACTATCTTGCTCTCGGGCTTAACGTTACTACCCGGCTGAAAGATAGATCACTGTATTGGAGTTGGTTGTTATATTTCCGCTGATCAAACTCTGTAGCTCTGGGCATCTAGCATGTCGGTGATAGAGGTACAAGTATAATATGATGCAATGCAATGTTTCTTAGGAAAAAAAAGACACACAAGCTTATTATCAGGGTGCTCCATTGGGAATATCACTTGAAGCTGAGTCCACTGTTGAGAGAGTGAAGAGGGGAGAGGGGAGGGGGGGAAGACAAACGACAAACGACAAACAGCAAAATGAGGGCCTGGACTCGATCACGTTGTATACCTATGTAAGAGCTCATGTAATCCGGAAAGCACATTCATGGATGCTTTCCTTGCATATTCCTTCCGATCTCGAGATTCGGCAAACCACGACCTAAGAATACGGTCCCAAGCCGAGGCCTAGACAAACGATTATACGTCGAGTAGAAGTCTACAACTTGGCGTAAATAGTGATTGATCTAAACAGTCTGGGATGGAATGCCCAAAAAATCTTGTAGGTAGCCTTCATCTGAGCTGTGATCCAACCAGGCCCTTCAGACTCACTTTATTCGAACCGTTTCCCAGTTCAGTAACCAAACCTACTTTACCGATGACCACCAGCTGAAGGCGAATATATAGAACGGGAGTATTACGAAGTGCATGGGTTTTCTTCCTTTACCGAGCAGGAGAATTATCAGATCTTGGCGTTGCGGGTTTTCTCTAGCACTACGACAACACGAAATACCACCTAATCACAACGTAAACATAACATCTCACTAGCATCGTGAGGGCCGCAGTATTTGTAATTGTCCTTCTCCTTGGCCTTGTTTCTGCAGCGTCGCTCGCCGCAATGGACGGGAGGGCATGATGAGAGGTCTGCCGGTTCTGTTGCCTTGTCCTAACGACCGATCGACTTTTGCAAAATATTTTCTCTGGGAACGGGAGACGACGAGAAGGGAGGAAAGCTTCAGAAGAGAGAGCATGACCCCCCTTACCCCCCTTGAGTTGCAACCGATAACCGATACTCGTTGTCAATGTGGCAAGTTTATTCGTCTTCGAAGTATTCGTCCAGCCGTCTTTGAGACTTAGAAGGGTCATGCTAAGTTTCAATAGCAACTTACACAACCTGATGTACCGAGTGCAAATTTGGGACACTGAACTTATAGGTCACGGAGACCCTTCACTTGTAACGGCTAATTGTGAACAGGTGCCAGGTGGTTGGCTATTTGCATATAAGTCGCTTACGCCTCGAAGAGATCAATCTCAAGAGGTAAAATGAAATTGGCCAGAGCTGTATATAATTTCACAGTCATACGCTAACCTAGGTATTTCATAGTGGATGAGCCGTGGCCGGGATGGATTATATCACTATGCGTAGCGTGGCATATAGAAAGTTGTATAAGTATCTGCCATGGTCTTCTCATGCTTCTCATATAGAGCTGTTGATAATCTCTCGACCAGTGCTGCGCTAAACGATATTCGCTTTGAAATCAAATAATACATGTGTTGCCTTTGCTATGTTTCTCTCATCTTTCAGGGAACGAATTCTCATATGATTCTATGGCCCAGATAGGTATGTTACCTCACCGGCCACTAGCTTACGTAAACAACAGTCTTTGGCTCTATGGAACTATATTCCACTCAACGTCCACAAGCTCTCTCCGGAAGTCCGCGGCCGCCTCAGGTACCTGTGCCCCAAGTATGTTTGTCAGTCATGGTCTACTTACAAGTATCTAAATGAACACACTGGCATCGGCCACGAATTTCTCCGGTGCTACACCACATCCCTTGGTAACAAGGTCTCGGCTTAAAAGCAGTGTACCAGGACAGATGCCAAGGGATGACGATGCTTCTTGGCAGGACTGGCGGCGATGCCAGCTTGAGAGAGAATATCCCAGCCTGGGAATCGATAACTATATTTAGAAGTGATCGATAGGTCAGGGACAATGAGCCGCCATTAGAGGGAGGGATGAAGATGGGACGAGATCATTTAAAAAAAAAGTCTCGACCTCTCTTGAAATCGTCAAGGAGCTTTGGACGGATGGGAGGCTGTGTAAAGCAAGGGAGATGCTGCTTTTACGGCTTTGGCATTTGGCTTCGACGAGAACTCTCATTCGTGCATTCGGGAGCTGACATGCTGCGCCTGTAGGGTCTTTTCAGAGGCCGGTGCGGCCCGTGGCAGGGTGGCAAAAGGGATGATCTCCTCAGAAACGATTGATGGCTTCCACCGACTTTCTCATCGTTTTGACACTTACAACAGCGGATAAGAAAATATAATAAGAAAAAGAAAAGGGCCATCGAAGGAGCCGAAGCCCGCCAATTGCATTTACGCAAATGGCAAGTTTAGAGGAGGACCAACATCTGCTTCGAAACGGCGGCCCTATGTTTTCATCCGCCCAATCCCCTCACTTTCGCAGCGATGGAGGCGACAGGGCCGAGCGTATGAGCCCGCCCATCGAAAGTCACCCGATCGTTCACCCTCCTCAAATGGCGCAGACAGAATACGGCCCTACAGAAAATATATATCCGTCTACGACCGACAAAGAGCCACCACATTCAGTTCAATATTTGCCTCAGGAGGGACCAGAGACGCCGCTGAGACGGCCAAGCCATGTCTCTTCCTGGGAGCGGACGAAGCATTATGTCGCCTCGCAGCGCGGGAACAGCTGGGGCTGGGAGATCGCCGCTCTGCTTCTCAGCACCGGCTCGTTGGCAGCCCTGGTGGGAGTGCTCATATATGCCGACGGGCTCCCCTTGGCCCGCTGGAACTTTTTCATGTCGCTGAACGCCCTGATATCGACCCTGGGAGCCGTCTCGCGGGTGTCGCTCGGCTTCGCCATCAGCTCCTGCATAGCCCAGGCGAAATGGAACTGGTTCAAGAAGAAGCCCGACAACCTGCTGGTGTTCGAAAGAATCGAAGAGGCCAGTCGCGGACCCTGGGGGAGCTTTTGGCTTCTCGTGTCTGGCACCTGGTAAGTCCGATGGTCCGCTACAGAACGAACGCGCACAGATGCTCATCTTGTTTTTTAGGGGTATGGTAGTTGTAGGCGCCATCGTGACTATATTGCTGATAGCCTTTGAGCCGTTCCTCCAAGCCATCATTTCCCTCGAGGGCTCATTGGATCCCGTGTCCTCGAGCACCACTAAAGCGTCCGTCGCTCGAAGTGACTTCCTCGATGCCGGCGCCTACTTCAGCGACGGTACCTCGGGCATCCAAAGGTTCACGTTGACCCCGTCCAATGAATCGATGTGGTTTGAGCCTTTCAAGTTCCACGCCGATCTGGGCATGTCATCCGCACTTACCAAAGGATTCTACAACTCCCTCACCGGGTCGCAGGACGTCGCGTCCTTTACATGTTCAACTGCCAACTGTACCTGGACCCCCTTTACTTCATTGGCAGTCTGTTCTAGGTGTGCGGACGTCACAAGTTACTTAACCCGCAACCGGACCGAGGGAGCGAACCTGGGCACCTTGAGTTCTAATGATATCTTACTTACTACCAACTACACCATCAACGCCCTGCCCTACGTCGACCTGACGAACCCTAGCGATAGTACTGTCGTCGCGAACATGTCTAGTAACGCAACTAACTACTCGGCCTTCATGGCGGCGACCAGGATCACCAACCCGGGCCTCACCATCAACTTCCATAACCTCAGCACCATGATCACCACGGTGCAGGTGCTCCAGGCCGCCAAATCATACGAGAGCGGGCTGACCAGCTGGGATGACACGGCGGTGACGGCCACCGAGTGCGCGCTGTACTTCTGCGCCAAGCTGTACAACTCGAGCGTCTACAACACGCAGCTGGGCGAGACCGTGGTCGCGTCGTGGGCCGAGCGCGACCCGGCCTCGTACCGCAACGTCAGCTACCAGGGCCAGGGCGACTTCGACGCCTTCGAGGCCTGGAACAACCACTCGCTGTACTCCCAGCTCGGCGACTACCACCGCGGCGACCTCACCCTGCTCGTGCCGGACGGCGCGGCGCGGCGCCACGGCCTGCCCGCCAACGTCAGCACGCGCTTCAGCTTGACCGAGCAGGCCGTCGGCAGCACCGTCCGCTTCGTCAACGAGGACTTCTTCACCGCGCACATGGCCTGGCCCATCGCGGGCGACACGAGCTCGGACCAGCCGGCCGTCGTCGAGGTGCTGTACGCCAGCCGGGACCTGGGCTACGCCTTCGGGCTGGCGGCGCAGTCGCTGTCGAACTGGGTCCGCGGCAATGGCGGCAGCGGCAGCGGCAGTAGCAGCGGGTCCGCGGCCTCGAGCGCGAGCGTGCACGTCGGCACCGGGCACGAGTGGGTGCCGCACTTTCGTGTCAAGTGGGCGTACGTGGCGGCGCCGGTGCTGACCATCGCGCTGGGGCTCGCGTTCAGCGTGCTGTCCATGGCGGAGACGCGCCGGCTCCGGCTCGAGCCCTGGAAGACCGACGTCGTCTCCACCCTCACCTACTCGGTCGACCCGGCCGTGCGCGCCCAGCTCCGGCACGCCGACCAGAGCGGGTACCTCGGTGAGGTCTTGCGGGCGATGCAGGTGCGGTTCGAGGACGTCGGGAGCGGGCTCGAGCTGAGGGCCAAGGTGGATTGATTGATTGATTGACCTTTTCGGCGTTAGTATAAATCTGAGGGTTGGATATACCTTGATGATGTTAGTTGGATAACTAATCCCTCCTTCTCCGAAATTTGGAGAGAGGGGTGTTAATTAGGATAATGAAATCTGTAATCTAAGCGAGGAGTTCGACTCTTGGACTTCTTAGAGGGTGAAATTAATAAGTGGTATGACGTTAGATGATTACTCGCCCTGATGACTCGCCACTGAAGTCATGATAAAGGGGCTTTAAAACACTACCTAGATACCTAGGAACTGTTCTCGACCAAATAAATGTATCGAGTCTTGAAAAATGTTATGAACGAACCCTACGAATCCTTCATCCTTGTGTATATATTACTATGTGCATAAAATTAGTTATCCAGTTCGCTTTCGAGGTTTGGTGCAAATGCGTAGGTAAGCCCCCTATAACCAAGGTTCTCCCAAGTGAGGCCGTACTTGCTCGTGTTTCTGGGCAAGAAGTTATACTATTTTCTAATAAATCAATCTCAGATCAGATTACTCTATTTCATCCTGCGGCTTTTTCAGGAGCCAGACACTGGACTGTGGGCTTACTATACGAAGTCGGCTCACGGATGCCCCTTTTATAGGCTCCGAAAGTGGATGGCCATGATAGATAGAGATTGCCTCCTGCGCATATTGCAGAGGGCCTTTCTGGCGACGATCGGGGGAGTATAAGATTACCCAGGCTGCCAGGTTACACAATGGAAAGGTGCGGACCCCTGTCTGTCGCATCTAGATTTCTCCTCTTTTGCGACCTCAATATGTGGCTTTAGATAGGGTGCAATCTGTTCCTCAATGTTCTCTGGAGCCAACCAGTTCTTTGGGTCAGTATGCTATCCCTATGGTCGTCAGCAGCTTCGTCGCTGCTATTTTCTGTACTCTCAGTATGGGCCGCTTCCACGGATCATCCACAGGTGCACTCAACCAGCGATGAAATCATTGGCCACAGATCACCGAATAGACCGAGCACCTTCGAGTTCCTTGGCATCAAATATGGCCAGCCGCCAGTGAGCACTCTGAGATTTGCCGCACCTCGATTGTATACTCCTGCTGAAGATACCGTATATAATGCCTCAAATTGGGTAAGACCGCCCAGCTCCAGCGCCTGCTCTGCTCTGCTCTGCTCTGCTCACTAACCCTATGGGCAGAACCCGTGAGCTTTACCGTGCAGTTTCTCTCATCTTCAGTACCTTTCTGACTGTATAGATAGTGACTGTCCGGCAAACATTCCGGCCGTCACGACGTTCCCTAATTTCACCGGGAATGGCTTTACGATTTATAACCAGTTTACGGCCCATAATAACAACACGCAGAACGAGGACTGCCTGGCTTTGAACATATGGACGAAGTCACTTCCTACTAGTAACTTCTCTTCGAACAAACCAGTGTTTGTCTCCTTCCACGGAGGAAGATTCACCATCCCGGGTCCCCATAGCGCGTTCTACAACGGCCAGTATTTTGCGGATGCCGAGGACGTTGTAGTCGTAACCGTCAAGTAAGGAAATGCCCGGCACTTCAACTTCAAATACACACACACACACACCGTCTCGGCCCAGTCGTGGTAAATACTCACACACTCACAAATGGCAGTTATCGTCTCGGCATCTTCGGCTTCAGCGGGGCCCCCGGATTGACGCAGAATGTGGGACTGCTCGACCAGCGACTCGCCGTGGAATGGGTCCGGGACAACATCGCGGCCTTCGGAGGCGACCCGAGCCGCATCATCATCTTCGGCCAGTCCGCGGGCGGCGCCGCCGTCGACTACTGGGCCTACGCCTACGCGGACGACCCCATAGCCGCCGGCCTGATCAGCCACTCCGGCACCGCATTCAGCTTCGTAGCCAACAACATGAGCTACGCCGAGAGCCTGTTCCTCAACGTCAGTCAGACCCTGGGATGCGGCGGCAGCGGCGGCGATGACGATCAAGACGACGACGAAGAAGTGGTGAGCTGCGTGCGCAACAGGGACGTAGCCTCCGTCCTCGCGGCTGCGCGCGCCGTTCCCGGGCCGCAGGGGCCCGCACTCTCCCAGACGGCGTTCCACCCGACCGTCGACAACGCGACGGTGTTCTCCCTGGCGACGTACACGGCGCGCTCGGGCGCGGGCGACTTCGCCCGGATCCCGTATCTCGCCGGCAACGCCGACTACGAGGCCGGCTTCTACCGGGTCAGCGCCTACGCGGGCAACGGCAGCCTGAGCGCGGACGGCTGGGAGCTGTTCAACCAGCGCGCCTTCACGTGCCCTACCAAGTACGCCGCCGAAGCCCGCGCCGCCGCCGCCGGCGTGCCCACCTGGCGCTACCGGTACATGGGCGGCGGCTGGGCAAACTTGGGGCTCTATGGCGCCTACGACGGGTATCCGGACAGCGGCGCGTATCACGGGTCGGAATTGAGCTTGCTCTTTGGCACCACTTACGACATCACCGGCACCCCTGATACCCCCGAGGAGGAGTTGGCCTCCAGGTACATCATGGGTGCCTGGGCGGCGTTTGGGCGGGACCCGACGAAGGGTCTCAGTGCCTACGGCTGGCCTAGCTACTACAGTTCCAGTAACAAGAGTTCGAGCCTGGTCGAGCTGGCCTACGAGAATAGGACTGTGCCTAGGTTTGTCGATCCGGTCTTTTATGATTCTATCTGTCCGCCTGTGGAACAGAATGACCCTCTGCCGGGTATCGGGGCGTTCTGAGTTGAAAACGAAACGACAGGCGAGCACTCTTCTTGGCTTTCATAATTTTGCCCAAGTTTTTTTTTTTTCTTTTTTTTTTTTCTCGTGTGTCGTTGGGAGAGCGCTTTTTGGTTGGACTTTCCCTCGTCAAGGGAGGCTTTATCTTTGTGATGGCCCTGCGCAATTGTATTGCACGAGGATAACAATAACCCAACAGGGCAAGATAAAACAATAAGGGGCGCGGCCTGACAGAAGCTCAAGTAGTTGTGCACTTTGTGCAATGCAACAATACAGCAGACGAGCTGGGCTTTTCTTTCATCATGCTGTGCCAAATCTGAGACAGCCGAAAGTTGAACCATTGTGATTACCTATCTTATGACCAGAAGAAGCTTTTTTCATCTCGGGTTTGCAGCCTACGCACATTAAGTGAGTAACTATGACGTCCCGGAGGAGAGGCGCATTGAAATCCTTCATTTCACTTAGATCACTCACGCCTGATTCCAGTCTATCTATCATTTTAATGGTGGTCTTGCGCAATTGCATAATGCATTTCATCGCACATGGGACAACAGTGACCCAAAAAGGGGCAAGATGGTTCTAGTCTACGCCAACTTCTAGGGTATAAATATGCTATCAACCCAAAGCTTTAGCCCGGAGGCAAAGAGAGAAAGTAAAGAAATGATCCTGTATTAGGCATGAAAATTTGTGTTCCCCCCTCACCGTATAGAGAGCGTCCGTGATTTATTCACTTACGGCATCCTCGAAAATTTCCACCCTCACTATCCCCACCTCCGCAGCATCAAGGTCTCATCTGATACCGGGCGCCATTGTACATCGGGCCCTCCGCCTCCTCGATGTACCCCTCGTCGCAGACCGTCCACGCGACCCGCTCCATGTCCGAGGCGAAGAACTCGTCGTACTGCGGGTCCAGGGCCTCCGCCAGGCTCGAGACGCCGGGGATCATGGCGCCCCACGGGTCCCGGCAGGTGTCGCCCGCGCACGTCTTCAGCACCATCAGCAGCGAGTCGAGCCGGTTCGTCAGGTCCTCCGTGCTGACGCCTGGCAGCAGCTGCTGGTCCGAGGAGCCGTAGAGGTTGTTCATCTGCGCCGCGTCGGTCTAGGGGTGGGCGGGGGAAGAATCGTGTCAGAAAAATGATAAGAATAATCAAACATTGGCTTGGAACTTTTGTGTGTGACAGAGAGAGAGAGAGAGAGAGCACCCGGCTGGGGGGGAAGTTCTGAATGCGTGCGTGGCTTACAGTCATGTCATAGAGCTCGTGCGACCCGGCGCACCACACCGTGTAAAATAAGTTGTATTCGTCAGCGATCACCCTTAGCGACTTGTACGTGTTGTTCACAGGATCGGCTGGTTTCACGTGTGTCAGTTCTCAGCCGGCGCTGCCGTGGAATCAGCGGTCTCACATTTGTATCCGTCCTTCCACTCGCTCTGGTCGCCGGAGCTCCAGAACTCGGTCTGCACGTGCTCCGTCGTGGAGTTCGCCGCCGCCTCGACCGTCAGGGGCAGGGGTGAGCCGTCGAAGTCCGGTCTCGTCTCGAGGCCCAGGATGCTGAGAAATGTGGGGGCGAGATCCAGATGCGCCGTCGGCGCGTTGATGGTCGCCTTCTTGGCCATGCCCGGCCCGCGGATCACCAGGGGCACGTTGATGTCCTCCTCGTACGCGCACCCCTTCCCGGGCGGAAACCGGTGGTTGCTGATGTGGTAGCCGTTGTCGGAGGTATAGACGATGTAAGTGTTGTCAAGGAGTCCGTGGGAGTCGAGCTTCTCCACGACTTGTCCCACTATGTCGTCGACGGCTTGTAGCGAACGGAGACGCTGGCGGTACCATTCGTCGTTGCTGCTGACATTCTCCGCACTGAGCTGTGGCAGTGACAGAACCCAGTCTGCGCCGGATGGCTAAGATATATTCGGTCAGCGTCCATACGTGGTGTGATGGTTGTTAGGTTTTATGGTAAGTTTATTTTTGCCCCTTTCCCCTTATTACGGTATCCCATTTTAGCTACCACCTGGAGAAGAGACTCAGGGGTCATCGGGTATGATATAGAGACTTTGAACACTCACAACATCAGGGTTGAAGTTAGCTGTCCGTGGGACATCGGCATCGGGGAAAAGGTCAGCGTGGCGATCCGCAGGCTTTGGGGCCGAAAATGAGGTGTTGATAAGGGTGTAGTTATCGTCCTGCGTGGAACATAAACCAGTAAGCATTAAACTTGTGAAGAACCAAGGTGTTTCGAGGACAAGAGATTGGAATTAAAATTTCAGTATTCTGCTCGACGTACCGTAAAATACTGTAGGTCGACGGAGAGTGTCACCTCGGCATGAGGGCCAACTGGCGCAATAGTCACGAAGAAAGGTGTCTCATCCGCCTTCTCGGCAGCCTCTTCAAGGTACGCGAGAGATTTCTCGGCGACAAGATCCGTGTTATATTGGTTCAGGTATGGCTTGGGCGCCTCCTTGTTTCTCTGGAACCAGGGATTCCAGTAGTTATAGGTGTATGGATCGATGAGGAAGTCGGTCCCAGTAAATCCATTGGGAAATTTGAACCAATTGGTCAGGACGTTCTGGTAGTTGAATAGCTTGCCGACATAATACGTAGCGTAGCCGCCCTCTTGCAGCCAGACGGGGAGGTAGTTGTCATTGAGACCTTCATCCAAGAATTTGCTGTAACCCCCTAAACGACCGACAGTACACAGAATCAGCTTCGGCCATTCACCTTCAGAAATTCAAGCTGTAGTTAACATACCGTAAGGAGGGGAAACATCCGTGACATTGTGATTGTGTGCCGCCTTGCCTGTCCAAATGCTCACACGCGAAGGGCAGCATAGCGAGACGGTACAGTAGTGGCGCGTGTAAGACGTTCCCTGATCGACGAGGTACTTCTGGACGTTGGGCATATAATCCAGACTGTTCAATAAGGCGTCCTGGTCATCCACGAGAACGAAGACGACATTCGGCTTGGTCTGCCCGGCGGCAAGAGCGGAGAAGCAAGACAACGCCGCGAGGGCAGCAATCTTGAAGACACTGGGCATCTTTTCAAGTCTGGGGTGCTTCGAAAGCTTGTGAAGGAGACAACAGGAGGAATATTGCAGCAATAGGGCTGTCTTCACCTGAGATTACAAGACCATGGCTTGACCGTTACCTACCGACATTTATATTTCACGACATGAAGACTATCGCCATGGTGCAATTCCTCGCGGACTTACATGATCCAACTCGTGCCCCCTCTCTGTCCACGAAAGACGGCTGTTCCGCACCCGTAAATCATGTCAAATTAGGGGCTTACATGAGCTAGCAGGATTGATCAAGAGATCTATACGATTCCGAACCAACAGCTGACAACCAGAAAAGGGATATACGATACCGAGATGCGTCACCTGAAGGCTTCCCAGTTTATAGACATGGGGTTCCGGGTAACGGAGATGAGACACACGCCACCCCTGGTGTACAGTACTTATGAGCTGGGAATCTCGAGGCTGTACTCGCAGGGGAGAGGATGCTGAATAGCGGCGTAGTGAGCTGCGGGCCAAAGAAAAGTGCTCACCGACTTGCTAGCACAGGTGGAATAATAGACCAGTGACTGGCAACTGGTCTTGAACATAACGATTTTGCGATATTGCCTGAGGGGCTGGGGAATGCCTAGAAGGCAGACGAAAAAGGGGAAGATCAAGGATATGGCAGTAGTGCAAGCCCAAAGGAACATGGAAATCCCGCCACCCGCGCTGCCCCGCCGACTTTTATTCCCCACCTAGATAAGTTCCGATCTCGTACAGTCGTATAGCCAGGATTAGAGGTAATAATTCTTCATTGATAGAAGAGATCGAAGTCTGGATAACTCTAAGGTTCCCTGTACAGTTGGAACACTCATCGGGAAAAACAAGATGTGCGGTGTGAGTGCAGATGGTACACTGAAGGGCGCAGGCTTGGAAGGAATTCGCCGACTTGTGAATAGCTCAAGCCTCGGGCAAATAAAGCCAGCAAAGTTCAAAGTTCAGGGCTGAGGCAAAGCTAGGTATTACTCTGAGGTTGCCTGATGTGATCGATCACCTAACCTACCCCAGAGTCTAGACTTACCGTCCCAAGTTCTCCAAGGTTAGGTACGCTCCACGGGCTCATAGCTCACATGCTGAAGAAGCTGTTCTAGAAGATACTTTTATCGACATCAGTCACAGGTATACGTACCTAGCCAGCTTTCTGATGCAACGTCGAAGTTGAATATGCGAGATCCACGTGGCAGAGATCTGCCCATGCTCTTGAACCTCTGACATCACAAGACACACAACCCTCTCAAGTGCCGAATTTGACCCCTCATTGTACTTTTACTGCAGCTTTGGTGACTCAGCCAATAAGAGGGTGCGCTTATCTTCAGCTCGGGATCGGGTTCGGGTCCCTCGAGCCAAGCCCCGGGCCACGGAGTTCGCGCGATATGGAATGCTGGCAGTGCTAGACTTTGTAATTCCGGGGTCCGTACTGTAGGTGCGATTGGAACGGGAACGACTGAGCAGGCAGACAGACTATTCCAGAACTTCATACTTACAAAAACGAGCGAACCCTTTTATTTACACCACACCAGATCGAGTGGAGTCACGAGTTGCAAGAGCCGCTAGCCGGGCACGATACGACCTAGGTAGGCAGCTAGGATCCTCGTACCGGCGTGCAAAAAAACGTGGGAGACTTCGGTTTCGGAACTTCTTTTTGATTCTCCTGCGCTGTCGATCGGTACATATGGCTACATCCGAATCGGGCTTCCAGGGGGGACTTCCAGCAATGCAGTCAGAAACTCATTTCGCTCGGGTGGCACAGCTCATGATCTGCCACGAGCCACCACGATCGCATGTAAGCACCGTACAATGTATTGGAAGTCTGCCGCTGAATTTCGTAGACAAGCAGTGTTCTGTAACTGCAGGTACTCAGATGCCCAGGGAAGAAGACTTGCCGAAGAGTGCTGTCCGCGCCAGTTAATAAGAGTCACATGAATGGCTACCTATTCGATCGCTACCCGCTTACATCTCGGTACTCGTGCCAAATCAAGTACGTCGTCTGACATGGCCAGCCGAGAGACAGTCGCCAACGTTCGGATCTATCTCCATTGGCTGTTGATCTGATGCTAAGCAGCACTTCGTTTGATGTCATATTGATCTCAAGCTACTGATATGAGAGGCACATTCCTGGAAGACGTTCCCAACTGCCACCATTGCCGTTGAGATCCCGTAGCAGGTCGCCTTCTCGTATGGACAACTAGCCCCTGAACTCCTTTTCCGGGCGTTAGGGTCAGATCCGCACAGGTAGCTTTGGGGCACGTCCTTGCCGGACCTAGGTATCTTCGCTGACATAAAATCTATCAATAGCGGCCTGACCCACGACTATGACTTCTGCTTCTTCCCTGCCTTTTCCTTGCCATTCGTCTTTGCTGCTTGAGTATTTAAAGCATTAGGATCCAAGCCTCTCCTGCGCATTGCGTTCCTCTTGCCGCGTTCGATATATTCAGCATCACCCTCTTCATCAAATCCGCCGAAGTCATCGTCTTTCTCTCCATTCTCGGACTCGTCAGTAATCGGTGTCTTGTCAATAACTTCGACACCGTTGGTGGAGCGTGCAGAGTTAGCATCGGTGTTCGACTCCTTGCCTGGAGCAAGGGTCGCGTTTGGCGGGGTAGGCCCGACCTTCTTGAATTTGGCAACGAAGAACCCGTCTACGTTGTACGTATGCGGATAGTAGCGGCGTGTTAATCGCAGACTCGGATCGAAGACCTTCCCAGCGAACTTCGTGAAACCTTCCTTACCAAAGGGAAGATCGGTCTGCAAAAATCAGTCAGCCATTCTGCTTGTGTATATGGCTGGGTTTCATGGCATAGGCCGCTGCAACAAAGTGCATTGGTGACATTCCAGGGGGGAAGAAGAGATGATCCTGCCAAAATTGGAGGCAGTTAACGAGACCAACGTACCTCAACAAGCTTAACATTGGGACGGCGACTGAGTGCGTAGTTTACGACTTGTTCACTTTTGAGAGATTCTGAGTTAGTGACCAGCCATATAAGCGATAGAGCAGAAATCTGGAAGAAGATTTCACGAAGGGATGACACGGCGACAAGAGGTCGATCTTGAAATCGATGGGCTGTCGGAGATGAACTTACTTTTCCTCCACGGTCACGCTGCAAGTCGAATACACAATGTATCCTCCTGTCTTGCTGACGTGGTTGACGGAGTCGATCGCCGCCAACAACAGTTGTTTCTGCGTATGCGGTAGTTGCATGAAATCTTGGGGGCCTTTGTTAGTCTTCACCGACGCATCCTTGGCAATGACACCCGTTCCAGAGCATGGTGCATCGAGTAATACTCTATCGAATCCACCCATAACGCGAGGAAACTCTCTAGCATCATAGGCGCAAACGACTACATTCCGTGCTCCGAGCCGATGAACGTTGCCTATTAAGGCCTTCGCTCGAGACTTATTCAACTCGTTGGCAAATATACTGCCTGTGTTCTTCATCAGGGCTGCAAGATGACTAGAATACTCAATGTCAGTGTTGGGCTGCTGCAAGAGTATAAAATGGGAAATTAGTTGAGTACTCACGTGGTTTTTCCTCCTGGAGCCGAGGCCATATCAAGTACGCGTTCATTCTCCTGCGGCGACAACGCCATCACAGGAAGAAAGGACGAAGCAGCTTGCAAGATATAATGTCCGGCCAGATACTCAGGTGTCGCACCCAATGGAACACTGCATACTATGTTAGACCATGCTTGACTTCTGCAGGCCAGATTGGACGTACTTGGACTCGAAAATCTGCAACCCTACTTTGCTCCATTTACCGACTGGTTCCAGCGTCACACCACGATTTACTAGCCAAGTGTCAGTAAGGTAAAACGGCTCATGATGCGACAAACACATACTAAGGGCCTGAGCGAGCTCTCGACGATGCGTCCTCAAGGTATTTGTGCGTATCACGACTGGGCGTGGTGTCTAACGCGTTCTTAGCAACTGTGGTTGTGGATATTTTGAGGAATTTACCAACCTCGTTTGCTTCGAAGAATGCAAATGCCTCCTTAGGCGAGAAAAGGCTCCTGCAAAGAATCAGAAACGAAATTCGCACCAGAGGAACACACCACTTCGGTTCCAGACTCTCCTGATCGAAGTTGCGGGGACCCGGAATGTGAGCTTACATTAGTTTCTCCGCCAAGTATTCGCTGTAACCGTAGTCTAGTCGGAGAGTCAGCGCTGGAAGCCCAGTAAGGCTGCGTCGGAATCAACTCACAGGCGCATATATCCTTGAGCAACTGGGTAGTATACTCTGCTCGGCTACGGCCCTCGTCCGACAGGTTGGAGAAATCGTCGAGTACGCGAATGGTCTCATTTATCCTCGTCCGTAGCATCTGAAGGTCCGGAGCCAGGAGCGTACTCGTCTGAAGCTCTCCATCTTCCAGAACTTGCGGCTTCTCGCCGGCGATGTTCGTTTGTAGCGCTTCTTCGCGGAGTTCCCTCTCGTTCTCCTCTGCTTCTTCTTCCAGTTGTTTGTCTAGTTTCATGGAAAGACCCTCTATGTTCGCGGCGTTTAACCTCTCCTCGCGGTCGTCATCGCTGTCGGTATCGTCGTCGTCATCGTCGGAGAAGAGGTGTCTTCCTTTGCGCCCGTCTTCTTGATCTGAATCGTACACTGAATAATCATCACCAAGGAAATCGTCTCCTAGCTCGTCGCCGTCCAGAGAGTCCCCCTCTAGGTCCAAGTCGGAATCGGTATCGCTTTCAATGGGTTGCTTCTTGGACCCTTTCACTGCTTTACCAGCCGTCTTGGACCGACCATTGTCCTTGGGTTGGCGCTCCTGTTTTTTGGACGTTCGCCGTCTCTTGACGGGCAATTCGGGCGCGGGGAGGTCAGTGATCTGCAAACCCTTTCTCTTCTTCAATTTGTTGAAGTGCTCCTCAGACAGGGGCTCGGGAGCCTGCTGCTTCTTCATGCGACGTCCAACACCCATTGTGGCAGCTTGGAGATTGCGAGGGTCTCTATTGTGTATTACTATACTGGACCTGAGCTGAAGCGCAGAACATGGGCATTTCGATCTGGTGGTTCAAGAAAAAAAAGTTCCAAATTGTTGTTGATAAGATAAGATAAGCGGTCTGATAAGATGACCCCACCCAGCCACCCTGCGGTCTTGACCTCTACCTAGGTATTTTTTAATCTACCTATCTCGAACGCAATTTGACCACATGCTTTCGAAAACGACTTGCAGTACGAAGTACGTCTCTCATCTCCACTGCTCGCAGGCGACGGAGAAAGACTTCAGCTCAAATTGTATGGAATCTGCATGTTGCAAGACGTCGCTACGAAGTACCGCTCAAAAAGACGGCGCAGGACACCAAAAGTTGGAGATTTGAGCGATGGAAAACGCAAAAGACCATTAAGGTTACCTCCACCCCAGTCCGAAAGGGGACGTTGAACCTACGGCGAACGTCAACTCTTCACAGTGAAGTCTTAAGCCTCACTTTTCGGGGAAATCCAGACCGGATTCTTGGTTCACGTCTGGTTCACGGTGAGAGTGAATCATCGTGGACTGTGTTGCGGCAGCCAAAACATGCCTCAGGATCAGACGAAGTTTGTATTTCTAGCCATGAAGGTTGAAGAATGGCACGGTAAAGCGTTTCTCGACATAATGGTTTGGGGCGCCGGAACGCGAGGCTAAGACCCCGTCGCAGACCTTCATGTAACAGAAAGGGACTTATATTGAAGAAACTTCTCATCAACAGTTTACTCGAGTCAACCTGCGAACTTTGTTATCGACATGAGAAACAATCGTTCGTTTCTTTCCCTGGTAATTCCACCTACATATGCCTTGCGCCAAAACAGAAAAGCCCAGAATTGACTTCACATCTGATGCCACTTATACGGACAGCAGATTAAACTGATCCCAAACCACCCCATAATCTCAAGCCTACCAGTCTTCATCTCAGATTCCTGACTCTCATGTTCCTGATTATGGCCCCTATCCTGTGTGCTTGCTCTGCCTCGGTAATTTATTCTATTTCTTCCCATCTCCTTCGGCCTCGACCTTGGGTCGAAGCTGTCTTTGTCGAACCAATCAGGAGGACGGATGCCATGCCATTGGCGTTGAATTCACGCAACTGATGTCAATTCAGGGAGGGGATCAATACTTACAACGTGACGTTGCTGACCTATTGAGAGTTATGAAGTAGGTGTTATCAGGAGTACTCTGGCTCACTCAAGTACCAATGTGCATCAAAAGGATATACCCAAGCTCGTGCCGCATGCCATATACGCCAAGACGAGATGGTATCCTACCTCAGTTAAGTCTCAGGCGATGAGTATGCAACCCAACCTGTTCTGGTAGCAGCGCCAGGTACAGCTGCACGAGTGTCGGATCCAGAGCAGGGCATCAGGCAAAGTTTATTGAGCAAGACCTCGTACGACCTCAGCCAGCTAGCCAGCCTGCGCTGCCTCCCCCAGATCCTCGGTCAACGGAACATCGAGACACCATCATCCCACATCCGTCTCCGCATTCTCGATGCTACCCCAGATTCCGGTGCACTGCATCCCCATGTTTCTCAGCTCGCTATTGGCGCGCATTTACTGCTACCCTGGAAATCCTCCACTCACATCAAATTTCCCCAGGGTTATCCATCACGGATCCCCGGATCGTCACCACATCGAGTATCTTCTCCGCAGGGGCGTTGGCCTTCCCCAACATTGACCTGCTTGCGTCTCACGATGTGGGGATTATATAAGATGCCGCTGTTGCCCAGTCAGGAGGCCGCGTTGGGCTGGGTCTGATAGCCCTTCCGCTGCGTTTGTGTCCGATTGTCTTGCCCTTCTGCGAAGATGAAGCCTCATACGTACCAGGTGCGTCCCCTTGGAATCCAAACCCCCAGCGTTGGGATCGATAGGAGTGGTCAAGTTTGCCAAATGTGGGAGTGCTGATAGACGTGCTAGTTTCTTGTTGGCGTGTTCGCCTCCGTGGGCTCAGTCCTCTACGGTTACGATCTCGGTGTCATAGCCGGAGTGGTTGGTAGTACCACGTACGATGAGCTCTTTAAACCCACTGCGGCGCAGAAGTAAGGCCACACCATCCAGTCTCACAGCGTCGGGCGATCTCTGACCTGGAGTAGCGGAGCCGTCGTTTCCCTCTTTACCGGCGGCGCATTCTTCGGTGCCGGCTTCGCTGGCCCAGCAGGAGACTACCTTGGCCGACGACTGACCATCTTGGTTGGAGCTCTCCTCTTCCTCCTTGGTGGTTGCATCCAGACCGCCGCGCGCAGTCTCAGTTATTTATATGGTGGCAGAGCTATTGCTGGCCTGGGTGTAGGATTCCTGACTATGATCATTCGGTAAGTCCCTTGAGCTTCATATATGGACGTGTTAGAGTAGATTTGTTGACCGGCGACTAGTAAGCATCGAGCCTTTCTCTCCGTATCTAGCGCTTTCGTGCCTCCAGCGATGGCAGCCCGAAGCAGCTGGGTAACCGCACTGATGTCCCCGATACTTTAGCCGTTTACCAGAGTGAGATATCACATCCGTCGATCAGAGGGCGAGTTACGGGACTGCAACAGTTTATGCTTGGGATTGGAGCCTTTTTGGCAGGTTGGATAACGTGGGGATGCTTCATTAACTTGCAAAACGATGGGCAATGGCGCATACCACTTGGAATTCAGAATGTTCCTGCTGTCATCCTGGCAGCACTGATTCTTCTCTTTCCCGAGAGCCCCAGGTGGCTGATTGACCACAACCGTGGCGACGAAGGCCTTGCTACCCTCGCCAAACTACACTCCAACGGCGACATTCAAGATGCTTGGGTGAGGGCCGAGTTCGCTCAGATTCAGGTATGCCATATGGGGCTCGCATTCTCGTGGTCGACCACGTGGGCTGATGAAGGGTCTTGTAGGAATCAATCACGTTTGAACACGAATATGAGGCCAAGAGCTATCTTGAACTCTTTACAAATAAGTATGTAGTGGCAATACTCTCAAGATGGGAATGTTCATTGATCACATCTAGATCCGCCTTCCGCCGGTTGTTCCTCGCTTGCGCCCTTCAAGCCGCTACGCAGATGACGGGTGTTTCGGCAATCCAATATTTCTCTGTGACGATATTTGCGCAGATTGGCATCTCCGCCGACAACGCTTTGAAGTATCAGGCGATCAACAGTATACTGGCCCTGATCGCGCAGGCTTTCTGCATGTTGCTCATCGACAAGTTCGGCCGACGCCCTACTTGGATCATAGGCAATCTAGTCAACTGTCTCATGTTCATAATCGCCTCAATTCTTCTTGGTTAGTCGGGAAAAAACGAGATCACGTCGACCTAACACTCGCAGCCCAGTTACTGACTCTTATGTAGCCTTGTTCCCTCCCAATACCGACTCGGAGAGTACCGCCGGTTGGGGTTTCATTATTGTGTAAGTACCGGTAACCAAATTTACGTGAATGTGACTTACGGGCTCTCAGGACATGGCTATACAACATCTCCTTCTCATTTGCCTGTGGACCTCTGTCTTGGTAAGATCCCACTCTCCCAATTCTCTCTCCTAATACCATCCACATGCTGATACGATTTTTGTAGGATCATCCCAGCCGAGATCTTCGACACGCACACCCGAAGCATGGGCGTCTCGATCGCGACAATGACCAGCTACGCCTTCAACACCATGATCGGGCAGGTGACCGAGATCGCCGTCGAGGCCGTCGGGTGGCGGTACTTTCTCCTCTTCGTCGTCTGCAACTTCACCAACGCCGTCTTCTTCTACCTCGTGCTTCCCGAGACCAAGAGGCTCCCGCTAGAGGAGATGAACTACCTATTTACGCACTCGCCCTGGATCGTCCCGGGTGCCGACAAGGCCAAGTACACGGCAAACCTGGCGGCCGACGTCGAGCGCCGAGCCGAGGAGATGCGGGAGAAAGGAGAGCTTCACTAGAGGGAGTTCGCGAAGTGTGTGCAGGTTCCGGCTCTACGTGCGCAGACTTTGTACGGGTTTGACATACGTCGATATTGAGACAGCAGCGGAATGGATTGATTTGAGTAGCACATTCCGTACTAAGCCACCCCAAAGTAATAACATCAAGGTGGTCAGTCAGTGTATCATCCCCTGAGACAGGGGGCTTCGTGGCCAACCTCTCTCTTTCGCCACAGCCAACGGGGGGTCATGCTTGGAACAGACAAGCATTGGAAATACGCTGATGAGGTCACTGTTCCCCTGATGAACCATCTGAATACAGTCAGAGCAATGATACGGCTGTGTCAAGCTACAAATATTGAACTGGTTCACCGCAGTGTCCGGCGTACTTGTCAGTATTGCACCGCGGAGACCAACAAGGTCCATCACAAGTGTAGTGGCAGCCCAGGGATTCGCGACCAAACCTCCCACATCCGTCCGAAAAAGAAAGCCTCGTTTAGAGTGATGGACTGTGTACTACCCAGTATCATTCCACACTCATAAATACCTATACATACTTGCGAAGATAGCTACTGAACCCTTGATCGACCAGGTTGATCTCATTCTCAACTCTATATGCCACGAATCTTAGAGTCCTCCTTTTCATTAGAGTCCTCCTTTTCAGTTTAGGGGGATGAGGGAGAGACGCATCGGGAAGTAGTCGTACCGTGCCTCTGCTAGATCTTGCTGGACAACGTAAGCATCCTTGTATGGAAGGGACTTGCCGCGTTCTTCATCTGAGGCTAAGGCTCGGGTTGGACCGTCAGTCACAGGGTTTCTCTAATAACGGTCTTGTCCTCCACCATAGCAAAAGGGTGACTCATACATATGATGGGGTTGAACGAGCTCGACGATATGCTGATAGGTTCGATTAGTTTTGTTTAGATGAAGAGTTCGGCATAACAACGTTGAATGCAAGGAGCAAGGGCCATATATTGCTTCCAAAACTTGGTGAGCTGATAGGCAAATCCTTGAGCTTCCCCACCAACCGCATGAATAAACAACATTATTTGGACACTGAAATATTTATTACTCGAGACAGACAGCCATTGGAACTCGCTTTGCGATAGAATGAATCATAAAAAGAACCACCGCCCGACTTCATGTAACTCAAGAGAGTTTCTACTCTCACTTTCAGTTAAGTACAAGTACGACCATCCACCAATCTCCACGGTCACAACATCACAAAACGTTCGATCGATTCCTGCCCAGGTGGTCATTTGACTTTGAGATCTACTACCAGACTACTTACGGCAGGTACCTAAGTACCTTCAAAGAACAGCAAAATATTACAGGTGCCCAAAGTACCGAAGTACGTAGATACAAAGTACCTAGGTATCGTTTGTCTACGAAGTAAACCTCCAGTGAAAGGAGCATCGGCCCATCTAGCGTCCCACTTCTGACCTTTGGCACCCAAAGCCACGGCCCACAATCACTGAAGCCAATCAGAAGTACCGGCCGTGAACGAGCCAACTTTTACTGGCAGCTTCCCTCAGTACGGAGCGCTGGTGCATATTTTAGCTGCTGCCCTCCCAAACACCAACCAAACGAATCGCGAGACTACCCACCACCACCGTACTTATCACTCCGATACCTCTATTTGCCTTGCTGTCTCTCTCCCGACGATATAAAAACGCCCATACAGCTCGATCCCGAGTCGAACCAACTGACTGACCTTCCTCACATCTCGAGCAGCCATTGCTGTGCAAATACCTACATAGTCAACATGAATCCTCACCAGAAGAACA
Source organism: Xylariomycetidae sp. FL2044 (assembly GCA_022376275.1). Classification (NCBI taxonomy): domain Eukaryota; kingdom Fungi; phylum Ascomycota; class Sordariomycetes; species Xylariomycetidae sp. FL2044. Next base: position 449,788 of record JAJNOH010000017.1, read on the forward strand.
AGATTGACGTCAGCGTAAGTCGAGAGCTTCCCCTGCCCAACCCCCCACACACATAGCCCACCGCATCCTCGCTATCCGACCTTGCACTCCTCAACGAGCACCGCGATCGATTCAAAAGACCCAGCCAGGAGTGGCCCTATACTGGTCAATCTGAGAAGCACCTGTGTCTTTGTGTATTCAATCGCAACCCACGACCAACCCGATCAGAGCTACCACTTCCTCCCTACCCACGCGCAGACCTCCCCACCATGCCTCAAAAAAGCGTCCGACAACTAACATGTAACCTTCCCTCTCCCCTCCATACAGTCCCTCTCGCCTGAGGAGCAGCGTCTCTTCCGCTTGTACGGCAAGCTCCCCTCCAAGTCGGACCACTTCGCCAAGCACCTGAAGGAGCGCAAGTACTTCGACAGCGGCGACTACGCCATGTCCAAGGCGGGCAAGGGCGACAGCGTCGACACGGGCTCCGTAGGCTCGCAGCACCCGGTACCCGAGAACATCCCGCACCTATCTTCTCCCACGCACGGCCAGAACGGCGGGCCCGGCGGCCACCACCACCACCCTAGCATCCACGCGGGCGGTGCCGGCGGTGCGTCCTTGGGCCAGCAGTCCAGCCCCGTCAAGGAGAGCAGCTTCCTCAACCGCCAGACCAGCGCCGAGAACGCCGTCGAGGACGATGGTGCTGCTGCCGCTGACCGAGCGGCTGTTGGTGGCGATGACAACTCCGCCTCATCCTCCTCCGCAACACCGGGCATGAATGAGTCCAAGGGAATTCCCATTCGAAGATAGGTTGGGCTCGTGGGATGCACATATCTATCTCTGTACCTTGCGGTGGACTCAATTTCTGACGAAATATGCTATACGCACTGGATTGAAGGAACGGAGGAGTTCTGATTGCGTGAACCAACGGTTCTACAGGAATTGGTCTTCGAGCACAAAACCAGCCTTACGACTTCCTGCCGTTGTGTGAGTTATTACGGGCGGCGGATTTCCCTACATTTTGCTGTCTTCCCCCCAAGAGACTGCCAGTAACAAGCAGTCATCGATCGGCGCTGCGATGTTCGACCCCTGGAGAAGCCTTCGATCGTTACCATCATCACCATCATCTTGGCCACACACACACACACACAGATGAACAAGCGGCCGCTCTCAACGATGCGGGGTAGTTGCAAATATGCATGGCTATGTTTTTCCCTTTCTCCTCTTGACCACCATGAGGGGTCTCGAGAGCAGGCGTTTGTGGGTTCCGGGGGGAAGACCGATGAGATGATCAAAGCAAATGAAGATACCGGTGGTCAGGTTTCTCTATCGATTGACCGATGGCTTGTTTCCTGTCAAAGGCGTTCGGCTACCTAGGTATCATCTATGCCTATGGTATGCTATGCTATATGTTATGCTATGACACTTTGTGTCTTTCCTGCAATGTGAATCTATTCGACGAGCTTATTCGTTTGTCTGTCTACGCCTCTATCTTCCTCCTCCTCTTCCCTGCTTTGCCCCCCCCCCCCCCAAACCGTGCCCCTCGTTTAAAACGGATCGTGGTTGCTGCCGGCCCCCTGTTATCGTATATGTCTTATATCTGTTGCTTACAGGATTTGGTGGTTTCTCCTACCTATATGTCGTGACGGGTTTGTATTCTTTAAGGATCAGTGTTCGTATGTTGCTTGCCGGCGTCACCGTTATTAATAACGTTTCTTAAGAAGATAAGGAGGAGGGGGGTATGGGGCAGGCATTTGATACTTAGACAGACAAACAGAGGTGGGCTACAAATGGAATTATTCAAAACTCGAGGAGGATAGTCGAACCGCGACAGTAATCGTATCATCAGAAATCAAACGAAAAGCAAATGCGTCTGGAAGGTCTTGACTTCATTTGTTGTATATGTGTGTGTGTGTGTGTGTGTATTGTGTCTCCTTTTTATCTATAGCCGTGATCCTGATCCTGATCCTATTCAAATCGTAACCGTCCTGTATCTACGCAATTCCTCTCTGATGGTAATAACAACGCAACCGCCTTGACTCCCCCATCCATTTGTCTCATCAGAACGCACAAGCCTTATCAGCCAACGCCTTGGCCCCCTCGAACGTCTTGTTGCCGCCGATGAAGCCGGAAGCGTGCACGAACACGCCGCCGGGGACGCCGCTGACCTCGTCGAGCTGGGCGTCCCGGGCGCCCCGCCAGGGTTCCGGCAGAGGCTTGCGGCTCTGGAACGAGTCCTTGGTCACGGGCACGGCCTGTATCCTCCACTTGGCGTCGGGAACCGGCTTCTCCGGGTACAGCACGTACAGTACCTTCTTACTGTCGTCGCCGCCGGCGGATCCGGCCTCGGCCTCCTCGAGCGCGTACAGGTGGTCCTTCCACGGCACCGCCTGCCCCTCGAGCACCATGATGCGGCCCGAGGGGTCGTGCTGCGTCCGCTTCGCGTAGGCCTCGCGCACGATGGCGCGCGCCGGAAGCCAGGCGTCGACGTGGTAGTCGAGATCGCGGGCGAACTCCTCGCCGATGCGCTCGCTCGCCGCGACGAAGCGCTCGTCCTCGAGGCGCTGGGCCTCGGCCGGGTCGGCGGGCGCCGGGTCGTTCCAGCGCGGGTTGAGGCGGCCGACCATGGCGCCGAGCGTGAAGCCGCCCTCGCTGAAGCGCTTCTCGAGCCCCGCGGCGGCCACGCCGTCCGGGTCGTAGGCCGAGATGCCGTTGTCGTGCGCGTCCAGGGCCTCGACGAACGACTCGTACAGCTTGTTCCAGAGCAGCGAGACGTCGGGGCTGTCCTCGGGCTGCGCCAGCCGCGACGCGATCAGGGACCGTCCGAAGTGCAGGTAGACGAGCCCGGCGCTCGACAGCTTGGTCGGGCGGCCCGGGAAGGTGGCGGCGAAGGTGCGCTGGTGGTGGTCGTAGCGGTGCGCGGCGGCATCGTACTCGCCGCCCACGTCGACGACGGTGTGGCAGGTCGACAGCTGCGCCGGGTCCCGCGTCCGCACCAGGGTCGAGCCCGCGTACGCCGGCAGCTGCCGCAGCATGTAGACGGCCAGCGCCTCGTCGGCGTGGAAGTGCCCGTTGTGCGTGCCGATCTTGACACCGCCGCCGGCCTCGGTCTTGAGCCGCTTCGCTGCGTTTTCTGTCATCCTGGCGAGGGTGCGGAGCATGCGATTGGAGGCCTGGATCGGGATGGAGAGATCAGGTAGATCAAGCTTTGTTGGCTGAGGTTTGGCGGGTTGTTGATCGGGGTAAGTGGTGAAGGTGTAGAAAGTTGGTTGAGTTTCGTGGGGTTTGGTGATTCTTCATACAAGCTCTGTCGCGTACCTGCTTAGGGGACCTGGAGGAGTGAAAAAATGGGGCTTGTTGGGTGTGGGCAGTCACTGCCAGTCAGGCCTGAAAACAAAAATATGTAAAGTCAGTCTAGTCCATGGGTGGTAGGTACATGGGCTACCTCCCACTCCGACGGCTGACTTCCACGGTTTGGTGTACTCACAGCATGGCCCACCTCCATTATTTTCAGACTTCCAAAGACAGCCTGTACTTGTACTTTTTCGATTCGCTGAACGCGTCCATCCTGCTGTCACTACTGAGAGGGAAGGATGATGCCAGGATGCGTGGCAGCTTATTAGCTGGAGGTCACGAATTTAATATTGAGCGATTGATTGATTGACTGATTGATTGATCGATCCATCGTAGCCCCCAAGACTTAAAACCCTCACTATGCCCTTTTCTTCAGATTTGTTTGACTTTCAGCCTTGTCTTGTCTTTCTTTTCCGATTTACCAAGGAACTTATTCTGTCTTTATCCTAATACGAACCATTCAACTCACCCTTCATTCCATCCATCAATTTCTTCGTAACCCAGAATCGTCACCACTCTGTATATCATCTCGCACCCCGACATCCCTATACAAGATGGATCGAGTTCAGGATGATCTGCAGATGACGGATGCCAGGCCTCCGTACAAGTCCTGGAAGAAGAAGTATCGCAAGATGCGCCTCAAGTTCGACCAGAGAATGCAGGAGAGCGAGGACTTGCACAAGCTGGAACAGAAGGCGATGGATACCGCAAAACGTCTAGCTGTTGAGAACGAGTAAGACCAACCTGGCCTCAATCACCTTCCTTTGCCTCTTCTAAACCCCCGGCTGTCTTGCTAACGCCTCCTTTCTCGTCTTGGTAGCCGATTGATGGATTTGTTGATGGACATCAATGAGTCGCCGCAAATCCCCTTCGAGCGACGCATAGACCTCAACCTGGAAGCTCTCGACGACAGCGACAATGATGAAACCGACAACTCGGATGCTACCCAACAGCCTTCCAAGTCACTGAGAAGGCTCATACGCACAGTCCCGCATCGATCTTTCTCTGCAACTATCGAGCGCTTTCCCGAAGTCGCGGAGGACTTATCACCTAAAGACCCACGCCTGCATCCGACATCCTTCCTCACTGCCGATGATATTGACGGTTATCTTACGAAGCTTGACCAGAGCTTGAACATCCAGTTGAAGGCTCCAGCTATCCCCAAGGAGCAGGCCGCAGACCCTGCTGCCAACTTTGCTCTGCGAAACCCCATCAGCGTCTACAACTGGCTGCGTAGGAATGCGCCCAAGACCTTCCTCCAGGATCTTGAGAAGGACAAGGAGAAGGATAGGGATGATGGCCACGTTGACAAGACCGAAGACGCCCCCCGCAAGCGCAAGAGCGGTGCTGCCCGGCCAACTAAGAGACAATCTGCTGCCAGCCGCAAGGAGAAGGAGAAAGAAGCGGCAGAAGCTGCGGACTGGGATGACGAGATGGCGTACGAAATGCCCGCCGCTAATGCATCTAAGAACAAGAGGAAGCGAGACGAGGACCCTGGGTACAGACCTAAAGGCGGCTCTAGCAGACCGTCGAAGAAGCGCAAGAGTAAGGACAATGCGGGAACGGGCGGTAAGACCACTTCTAAGTCCAAGAAGTAATTCTTCTTTGAAATTGTATCTTCATACCACTAGCACTCATCTCGGTACTCGGAAGGCCTTTGATAGGCCATAGATGGATGGACCACAGAGGTGAACAATGCTTTGCATGCTAGGGAAATGCACAACATTCGAGGCTTTGAAGTAGGGTAATGCAAGGCATCAAACGCTACAGGATGATAAAGAAGCGTGTACAACAAGCATATATATATCTACCTAAGTAATGATCACGAAGTGAAAATGGAATTTGATAATTATGTGGCAACGCTCGAGATTCCGATGGCGCGAAAGACGGGTTCTAGTCACGAATTTCATTCTCTTCCTGTGCAAATATACCCTTTCTATCATGATCAGAAGATTTATTTTTCTTGGGTCCTGCTATGTCGAGTTGGGATACATGTGGGAATGAAAAGAAGAGAGAAGAAAAGGGGGAGCTGCCAAACTCATAAGCCAGCCAATGGATTCGCACAGAGCGGCGTCTTTAGTTTAGTGGGTGGGTTTGGAATTTCTCCAACACCACCACAATCTTCACCTAATACTTGGCCGGCCTCCATTGAATGATATAAAACTATTTGTGTTGAACAAGACAGGTACCGAATACACGGTACATGCCCGAACAGACCATTTCTCCCAAAGAAGCTGACCTCGGGCTCACACACACATTGATCTCATCCATCCATCTATCTGCCACTCATCCACCAACTCACACGAACAAATAGATCATCATCATTATCGTTTCCACCAGGCCCGCACCCAAACTTGCCTTTCCCCCTTCCTCCCTTTCCCAAAGGAAACAAGAGAGAGAGAAAATGCCTATCCACAAGACCTACACGGTAGAGCACCTAGACCCGGAGCTGGGCCCCTGGTCTGAGCTCGAGTACCTCGCCATCGCCAAGGAGACGCACCGCGCCGGCGGCACCTTCTGCCTCTCGTCCCTGGCCCCCGGGTTCAGGGTCCCCGACGCCCTGGCCGCGGTGCCCGGGTTCCGGGCCGAGAACCGGGGCATCGAGGAGATGGTGGTCGGCGCAGGCGAGGGCCAGGGTGATGCCGATGGTGAGAGTAAGAAGAAGAGAGTGTGTCTCCTGGATCCCCAGGGGAAGGAGGATCTTAGCCCGGATGACAGGGAGCGGTTTGATGTTTTTCTGTTCGGGGGAATCTTGGGTGAGTTTTTGTCCTTGCAACTTTTCTTTCAAAAAAAAAAAACATTTTTCTTTAAGGAGGGGAAGGGTTACGCAAAGGAGAGGATGGGTGAAAGCGGATGAGAGAAGATGATTTTTTTTTTTTTTTTTTGCGTTCTGCCTGAGTGAGACTAACTAACATAAATTGGCATAGGTGATGATCCGCCACGAGGTACGTATTCCCTCCAACCTTTTCGTTTTGTCGGAAGATGGTTTGAGGGACGCCAGAGAGGGGAGGAATGGAGCGGTCTGAGGAGAAGGTGGGAGGAGAAGCTTGGTCCTACCTACTAGTTGGATGATACCTGAGGAAGAACAAGAAAATCTAACCGCCCCCCGTGTCTTTCTTCCATCATGACAGACCGCACGTCCGAACTTCGCAAGAAGGGCTTCGAGGGCCGGAGACTCGGCCCCGTGCAGATGACCACCGACACGGCGGTCCGGGTGACGAGGATGGTGATCGATGAGCAGTGTATGTGTCCTCATCCAACCGCCCCCCCCCCCCCCCCCCCCCAAAAGGTTTTCTTTTTCTTTTTGGCGTTTCCTGCTATCTTACGATGGAGAGAGATGATTGATGACAAAGGCAAACAGTCACACTGAACAAGATCCCTTATCTCGACTTCCCCGAACTCAAATTCAACGACCACGAGAGCACGCAGATGCCCTTCCGGTACGTGAAGGGAGAGGATGGGAATCCGGTTATGCCAGAGGTAAGTTCTGGGGAGCGTCTATTCAGTACTCTCCCCTTTTCTCTCTCTCTCATCTACTTATTCGTGTCAAATCAAATCCCCCTCGAGCTCTGTATTTCATTCACTTCCGCCCCCTTTTTTTCCCACATGCCCCAATCTCAATACCCTCCCAATACCCTCCCAACACCACTCCCAGTAAAAAAAACCCTCTCCCCTTATCTTCCCATGTTTGTGGATATCTTCTCTGCACCACCAACCCTAAGGAGACAAGAAGCAAGCCCCTCACAACCCATTCCTTCCAAGAAGCTCTTAACCTGCTGTACTTCATATAAATATCCATATTTTTCCCGGCATCCTGCTTACTCGAGTCAATCAAAATGCAATAGGGCATGGTAGACCTCATCAAGAAGGATACCGATAAGAGTATTGATGACCTATTCTAGTAGGAGACAAGGCATACAGGAAGAGAGAAAACATAACACTGCCGGATACAGAAAAGATGATAATCAATGGAATGGCGTATGAAAAGTGATTTCCGAGGGTATCTGATTCCACGGTATTCAGGGAGGAATTACCTATATGCCTGGGTGGATGGCACGGGGTTATTAAATGGAGCATGGAGCTGCAGATGAATCGCGACTTGATTTATGACGCCTGTGACCGTGAAAATACGCTGTCTGAAAAGTTCAGCGCGTGTCAGAGGGCCATAATCGTCGCTGGTGGCATAGAAGGGGTATCTAAAGAATCAAAGGACTAGGAGAAATGATAACTTTTCCCTTCATACGCCTGGTATAATTTTCCCCCCTCTCGGCCAGTCAATGTACCATCCTTGTCCAAACGGCCTCTCATCGTCAGCAGCCCGTAGGGTCATGATCCATGCCGAAGATCAGTCCTCGTCAACCTCCATATCGTTTTCCTCATTATCTTCATCATCATCATCGTCATCGATTTCCATGCCCTCTTCGTCTTCGGCGTCTCTCTCCCCTGGCTCATCGTCCAATTCACTCCAACGAGCTGGCGTACTTAGGGACTCGGTCACCGAGGGTGCGACCGAAGATGACTCGAAAGGTCCTGCCTCGGTGGCGCCAGCCCCCAACGGCTGCCATCCTCCTGCTGTACTGATGTTCATCAGATGCTGCAGCGGCGCGCCCCTACCTCTGCGGGGGCGACCACGACGGAGACCGCGAATGGGCGAGCCAGTAATGCCAACCCCATTCATGTCTAGGCGACTCTTCTCCCGCTGCCACGCCCTGCGCGCCTTGATCCTTGCACTCTGCTCGCTGCTGATGTGCCGGCGATCCACGCTCTTGGCGATCACTGTGACCTCGTCCGTCTCGCCCTTGCTCTTCTTGAGCCGAATCAAACGCTCGAGAAATTTGTTCTGGTCGGCACGCTCCTGGTTGTATTTACCCTCCATCGGCGGCACAACCGGGACTTTGTAGCCTCTGTCGTCGTCGTCGTCTATCTGGTCCCCAGTCTTGGCGCGTCTTTGTTGCCTATTAGCGTAGGGGTTTTTATCGATAGCCGTCAACTTTCTCTCTGAGACACTGATGCGCGCACAGCTCGCCGCCAAAAGGTCCACGTCGGTGTCCACGTGCCGGAGTGCTGGCAGGTCCTGGGCCGACTTGGCGTCCCGCTGCGCGAAGAGGAATTCCGTGCCAACGTTCTCGCTCCACTGGCCCTCGTACACGCGGCCCTTATACGAGATTACCGGGTTAGGCGTGTGTAGTTCCATGATCTGTACTTTCTGGTTGCTGTCGTCTTCTTCATCCTCGTCGTCGTCTTCTTGATTGCCATCTCCATCCTCGTCGCCAGCTACTGCTCCATTGGGGGAAGACTGCTTCTTTCCATCACGCTTGCTCTGCTGCTGCTTCGAGGCGTGACCACGGTCTTCTTCGGCTTCAGAATTAGCAGGACTATTGACAGCGCCGTTATGCCGCGGCCCATTGGTGTATGCCTCTGCACGTCTGCTGCCGTGCCAGCCACCGCGACCATGCTTGATCACATTGGTGTCGTGGGCAGTGAAGTCGGCTTTGGTAAGGTCCAATGTCACATAGAATGTCTATACAGACTGTAAGTGTGTGATAGTCAGGAGGATGGGAAAAGTGCAAACATGTGAACTATACCTCTGTTTCCGTAGTAGAGTATTCGTACTCCCATTCCGTTTCATCATCAGCTTTCTGAGCCGCACGAGGTGCTGGCTTCGTGAAATGGATACTAGCCATTTGGATGATGTAGAATGCCGATATGACTCTGACAGACGGTTTGAGTCATTGGGGGGATAAAGGGTCCAAAGCCGAGTAGGGAGAGCTCAAGATCGGGTAGATGACAGGGTGTATGATAGGGAAGAGGTGAGAGAAGAAATTGAGATGGCCAGGTTATGGGACTGGTAAGGCAATAATAAAGTTAGGTTTCGTGTTTGTGTCCGTTTGCGTGCTGCCATCCACTTTGCTTGCTGGCTTTCCTGTGTACCTACTTACTCAAGCAGTACGTACTTGAGTACATAATGTACTTAAGTACCTAGGTAGGTGGTTTAGGTAGTGGGCGAAGAGGTGGTTTACTATTTGGTTCTTGGGAGCCTTCACACGCAAGCAAGGCAGATCAACAGAAGTGGAAGAAGCATTTAACTTCCAACTGCACAATGAGAGAGCACTCGCAGACTGCATGTGGAACATCAATAAAGGTACTTGCCATTTTGAGTCGGCTTTCGGGCGGTCAGGAGTGGCACAAATACACCAGCGACCAAAATCTTGGAGGGGTAGCACCCCACAGTAGGTACTTACTTGGTAAGGCCGCCTCTGCGGCTCTGCCCCTCGTTGTTGCTAACCTCCGGTAGCACTATGAAAAACCGAGTCCGATTACTCACAACCTCGAGCTTCTTGTTGAGTCACTTCTTCTCACCTACTACATTATAGAAGGTAAACCTAGATATACCCATACGTACCTAGGTAGGCAAATAGAATCAGAAATCCCTTACTCTCAAGACATACATAACCACCAGTCCTTTGGTCCAAACCACACCTCCGCCAACAAATCTCTTCCACACTCCACCGAAACCGCTACGAAGGTCCTCTTCCTCTCCTACTACTCTACTATCCGCCGCGACCCTATTCCCCAAACCCGCCCACCACCAAGCATGCCGACTGTCCACCTGCTCGACTACGTAGCGGGCAACGTGCGCTCCCTGGTCAATGCCATCGAGAAGTGCGGATACACTGTAGAATGGGTTCGAAGTCCCGCCGAGGTCTCGCACGCGGTCAAGCTGATCCTACCTGGCGTAGGCCACTTCGGCCATTGCATGAGCCAACTGGCGAATGCGGGCTATCTTCCGGCGATACGGGCGCACATAGACGCTGGAAAGCCATTCATGGGCATCTGCGTGGGCCTGCAAGCCATATTCGAGGGTTCGCTCGAGGACCCCGGCGTCCCTGGACTCGGCTTGATCAAGAGTCAGTTGGACAGGTTTAGTGATAGCGATAAGAGTGTACCGCACATCGGCTGGAATAGCGCGAATGCGTCGGGGAAAAGTCTATACGATCTACGACCTCAAAGCAAGTACTATTACGTCCACTCGTACAAGTCGCCCTACATTGCAGGCGAACTCGAGACTCAGGGCTGGACCGTGGCGACGGGGACATACGGCGGAGAGACCTTTGTTGGCGCCGTCGCCAAGAACAACATTCTGGCTACGCAGTTTCACCCCGAGAAGAGCGGTGTCGCGGGCCTACGGTTGATAAAATCTTTCCTGACGGGCGAGGGTGCCAAGACACTGGGGCAGGACGTGAGGGGACCGGCACCGACGGGCGGCCTCACAAGAAGGGTGATCGCGTGCCTAGACGTTCGGACGAACGACCAGGGTGACCTGGTAGTGACCAAGGGGGATCAATACGATGTGCGGGAAAAGGGCAGTGACCGCAACGTGCGGAATCTGGGCAAGCCGGTGGAGATGGCAAAGCGTTACTACGAGCAAGGGGCGGACGAGGTGACGTTCCTAAACATAACGAGCTTCCGCGACTGTCCGCTGGCGGACCTGCCGATGCTGGAGATCCTGCGGCGCGCATCGGAGACCGTGTTTGTGCCGCTGACGATCGGCGGCGGCATCCGGGACACGGTCGACACGGACGGGACCAAGGTCAGTGCGCTCGAGATCGCGACCATGTACTTCAAGAGCGGGGCGGACAAGGTGTCGATTGGGTCCGACGCCGTCCTGGCGGCCGAGGAGTACTACGCCGTCGGGCGCAAGCTTTTCGGCAACACGGCGATCGAGCAGATCTCGCGCGCGTACGGCAACCAGGCCGTCGTCGTCAGCGTGGACCCGAAGCGGGTCTACGTGCCGAACGGGGACGACGCCACGCGCCACAGCACCCTGCGGACCGCGTTCCCGGGCCCCCGCGGCGAGGAGTACTGCTGGTACGCGTGCACGATCAAGGGCGGCCGTGAGACGCGCGACATGGACGTGGTCGAGCTGGTGCGCGCCGTCGAGGCCATGGGCGCCGGCGAGATCCTGCTCAACTGCATCGACCGCGACGGCACCAACACCGGCTTCGACTTCGAGCTCATCAACCAGGTCAAGGACGCCGTCCGCATCCCCGTCATCGCCTCGAGCGGCGCCGGCAACCCGGACCACTTCCGCGAGGTCTTCGAGAACACCCGGACCGACGCCGCCCTGGGCGCCGGCATGTTCCACCGGGGGGAGTACACCGTCAAGCAGGTCAAGGACCACCTCGCCGAGAAGGGGTTGGAGGTTAGGATATTCGAGGGCGAGCTGTAAGAATCTTTTTATTTTTTTTATTTTTTTTTCACGTCGGAAGATATACCTATGGTAGAGAGGTAGATAGATATTGAATGCCGGCTAGATAAGACAAGAGAGACAAGGTGGACATGGCATGGCATGGCAGGTCTCGGCGTCAGACTAGAGAATGGGCGTTGTTGGTCTTCCAAAACAAATCTAGAATATAGAAACTGGGACACCTCAGTTGAATTGAGAAAAGATAGGTATGTTGATTGACTCATGCATACGTATTGTATTTGACAAGGAACCTTGATTAGATCCATCGATCCGCAACCGATGTTCCGTATGCGAATTTTAAAGCATATTCATGTTCCAATGCGTTTTGGTCCGTCCCGAGTCGAATGCAAGTAAAAGAATGCAGCAGAAAATGGATTCCTCGAGCAAACCGTGAACGCGCTGATCGGAAACAATGAATGCAATCGTGACACCCCATCCTAGACGCCGTGTATTATTCCATCCCGGTAAAAGAGGTATGCTTAGGCCGAACGCCTGCAGCAATGCTGGGTGGGTGAAGTGAAAACGCTGAAACAGGGAATAGATGCGGGACAGTGGCGTTTATATCTCCATGCCCATAAATATCCATTTGTCGCTGGTAACGTCCACGTCCTTTGCCCAATGATCCAGCAACGTGAGTTCAAAGCCAACCCACTGCAGACTCTTCATCAAAGACTGGGCGTAGTCCTCTGGCATTAGGCGGTCCATACAGATGACCACATGAGAACAACTCAGTGGTCCGTCTGCGAGTTCGATTAAAGCAACGAGCCTGAGGATAATGTCAGTAGGTATGTGGCTGTGAAGGTAGATGATATAACCACGTACGCTTGCTTGAGATCCCGCCCAACTAGACCGCAGTCGAATATGGCGAACAGTGACTTCTCGTCGCCATCCTCGGTCACAAAAGCGCGGAAGCTTGCGCCGCCGACGTAGTCCCAAAATTCCATCCATCCCGTAATGCCAACCGATGGGCAGGCGCTCCCGTTGGAGAGGGAGGACGGCGGTGTGGGATAGTCGTCGTCGGGCGGCGTAAGGCCGTAATGAACACCAGTCAGGAAGGAGTTACTACTACCCGTGTTCCGCTCACCTTGGAACACGGACCTCATAGACTCGCAGAAGAATCTCTCACATTCTTCCCTGATCTGAAGTGTTGCCCCCCCTCGGCGGCTGCGGCTGATCGAACTGGCGCTGGACGAGTTTCGCTTCTTGGACTTGGGCTGCAGAGCGAGCTCGTTGGAGGAGGTGATAGCCGCGAGGGGGGGACTTGATGGCGGGGATGGTAGACCTGAGATAGGGACCTCAGGAATACCACTCGCTCCCTGAGAGAAGGATTAGCATGAGACGCCCAAGCAACAACAAGGAAACATGATTTTGGACTTTCGACTCACCTGCAGCAAGGGTAGTGCAGTAATGGATTCCCTTCAGGGAAGCAGTAGGGTCGACGAGGTAGCAACTGGCGAGGACCTTGACCTGACTGGCCGCTGCCTCGCCGTAGTAACTACTACTACTAAAATTATTGTTATTTTTCATTGGCGCCATGACTAATTGTAGACTCCAGGTTGCCTGTGTTGGGAAAAGTTGGTGGTGAGTCAAGATGAATCAGGTTCGTCGGGAATATCCGTCCAAGTTTATGGCCGAAGAGACAAGCAAGTGCGAGTTGATTTACGAATCTATTTGCTGTTGTGGGAGAGCTGGAGGCGTGCTGTTGGTTGGTTGGTTGGTTTGGTTTTCGTTTACCGAGAACGGATTTCTTGCCTGGTGGCTGGAAGTGAGGATGGATGGATGGTTGTTTGATGGCGGCCAGATTATGTTGGTGCAGCTTTGTCTTCTTTATGTCTACGGAGTGAGAGAGGCAAGAAAGATCGAATGGAAATTCAAAGAAAGGACACCACCGAACCTTATTATTATTATTATGATTATTATTAGCAAACCTGCCACCTGCACACACTGGAGACGACAAGAAAAATAAAAGTGGAGGCCGACTTCCGCTGGCTAGCTGGAAACGGCCAGAGCCAGAAGCGGTGATGAATTTGCAGAATTGACCAATCATGAGACCAGGCTTGGATATGGTACCCCCGCATCTCTATCACGTGTCAAGGCCGGCCAATCAATTCCACAGAAGGAATCGCCGGTTCGCAAACTTGGGGCGGTTTTTGTGAATGCATTCAAGTCTGCTTCCAATTGGTTCTTCAGGATGTTTTCGACACAAACAACGAAGCACACATCATACCACTACTTTGTATTCACTTGTTGAACAGCTGATGCCAATACTTTTCATATACGCCCGGATCTCATAACCGGGAAACTGCTGCAAGCTTACTTGAGAGACCTCCGATGCCGCTGCGGCTCCCGCCTCGATCGAACCTAATTATGTATCTAGGTATCTACTCACACTCATAAGGTGGTGGCGGCGGCTTGTGTTATCTCTCTGTTGAGTGAGCCAGCTGATATGAATGCTAATGCACCGAGTGTCCCATAATACGGTGAATGGGAATTCGACAAGAATCCTTATCTGATGCATACTTAGTTAGAACATGCTCTAGTGTTGGATCCATTGAGGTGCATGTCTCCTCCGACATACATATAGCTAAGTACATAAGTAGTTACGTGGATCTCTTTATCCAAGTCATCGGGATACCGGTATGCTAGGTTGTCTAATACTGCATTAAGATGGTATCATGGGGACGTTGAGGGAAAGCTGCACACTGGTTCTACTGCAGTAGTATGCTCGTCTGCTTATTCAGTCCGTCCCGTACTTCTTCGCTCTTGCTGACTGCCCATAATATGCATCGAATGGAAGCTCACTGAGACGCATCTGCCAATCCACTCAGTCAGACTGACTCGCCGGCGCGGCGAATTCGCTCCGGAAAGCCGGTCTAGTGATGCTTGTGCAAGTCATCTGGACGACACTTCAAGGTCAACATGTAGTACGAAGGAGAAACTGCTGGTGGCCTTGTATGCTCCAAATCGCCTTCTAGTGATAAGTGTTCACGGTGAGGTGATATTGATAGCCCTTGAGGTAACCCCTCTAAAGTTTGGTGCCAAGCCATGCAGGGTCTTGCTGCGTGCGTACCTAAAGGTAGGGCAACGAGAAAAAGCTCTCCAGTTTTGGTGGTGAGGTATGTTGCTGATACAGCGGCTGGCCTCAGTACTTGTGTAACCTACATAGTAGGCTAGGATATGTAAAAAGTAGGCTTATCTTTCACATGAACAACATCCATGGATTCAAGGTGAGGGATGGAGCACACGGGACCAACTCTAGTAGCAACAGGAAAGCCTTACATCTTTCACACCGTCCTCTTAGCCAATCCTTGCTACCCGCAGGTCCCGGGTAGTAATATCTTCGATTGTCTGCAAGTTTAATATCCTTGATTTATCCTCTTCTTCCGCCTCGCAGCTTTGGTATGGACGACATCCAACAACTGACCATTCTTGACTCGTCTGTTTTTCGAAGCGGGGCTGCCGTTGCATTGACAAGAACAGCATTCCTATCAGCCCATGATTCATACTCCAACTAGAGCTGAGACACGACAGCAGCAACACGCACAACAAAATACCTCTCGAACTTCCTCATCTACCGAGAGGCCTAGACGACATACAGATGCACGGCCTCCGAACCCGAACAAACAGACAGAGGACTCGCGATCAGATCAAATAGTCCTCCATGTTTTCTATCATGATGGGGGACCCTAAACCTCCACCGCCAACAAATGCGGGGAGCGGCCCCAAATTCCCCATCTACCTGCTGCCCAGCTTCAACATGCCCTTCCGCCGACCGCGCCAAAGCTCTCTCTCCTCGACCGCGGCAACGAGCCCCCCGGCCGATGAGCCACCATCGCTGAGCTCCTCGCCCACAGACTCCGCCCTCTCAACGAGCCCGACCGCCAGCCCGTCGTCCCTAGCGCGCCGGTTCCCGCTAACGAGTGACATCTTGCGCCGAGCCCCTGCTACCGACGCGCCCCCGGACCTTACGGCGACCGCGAAGCTCTCCCGTATCCAGCCCGACACCATCAGGTGTTCCACCTGCGCCACCGACCTCGCTTTCAGCTCGCAGATCGTGAGTAAGGGGTTCACGGGCCGGCACGGCCGCGCGTACCTTGTGTCGGCGCCGGGACCGTCTTCGGCCTCTCACCATACTACCGGTAGAGATGGAGGCGCGAACCTGGTTAACATCAGGGTCGGACGACCGGAGACGCGCGTGCTGGTGACGGGGTCGCACGTCGTGGCAGACATCACCTGCGGCGTGTGTCACGCCAAGGTCGGCTGGAAGTACGTCGACGCCAAGGAGGAATTGCAGAAGTACAAGATCGGCAAGTTCATACTCGAGACGCAGCGGACCGTGGACTACCGCAGCTGGGAGGACGTCGCGGTCGATGGCGAGGGCTCGCCGGAGGGGGAGGAGGAGTTGGAGGGGACCGTCGACGTGATGAACTGGACAGAGGGTGGGAAGGTTCCCGCGCCGGTTCCTGCCCCAGTCCGCGATGCCCTGGGGAGGCCCGTCGTCTTCGATTCCGGCGACGAGGACGAGTGTGACGATCTGTTCGCCGGTACGTGGGATGCCGAAGTCGTGGCGCAGCGGAGGAACAAGAGGATCTCTCGACAGGCGAGGCAGTCTACCAGGCATTAGTGTACCTGGTTGTGCGGCGCTCCCGATTCGATGGATGCGGTCCCTCGACCGTGATTTTCTTTTGTGCGCATGGAACGGAAGGGTACCTGGATGCATGGATGCATGGGATGAATGGCAACTACCACGGATGGCAATACCCCACGAGGAACGGACTTTTCACTACTTCGTAGTAGTGACGGGAAACGGCATCACGACTTTCACTTTACAATACCCCCTATGTGGCTACGGAAGAGGAAGTCTACCGGAGTTTTTTTCTTTTTTTTTCTTTGCGGGTTGATTTTGGGATGAGAATGTCGCATGCTACATGGCTGGCCGGCTGACGATACAGGTCGGAGTTCTATGCGTTGTGCATGGTTTCATGAGGATCTAGATTTATGGCGATACCCTCTCTACACCGAACAGGCTGATGAATATATACCACCACTCTTTGATTTGAATCGCGATGGACTCGGCGCCTTTGAGTAAACTCAGCATGAAAACCCTGTATGTCCCTCCTTAAAAAGATGAATATTTTACTGGTCAACCTGGAGAGAAAGTGACAATTTGATATTGCCAGATGATCAGTCTATGAGGTGGCTCCAGACGCAGTTGCAGGAGCTTTAGAACGGCCGGGCTCCGTCTCTCCAGTGGAAAGCGTTAATGTTACCTACGGGAATGCATCAGTCTTCTCGCAGCTTTTCTCGAATGAGAACAAAGGGAGGAGACGGGGGCATACCGGGCCATCGTTTACGAGAGCAACCTCCATCATGGCCTGGAAGACGCCATTCTTTACCTTGTCCGCCGAATAGCCTTGCTGGACCTTGTTGAAAAAATACTCGTAGAGCCTCCTGGCCTCCTCTCCGCCCATAGCCTTATGGAAGTCAGGCTTGTTGCCCTTCTTGGTAGAAGCTAGAAGGGTAAATTGTGACACTACGATTGCCTGTCAGATCGCGGGCTAGCAGTATGTATCCTCGCGATGCTCGTGGAAACCTACCGCAGAGAACTTCCCCACCAATTTCCTGCACGCTCTTCTTCCACTAGAGGATAATGAATATGCAATGGTTAGAAACAACATAATCCTGGGGAAATGAACTTTGGCAGAAGCGAGAAAAGAAAAATCAAGATCTTGTTGGCGTACCCTGCCCCCTGAATCATCGTCCCAGAGTTTCAACTTGACCACCTTGGCCGCTAGAGAGTCGGCCTCCTTTTCCGTGTCACCTGGGGCCACTGCGGCGAAGACCAGAATCCCTTTGCCTATGCTGGACACGACTTCCCTCTCTACCGTGACTGAGGCGGAGAGCACACGCTGTAACACCGCTACGAGATGGTCACGTATGAATAAGGGCTCGAGATAAGAACGGGGGAGGGCTTAGGAGAGAATACCAACCTTTCATCTTGGGTTAATGCGGAGTTCACACATTAAGTCTTCAAAATTTGCTAAGTTTATGGAGGAAAGGGGGAGAGATATTAAACTGAAGTTGAGAGAAAGAGTGTCTATAACCTCGGAACTCGCAACTACATCTACTTCTTGGAGAGTTGCTACAGAAGCCACCTGCAAGATGTACCTAGGTAAGTTTAACCAATCTTATTAGCTGGCTGGTGGTATGCGACAGCAGTTGGCAGGCAGTTGCTGCCACCTACGTTTTTGGGTATCAGACACACGGCTGCACTGTGATCCGTGATTCAGATGTGTTTAAACATTGAATGGAAGTGACTCCCCACTCAGGTTAGCAGATCACGCCTTCTCTACATACCTAGTACATACATGTACATATGTAGAAGTATCCAGGGAGACTCGCAGCGCCTGGGCAATCAGCCCTAGGACTCATAGACAACAGGAATTGCAGTCACACACGAATATTGAAATACCTCCTTATACATAGGAGGCAGTTCGGATTCAGTCATGACTTAGGACGTTTGAATCGCTATAAAAAATTATTCGGACAGTCCTACGGACCAGTTTGATCAACTGGTGATAATAGCCTGTCTTCGAAACCAGTCAGCCAGTCAGAGTACACATGACATTGGACTTTAGACTTGGGAGACAGGCGAATCAATTAATAACCCCGGTCGTGCACCCAACCGCAGCAAGGCTCATCGCAATTTATCAACTTGAATGCTGAACCACCCCTAGGTATAAAAGTACTTACGCATCACTCACAAATATAAGTACACAGTACTTACTTGAAGTACTTACTTGATGGGGTATCTAGAGGTTAGTAGAGTAAGTCGCTCTAACCAGCTGCATGTCTATCTATCCACTTCCATAACCCACATCCACATCCTCATTCACCCATTATCATTCAATCTTTGCGCTCAGCACTGATAGCTTGACCTGGTACCTACCTAGGTACCCCCTAACCTTAACCTAGACCGTCACCCGACAAGCCTAGGTACCCAGTCAGCCTCCACTGTCCACTGTCCAGTATCTACACTTGCAATTGGAACACATGCATCCTAGACCCAACGCTGACACCTACCATTACACTGACTACAGCCTCCAAATGCAACGGATTATCTCCTACCTACCACATACCAGCAGACGCGAGAACAAAAAAAAAGCAACCAACAGTGTTTCGGAGCATCGCTTATTTCTCCCTGCCCTCCTTCAATGGGAGCAAACAGCAAAAGCTCAACCTGCCTGACTAACAACAGCCCAGCTTTCTTTTCCCCCCCGGTCGGCCACCTGCGGATGCGCCACCTGTGAGATCCTGACATTTCTCACTCCCCAGCGGCTAAGCTTGACGAAGTAAACCTCGACCCGAATCCGATCCGATCCTGCGTGATCGCCTCTACCTTGTCGAGATCAATCACTCCCTCCTGGGCCTATCCCAATACATGACACAATGGCAGCCAGGAAACTACAGCAAGAGATAGACAAAACCTTCAAGAAGGTGGCGGAAGGGGTAGCCGAGTTCGATGCCATCTACGAGAAGATCGAACAGTCAAATAATCCTGCCCAAAAAGACAAACTCGAAGACAACTTGAAGCGCGAGATCAAGAAGTTACAAAGGTTGCGCGACCAAATCAAGACATGGGCTCAGAGCAATGATATCAAGGACAAGGCTCCTTTACTGGAGCACCGAAAACTCATCGAGACGGTGTGGCATCCGCCAACTCGTATACCGCCAAACTGTCATTGCTAACGTCTAAGCAGCAAATGGAACGCTTCAAGGCGGTGGAAAAGGCCATGAAGACCAAAGCGTATTCGAAGGAAGGCTTATCAGCTGCTGCCAAATTGGATCCCAAGGAGCAAGCAAAGGTGGAAGCTAGCGAGTTCCTCAGCAACATGATAGACGAGCTAGAGCAACAGGTGGAAGCCCTCGAGGCAGAGGGCGAACAGATAAGTGCCACGACCAAGAAGGGTAAGATGGGGGCCGCGAAAGCCGAACGGATTGCCACGATAGAGCGCATAATCGAGCGTCATAAATGGCATCAGGCCAAACTGGAACTAGTACAGAGGTCTTTGGACAATGGCGCCGTCGAAACCGAGCAGGTCAACGACCTCGAGGAGAGCATACGATACTACGTCAGCGACGGAATGAACGACGATTTCGTTGAGGACGAGGAACTCTACGACGACCTCGACCTACAGGATGAAGAGGAGGCGTACGGTATGGGCGGGGACAATGACCGCGTATCATCACAGGATACGCAATCCATACAGGAGGACTCCGTGGAACCGGAGTCGCGGTCAGGGAGCTTGCCTGGAAAGTCGCGGGGGCCTGTGGAAGCGGCAGCATCAGCTGGCCGCAGGCCATCTACGCAGCTCAAGTCCCCCCTTCCGACCTTGGCAACATTGCATAACCCGCTGGCCAATGTCACGAACGGTAGCACCGCCGCGACTTCTATGAAGCCTGCTTCGCTGCCCCAGCGTCCAGCCGGAGAGGGTCTTAAGTATTCTTCAGTAGCCGTGCTAGCTGCTGCGAATGACAAGAATAACGTAGGCATTGCGCCACTCCCACCTCCTCCAGGCTCTCAACCGGTTTCCACACCCAGTGGCGTCTCACCACTGCCACCAGCTTCCCTGCCAAGGACGAGTGCTACCAACTCGCCCAATACAACCTCCATACAACCTGCCCCATCGGAACCAAAACCGGGGAGCTTAAATGTCTCAACAGGTGTACAAGACAACAAGTCTTCGGAGCAGGCTGCCAGTGGTTCAAGCAGTTCATCAGCTGCGTTATCCAAGAAGGCAGAGAAAGGCGGACCGTCTAGGACTTCCAGTAAGACTCCTGCTGCGGCGGAACCTGCCGAGTCATCATTGAAAGGTGATTCGCTGTACCCGTACTCTCTTCGGTTCCTGTTTGTTGACAATCTACTTAGCACATCAAGCGAATGGTATATCCAACGGGATCAAGCCGATTGAGGAAGAAAAGGAGGAAGAGTCATATTATCACCTCCCTGCGTCTTTGCAAGATTTAGTAGATTCTTACGAGGTCACCAAGAAGCGCTCCCTGCCCGTGAGTACCCCATCACATTTGCGCATGATGACCGCCTCACAATCCAACTTGAACTTGCTGGATACTGTGGATGCGGAACCTCCCAGGACGTACAAGCCCGAGATACGGTATCCTTCCGCGTCTGGATACCCTCAGGAACCATTGCCCATACTTGACGATCCTCGACTGTACTCGCGGATAGAGCCCGATACACTGTTCTATGTCTTTTATTACAAGCAGGGCACCTACCAACAGTATCTGGCCGCGAAGGCGCTTAAGGATCAGAGCTGGCGGTTTCACAAACAGTACCAGACTTGGTTTCAGCGGCATGAGGAGCCTAAGAACATCACCGAGGAATTCGAGCAAGGGACTTATAGGTTCTTCGATTACGAGTCGACCTGGTACGTCAAGTCTTCCCATGTTCCGAAGCACAGGCACCCCCTTTGTTTCTAAATTTGGACTCTTCCCCTATCCCTTTTGCATGCCGAAACTTTGAATTAACAATTGGAATGCAGGATGAACCGTAGAAAGGCTGACTTCAAGTTCGCCTATCGGTTCCTCGAGGACGACGTATAAGTCTCACTTGAATTTCTTGAATTTGGGGCATCTACGCCGCACGGACACATGCCCGCGCACGAACCAATCTTCATCAGGCAAATTTTCGAACTTGCCGATGGCACAGGGAGTCGACAGCCAGTGCGTCATAGCTGGCGTACTGCTTGATGACTTTGGAGAGCATCGATTAACCGGCAATATTGCCAATCCTTGTGATCATACTCCTGTTCAGAAGCTAGTCGATAAACAGTCTGATTCCGCGGGCGGACTGACTCACGGCGAGTGGATGAATCAATCCCCAAATGGATGCAAAAGGAAACACAATATGTCATAATAGCTGTATGGAAATACTTTCTTGAGAGAGAGAAAAGGAAAGAGAAAGAAGAAGAGAGTAACACCTTGTCGTTTCTGGCGGGCTACTGTTCCTTGATACTGCACGCACACACACGCATACGACTCGCTTTCCCCTACTCCGCTGTCGGCGTGATTTTCTCTGCAGATGAATGCGATGATGCCCAATTTCGTAGGTGAGCATGTACACAGATCAGG
Source organism: Xylariomycetidae sp. FL2044 (assembly GCA_022376275.1). Classification (NCBI taxonomy): domain Eukaryota; kingdom Fungi; phylum Ascomycota; class Sordariomycetes; species Xylariomycetidae sp. FL2044. Next base: position 471,515 of record JAJNOH010000017.1, read on the forward strand.
TCTAGGATCGGTCGCACATATCTGTACTGCAATTTTCGTTGACTGTCGTGGTCATGCTTCCCAGCCAACAGGGACTCACCACATCTCAAAACCCGCCGCGATCGATTACCTTGGGTAATGTTTTATGGCTTCCATCCCCATTGGCAAGGAAGCATGTCGACGATAACCAGTGAGCATAGCCCGTATAGGCAAATGTGTACGACAGATTCTGGCGCCCGTGGTCAGTCAGGTCCATGTAACAGAGGTTTGGGCGCTTGTCTTCAAGCACCGGTACCTAAGATAGGACGTAGTCTAGGTAGGTACATACATAAGCATGTAGACTAGGTAGCTATGTGATGGACGACAAGCTCCACAGGTGAGTGCGTGTAAGTGAGTGATTGAGTGAGTGAATGAGGGGAGAAGAGGGGTTGTTTTTTGGAGCTTAAGGTAAGTATCCATGAATGAGACATCGGAGCTATCCATATTTCTTATACGCGTCGAGGAGAAAAATCGGGCAAGTGTATGTATGTATGTATGTATGATGTATGACAGCTATATGCGGGCCTCATCCTTTGTTACTTAGACTGGAAGCAAGCATAGAGTCTGGTCTTGTCCTAGGTTATTAGCACGTAGAGGTTGTTCTCCGATTTTGGGGATCTCATTGTCCCTTTCCCTCGGTGTCGACATTTCATGGGATTGAGTCTTCCGGCTGGAAGTTTCGCTTTAACAGACTACCGACTGAGTTGCATTACTTTTTGCAATATCGTCATCATCGTCATCATCATCACTTTGATCATTCATAAATAACCCGACCAGATAGATATCTTACCGATATCAGAGCGGTTCGCCAAAGAATCACTCATCATCATCCCCAACTCCCCTTCCCCTTCTTCGCCATAGTAAATAATAAGTGAGAACCCGAATACCCCTCCAGATGGCGTACCCCCAGACCCTCTTCCCCCAAACGACCTTTCACGGCCCCTCGATGCTGGCCACGCGCCGCGCCACTGTCAGCCGCGTCACCATCAAAGCGCAGCTGAAAAAGCTCAAGGATACCGGGCGGTATTACTGCTTCAACTTGAAGTGGCAGCCGGTTTACGATGATAAGTCCCGATGGCCCGCGCCGCCGAGCTTGTATGTGAGTGCTGGTCTGCCTGTTCTCTTTTTCCGTGTGGGCTGGGGGGGGATCGGTCAAGTTGGAATATTTCGCGTCTAGGTTCGGTCTAATGGTTGATCTGAGTAAGGATGGTGAAGAAGGAAGTGCCAAAGTGTCTCCCCCCTTTTCCTCGCGAGTGCGGATGACAGGGCCAGGCTTAGCCTTTTTCTGTTTTTTCTCTCCTCCTCCTCCATGCGTCCTTCACACATTGTCTGAGTGAACACTCAACGAAGAAAAATCTTGGAGAACAAGTGAGTAACGTTAACAACCCGATAGTGGGATAGCGATGTGGCGAAGTGGATGGAGGGCGCTTGTTACCTACTGAGCGCGGAATACGACCCCGAGATCGATGCCGCGGTGAGGGAAATCACCGATATGATTCGTGGAGCGCAACAGGCGGATGGGTATCTGAACGTCTATTTCACCGTCATCGAGCCCGAGAAGAGATGGAGTAATATCCGGGATCAGCATGAACTGTGAGTACTTTTCTGATCAAGTGGCGGGCAGCTATGTGTGTGAAGAGGGGACGAGCCTAACGTGGTATCGAGTGAAAGGGGTTACGCCAACCTGGTGGCGATCTCACATCATGGCTGACTCCTGAGCCCAGATATAATGCTGGGCATCTGATAGAGGCAGCCCTGGCTCATAGCAATTACTACAAGAACGATCTGCTCATAGAACCGATCCAAAAGTACGTCAAGCTTATTCGGTCGGTCATGGGCCCGGAGGAGGGTAAAAGACATGCTTATCCAGGCCATCCGGAGACGGAGCTTGCCCTACTCCGTCTGTACACAGCCACGGGGAATCAGGATGCGTATGACTTGGCGAAGTTCTTCATCGAGGAACGTGGAAACCCAAAAGGCCAAGAAGGAAGTATGCAAGACACCGAAGCCCCGCTCCGCCTCCTTTTCCGTGCCGCGGTAGACTGACTCGGGGTTACAGTGCGGTACTTTGAATGGGAGAGAAGGCAGCGTGGCGAAAGTCCCTGGAAGCGCCCTGACTGCTATCCTATGCATACGGACCACTGGTACAGCCAGGCCCACGCACCAATTCTGGAGCACACGTCTGTAGAAGGCCACGCCGTGAGAGCCATGTACCTCTATACCGGTGTAGCCGACCTGGTGTGCCTAGACAAACTTGGCGTGGCCCCTTACCAAGACAGCTCGAAGTACTTCGATGTGCTGAAGCGACTCTGGAACAACATGGTGGACAAGAAGATGTACCTGACCGGCGGTGTCGGCTCCATGTGGCAGTGGGAAGGCTTCGGCATCGATTATTTCCTTCCCCAAGGCTCTGCCGAAGGCGGCTGCTACAATGAGACGTGTGCGTCCATCGGCGTCATGATGCTCGCGGAGCGGCTGCTACATCTCGACCTGAACTCGAAATACGCCGACATCATAGAGCTGTGCCTCTACAACAACGTCATGACCGGCATGAGCTTGGAGGGCAGCGCTTTCACCTACGTCAACCAGCTGGCGAGCTCAGATGCGGACAAGAGCGGGCGCGAGGAGTGGTTTGATACGTCCTGCTGCCCGCCCAACGTCTCGCGACTTTTCGGCAGCATCGGTGGGTATCTCTGGGACTATGGCGGCAGCGGGAACGATGCATTCATCAACGTGCATCTTTATACCACCGCCCAGGTCACATTTGAGGTCGATGGGCGGCAGATCACCCTTGAGCAGAAGTCCAACTGGCCTTGGGAGGGCAGCATACAGTTTCAACTGCGGGTGCAGGCTCCCTTGGACACTACTCTCCGGCTGAGGATCCCTTCTTGGGCCGATGGCAAATACGCAGTAAGTCGCTTCCCCTGCGTGGTATCCCTCCATTCTATTCTAGAAGGCGTGATGCGTTCGTGACGTGATGCGTGCGTCCATGAGCTACCCCCGGGAACGTCTTTCGGACACGAGTATCGGGAAACAGCGTTAACGCCTTGGCAGCTTACCCCGTCTTGCTCGTCAGCAAAGGTACAGAATGGCTATTTAATATTGCCGCCCGCGTACACGGCGGCGCACCCAGCCTTCACGCTCGACGTGGGCGGCTTCAAACCCCGTTTCATCGCCCCTCACCCTTACACGAATCAGAACACGCTGGCTCTGGCCCGCGGGCCCCTAGTCTACTGCGTGGAAGATTTTGACAACCCGTGGGAGCTGGACCACTTCCAGAACGTCGGCATCTCGGCGGGGACAGAGGTTACCGAAGAGGAAAAGGTGGTGGACGGATTAGGCGAGCGCTACATAGAGCTCCGCGCCGCTGGTTGGATCCGCAAGCTGGACCAGCTGGACCGGCAGACCCCTGGGGTGGCGCCCTGCTTTCCCGCTGGTGTTGCTGTTGCTGCTGCTACCCAAGCCGCCACGGAGGTACAGCAGCATCAGCAGGAGCTCGTCTTCGTGCCTTATTATCTTCGCGCCAATCGTGGAGGCCGCGGACACATGAGAGTTGGACTCCTGAGATGAGGGGAGGAGACACCAGGCTAGCACCTCATGCGGTGAAACCACAATCCATGCATCTATCCAGCTAAGTATCATCAACTGGTTCATGTCATGATGGCTACCAAGCCGGCGTCAGCGAGATGGCAGGATATGTGACATGATGAGCCAACAACCTCGAAGAATCAACATCCCTTGGCAAGAAATAGGAATTGCCTGTTATGGTCGTGAAACCGATGCGGTACCGCTTCGGTGCATCTCGCTTATCAGAAGAAAAACCTCCTATTAATTACCTACTATGTATATGCCGAAGCTATCTTCATTTCTCTTGTTGACGCTTCTCGGTACCGAACCCCAGTGACTCCGCTTGCATACGACGTGAGATCGAAATCGTAAGATCGAATTACGGAGTACATGCAACTAACAACTTCGCTGGATAACAACTATGGCGATCCATAATCTGGGGTAAGTGGTTGAGGACGGGATGGATGCACCATCGGAGCCCAGACTGGTGCTTAATTCTCCACGCGATGTAACCAGGATGCGGTGGATTCACGTCGCTTAAAGAGATCTCTTGCGGAGGTGGCCGGCCCTGGACCGAGTTGAGATATTCTTGCACCAACGGCCAGCTTCCGTGCCCTCGCGGAACACAGCATCATAGCTACGATAGGACCCTACACAGAGTCATATGGTTCCATCGCACCAGGAATCTCTCTCCAGTGGTCCTGCACATTACCGTACCGTATTGTATTGTATTGTACCAAACGTTGCCTTTACCGACTCTGTTTCCCGACAGCTTGGAATGCCACGGGTATTGAGAGAAGTACCGCGGCTGTCGAAACTGTAGGAGCTCTCGGTGAACCCGTCTCCAAGCGCACCACTCACAAGGGGGCAAGGTCAGAATCCTCCACACGACGCCCTCCAACCTTACCCAGGCGGTCTTGGTAAGGTTTCTAGAACGGCGCTGCTATTGGCTGGCGGGACCCCAATGCACCCCTATACGGGAAAACGTCCTGTATAAGCAAGTCCACACACACCTACACACACATATATACCGTTCAGTCAAAGACTGTACCATATACTCTGGTCCCAGTCTTGAAAGTCTATAACGCCATGTTAAGAGAAGTGCTATTCTCGGGGCACACGGCCTCCGTTATGAGATGAGTACCTGGACGAAGAACACTGCTGCGTGGGACGAATCTCGGAGGACTAGAGACGACGTGCCGGTAGGCCATGGCAAATACCAATGTCCCAGGTGCCCTCGCAGTTTCAAGCGACCCGAACACCTGAAGAGGCACCAACGAGGCCACGACGGCCACAAGCGGTTCGCCTGTTCAATCTGCGATAAACGCTTTGCCAGAAGGTAAACCACACACCTACCTCATCCATCGAATCACTACCCTTATTCACTGCTTGAGTTGAGGGGGGGAAAAAAGACCCAATGTTCTGACGCTACAAAGTGACATCTTAACTCGACATGAGGCCATGCATCTGGCCCTCGGGCGAAGCAGCACCTCCGGTAGGAAGAGAGCATGTTCCGAATGCGCCAGGGCTCGAGAGCGGTGCTCCAGAGACGAGCCGTGTTTCCGGTGTACATCCAAGTCCCTCCAGTGTCACTACCCCGACGAGGCGCCCCTGAAAACGTCCGCATCACTACACCCCGGCGAAGGTACCTCGCTGTCCCTAATGACCACCGACGAGGACCTCGTCGAGCGCTCTCTTCCACGGCCGTCCTCGACTTCGCCCCAGCTCGCACATGGGGCGATGGATCGCAGCATATCGAACACCATCTCCGGCGTCTCGGCGGCACAACGCATGAGCCATGGGTATAGGCTGAGCCAAGGGTTTCGGGGTTCCGGGCCATTTCCAGACGGCCACTCGAAGACCAGATTCCATACGCTCCGGCCGGAGACCTCCACTCCACGCGAGACTAGATCCTTAGGCCAAGGTCACCAGATCAAGCGTCTGGTGCATTCTCTGTTGCCGAAGTATCCCCAGCCAGACCGTCTGCCTACTCATCAGACCGGCTATCCCGGCGAAAACGATCACGACCCGGTTCGAAAGCGACTAAAGCCTTCTCCCCCCTCGTTCGATGCCCACCGGGTCGACTTCGACACATTGTGCATCGACCCGGAGCTGGATCAGCCTCCTCCACCCCTTTACGACATGACATCGACGCAGTCATGTCTACGCGCCGGTGCCGAGTGGCTACTATCTGAAGGCGGGCGGCACCCTGAGTCCTTACTCGCGTCCGAAGACTTCGCGGAGCGAAGAACCGAGTTGGTCGAGATGCAGCAGGCTATGTATACTTCAGACGACCTACCCGACGCGCCCTCGCCTTCACCCTTGCCTTTTCACCATCGCGGGAGAGCTTCTGCTGCTCCTGTCATGGACGCTTTCCACCATCCCTTACCGAGACCTAGATACCCCGACCGCTGTTCCATCATCAGAGCCCTATCCCCTGGGGCCGAGTACCCCGTCTTCGACCGGCCCGAGGCACTTCTACTAGCGCTGCTCCCGCTAGAGGTGGGAGGAGGAGGAGGAGGAGGAGGAGGAGGAGGAGGAGGAGTTGCCCCTGCAGCGAACTCACCGACGACGACCGATATCGTCTTATCCCCCGAAAACAATAACAACAAAAATATCAGCGGTGGCCGTGTAAGACCGGCAGACATGATCACGGACAATGAAATTACCCACAAGTCGTCACAGCAGCATCAGCATCAGCACCAGCAGCAACCGCCGACGACGCTGCCGATCAACCTCAGGGCGTACGAGGTGATCGCCAACGAGCTCAAGGAGGCGTACGCCCGGTACGACGGCCACCTGCCCTCCTTCAACATCTCCGAGTCGATCCGGACGCGGCAGCACGACCATCTGATCCAGCTCGTGCTGCGGGCGCTTCAGACGGCGGCGGCGGATTCCTGAGAACCTTTCTTTTTTTTTTTCTCTCTCTCCTATCTGTTGAGAGGATAAAGCAGGGTCCGACTTACTTTTGAGGAAACAAAGTTTTTTCTCACCAAGGAGACGAACAGATAGATAGATGATGGTACTTATCAGAGTCCCGTCATCGACCCGCGACGGCGAACGGATGGGGATGTCCGGATACATGGCGGTGTTTTTGGTCAGTCAGCTGGCCTGTATATCTATATATCTATCCGCTGCTATTTCCAACGGGAGCTTTTTTGTTGTCGTTGTCGTTGTCGGCATACGTACGGGCTGTCACGGGACTCGGTTCGGTGGCTGAAATCACTTGTCTTGGGCCGGTAAATATCTAACCAGTACTTAAGCGAGCGAGAGAGGATCAGTTTACCCGGCCCCTTACGGATGGATGGAGGAGAACCCCCAGGTAACTACCCAGAACCTTCCGAACATACGCGAGAGGAGGGGGCCATATTGTCCGATACTTAATATAAAAGCTAGTCTACGCCGGGATCCTTGAGTCGAAAGACGTCGGTCTCCTACGTCGACCATGAATTCTTTTTTTTTTTTTTTTTTTTTTTTTTTTTTTGTAAAATAGCCTGACATCCGATAGTCGTGTTCTAGCGAACTTAAGAGGAGGTCGCATGATGTACCAAAAAGGGCTAGTTCCCGGTGGAACAGCGATAAAGCCGCAAGGAGGGTTTAAAGCAAGTATCATACTCGCGTTATACTGGCACGCCTGCTTGATTATAAGATCAGCCAGCGTGAGAAAGGGTTTTAATGAGAGACGGAGAGATACGGTAAAGAAAAAAAAGAGAAAAAAAAGGGGGGGGGGGGGGGGGGGGGGTTGGGTTGGGTTGAAAGGAAAATGTAGGGGGGATTATGAGAGCTGCTCAACCAGGACCTGATAAAGAGTAGACTGGAACACCCCTGCTCCTGTCGAATCTTGCTGTCTATCTTTGCCTACAACAGTCAGTAATAACTATGTAAGATCAATTGGCATTATAAGATTCGAATGCAGCGGGAGAGATGCATGCATCTAGGGACCCCCTATTCCGTTGATGATATCTCGACCTATGTAGACGTACATTTACTCTACCCTTTTCATCTTAGATAGTTCGACTGCGTAGTAACTCAATAGCCTTACCTATTCAATAACGACTGAGCTGTCGGCTTTTCATTTTGAGTAGGCTAGATGGCGGGAAAGTTGGGCATGACCGTGTCTTTGTTGTCCATTGGTGTATGTATCTATGCTACTGATAATAAGTCACTGTGAGAATGTATCGTCAGCAGGATCAGGGGTAAACCTGGGTGTATCTCAAATCTCCATTACGCAGAGTTTGTGAGTCACTAAAACAAAAAAAAAAGGGGGGTCTCGTCAGTGATATATATGCCGAGCCTAGAGGCAGATGAATGCCTATGCATTCGTGGGTTCGCAGAAAGAGGATTATAAGAACACAGCGAGATAAATGGGAACAGCCTTCAAGGCAAAGATCGAGGGGAGAGAGCTCGATTCGAATCTGGCATCAAGAGAGCCTTTTAAAATCGCCGTCGATGAGAGCGTGGCCAAGAAACCTCACGTCAATGAGCGAGTCAAGCATGTATAGATAGAGACACAGACTTGCAACCTCGCCAAGCTAGGCGACCAATGTTTGATTAAATGGTAAATGGTTACTAGAGACTGATATACGAGAAGATAGCAAGATTTTACAGCGGAAATGAAATTCGTACCAGATGTTTCTCGTGCTATGTAGATAGACTATGCGTCAGATGTCTGGGTAGAAGTGTAAGTGCGACCTCCTCCTCGAACCCCCCTTTCTTCGTTAGGTTCGGGCATTTCACCAAGCACAAGCGGTGATACTCAACACCGACTGTGTCGGTCCCTTTTATATATAAATTGAATACCAATTGCAGAATTCTTCTACTAATTTGTTTTTTTAACAATTGAGCCACCGTTGTTATGTGTTGTGACACCTCTTAAAAACAGGTTTCCCCCTTTGTTGACGGCGGGCCTTCAAAAATTTTTTTTACCACCAACTCACCATCACCAACGGGCCAGGCCACCGCGACCAGGTCGTCAACCTGCTCCGCCAACAAGTACGTGGCCGCTCCGCCCCAGGGATGTCCCAGCCACGTGGGAGGGAAGAACCCGAGGCCCGGGCCCGGGCCGCCGTATGGGGGGCTACGTACTCTCCCAACTGGGCGGACCACGCGTCCGCGATCATGGCGCCCCCCACAGACTACGGATCAGGTTCCAGGCCCGCGGCCGAGCTGTTGGGTCCGAAACAGCGCGTCTAGGGTACTGAGGAAGTCGAGACACTGCGAGGTCTCGCTCGGCGCCACCGGCGACACCTTGGTCGTGTTCAGGCTCGATCTGCTGCCGACGAGAAGGAGTCCCGTTGGACAGAGACTTTCCTTGAGCCTCTTCCCCGGCGCGATGATCAGATTTTTGCTGCCCGGTCTCTCTCTAATTGCTGGCTGCCTGGGTTTGCCTACTCTGAGCATCCAGATGTGCACCGGGACCTCGGCCTGGTCCGTCCATGAGGGTAACGGCTCCGGTTGCCCTCACGGCTAGGGAAAAGGACCAGAGCGACGGCATGACGCGCACTCGGTCCCGAGAATGCAATAGGTCGAGATGATGAGTGTCTGTACGGCTGACCTGGCTCGCCGTGACACTTCTTTCGTTTACCACAGATACGGTAGTGTTCACTAGATATCCTAGCAATGATGGCGCGGTTCCTTCCACTGGTACACGGCTGCTTGCTTTCTCTGATTATATACATGCGTGCCTTTTTTTATAACGAATCCCTGGGCATGAGCCCCGAAGTCTCGGCATACGCTCATTTCGGCGCAATCTTGTAGGGACCTAGTCTGTCTGTATGAGTAGCTTTTTTTTTCTGATCCGTCGACAGACGCAAGGCGTCACCCGCAGGCTATGCTCATGCTGGTTACTACAAATCGATAGACAATTGGCAGTCCGGTCGAAAGCGGAGAGACAGACACTCAGCCACCCTTCGACCATGTGGGATATCGCGAATGTTTCGACGGGTAGAATTAAAGCCGCTGTTTAGTTTCTCTTCTCTCTCTCGTAATGATTACGAGCTGTCAGACTGTCAGTTTTGTCGTGCTGGGATGCAGGCGAGTTGTTCCTTCAAGGCGCCAAGACGTCCGCACACAGACACAGCCCGGTCATGCGTGCACCAACGATATTTTATCGAGGCTATTCAAGTGGTCTCTCGAGTCCTCACCACGGATGTGGGAAGAGCGCATTTGCGCCTGCGGGGGAAATGGGAAGTCTAGAGTCGTCATTGGTCAGCGTGGATGGGATGCAGGCATCTACACGAGCAGTTCGTTCTATTCCACTTGAACCTCGATATATACGATAGCTCCTATAACGGCTTCCTTCCTATCGACACTGCAGACGTAACCCTGGGAAACGTGAGACCGGCGCTGTGTTGTCACTTCGAAGACCAATTGTCCCGTAGAAGGTACATAAGCGACTCGATGCATAGATGCCCAACCTCCGATTTAGCAACGAGCAACCTGGTATAAACCTAAATGCATAGATACCTATAACCTATAAGTTGCCTGGATTTCCTACCTGATTGTACCAACAGGGCGACGACTCCAACAGATAGTGATCAAAGAAGGCGCTTATCACCTTAGCCGGCGAAGCGGTGAGAGAAGAAAACTCTGCTCTGCGTACCTGAGCGCCTGCGCCTCCCCCACCGAAAAAAGAAGAAGGGCTAAAGAACGAAGCAAAAGGTGCTCCCTTGGCAGACAGACATGCAGTCATGGGTTGGAGTAGAGCAGAGAGAGCTGTGCTCTGTTGCCTGTGCCCTGGGCACGACTGCATGGCAATGGATGGGATGACCCGACTGCCCGATCGACTGAGGGAACGTTTCCGAGGCGAGCGAGAGAAATACAACACAACGCAAGGGAAGAATGGGCAAGGAAAGAAAAGGAATCTTAGAGGAAAGGTCTCACTGAACTGGTCTATCCCATTCGGCAAATTGCCCCGGCAAGCATACGCGCTGTCAGAGAGTCGCTGTCATACTGTAAGCCCAAAGTCGACAGCGTTCATAGTACTTATTACTTACAATGCCGTACGGTACCGGATTGCCAAAAAGGGGGTTCGGTGAAAAGCGAGAATAAACGGTGGATTTTTCTAGGTCGGCCAAATCGCTACCCGCTGACGAGTGGGAGCCCCTGAATACTCCCGAGGTCCGTACCTAGGTACTTACCTAGGTCAGGTACTTACAGTACAGTACGGAGATGACGTTAAGGTGAGCGGCAGGGCCCGAAGCGAATTGTAAGCTGCTACAACCTACAGATACTTGGGTAGAGTGCAGCCTCACTTCCACCAACCATCGGCAGGCATGCACCATTTGCCATTCATCACCACTCCCGGCAGCAAACTGAATCGAGCCGACAATGCTGCAGTATAACGACGAACAATCTGCAACAAATAGCGGCCCTGCGTATTCGTATTCTTGTTTCTCTCTGAGCGGGACTCCCCGTTCCTGTTGCAAGCGTGCTCAGAGAGACAAATAGACGACAAAAAGTGAAGGAAAGGAGTTGGTTGGGTGGGCTCCTCCTCGTTAGGCAGCGAACAGGCAAACCCATCGACTCTGTTTGGGCAAGGCTGACCGGTAGGCGAACTACAGGACTACAAGGACTACAGACAGTAGAGCAGAGCTTGTCCTTCACTTGGCTTGCTTGCTTGCTTGCTTGCTTGCCTAACTGCCTCCCTGCTGACTGACTGACTGACTGACTTAACATGATCAACTTGCGCGTCATCGAGTTGTTCCCATCCCCGGTGTCCCGCGGAGAAGCTTTGTTCTCATTCGACAACTGCCCGCGATTGAGGCTTGTTTCTTCACACGTGGTGGCTGAGCACATGCAAAGGTACACCAGAATGGAAGGCCGGTACTTCGCTTCCTACACGCCATTTTATCCCGCATGCAGCTTACAGCTAGCTACCAATAATCACAGCCGACCAACAGGCTCGCGGCACTATCGCGGGAATCTGGCAGATGAAGCGCAATACCAGAACCGCATCGGTCGCCTATGGCGCGTGGGCTCATAATGTCCTGTACGTACTCTAAGTACGTACTTACACTTCCCCATCACCGGCGTTGCAAAGGGAAAGGGAAAGGGGAAGGGAAAGGGGCAGGACAACAGCGCTACCTCTCGCTACGTCTTCCGACTCGCCAAGTAACGACGGTCAAGCGTGCGCATTTGTCTCGTTCTTGCAGGGGACCTAACTCTATCTATACTGAGCTGCGTGAGGCTTGCTGTCCTATTGCATGCGCCCTCCTCCTCCTGATGAGTCAACTTCAGGCAAATGTGGTAAACCGATCTTTGGAGTTTTGGAGTAAGTAATCCCCAAGCTTGCGAAATGTTTCCCACCAGATTCCAATCAACCATCACAGTCTCACGTCGACAACACAGCCTTTCCCAGCTCGGTCACCAGTCCTAGATCTAAGCTTTGGGCCATGAAGCTTTCCCCCCCTCCTCCTCGATTGCACACGGAAGGCTTACGTTTGTTTCCCCGGTTCATATCTGTCCTATCGCCATTCGTCAGCCCTGCATCAGCACACCAGGCCACGTCGGTGTTGGTGTTTGTTGTGGCACCTTGGGCCGATTCATCCTTCTTACCCTTTCGACACCGGGCTGGTAGGTAACAATGCAGATGATATGGAGACCACCTGTGATTCGATCACCGGCCCTTTTGTCACCCAGCAAAGCCTCATTTGACTGCTGAGTTTCACTGTCAGGCTGCCTTACCGAAATGCCAGACCTGGCAATTCCACATGATAACCCCAGACTTTCCACCGTCTTTGTGCAACCGTCTTATGAAGTGGAGTCTAGAACAGGTAAAGTCGCGGCTTGGGCTTTGACACCCAACCTTCACCTGCATCCGCTTCCACCAAACCGGAGGGCTCGGTGTGGCTTTGGCACAACCACCTGCCAACAACAAAACAATGTCTTAGCTGTCATATCATCGCAGAGCCTCTTGTTAGCTCCAATCCCGGGGGCGGTGATGCCTCCCAGAGTATCGAGAATATTGTTCCTCTGCTCGCTTGTCTTATCAGGCCTGCCAACTGAATCACTGTTTACCCCTTAGCCACTTGGGGGAAAGAATATTTCCAAAATGGTCACCGCTTCCTTAGTTACCTTTCGCTGGGGAATATGAAGCCTTGTCCTCTCATGACGAGTCTCGCTCGCCTCACCTTATCGAGATTTGCATTTCTTGAGCCTCAAACCGCTCCTTGTGTGGCCCACTGGTACTCTTAACCCAGAGAAAAATTCGTTGACAAGTCGGACCTGTGTACCGTTGGTGTAGCAGCTAGCTCTGTATTTCTGATACCGGAACCGCAAGCTTCGTATTTTAGTAGTGGCCTACCCATCACGACAAACATTTACTCCTATTCTCTTGTATAACCACATTTTCTATCAACATTGACGGCTGGTTTCCGATTTCCTCGCGGCTCTGCATGCCTGTCTCCGACCAGACGAGTTTGCCCTCCTGCTTGCCTATTTGTGTATCCTCGGTCAGGTTATTATTCAGTCAGTCTACTACTTATAAGTCAGAAGGTTCCTGAAAACCGGAAACCGGCGAGTCGAGTTCAGATTGGAAATCATTCCTTAAATTGTGCGTATATACCACGCTCTTCGACTAAGAGGGGAACGGAACAAGGAAAAAACTTCCAGACCGGATAACAGGACGGCAGACTAATAACAACAGCAACAACAGGACCAACGGAACTAATCAGCCAGAGCTTGGTTTCTGACAACCCATATCCTCACATCAACAACATTGTGATTACCAACATCAACATCACCAACAACAAACCATAAGGACGCCTTCCAACCATGGACCCTAACATGTGTTACACTTACCCTGGAGGTAGTGTCCCGACCTATGGAGACTCAAGACGGTGGCCAATGAGTACGGCTATGACCCGCGGCCAGTCCTTCGGGAGTGCTAGCAGTCACTCTTCCTCGGGGGTATCTAGCCCTGGCGCTGACCCTACCTTCTTCTCCGACACTGCGGTCACGAGCGTATTACCGCTGTATCCCGAGGTCTACCCCCAAAGCAACAACTACGACGTGTACTCCAGCGCCGCTGAGACGGCAGGAAGCTTCACCACCAGCCCTACCGTTGCCACCGCTGATTACATGATGATTGACAGCAGCGGCGGCGGCGTTGACCGCGTCGGCAGCGGTTCCCCTGGAGCGACGATGGCCCCAGGCACCGCAGCAGGCTCCGGCCATTCTTTTTCTTCGGAAGCCGGGTCTACTTGGTACCAGTACTACGACTTTGTGACTGGAGACGAGAGGGGACAGGGTCCCTACTGGCGGATCAAGGCCGAATACAGGGACTCTAGCAATTACCCGGAGATGATGCCATGCCATCAGGACTCCAGCATGTAAGATGATCGCCCTGTCTATTCTGCTAATACCCATTACCAAAAAAAAAAAAAAAGAATAAGAAAGAGAGGACTGACCATAAGGTTAAAAAACAGTCCGCGATCAACCGGGACCAGCGGCACCAGCGGCACGATGGCTATGACCGGCGGCGGCGGCGGCAACACTAGCGGTGGCAGCAGCAGCAGCAGTCGAAACAAGGGCACCAACAATAAGAACAGGAACGCAGCCAGCACCGGCACCGGCACCAGCCCGACGGCCCTCACCACGACGCACCCCAACACCGACGCCTTCGTGTGCCTGCAGGCCAACTGCCCGGCGTCGCCCTTCAAGCGCAAGGCGGACCTGCAGCGGCACTACCGGCACAAGCACCAGGACGTGTCGACGCTCGAGGCGTTCCCGTGCGACTACCGCAAGTGCGCGCGGCACCGGGAGCCCTTCTTCCGGTTGGACCACTGCCGGGACCACTACCGGGAGTTCCACCTGGACGACGTGCTGAAGCGCCAGAGCCACAGTCACAACGGTCACAACAGTCACACCACCAGCAGGAACAACAACAACAAGAAGAAAAACACCGCCACCGCCTCCTCGCAGAAGACGACGACGATGTTGAAGGGGGGCGAGACCCCCCACTGGTGGAAGATCCGCTACGTCGATCCCCGCTGGTTCCGCTGCGCCAAGTGCCTGGGCCGCGTGGATATCGCGTCCGAGGGCTGGGAGTGCCCGCGGTGTAGGACGGTGTGCGAGGTCGAGAGGAGGGAGTTGAGGGGGTATGGGAGTGGGAATGACAATGGGAATGGGAATACTCTTGGACGTAGCGGGAGGTGAGGTGAGGGACTGTGGTTTAAAAGGGGGGGCGGGGGGCGGTTGGAGGGGCGGTTATAATGATGACGACAACGACGACGACAACGACGACGACGATGAGAATGATGATGAGTTGATGTTGATGATGGTAAAGAAGACGGTTTCAGGTTCGGGGTCTCCTCGCTTGCTATCGCTACCTTACAGTACATCCAGAGGGTTTCAATTTTTGGTTTTCTTTTTTTTCCCCTTTTCGAGTTTCTCTTCCCCCACCCCCTTTTTCTCTCCCCCTTTTGCCCTCGACTTGACTTGGAATGATTTTCGGCTATACTTGTCTTGAATTACTATTCGCTTTATCATTGCGCAACTTTTTTCTTTTCCTTTTTCCCTTTTCTGCCCTATGATGCTTTTTCTGCCTCACGGCACTCTCTGTCTTGAACCCCTTCCCCCCCTTTCATGCTGTCAGGGGCCGAGGCTTTCTTCCCCCTCTCTCATATTATTTCCTAGTTTTTCTACATTTCTGTTGTGGTTGTACGACTTGTACGACTTGAAACGAAATTACATTTTTAAAAAAAGAAGAAGAAGAAGGAATGGCGTAAGGGCTGTGAGGCTGGGAGGCTTTTTTCTTTGAATTTCTTTCTTTCTGTTCCTTTACGAATGGGCTGAGATTCGGTGTGGTGTGGTGTGGTGAGGTGTTGTTGTGTGTCTGGTACTGTATGGTACCAATCACAGGCTCTTTGCCCCCTCATTGGTCCCTTTCTACAGGTACACTGCATGTACATCAATATGGGTGATGGCTGTGTCTGGTGGTTTTTTTGGGTCTTTGCTGGCCGTCTTTCCATTTTGTTCTCTTCCTTTTCATACTTGTTGTTGTTGTACGGATATTACTTAGACTTCTTCTCTTCTCTTCTCTTGTAAGGATTGTCCTTGGTGGCGCAAGCTTGGTAGGTGGTTTAGAATTAGGGGAAGTACGGAGACTTGCTGGTGTGGTGTTGTTTATTTTCCATTTTTTTTAATTCGAGGTTGATTCCTTACTACTTGGAGCTGTCACGTTCTTGTACGAAGGATGAGGAGAGTATGGCTGCGCGGGGGGGAATCAAATGCAATGGGGACTGATGAATGAATGAGGATGACACGAGACCTGACCTACCGTAGGTAGAAGAAGCACATAGGTATCATTCATTGGCTTTCAACATGAGATTCCGTGCTGGATGTCCGGGAAATTATCGATGTGCTTCTGATTCATGGTGTGTTTGCCGGAATGTGGTGAAGCGGAATGGATGGGATGGAATGGAATGGATGAATGGACGACGATTGGGTGTTTGCCAGTACTTTATTCATTGTAACTACTGACCCGATGCTTGCCATTGCTGCATGTTGCACGTTGCATGCCGCAAGTCTTGGAACGTGAATGGCACCTTCTCCGCAAATCGGCAGATGTGGGGTGATCAGGGACCCCTGTCAACTCTTTCGTTGCCCCTCATTTTTCCTCGATTCCTCATTAGCCTCAGAAGAGTTTTGCCATAACGGGCCCGCTCAGGCCGCTGAAGGGCCCGCTACCCACCGAAGCTCGCACCGCCAGGGCTCTACCTACCCTGCCTAGGTGCAAAATTTGGTGAGAGATACCTCACTGTACCTGACACCTGATTCATCCCGAGAACAATTTTCCAACTAATCGCCTGCCCATTTGGATTGCGCTGCATTTTTCTACTCCAATTGCTCTCGTATTCCTCTAGACCTCAGTCGATCCTTGAATTGGAGTATCCCCTACGTTCCAAGATATATATAATACCACCGGGCGTGCCGTTCCTGCGTTCTTGAGCAACAACTGCCTACCTAGATGCTAGAGTAGAGGTACACTACCTAGGTAGACAACACCGAGAACGACGAGATACCTTCAACAGCGTAACGTCTTGCGCACACTCACTTTTACCTCTCGGCTATAAATCGACCGACCAGCTCAATTATTCTGTAATTATAAGCTGGGCCTGTCATCTTAAAGGTCGCCTCCGTCTATTGCCCAGCTCTTCCTCCGGCCCGGGCCCATCTACCGGCTTACCACTCTGAACTTCCTCGGCTCTTAGAAAGACTGGAGTCTTCCGTGCTCCCTATCTTCGGGACTCACCCTTGAACTTATTATAACCCCCATCGTAGCTCGCCCTCCTTCCCTTTCTGAAATCTTCCGCCATGAACACCACTTGCTGCTCCGCTGCTCGCTACATTCGCGCTTCCAATTTCTCTAGATCCGTACGCCCCGTCCTCAGACCGACCCCGATCGCTGCCTTCAGACCAGCCGTCCCTGTATCTCTCTTCCACCAGACCAGGTACAACATGGCCGACAAGATCAAAGTCAAGAACCCCGTCGTCGAGCTCGACGGCGACGAGATGACCAGGATCATATGGAAGGACATCAAGGACAAGTTCATCTTCCCTTACCTGGACATCGACCTCAAGTACTACGATCTCGGCCTCGAGTACCGCGACGAGACCAACGACCAGGTCACCCTCGACGCCGCCGAAGCCATTAAGAAATACTCGGTCGGTGTCAAATGCGCCACCATCACGCCCGACGAGGCTCGCGTAGAGGAATTCAAGCTCAAGCAAAGTAAGCTGATGCCGGATCTCATCATAATAATAATACGTTTCCCTGGTGTTGCAGTCTGACGTGCGTCCGTCCCTGCGCCGCGGCGCACGTCAACCCCGCATTGTGTCCCTCGGTGATGTATCACCAAGCCTCTTACGTCGATTGGCTTGACTAGCCCTTTCTCCCGCCGACTCTCTTCAGTCCGTATTAAATTCAGATGACTAACGCTTCGTCTCACCGTAGTGTGGCTGTCCCCCAATGGCACCATCCGCAATGCCCTCGGCGGCACTGTATTCCGCGAGCCTATCGTCATTCCCCGTATCCCTCGACTCGTACCGGGCTGGAAGAAGGCCATCATTATCGGCCGTCATGCCTTTGGCGACCAATACCGAGCGAAGGACAAGGTTATCCCAGGTCCCGGGAAGTTGAGCATGGTCTACACCCCGGAAGGTGGTAAGCCAGAAGAGATTGAGGTATTCCAGTTTAAGAACGGCGGCGGCGTGTCCCAGACGCAATACAACACGGACGAGAGCATTGCTGGCTTTGCGCATGCTAGTTTCAAGCTCGCTCTTGACAAGGAGCTACCTCTCTACATGAGCACCAAGAACACTATCCTGAAGAAGTACGATGGAAGATTCAAAGACATCTTCCAAGAACTGTACGACACACAGTACAAGGAAGCTTTCGAGGCCAAGAAGATATGGTACGAGCATCGCTTGATCGACGATATGGTTGCCCAGATGATCAAGAGCTCTGGTGGTTACATTATGGCTCTGAAAAGTGAGTTGACCCGCTGGCTCATGTGCACTGTTTATGCGCATAGGTTTCGGTGTAAAAAGCATGACTAACGAATGAACCAGACTACGATGGCGATGTACAGTCCGACATCGTAGCCCAGGGATTCGGTTCCCTGGGTCTCATGACCTCGGTTTTGATCACCCCTGACGGTAAGACGTTCGAATCCGAGGCCGCTCACGGCACCGTAACCCGCCACTACCGTGAGCACCAGAAGGGTCGCGAGACCTCTACGAACCCGATTGCCAGTATCTTCGCCTGGACCCGCGGCCTGGTGCAACGTGGCAAGCTGGATGAGACTCCCGAGCTGGTCGCGTTTGCCGAGAGCCTTGAGAAGGCCTGCGTGGACACCGTAAACGAGGACGGTATCATGACCAAGGACCTCGCCCTTGCGTGCGGCAAGACTGGCCGCGAGGACTATGTCACCACCACCGAGTACCTGAACGCCGTCGAGAGGCGGATGAAGAACATTCTGAAGGAGAAGCTATGAAGTATCATACGCTGCCTAACCCCTTGGACGGAGTGGTATTCAAAAATTTCGTGATCTCGCATTAAGAGAAGGCATAGCGTGTTCCTGAGGGGTCGTTGTTCCCCCTTGCATATAATCCGCGCGCGACGCAGAGAAATCGTGCTCTTGAATACCTGCATGCGTTGCTGGGGCGGGAGTTGTCTTGTGTGTAGACCGCGATCCAAACCGCCTCCTGGTCTTTGCATAGCGTCGCCTCTTGTTTTTCTTCGCATACCGGTATGGAACCCGGCATCCATAGATAGACCGTGCAGCTAGCAATGTTGTATCTGTTGTTGTTGTTTTTGTTGTTGTTGAAAGAGGGGGAGGAGGTAGGAGAGAGGAGGAGAAGGAGGGGTTATGAATGAATGCATGCATGCAAAGATTTAGTAGATAAAGACCTATTCATATCAACGTGGATATAAGTGTTATGGCAGGATTGAATATAAACTACCTTGCAAAGTTAAAAATAATCTGTAGATATCGAATTCTCGCGATTCTGCTGGTTCGGGTTTACCCCTATTTCCCCCCCAGGCGGCGGCGCTAGCTAGACAAAGGGGCTATGCAACCCAATTCATCTCTGGTACATGATGATGATGACAGATAATGATGATGTGAGGTTTTCAAAAAATCTCAGTTTCACATGAGACATTGGAAGAGTCAAAAACAGTGGAGGAGTGTGGTGATTCGGGAACTGTACCTAAATGGGATTTATATTCATATACACATTTATGTATATACCCCCCTTTTTTTTTACCCCTTAGACCTCCACGCCCCCTTTTTACCTATCATCTACTCTATCTCCTTACGCACCTAGCTTAGATACTTATTTTCCTAGGTAGGTACCTAGGTAGGTTAGCAAGCTGGCCGCAAACTCAATTACTTTCTTTCTTTTTTCTTTTTGTCCCCTTCTTAAATCTATGGTTGGTTGAAATTTAGGTGGGTGCTTTTCTTATCCCCCCCCTCCCCCCCCCCCTCTTCGATTAGGAAGATTTCTCCTTCCTTGTTTCCTTATAACCATCTAATTATAATTTTGATTTATTAAGAAAGAGAAAAAAGTCTTTCTCAGAATGCGGCCGAGACGTATGAATGCAAATAGGTTAAAAAAAGAAAACCCATGAACTCCATACATACAATTCCGGCGCGAAAAATTGGGGGTATCATCTGGATGCTCATTCGTCTTTTTCTTTTTCTTTTTTCTTCCTTGGGACCGGAGTGTTCATCTACTCGTTCACGAGCTTAGATAATCTTCGTCAGGCCCTCGCTCTGACTGACTTGCGCACTGCCCCCTATATCTATCTCAACCCCCCTTCTCTCCATTAGGAATAGTACTAGGCGCATTCTCGGCCGTGACCCCGCTGTATGCGGGACGCTCCTGGATAGAGGGTCCAACCAGCTGGTCCGCCATGGCCTCGTCGTAGCTCGGCGGCGGGGCGTCATCCCATTGTGACTGGCCCCCGGGTCCCAGCTGCGGCGGGTACAAGGGGTCATTGGCGGGGGGCCTCTGGGGTGCGGCGGGCGCTGTCGCTGTCTGCTGGGGTCTTGGCCGAGGTGGTGGTTTGGGGGCGTTCTGGTTGGTTGCCGAAGTGGAGGGAGCGGAGGAAAGATGGTGAAGGAGTTGCTCGGGTGGTTTGATACCGGTGAAAATTTCGACATTGGATAGTTTAAGGGGCAGGTGGATTTGCTGGGGCAGAGGCTGGTGGCCACCGCCGATCTTCAACCTCGACGACGACCCGGAAGATGGAGGGGCACCCCAGCTCAGCGACACCTTCAACTCCAGCTCGTAGCGCCGTGCGAGATTGCAGGTGCGGAAAGAGGGGGCGACGGTGTTGGGGATGGGGCGACTCGCCCACAGATGGTTCGGGACCTCGAACTCAGCGTCAACGGCGTCCGTGGGCTTGCCCAGCGCGATCGACAGGTTAGGGGCCGACACGATGATCCACGTCGTACGCTCCGTGTTGCTCAGATTCTGCACCCGCACTTGGGTGTATCCGACCAAGGCGATCTCGAGACCGATCAGGTAGACCTGCTCGTTAGCGGGTGCCAGCTTCTTGGTAATTAGGCGCAGGGGGAGCGGCTGGTTGCAGGTTAGGATGCTGGGGTGCGGTACGCGGGCCGACACCTCCATTGAGGGCGGCATCTGGTTGGCGGCTTCGGCTGCGCTCGGGTTGGGCGAAGAGGGCTTGCTGCCGAAGAAGGACCGCCTGTGATGTAGTGGCGTTTGCGGCTTGAAGGTGAAGGGGCGGCGTGCAAACGCTTCCTGATTTGTCTTCTTGGGCCGTGGCGGTTCGATGGGTAGAAACTTAAAACCCACCTGGTATCTCCAGTTCTCCTTGAAGATACCCGGCCGCTGTATTGTCACTTTGATATAATAACGTATTTCCGCCTCTTGGGGAAAGCCAGTGAGCGAGGGTGGAAGGGTGGCTTTGACGTGTTGTAGCATAAGTTGTTTCGTGCCGTCCATGGTGCGAAATCCGCCCATTCCGAGCAGGCCCGGGTTTCCAATGCCGCCTATGCCCATGAGGGCACTCATCGCTTTTGGATCGTGACAGATGTTATTTAGAGGGACCTTGAAGTTGAATTTGAATTCATGTTGGCCCGGTTGGAAGGGCAGAGCAACACCGTCGTCGGGGTACACTTGATATACCCTATAGAGAATCTTGTGGTTTTCGGTTATGACATTCCCGCTCGAGTTCCCCGGTACACTATAGTCGTCGCGCTCGCCCATGGGGACGGCTAAGGCGGTTCGCGACTCTCCTTCCAGCTTGACAATGACATTTCCGATGGTTTCGGGTCTGGTGAGGGAGAGGATCACGCGACCGCTGATGAAGTCGAGGTTCGTATAGAACACGGGTGGGTTATCGAGGGATATTCGTATAGACATGTTGTCGGTTTGGGAGATTCGGCGTGTGGAAACTCGTCTACGGCGGCGCAAGTAGTTGGTCCCAGCGGTTCCGAGCGATGGGAACAACGGGCGACGGGTGTGTGTGCGACGGGTGTGTGCTCGTCCAAACTCAAAACGTACCCGGGTATGCTAGTCAGGCCACTCCGTTATTGACTTCCATTTACCACATGTCAAACTTCGTGATGTCGGTAACTCGCAGCCACCCATTTTATTGCCGTCGTGGGCAGGATGGCAGATTGCCGATTACGCTGGGGTGGGATGGTAATGGATACAGTATGCGAAAGCCAACTGCTGCTAAGCCCTGATGCCCCACGCGTCATCGTCGTCATATGCAGCTATATCATTGTGGCTCAGCACATCTACCAAGCTGCCCAGTGAGGTCCCTAAGCAGGTACGGTTGTTCAGCCACCCCCTTTCCTTTTGTCTCCTCTGTCTAATACAACCAGCCAGTACGAAGGAATGCCTCACGGATATGCAAGAACCGTTTCACATCTACACAGACACCTAGGTACCTACTTAAGTACCTACATATGTAGGTACCTAGGTATGTACACGTTATCACATGGATGGCCGCAAATAACTGCCTGTCGCAGCCTTGTCCTTCTGCAATCCTTGAAATAGTCTGTTGGAACAACTCGTGGCATTCCGGGCTATCGACCAATGATACGCAGTAAAATAGATTTAAAGCCATTGAAGTTACTGCGCCGCAGCATGAGGATCTTTCGAAACGAAGTCCTTCGGTGTTCGGCAGCCCGAAGGCCGTTCCTGACTTGAGCTGGATCATTGAATTGACCAATGGTAAGTTGCATCATTATTCAAGATATCAAATGCATCTGTATTCAGATGCCGATATTCAGCCTATACAACACTATATCTCATCCGCTGACTTGCGGCGCCGGCTCGTCGCTGTATCATACACAAGTCGACCTCGGCGGCTTTGCGAATGGAACAAAGTCCGACTTCAGGGGGCAACCAGCCTTATGGACGGGTATGTATCTCTCTCCCTTTTAGGGCCCAGCCACACTGGATCTGGATCTGTATCGTCTCCCCTACGTCGATTGACTCTGTTACAGGCTTGCCAGAACTGTGTCAAGTCCAAATGCAAGTGTATCCCAAGACCGGGAGGTCCAGGGTGTGAAAGATGCTATCGCGTGAAGAAATCTTGCGTGCCAGGGGAGTCAGTTCGTCGGCGGAGGGCGGCAGGCGGTGCCGTCGCAAATACTCGGATATCCAAACTTGAGGAAAAGATTGACAGCCTTGTAACTTTGATGGAACACGGTCGTGGCAGCATGATCTCGGCAGCTGCGACTTCAGGATCCGGTCTCAACCCCGATCCAGTGACATCATCATCCTCCTCTCGCACGACCGCTGCCTTCGGCTCTTCACCCGGTACTCCAGCTGTTCAGCCCGCCTCATCAGCCCCTTTCGGCGCCGTTTCGGAACCGGCGTACGACGAAGCCCAGGATTGCGTCGCTGTATTTCGAGATCAGAAATTGAGATTCTTACCTTTCGTTCACTTGTCGGACAGTCTTCAGTGGTTACATCAAGAGCGTCCATTCTTGCTTACGTGCATCATCGCATCATGCACCAAATCGACGGAAAGAAAGATGACATTGCACAGAGAAATCAAGCAGACTCTGGCACAGAGGCTGATTCTGGATAAAACTGGCACTATCAACATCGACCTACTTCTCGGCACCCTCGTTTTTGTCGCATGGGGCAACGACCAATTCGTTACTGGCAGTGTCAAGAGCATGTCACGTCTCACTCAGCTAGCAATGACGATAGTCTTCGAGCTGGGACTCAACAAACCCCCAATGACTAGAACCCAGACGCTCTCCGTCAAGACTTTGTCCGATCAAGATCCAGCATCGAGCCCTGTGGTGAGGTCCTGGGAGGAGACACGAGCTGTACTAGGGTGTTTTCTTATCAGCTCCATGTTCGTGTCTATCGTCCCAATATATAACTTGCCGAGATCCTAACGTGCATAGTATGTCTTCCTACCTTGGCCGCATTGATGCGATGCAGTGGACATCATATATGAGTGAATCTCTAGAGGTTCTGAGTCAGCATAGCGACTGTCCATCTGACCTGATTTTGGCGTCCCAAGTCCGGCTTGAACTCATCTCAAGAGAGTTCGAGAATGCGAAAGAGGCCAATATACCGCCAGCTTTCTATCTCAAGGCTTTCCAATCGAAGCTAGATAATGTGAAGACACGTGTGCCTCCCCACCTCCTGAATGACGGCAAGTTCAATATCTGTTTTTGGAGAGCTCAAGATGGATGTTGCTTGCTAAGCATTCCGCAGAAATCGTCCTTGCTTCAGTTCATTCAGCAGATCTACAAGCCTACGACCTTTTCATCGCCAAGAAGGACTCATCTATTCAGGGGCTTGAGATTCTCTACGCGTGTTTGAATTCGATCAATGTCGCAGTTGAAAATATCTTCAAGATACCCCCAGTGGCGTTAACAGGGCTCTCGTTCCCATTCTTCACACACATGGCTCGTTGTATCATGATCTTGTACAAGCTGACAACCTCCTCGACTGAGCCAATTTTAAACGAAAGTTTTGTGCGGTCGACGGTCGATGTATTGGCCGTCATGGACAAACTCATCGGCAACTTCCAGCAGACGAGCAGTGACGAGGCGTCGAGCTACATTTCTTCCAACGCCGTCAGAGTTCTTGATTCAATCAGGTCGTACATGGCGGCGAATCTTGACGGGGGTACGCGATTGGAAGTCCCTCGCCCTGCTCGCGAGAATGATGCGACATTCGAGGCAATGTGGCCAGATGGCATGTATGATATGTGGATGAAAGATATTCTAACAAACGAATCATGGTAGGAACAGCGCCAGGCGGGTATGAGGATAACTCACCATTGTGCAAGTTAAGTAGGACCATTGAGTCTCCTAAATATAAGCGCTCGAAGAACGAATTACGCTTCTTCTTATTCTTCTTCTTACCTATGGGTTCCCGCTTAGACATCATCATGAAGCTAGGCAAAGAAGACAGCTCAAGACGACGGTCCTCCTTGCTTCTTGAGACCTGCAAAAGTCTCTATTCATCAACTCAATCAGATATATACCTACCTGGTAACTTATTCTTTCTTCTTTTCATTGCTGGGTTTTTAGTCTATTTGAGACATATGTGTTGAACCGTGGCCAAAAGTACACAGGAGTCCACCCTCGGGGGATTATATCGTATAACTTCAGAGACTTTCCTGAAACCGATATCAAATAACTCACATATACATCTTTTAGCATCATCTACGCAGAGTCGATAGCATGACATAAGACGAGTCAAACCACGGCCACAAAAACTCTCTTAAGGCTGTTTCTGCATTCAAGAGAGTTTGCGAACTGACTGTCAAATACTGACAACAATCTGTGTGTGCATGTTTATTCCGGGTGACCACGGGGGTAACCTGGTGGCAATAAAAGTTACTAGGCCTGCTTCCATAGTGTTATTAAACGTTAGAGCTCCGCGTCGGGAGCAACGGCTTTACGTGATGGCTCCCCCGCATGAAGTCCCCGAGTGGCAAACGCAGGTCTGCGGAGTCGTCGGGTACAGTACCGCGAAGAGGTCCAGTAGTTAGAATCATACCATCCGAGTATGAACAACTTCTTTTTTTTCCCCGCCCTTTTCACACATACCCAATACTTCCTTCTCACCATGTCAAACACAGAGACTGTCGCTAAGATCGCATCTGCGCCCGGTGCGACCGAGAAGACCAACGCTGCCGCCGCCGCTCCGTCGGCGGCGGCGGCGGCGAAGCTCTCGGAACCCGCCCAGATCCAGGCGAGCGGGAAGACGAAGAGCGGCAAGAGGCTCAAGACCAGGAGCTACCCCAAGTTCGAGAACCTCGAGGACGAGAGGCTGTACCGCAAGCAGCACCTCGCGGCCGCGTTCCGCGTCTTCGCCGACCGCGGCTTCGACGAAGGGGTCCCCGGCCACATCTCGGTGCGCGACCCGATCCTGACTGATCATTTCTGTGAGTACTGTCGCTGGCGCCACTGGTGTGCGGGTGTGTGGGTGTGTATGTGATGAATGAGACTTTTATACGCCATTACTCAGGAGAAAGAAAAGAAGAAGAAGAAGAAGAAGAAAGAAGAAGGGGGAAGTGGGCCCATAGTAGTCTGTTTGACAAGTAAGCGCTGATGAGTTGAGTGCGTCGTATTCATTTCCAGGGCTGAACCCGCTGTCGATGCACTTCTCGCTCATCAAGGTGTCGGACCTGATCCTCTGCGACGAGGCGGGCGAGATCGTCGAGGGCGACGAGCCCATCAACACGGCCGCCTTCGCCATCCACTCGCAGATCCACCGGGCGCGCCCGGACGTGCACGCGGCCTGCCACGCGCACAGCGTGCACGGCAAGGCCTTCTCGGCCTTCGGCCGGGAGCTCGAGATGCTGACCCAGGACGCCTGCCGCTTCTACCGCGCCCACGGCGTGTACCGGGACTTCCGGGGCGTCGTCCTCGACGCCGAGGAGGGCCGGCGCATCGCTCGCTGCCTCGGCGGGCCCCCGGGGAAGGCCGTCATCCTGCAGAACCACGGCCTGCTGACGGTCGGCGCCAGCGTCGACGAGGCTGCCTTCTGGTTCCTCAGCCTCGAGCGCACCTGCCACGCCCAGCTGCTCGCCGACGCCGCCTCGGCCGCGGGTTACGAGAAGAAGATCATCGACGACGACGAGGCGGCGTACACGGCGCTTCAGGTCGGCGGGCCGGAAAAGGGGTGGCTTGCTTTCCAGCCTTGTGAGTTTTCCTTCCCCCTCCGTGGTCCTCTCTTGAGCCCTGGAAATAGATTTCGCTGATGAGCCGAAAGACTACGATGAACAAGTCGCGAAGACGAAGGGCGACTTCTTGAACTGACTGACCTTTCTCGATGCAATGACCACCAATGGCGAAACTAAGTTGAGCTTTGCCCCTTTTATGGCTCCAGATTGACGCATGGGTTTGCACTGAGGACGCATATTATGGAGATTGGTGCGGCGGACTGACCTGTGTGATAATTTACGATGTCATGAGCAACCAATTTCTTGGAAGCATGAAAACGTGCGAAGGGCAGAGGCAGATTCGACAGCAGACTCTATCGCGTACTGCGTATTATTGCCCAGGATAATATATTTCCCTCCAATGAGGCAATCTACGTGGATGACTTTTAGAGTCGAAGCCATCGGCATGGTGGCAACTCCTACGAAGGTGGAATTTGCCGTATATCTTACCATCACGCTTGCCCACCACCGTGGGTGAGATGCATCGATGCGAAAAGGCACTGATGCCCGTCAAATCGGGCTGGGGTGGTATAGCTTATAGAATGCCCAAGGTGGGTAGTTTTGGCAATTAACACCTGCAAAATAAGCACCTCAACAGGTAATTTGACCAAGTTCCTGCCCCTCCGCGAAGATTAAGCCCGCTCCTATCACTCTCTCCTTGTTCCTCATCTCTAGTCTGCTCAGGGGGTCCCAGAGGGATATCCTGCCAGTCCATCCTGGGCGTAGCCTCTGGCTGCTTGGTGACGGTTGGACTCATTGCTGTCGCTTCCACTTGTAGGGGGGCTCCTCGTTCTACTGCTCGCTGTCTCGCGGGGGTTCGCCTCCGACGATGTATGCGGAGTTGATTGAAATTGCTGGAGAGTTAGAGAGGAGGAGGACACGGAGAGGAAGAATCGAAGCGCAATCCACCCAATTTATAGATAGGTCTCTTGTGCTGTGGAAGTCAAGTCACCGACAAGCTGCAATATCGAACGATCAATCATATTGCTTTATTGTTGACTCAGGCTGGGTTCATGATGATTAACCCCAATGACCGAGATGGACGCGCAGCGACGGGCAGCCAGTATTGCCCAAACTACTTGAGGTATGTCATCGAGAACACAAACAGCTCGCTTTTCATGTCGAAACATGGTCAACTGTCTCGATGTTATTTCCCCTGAAATTGAAATGGGCGTGCGAAGTACATTCAATAAAAACCAATTCGCTGTAGAATCCAAGGGATACGATCTTAGAGTTTCACTCCCTACGGAGTACAATGTCACTTAAAACGCTCTCGCATTCGGACCTGCATATGGCCTGCATATGTTTAGACGAAAAGTGTGTCAGCTGCAAAGTTCGATTACGCCGTGAAACGTTCTCTGTACTTCGTACTGCGCCACCAGACCACCCCGGATTGCAGATAGACTGTCTATCAGAAGCCTCGTCTGCAGGGTGGTGGCACGGCCAGCTGGTTCCCAGGCTGCCGGGTTTCAAGAGCGACAAACGTCAGCTATGAGCCTATGAGGCATCGCGTGCAAGCTCTGAGTCTAGGAGGTAACTAGATGACTTCTAATAATAATAATCAGTGACCGCTGTCGTGGGCAATTTCGGAGTACACTGCCGACATTGTAGGTGTACCAGCCCTTGTAGGGGTGACAGGTCACGATAGGGCTTAGCTGATAGTTACCGGCCATGATCATACTAGCAGCTAGTACACGAAGGCTGCGTGGCTCGGAACCAGAACCCGACATTGTCGCGATGGGCACAGATATATCGCGCCCAGATGCTCGAACGCCTTGTGCTTCCGTACTGATTATGCTGCAGGACAAGCAAGACCAGTCATGGAGCTTCTGCTCCTACGTTCTACTGTATCTAGATGTGAATGACACGGATATCTAATGTGAGAGGGAATTGCACAATTCGTGGGAGGATAGACAAGACGCTGTCGAAGGACAGTGTAAATAATTCATGCTCCGCAATGAGCTTACTTCAAATTTAACCTTACACCCTTATCCTTGGCTTGGCTAAACACTTCGGCTTCCCCTCCCCCAGCTCCCTGAAGGCATGCGAGAGCCAGCCGAAAACTAACGGTGTACTTTCAATCTCAAATACCACTCCCGCGAGCTGTACCATGTTTAAGTAGGAACTGAGAAGACATGTTCTGGCCAGCCAAGCCAGGTAGTCAATAGTATCACTTCGTATTGTCCTCTCTTTCTATTTCGTACCCCCTGGAGGATTGAGTTACCCATTGCGAGCTCCTGAGTCCTACCTGATGTAGGGGATACGAGCAGAAGAGAACACGGAGTTTAGAAACGGAATTGTGTCTGCCTTCCCGACACTATCGACTTGCTTCCAAGGTTCTCAGGGATACTCGGTCCACTATATCCACCTACGTCTTATTTAGGGCTGCTGTGCCGTACCGCCTGAAAGGAGACCCCTGATCTACACTGTACAGAGACAAGGTAGGTACTAGGCAGGGCGTTGGGAGTCAGGGACAGCTCCCAACACATTTGGAGATTGGAAGAATACCCCTTATTAGTACGGTATGATAGCGCTGATCGTGTCCAGCCAGAGATGTTAACATACCTGCAAAAGATATCTCAGTCTCGAGATAGTCGCGTTTTGCACCCTCTTCATCACAATCCTTCTCCTCGGCACTCAACGATAACCTCTTCGCCGCGCATTACCAAATATCAGCCTATCAGGGGTTCGAATATGGGCAGCATGGGCCCGTCTAGGGTAAGCCCTGTAGCCCTGATAAGTCAGCAGGCGGACGGACCCCTTGATACGCGAATCCCTTCTGCATGCCGTTAACGCCTCGACTGCTTTCCCTGACTGAACCCTGTATCGGCCGCCGGCAGTTCCAGGTCCAGAGTCTAAAGAACGGGGTTGGAACTCGAAGGATTCGTTACAGAGTCACAGACAGACAGCCTTCTATCAGTGCGCGATGCTATGATCCCGGTATTGGGTCTCCACGGAGGCATGCCGAAAGTCCCATCCCCCGTATCTTGGCTTGTGTAATTATAATTATATCTAGGTAGTCTAGATGATTCCTTTCAGATCTTCTCCGCTTCGACTTCTTTGTTCGTCGTTCGTCTCATGGAGTGTTGATGCATGCCACTCACTGGTCGGCACCTGTGAATTATCGAGGAGAGAGAGAAACACCATCATATTACCCAGCGGCCCACCCGAAGCCCAATGGTGTTGATAAATAATTGACGATGTACGAGGACTATTCGATCCACGCGCGAGATGGCCCGACGCCCGAGCTGCCGGCCGAGAATGGAGTCCACGTCCATCGGACGGCCATCGTTATGCCGTTCATCACATTCATCTTCGTGGCCGCGAGGTTCTACAGTCGGCGCATATTGCAGGGAAGGGCGTTTGCCCTCGACGATTGTAAGTTC
Organism: Xylariomycetidae sp. FL2044; assembly: GCA_022376275.1. Lineage (NCBI taxonomy): Eukaryota > Fungi > Ascomycota > Sordariomycetes > Xylariomycetidae sp. FL2044. The sequence goes on from JAJNOH010000017.1 coordinate 501,176, forward strand.
GAGCCACCGACCAATGCCAGACTCCTCCTTCAATGCGCGTACGCCAGTCTTTGCTGACCCATTCGCTCCGTGTGATATACATAGACATCATAGCCGGGACGATGGTCTCCATCATCGTGCACGCCGTTCTCATGGCCAATGCGACGTACCACGGCATGGGCCTGCACATATGGCAGTTCACCAAGGAGCTCAACTCGGAGTACTACCTGTGGATCGGCATCTCGTCCGAGTTCTACGTGCTGAGCCTTGCTGGTTTCAAGAGCTCGCTCCTCCTCCTATACCTGCAGCTGTTCGGCCTCAACCGGAGGTTTCGCATCGCCTGCTACCTCGCCCTCTTCTACACGCTGGGCTACCTGACCTGCAACGCCCTCACCGAGTTCCTCGGCTGCACGCCCATCGCCAAGAAGTGGGACCCCTCGCTGCCCGGGAAGTGCATCAACGGCGTGGCGGCGAATATCATCTACGGCGCCGGCCACATGACGAGCGATCTGATCATCGGTATCCTGCCCATCGTCATGGTCTGGAAGTTGGAGTTCCCGACGCCGAGGCAGAAGATTGGCCTTAGCCTGGCTCTTGGTAGCGGTCTCATGTAAGTTGATCCTCCGGTCTTTTTCCCCCCATCCATCACCACCCTACAGACCCTCATCTAACGTTTTTATGTTTAGTGCCTGGGCCGTGGCGTGCGTCCGCTGGGCGATATCGACTTACAACATGCTCAGCTACGACCGTCCGTGGTGGGCAGGGATCAGCTTTACGTTCTCGATTCTCGAGGTGAACACGGGACTCATCTGTGCCTGCGTCGCCACGTTCAGCCCGCTGATGAGTGCGGCCACGTCGTCTCTCGGCAGCTTCAGGAGCTGGGCATCGAGCTTGGGGCGCACGCAGAACGACAAGGAGGGCACCGCCGGTGACGAGAAGCGAATGTGGCCGCAGGAGGACGAAAACGAGCTCCCGGGTTTCAGGCCGAGGCCGCGCCCGCAGGCGTTCAGCACCATGCTCTCGAACGACTCCCTGGAGCTGGGGACGCTGTCGGTGGCGAGCGAGAGGTCAAGCAAAGAGGACGTCTCTACTCTGGAACCTACCCCGGCATTCACTCCGACGTCACAAGCCTTGCCGACGTTCAGTCCCGTCACGCCGCATGACGAGTTCGCCGCCTATGATCTTGGGGGACTACAGGCACTGGCTGCCGAGGGTAGTAGGATATGAAGGAGAGATGAGGTGGACTTGACACGCGCTGGTCCTCGAAACCTGTCGGCTGCCGTCTATAGGACTGGCCGCCTTGATTCCAAGAGTGCCGTTGCAGATTTCTTTTCTGATTCGTGGATATGTCAAGGACAGGACCTGATGATACCCTGGCGCAAGAGGCGTAACAACCAGCTCACTATCTAGAACTACTAGATAATCTAAATTGATGATAATGAATCTTTTTGTGATGAAGCAGGGGGCTATCTTAGCAGGTTCGGATTCGTTGTACTACACAGTACACTACTATGATCTGCCCGGGACAAGAGCCTTGGACGGATTCAGGGACAACCCCAAGTGTTCCATACTATCAAACATCGTTCGTGTTCTTGATGGGTAGAAACAGGATCATGATGAAACCAAGGATCCAAGGGCTCATCATGGAAGAGGTCTTCAGGATTGTAGAGACAGTGCCTCCCCATCGAAATGGGCATCTACGAAAGAAAAAAAAGAAAAGAAAAAGAAACAAAACCCCAAGAAGCCAACGTCCTCGCTCAAAAGGGGGGCAACCCGAAGAAATTGAACACTCATCCCAAAAACCGCTGACCCCGAAATGTTCGACTCGATCCTCGATCCACCCGTGTTTGGTTTGCCCCAAATCCGAAAGAAGCCGACATCGGCTCTTTTCCTGGAGGGGTTTTCGTGACTCCGAAATCTGCCGCAGAGCAGTTTCAATCATTTTGTACAACACCAACAACACGCGGGATCCTCGCGCCCAACAGCTAGGTAGTACTTGACGCCGTGCCAGCTCAGAGCAGCAGAAAAAGAAAACATACAGCCAATTCAGCTCGCCTGCAGCCGCCGCCGCCGCCGCCACCGCCCGCGCGCGTGTGCGCCCAAATGACGCCGACAACGACAACAACGGCGATAATAATACGTCCCCGGACGGCGCACGACCTGCCGGCCTGCAGCGCCGCTCTCGCCGTCGTCCACAAGCTGAACGGCTACCCGGTCCAGGGGGTGGACGACGCAGCGGCGTTCCTGGACACGGGCGACCAGGCCTGGGTGGCGGTGCGGGCGGAGGAAGAGGAGGAGGAGGGCGGCGGCGGGGCCGTCGTAGGCCATATCGCGCTGGAACCAGCCGGTGACGACGTCGCGACGACGCTCTGGCGGGAGCTACACGCCGACGAGAAGGGTTCCCGGGTGGCGATCCTGGGCCGGCTGTTCGTGCACCCGGACGGGCGCCGGGGCGGGACGGCGACGCGGCTGATCCAGACGGCGGTCGAGGAGGGCCGCAGGCGCGGGCTGCGGCTGCTGATCCTGGCGCTGGTCAAGGACCAGGACGCCATCCGGCTGTACCGCCGGCTGGGCTGGGAGTGCTACGGGACTACGGTGTACAGGTGGGGGGAAGGGAGGCAGATGGATGCCGAGTGCTTCGCGAGCCCGGTGTCCTGAGATCTATCTGTCTGGGTCGATCGATGGGCGGGCTTTTATCTCGACTGAATTTATTATTATTCTATTTTGGAGAGAAAAAAAAAAGGGGGGGGGAGGGGGGGAAACCAGGGGGTGGGTGACGTTCTGTAGTTACTGCCGCTGAAGAGTCTTCTTCACTGTACCGTTGATGGCTTGAGTTGCTGTGCTTGGAAACGCTGGATGATTTACGAAAATTGGGTTCGGTCCAAGTCAGGCTTGGACGCAAGCACTCATCCAGCTGTCTTTGTTTTTCGTATGCTCTATCTATCCCCTATCAATGTTCTTTGGGTTGGTTGACTTAAATGATAACAAGATTCCCTTATCATCTACATTTCGGGGAGACGTGACTAGAATAAAGTTGTAAGCCACAGGTTGAGGTATTGCGCAATTAGGCAAATAACTCATTAATGTTAAGAGAGGATTATCCGTTCCTTTTGATTCCCGCTCATGAGCGATGCCGTTACATGGGATAAACCAAGACGCGGGGGCAGTGACTCAAGCTCTTGTGACTTCGTTCGGATATTCGAATATATGCTGTGCTCGTTAAAGTTCACACCGCAAACTTTGGTTTGCACCAGTTTGCTTCTGATCGAAGCGCTGGTGCTTTGTGGGGTTATAAATAGAAAGGATCCATCCATTCCAGGCCCAAGCTCCCGATTCGGAATCCCTTTTCCAATTGGCGTGAGATCATTGGATGGATTGTTTACACCTGTCTTATCTTCAATACGAGAGAGATCTCACCTCATTCATCCAGGACCAACCAACATTTATCTACGAATCGCCTCGTTGAGGTTTTCGAGCAGGTGGTCGGCTAGTCATAGCATTGCTACATATTCTTCAACGCTTTCGCCGTTGACTACATACAGTCGGACTAAGTCTCGCTGGACTGCCTGAATTCGGCTTCCCTTGTTCTCGCTGTATCGACGCCTACGATGAGCCGCGTGGCGGTGAAGCAGCTGAGGCTGTTTCGCAACGCCGTCAGCAGCGGCGTATCTCGACAAGTCTGCAGTACATCGCAGAGCATCAGTGCCAGAACTGGCCATGCCGTTTGGGTACGAGGAGCAGGCGGCCGAGGAATAGGCAATACGACGGCTCAAGTGTCGCTCCAGCGCCGATGTCTCACCACTACGCCATCCGCTGCCTCGGACAGCAGTGATGAAGCTCGATCGGGGACCTACAGCGAAGCGGACCACGAGCACGCCGTCATTTCGACATTTGATCTGTTCTCTATCGGCATCGGCCCGTCATCCTCGCACACCGTGGGCCCCATGCGCGCCGGAAATATCTTCGTGACCGACCTGATCGAAGCTGGCCTGCTGCAGAAGGTCCACAAGATGCACGTCTCCATCTACGGAAGCCTCGCGCTCACGGGCGAGGGCCACATGACCCCCTCGGCACTGCTACTGGGCATCGAGAGCGCCGATGTAGAGTCGGTCGACACATCTTATGTGCCCAAGCGATTCGCCCAGATCAAGTCGGGGAAGAAGCTGTTCATAGGTCATGGATTGGCGGAGGGGAAGGGTAAGGAGATTGCATTTGATTATGAGCGTGACTTCAAATGGCAATGGGGCAAGAAGCTCCCTCTGCATAGCAACGGCATGCGCTTGACGGTCTTCGATGAAGAGGGCATAAGTAAGTGGGAATCTCCAAGTCTTTACTTGCTGGCTGTGTCCTGTCGTATAACGCTGAGCATACTACTTCCTCTTATGCGGCAACAACTGGTTTGAAATCATGACTATCGAAATACCTGATAGTGTCGCAAGGTGTTTGACTAACTCCCGCTGTCTAGTGCTGGCAACAAACGACTTTTTCAGTGTTGGCGGTGGATTCGTTGTCAATGGGGCTCTGTCAACTGCTGCGACCGCGGCGGCAGAAAAGCAAGCTGCCGAAGGCTCTCTAGTTGACCTTAACGAGGCTCAGACCGAGGCAGGCAACAAGCATCCAGCTGACCTAGCGGAGAACATGTACTACAAGGAAATTCGACGAGCCGACGCCGCTGGCGATCGCAGAACTGGAGCCCAGATGAAGCCCGCTGACGAGGCCCCGCCTCAGCTTGGGTCTGGACTGGACTTGACGAGCACTTCCTCCGACGCTACGCCCTCAGGAACAGACACTACGGCTACCGGTAATGAGCCCAGTGCACAACCACCTCGATTCGCTTTTCGAGATGCTCAGAGCCTCTTGGCACTATGCAACAAGCACAACCTGACCATCGCGCAACTGGTATACGAGAACGAGAAGAGTCATGGCTACTCAGACGAGGAAATACATAACAAAATATTTCGAATCTGGGAAGTCATGGACAAGAGTATATTAGAAGGAGTTCAAGCGCCTGTGGATAGCATACTGCCTGGCTCACTCAAGCTGCACAGACGAGCGCCAGCATTGTACCGACGCTTGACCAGAGGTCTATACCCCTCTCATACCCAGAGCTTTGGGTCGGATCCATCACAAGCACAACTGTCTCCTCCACTAGGCGAGAACGAGAGTAACAAAGCACCAGGAACAGGGTCCGGTCTCCAAGCAGCTTCCCCCACCACCACAGCAACGGCGATTCGGAAGGCCAGTGGGAGTAAGAGAGGTCCCCTGCGCGTGCACGGCTCCTTCCACCACCCCGTCCTGCCCTCCCCGCTGCGCCGCACCACATTCCCGGCCATGGACTACCTGACCGTCTACGCGATGGCGGTCAACGAGACGAATGCGGCGGGCGGGCGCATCGTCACGGCCCCGACCAACGGCGCCGCCGGCATCATCCCCGCGGTGCTGAAGTACACGATCGAGTTCGTGAGCGACGACCCGGAGCGGGACATCCTGACGTTCCTCCTCACGGCGGCGGCGATCGGGATGCTGTACAAGCGGGGCGCGACCATCTCGGCGGCCGAGGGCGGGTGCATGGCCGAGGTGGGCGTGGCGTGCTCGATGGCGGCTGGCGCGTTCGCGGCGTGCATGGGCGCCTCGCCCGAGACCATCGAGCAGGCGGCCGAGATCGGCATCGAGCACAACCTGGGCCTGACGTGCGACCCCATCGGCGGGCTCGTGCAGGCCCCCTGCATCGAGCGGAACGCGCTGGGCGCCATCAAGGCCATCTCGAGCGCCAACCTGGCCCTCAGCAGCGAGGCCGGCACCCAGAAGGTCAGCCTCGACGACGCCATCCGCGCCATGCGGCTGACGGCCCAGGGCATGCGCAACGAGTTCAAGGAGACGAGCCTGAGCGGCCTGGCGACCAGCGTTCCCTTGCATATCCCCGTCAGCGTGCCTGACTGTTGATTTCATCGATTGCGCGCGTCCGGTTTTTTTCTTCTTCTTTTCTTTCTCACTTTGCTTTATTTCCTACCCAGACTGAATGGATCTATAGACTGGGGCCATGTGCTGGAGTCCGGGCGTCTATATGGCTTCAAGATACTACGGAAAAGATTTTCTATGGATCTCAGAAAACCGAGATAACCATAGAAAAGATACTTGAGCGATTCATAGATAGACTTCTTTCTGATCTTATGCTAGGTAGACAGGCAGGTACTTTAAATCTAAAGCCCCAGAGCACACACAGCGCAAGCTGGATTGAACCATCAGACGCTCTCCTATCGTTGCAAGTAGAATAAGTACTCTCAACTGGACTTGCGTGTCAACCCGGGATGATTGGGTCTATTGTTCAATAAATGGACAAGGAAGAGGTTCAACAAGAAGCGTGTTTGAAGAAGAAAAAATATAATAAACCAGAACAAAGAAATGACAAAAAAAAAGAAGTCATGTTTTGCTTTACAAGAAACGACACCATGGTAGACTTGGATGGAGTGATGATTGTTGGGGGAGGGAGGGGGGGGAGGGGGGGGAGGTTTATACTTACTTGCGTGACCAACAGCGTCATTCTTGGTCGCCCTACTGGGCGAACACCACACGGTGGACCTCGATGAGGCCGACAGTGCGGCGTCCCTTCTTCTCTCTCAGATCATGATAGATCAACAGCCTGTGTTGTCTATCTCTCCGAGATACATTGCCCTCTAATCGGAGCTTCCCTCACACGCTACCTGGGCGTGCTTGTTCGGCGTCGGATTGAGAGCATCATCTCTGTGGACACCTAAAGAATTGTTTTAATGATTAGCTTTTTGTCAGACTTGAACGTGGTGTGTATGTGTAGATGTGTGCGTTTTTCCAAATCGGCCATGATGCCAGTTTCTTGTTCGTTGAAGGGAGTTGCGTATATTGGCCATTATATGCCTGGTACCTAGGGGGTTGCTCCTGCCTGCCTTTTGGTGATGGGTGTCGGGACCTTGGAAAGGAGGTGGTGGGGTAAGCTTTATGGTGCCTGCCTGGTAATTGCTACCTAGTGACTCCTGCTGTACTTGACAATACCTCGATGCAATAACTCGTTTCTGTATGAGACTTTCTGGTAGAATATTTCATTTGTTTTGGGTAACCTGATTGAGATATCTTCGTAATTCCAGCTCAGGACTTCGTGCCAAGAAAACTGGAATTCAGGGACCGCAAGAATGTCTGGCTCCACTAAAATTTCAGCAGCTCTCATCTCATCTTCAACATCCTCATCCCTCCAAGTAGGTAGCAAGCAGAAGTGCGTCATACTTGCGATCTGGCAAAGAGATCCTGATTCATTGAGTGCCACATTCTCCTCATATATTCATCTTGCATGACGACCAGCTCATCTCCTGGAATGCGGAACTCACCCTGGGAAATCTGACGCGCCGAGCTCTGGCCGCCTCGGCGCCCTACCCAAGTATATAAAGCTTCAACAGCCTCAAGAGCACCAGAGGTTACAAACACTATGAGGCTCCAACCGATCCTCGCCACGTTCCGGTCGAGACCGGCGTCTTGCTTTGCAATCCCCATCCCGAGCTCTCCACGTCTCATCAGAAGACCGTCCCGAATCTGTGTTGGCTCCGCGCCATCATCATCGGCATGGAGCTGCGGCAGCAGAGCGTACAGTGTCGCCGACTCTGAGAGTGGACTACGGCAACCGCAGGATGACAAGACGAAGGAAGAGGGAAAGAAGAAGTCCGACCCGCTACGTATCCTGTTCTGCGGCTCGGATGATTTCAGCTGCGCGTCGCTGGATGCCTTGCAGAAGGAGCGGGAGCGCAATCCGGAGCTCATCCGTTCTATTGACGTCGTCGTACGGCCGGGGAAGCGGACCGGGAGGGGGTTGAAGACGGTGCAGCATCGTGAGTTTCTTTAGATTGTTCATGCCAGTTTATAGATAGTTTGGATGTCACAGGCGATACGTCGACGTGTTGAGAAGTGCTGGTATTAGAGCTTTTTTTCGTTTTTCGGTATGAGTGCTAACATAAATGCGTGTTTCTTGCAGCACCTCTAAGAGATCTAGCTTCGAATTTGGGTCTGCCGATTCATGAGCGGGATACGTTCACGGGCTGGGATGTGAGTTGCTGGTTTCTATATGAACAATACATTCTCATGGGGGTCGTATTGTTTTCTAGTCTAATTGCTTTCACCTCATTCATTGTCGTGACTGGCTTCCCTCGGTTGCAAACCAGCAAGCCAGACCTAATTATCCGCCGACTCTATCGAACATCATCCTGTCCCTTATTAACGCGCTTCTCACCACATGAAAAGCATACCCCCGTGCTTCCACTAATAACATCATCTCCTAGATGCCCTCTAACATCAACCTCATAATAGCCGTCTCATTCGGCCTCTTCGTTCCGCCCCGCCTCCTCAATGCTGCCAAATACGGCGGCCTTAATGTGCACCCCTCACTTCTCCCGGACCTTCGCGGTCCTGCCCCACTAGAACACACCCTCCTCGCCGGCCGCCCGTTCACCGGCGTGACCCTGCAAACCCTGCACCACCAGACCTTCGACCACGGTGTCGTGCTCGCGCAAACGCCCGCAGACCCGGCGGACCCTACCTGCCTGCACATCCCTGCTCGTTGCACCCTGGCTCAACTGCGCGAACAGGTCAAGGGCGTAGCCTCCTCGATGCTGGTACGGGGCCTCCGGACCAGTCTCCACGTCCTGCCGTTGCGGGGCTGTGGGTGGGCATCCTCTACTCCCGGCCCCCAGAGCCGGGAGCTGCTGCACGCGCCCAAGATCACGAAGGCGGATCGCCAGATCAAGATGGCCCACCTGCCGACGCTGGCCCGGAGACAGCGCGCCATCGGACCGCTCTGGTTCTACAGCAGCTTGAAGGGGGATCCCCAGTCCCGCGTGCGCGTCATTGTGACCGAGACGGAGGAAGTGGATCTCGAACCTACGGAACTGGTGCAGACGCACGAAGAAGGACTGGAATGGGAGCTGGGAAAGCACCCGCAGCCGCCGAATGTACCGCTATGTAGTACTACCAAAACACCGGCCCCGGCCATGTCTCGCCTGGCGGGAAATGGAGACTATCGGGGAAAACAAGAAGAGGGCTGGGAGAAGGGCCATGACACGCAGCTAATGAACCATCTTCAGGGGTGGGTACCGTTGGTGGTACCTCTCTATTACACACCGCGGTCTCAGCAACAGCAACAACATCAACACAACGAGGCGGCAACAGCAGCAGCAGGCCGTCCAGATCATCATCGCCAGCTCCAGGAGCAAGAGGAGACCGACATCCGTTCCCTCACCGAGGCTCAAGCCATTGAAAAAGCAACTAACAAGGTCAGGGATACCGAGACGGGCGACTCGGTCGATACCAATCCCTTAGCCTCGGGCCCTAGCTATACCTCCTCCTCGAATGCCCTCACCATGATCCTGTGGCGTCGTCGCCGTGCTTCCAACACTGACGTCGATGGAGACGGGAGAGGGAGAGGAAGCCCCGATGACGAGTCCATGTACATCGGCTCATGTCGGATCGACAAGCTCAAGGTCGAGGGGAGGCGGGAGGAGAGCGCTGTGCGGGCGGTGGAGAGGTTATTGTTGGTGTTGTAGCATGGATGTTAGCTTTTGTTTGTCGATTGAAACTGTTGGGTTAGTCGATGAGTATGCGTGTAATGAGAGGGGATGAGAGAGGGAGGGAAAAAGGGGAAGGGTGAGATGTGTAAGAGAGTTGTTGATGAATGGATAGGATGGATCTTGTACTATATATATATGTGTGTGTGTGTGTGTCTGTGTGTGTGTGAAACCAGGGCAACAAAGGGGGCAGTCGTACGGTTGGCGTAAGGAAACAAGGGCTACTGAGAGGAGAACACGAGCTGGCCATGATCGGCGTGTTTATGGCATAAACCTCTACGGTCGTACTCAGTCAGGGCTACAGTACGACCGGGGAAGTGAGTCCATCAGCTTGCGTGTGTAGAGGAAGGGAGGGGTACAAGTCCCATCCATGTATGACGGAAAACCTACGATAGTTAACCTACCTGGTATTTGATTCAACGCCCAAACAATATCCCCATGTAGAATCAGTAGTAGAAGACACCCCACCCAAGGGATTGATTTACGGGATATCGGTGGTGCATGAAGTTCTTACACGGGAAAGAATCCACGATGAGAAACTGACAGGCGGATGTAAATGACAGTGGGCTGACCCGATGAAGCCATAACTGATCGTAGGACATTCACATCATGAAAGACGACACGAAACCAAACCACCGAAGCAAATCGCGAAAAGAACGTTTGGCGTATAAAAAAAATTACACGGCAGATTGGATCTATTTCCTCATCTCAGAAAAAGCCAGAGGCCACACATACACACACTACCTAAGGTAGTAAGCAGTTTTTGAGTTTCTGTCGGTGATGATGGTACAGATCGGTGACGATCATGCCGCCCCATGATCATCAACACCTTGGAACTCCCGTCCTGTCATCGTCATCGTCGTCGGGGTGGTTGATTGAATTCCCTTGTTGGTTTTCCCCGGGAGAGTCGCGAATAGTAAGAAAATAAATAATGTTTCATCGCCTCGTCATAATAAACACACACACATACGCAGAGGAAAAGAAAAAAAGACTTAACCACGCCGGGCCGAAGAGTAAAAAGCAACGCCGAGATGCCGCCAGTCCACCCCGCCGTAATGACCCGAACCTTCGACCGCTCAATGAGATTCGCAGATTTCTGTTTGACACATTGTCGTTTTTTTTCTGTATGGAAACTCCGGGGAGTTCCTCTCAGTGAACCAAGGAGGTGTTTTGTAGATGGTACACGAGTCTCGCTCGTCAAAACAAACGTCGAGCTCTAAGAAGACTCAGGGCAGGGGAATAAAATGGAAAGAGAAGATTACTTGTGATCTTTCCCGTCGACGGAGCTACCAGCGCTAGAGGAGCTCTCGGTCTTGGTCAAGATGCCTTCGTCCTCGTCGGTGACCTCGGGCCCGTGGATGCTCTCCTCGAAGACGGGCTCGACGTCGTTCACCTCGAACTTGGTCTTGAAGTCATTCAGGTTGGTGGAGTAGCCACTGCTGTTGGAGCGACGGCGGGCGTAGGACAGGTGGAACGCTTGATCGGCGACCTGATCGGCGACCTCGTCGCCAATGGTGCCCCCTGCGACGAGCTGGTCAGAACTCTTTTTGTCATACGATACAAACATACCATCGCTTGAATATAAAAGCAACAGCCCGCCCGACCGAAACCTGACGGTACAGGGATGGTGACGCAGAAGGTGGGACGGTATCAACTTACAGTTGCCCTTGCCCGCGCCATTCTTCTTGATCTTATTGGGGTCGACGCCGGGCATGCCATTCTTGCCGAAGAACTTAGGGATCTGTTCATGAGGAAGCACGGTGCCCTCAGCAAGACCAGCGTGGTCCTTGTCGTTGACTTTATGAGATCGAGTCACTGCAAAGGGAGACAGGGCAAGTTAGCCCGTGGCCTTGGTGTTACACAACGGGGCAGGCGGTGTTTGGGGTGGTTGGAATTTCAACAGTAGCATTATTGTTTGCATGATGGAGGGGTGATGGAAGGTATTGGGTGTTGAATTGCCAGTGTAACCGGTGGTGCTGAAGTCATGGTTGAGCAGCAATGAGTAGACAAAGGTCAGGTTGGAGAAGAACGTGGTCGCCGATAAGCGGGGTGTCAAGACTGGGAACCTAAGGCTATGGAAGGCAATACATAGTACTTACTGATGATGGTGACGATGATGTAAGTGGAGGAGATGATGGAGAGGGGTTGTCGATTGGAACTGGAGATTACAGAAATTGGGAACCGTCAATAACTCTGGAAAGAGTAGACTAGATGATTTGGCAGATGTCTCGTTTTCGTTTGACGTTGAAGAGGAACAGAAGCAGAAGCAGAGGGAGTGAGAGAGGGAATAGAAGATGATCGAGATGAAGTGGTGGAAAGGTTATATGTAGTAGAAGCAGGGACATCAGACGTCAATCGATTTGACCACTGCAAGTACCCAGGTATTGATCCACGTGGGCCACGAATTGAATCATGGATTGCAAGAAGCAACAGAGGAGTGACCCATTGGCGGTAACAGTCCATCCTCGCGTTGTAGAAACTGGCAGAAACGACAGTGGACAGGTACAAAGATATCGCCAGGTTCTCGAACGACACGACGCCGACTGGGGTGAGCTGATCGAGACATAGTGTGATATGATTGGTCGATCTGCATCATGAGGAATTAGGAATTGGAGTCATACTGTCGCGTGATCCTAAGCCGGAACTTGGAAAGTGGCACGACACATACTATACCATTTGGTAACACACACCTTATCATCATTAAATCAAGCAGGAAGTTAATATATACACCTACCTGGGTACCTTCCTACAGAGTATATACTGAACATGAACATAGTAGTTCTCTTGGCTGGCTGGCTGGTAACATGAGTTACCGTTGTTCTGTTTCCGGTTGGGGGCGGGATTCGCCGTCCCACAGGGAGTTGGAGGCGAAAGCCGGATGCCGGATATCTCGAAATCGAGTAAGGTTCAGGAATCTCCGGCAAGGGTGCCCCACGAACGGCCCCCATGTGGTCATCTGCAGAGCTAGACTGTCTAGATTGCTCTTAGACAGGCGACAAGGAGACTCAGAGTTTGGATAGCTCATCAACCGGCACACCGGTCCATGCAGGAGGCAAGGAGGCAGGGAGGCAGGGAGGCAGGGAGGATTGACCGTTAGGTTTAGGGGACAGAGCTGGTACATTTTGTAAAGCTGGCTTACGAGACCACTTTGTGGATGCTCAAGCAGCCAAGCTGCATACATACTTACTGTAAGTACCTACATAAGTATGTGTAGGATACCTACCTAGGTACCTAGGTATGTAGGTTATGTATGTAGGTGATTTATCCGTTCAACCCAAGACTGACATTGATACCTAGGTATGCATGCACCTCTGCGGCTTGGAATCGTGTGCGATTGCATCATGGCATTGCAGTGCAGTAATACCTACTTATGTAGGCAGTCGTTCCCATGCCAGTCTGATGGGCTGTTTGGGCACTGATTGCCCTTCGGCCCAAATGGCCTGCCTTTTCAGCTTCAACATTGAAGGGATCTTCACAGAGGTTGCACTGAAACTCGGGTACAGACTTCAGCGATGAAGAGGTGCAGAGGAATTGGATACATACCTACCTAGGTACCTAGGTAGATATTTGTATGCAGGTTTATGTCACACACGGCAGTGCATTGACACCACGACCCACTACCCCAGGTACCTTCTGTCTTTAGGTGGAAGTACCATGCTACGGATTGCGGGGTGGGAATCCACACAACCTGAAGCGGCTGACAGCAGTGGGTGATTTGCTAACCTAGTGGCGTGATGACGCCTTATTGAACCTACCGGTCGAACATTGAATCATGTATGTACCTCAATACATTGTACATCAAACAAATGCGCTCTTATTAAAAATTGAATGTGATATGAGAGCTTGATATACCGTTTATTCGATCTGCATACATCATTCCAGGGGCTGTGCTGTACGCGCTGCTGGCTTCTGGGAACTGACTAACTCGGTCCATCAGTTGCTCGACCTGAACAGCCTGACAGTGATATTGAAGGCTCGTTGGAAATCTGATCTTGCATTGCGGGCCGTTTCCTGGCACCGACTCAAAAATGAATACGTAAAAAACTGATAAAATGGTAGCTTTTGAACTGTTTCAAGCCCAACTCTGTGATTCCAAGGCTGTTTGCCGTGGCAGGGTATATCAGCACCGTGTAGGTAGGCAGCTGTTGTCTTGAAAATAGGGGTCCAAAATGGGCTCCGGCTCCCCCTTGGCATTCAACCGCTGGCAGTTGTTGATTGTTCTCCAGTCAGTTGACAGAGTCCGCCCCACTGCAGCACGGGTGGTGGTCTACCGTGCTGCGTGTGAAGAAGTGTGCTTCGTGGCATGATGTCGCACTGTATGTCTTTTAGCCAATGGCCGGTGACCTGTCTGGCCGGAATCGGATCTGATAAGGCTTTTGCGCAGAGAAACATTTCGTCACCTTTGAATTTTTCTCTTGGCTCCCAAAAGCATTTGATACCCATGACTAATCCAACCTTCAACCTTGGAAGTTCCTGAAAAGGCTCATCTGCTCAAGAGAAGAAGAGCATTGTCATCTTCACCTCCAATTCCCCTTCGCCTTATCATTTTACCTACAAGGCACACACCATCGACCGATCCCGACAGATGCTGGTCTAGTTCCATGCCTTGAACGTCTACAACTTCGTTGCCCCTCATTGCGACAACAACAACACGCTACCCCCACTGTCCGCCATCCGCCATCCATCGAACCAACCGTCAGCGTCAGGTTCGCAAGACAATACAATCAATCCAATCGCCCACAGGACGCGGTAGGCCCCTCGTCATGTCTCCCTCCATCGTAACCATCGATAACACCCCCGACTTCGACACAACCCCTGCGACAGCCCACCAAAATGGAACTGCTGTCCCTCGAACCCTTCTCTTAGCCCCGCCCTCCATCGCCAGTCACGAGGAAAAGCTTCGAGACGTCCTAGCCGCCCACGATAGAACCGTGACCGACTTGCAGATGCTTGACCGTCTCTCTGCAGGTCTTGTCAACCTTCCCGAAGCCACGTACGACTTGATATTGGTTCTGACCGATGCCAACGGGACGCGCTCCGAATCGACCCTCCTACTCAATCGAGACCTTTTCGCCAAGATCGTCCCAATCCTCAAGGTGGGGGGCAAGATACAGGCCCAGAATGGCACTTTGGTGCAGAACAGTGGCACGTCCGACGCCCGAGAAGCCTTGTTGGCTGGACTGTCCCCCGGTCCCGATGGGTTCACAAAGGAAGATACTGGAACAAGTGCTGTGGTACCTCTAAAGCTAAGAAGTAAGAGAAGCGAGGCTGGGCCTGCTGTATCCAGTATGACTGTGCACCAAGCAAATGGAGAGGACAAACATCTCGGCATGGTTCCGCCCACGGTTAAACCAGCTGGCGTTGGCTTCGTGGATTTCTCGGATGATCTTGATGGTTCGGATGACGACGAGTTAATTGATGAAGATACCCTGTTGACAGAGGAGGATCTGAATAAGCCACTTGCCATTCGTAAGTCAACCTAGACCATCACTGATTCAACAGCAGGAACTTATAAGACTCACCTGTTTACAGCCGCGGAATGTGTACCCAAGGTCGGCAAACGAAGGCGTGCATGCAAGGACTGCACTTGCGGTCTGGCACAGAAGCTTGCCGCTGAGGACGCTGCAGCTCGAAAGGAAGCAGACGCCAAACTCGAGACTCTCAAGCTGGGTGCCGATGATCTCAACGAAGTTGACTTCACCGTGCAGGGTAAGGTTGGATCTTGTGGCAACTGCTCACTCGGAGACGCTTTCCGCTGTGACGGGTGCCCATACATAGGTCTTCCGGCTTTCAAGCCAGGAGAGGAGGTCAGGCTGCTCAACAATGATGTGCAGCTGTAGGCGGGGACAACAAGCAAGGGTCAACTCCGTGTGCCATCATGGACACATGGTCGGGCTGCCTATGCATACATGACTGGATGACGAATACATGACAGGGCGACGTGAATAGAGTCAGCCTTTTAGGGGTCTGTAATAGATAGGAGTTGAAGTCCCCATACGCGAATTGACGATGTGGTGAATGCGATACCGCTACACCACCACCTTTTGGTTAGGGGAAATGGCTTGTTCGTTTCATGCATGCAAAATTTGTGCGATTGCTAACTTTTGATACCCCAAGATCGGTATACCCATGTGTGACCTCAGACTTCCTTCGATAGTACACAATTTCTCAACAAACCCACCTAGGTATGGAGACCAAGGGCCCTTCACTATCACATGTCCTTTTGGGATAACGTTGACTTATGGTATGGACGTCTTATTCGTCATTACAGAGATGCCCTAGTTGATCAACCAATCATTACCTTCGTACCTACATGCTGTTACTGGGCTTCGGACAGATCAACAAGACAAGATAAGCGGGAAAGGCACCAAAATGATCTCGTAGTTAAGAAAGAAGGAAATTGCATATAACAACAACAACAACAATGCTTAGGCTAGCCTAAGCTTCAGGATATGCAAGTCTAGAATACGACTTATATCACACGAAGGTTCCTCAAATAATGTGCTCCAAGACCGGCTAGTATTGCTACGCCCCTCCCTCCGTCCATCTCTCTCTCTCTCTCTCTCGCTCCCTCCCTCCCTTTCCCTAAGATACTTCGGTCCCGAGTTTATTGGCACTCACCAGCCCAGCGAATGTTCTTGTTGATATCAATATCGATTTCCACGTCCACTGTGGCGTACTGCAGCAAGTCCGTATTGGCAGGACACTGGTCGCCCCTAGATCGGGGTCTGAGCTTCCTCCTGGCCTCTCCGGCACCGATGGTGGCCGGATCGAAGAAGCCGTTGGGACGCTGAATCACTACAATCCGTGCGTGACCGGTTACTCAGGAATATTTCATCAGGAGTATATAGGGAAATACAAAGAAGGAGGAGAGGGGGGGGGGGGGGGGGGAGGAAAATGAAAGGAGGAAGTAGAAAAGAAAAGCAAAGAAGAGTGGGAGGAAAAGACGACTAGGTAGGTACGGAAAAGGAAAGCAACTCACCCTGGACCAGGCCGCCCCCCTGCGAGGCCCACTCGCGGATGGCGTCGACGATGTCCTGGAGCTGGGCCGCCGTCGTGGCGGCGGCGAACTGGAACCCGAAGCCGTAGTCGTTGGCGACGTCGCCGCCGGCCCCTTTCCCGTACACGCCGCCGGCGCTGGTGGCGTCGATGAAGTGCTGCTCGAGGTTCTGGTGCCGCGCCTCGATGAACTCCTGGAACGTGGCCAGCAGCGCCTTGGCCGGGCCCCCCTCGCCCAGCCCGTAGAAGCTGTCGATGACGGCCTGCGGGAACCGGGCGCCCAGGAGGAAGAGGACGCGGCCCTGAATGAAAGAGGGTGTTAGTAAGAAGAAGAAGAATAAGAAGAACAATGGAAAGAAAGGAAGGAAGGAAGGAAGGGGGGAAAACGCCTGTTGCGTACCCCCCCAAACCCCCCTTCGGCTTTCTCCTCTGCTCCCGCTGGCTGCTTACCTGTTGAGAATGTTCTAAGTGTAAACCGTTAGCGAGACACCGTCTTCGTCTCGTGAATACAACGGTGAGGCGGTGGGTTCGGGGCAGTGAGGCATGAGGTCCAGGGTGGGTAACGCGTGGAGAGAATATGTCATGAAACGGGATGGTCGGGGTAAACAAGTAAGAATACAACTCACGGATCGTCATCCGACCTTTGATGTCTCTCTTACACTCGTCGACCTGAGAACGTGCGCGAAGGAGATGCTCGCCTGATGTTTCCCAGGGGATGGCGTTCACGCCTGCGAGCAGCGCAGTGCCTAGCACGAGGAGGTTCTTGAAAGATACCATGGTTGATATGTCACGGAATATTTAGGGAGTTCGTTTTTGGATCTCAGTTCACGGAGTGTTTGATGATAAGTTGATGTTGATGATGTATTGTTTCTGGGGTTTGTCCAGAGTTCGAAAGATCGGTCCGGCTTGATATATATATATGTTTTCTGTTGACGATGACTCTGAATAGGAGTCTACCCAGGGGGGCGAGATCTTCACTTGTCAATATCATAATTTGCCTCGTTATTGATTCCGATGACGTTCGAGGAGCACCGGGAGCAGCGAAGAAGCTGTTTTTGTTCCAAGGATATCTTCCTTCCCGGCACACTGGATTCTGATCTGATCTGACCGGATTAGCTGTGCTCTGGTGCTGCTTCACGGCAATCCCGAAGATTATCAGTGGATAAATGAGATAATTCGAGGTGCTTTTTTTACCCTGTGGTTTGCCTAAAGTCGTGTCGTGATCGAACGATGCCTTTATGTCTGCGATATTACATAAGGGGTCTTTGTACTGAGCCTCACAGCTTACATCCAACGGCGGATGCATGTCTTTGGATGGATTTGAGTGATCCTCACATCATCGGCGGCTTATCATTTTTCTTTTCTTATCATATGTTTACAATTTCATGAAACATTCGGTGCCGAATGGCTTTTAATAGCCTGCGTACGGTATTGGCCGGCCACGGGCTGGAATCCAATACCATGATGCAGATGTGGACGACTGTTCGCTATAATTATCTGTTGACTGATTCTAACATCATCGACGGCTTGTTTTTCAAAGCTTTTGCAAAGTAGTGATTTTGACGATGAGTAGTAATATGACATCAACCCAGAATCCCCAGCATCCTTCACTCTTGAGAAGTCTGTTGATCAAGGCACAACTCGACCTCGCAGATGGAGATTAGCGTATTCAGCAGACACGGAAATAGCATACTCATAATCTGACTTCCTGATCGCCTTGATATAGAATAACACCAGTGTTTTCTCATGATCAAGGGGGATCCAACTCAGTGGAAGACGTCACCGTGGTGAATGAGTTTATAATAAGATACCCCTATTCATGGGTACGACAGCAGCAACGAATATAAAATGGTCTCAGTCCGTCCCAGACACAAAACAGACCACAGGATCATCGCCACCATCAAACACTTCAAACAACAGGAGAGAGCAAAAGCACTGAAAGATATACCAGACAACCAATATCCATAACACAAGTTATCCTATCTCACTTCCAAAAATGCACGCCCAAACACTTTTCTTCGCAGCCCTTCTCGCCGGCCTCGGGAGCACCGATCCCCTGCCAGACAAAGACGTTCCCATCACCCAGGCAGAATGGACAGCCCTCAGAGAGGGCGGCCTGAAGGCCCGAGCTAGCGTCAACGTCCCCATCACCAAGGATGAGATGGCCGCGCTCGTGGCAGGTGGCTTGAAGCCGAGAGGTGGTCTCGACGCTCGAGACAAAGTCATGAACTGCGGCCACAAGGTCAACGGCAAGGGCGGTAGCAACGGCAACGGGAAGTGGATTCCCGTGCAGCAGTTCGCCAACGTGGCCAATGAGTTTTGTAAGTATCCCGTGTCCCCAACATCGTCAAGTTTTGAGAGGTATGAGAAATACCACTTCTCTGGAACAAATTAAAAGGCGAATTACACACACATACACACAAGATATAGATATATATATCCAAGTACTAATTATTTCCCCCCCGGTGGGAAAAACAAACAAACAGGCAACGCCTACGTCGGCACCGACATAGCCCTAGATCACGAGACGTCGGACACGTACGGGATCACGCTGACGAACCAGGACGACGGCAGCCAGGCCGGGTCCGCGGGCAACATCGTGTTCGCCATCTACAACACGGAGCGCAGCCCGACGTACGTCGTCGACCACGACACCTGCCTCCGGGCCATGCAGGCCCCGCTGGGCTCGCACGCCGCCACGCCGGCCGCGAGGAGGACGAGGCGCGCCGCCGACGGGACCGAGTACGTCGAGCTGGTCAAGAGGGACAGCTGCTACGGCGACAAGCACGACGACTATAAGGGCGGCTACTACAAGATCGATGACATCGGCGCCTTTGGGAGCGAGGTCTATGCCGCTTAGGTCCGTGGGGAAGTGTGTAGTTATGTATGCTTTGTATTGTAACTATACTGTTGATGGGTATGTTTTGCATATGCCCGCACACCATCGTTTGAGTATTTGAGAGGGATGTTTTTTACTACGAGTTGTTTACCAGTTTGGCCACTGCGTAAATCTTGAGTTGGTGTTGCTTATGAGTTAGGAACTGAATGTAGTATATTGAAGAAATGGGCAAGAGATGGCGTCTCAGTTGAGATGATTGAGACATCGGGATCGATGGAGAAGCGCACAGAACTGATATAAGTAACTGGTAATTTCTCATTCTTCTCGACGCGTTACAGTTGCATATTTTCCAGGCTACTGGGTTGGAGTGTTCTCCCTGTTCTTTGCTGATTTTTCAGCTATTGTTTTTTCTATATGAGATACAAATATGCGACTCAAAGGTTATATATGCATTTTCATATTATAATATATATATATATATATATATATATATACAACTAGCCATATGTGTAGAGGATAAACAGAACGCCAAGTTAAAGTATAGTAAAAAGGAACGAACGATCTACGACTTCACCTGTGTTTTCTATTGCACGATCTCCCGCCATACAAACGCTTCTAACATTAATGATCTCAGAGGAATGCTTCCGAAGCTTCGGGGACTGCAGAAGGAACAACAATGTTGAGTCTTAACAGCATTCTTGGAGAGTATTCCCCCCCCCCCCCCCCCCCCTTCCCCCTTCGGCCCCAACACCACCATTCACCACCACTCGTTTACGCCACTTCATTCTCTACTGTCTACCCAACGGCCCAGGCATGGGTGAAGCGGAGTAAAGGCTACGCCGGTTTACACACGGTCTACGGTTGAGATGCCAGATGAGCGTCAGGCCGGCAGGCCGAGGTAGTAGGGGAGGAGGCTCACAAGAGCGGTGAAACAACCCCTTAACAAAGCGGACATGCATCCTTCTTCCGCTGGCTACTCTCTATGCGCTCGGTTTGAAATGATAGACTATACGAGCGAGATGATGGGCATGAGGTTGTGAGCTCTCCTGTTTTTTCCGTCCTCGTATCATTTTTTTCTGACGACCATCCCAGAGGGGGTGAATGTCTAAGTATCGGGATCATCGATTTGTCCATAGCGACGGTCCCTAGGTAGTCACCCTGGGATAAATAATCATCTTTCTATGATATTGTGGTAGTATTTATAATAGCTTGTTTTCGCGCGTCAGTACGAAGGATGATAGGACAAAGTTCATGTTACCCCTGCTCTTGTGCCTGGCCTGCTGGCAGCTGGACGACTGGGCTGCTAGGGTCTGGCTGAAGAGATGGATGACATGGATCACAGATTGACAACTAACCTGATCGAGCAGCGGTGCCAAACATAGTGTTGATCTAGAACCAGAAGGCCGGGTACACGATCCAGATGGGGTCACACGTCCCACGGAGCCGGGTGCCAGCAGATGTGGTCGTTCAGTTGTATGACTCAGCTCACTCAAATAGAAGGCCTATCTCTCCAGTAATCACGAGTCCTTCTCGCTCACCCCACGGACGACATTTACCTGAATATATACCTAGAGTCACCATCTTCCCCATCGCAGGTTCTATCCTAAGAAAAGTTCAAGGAGCAAGCAGTGCGGCAGTGAGAGAACCCTCAAGCAGGACACGATGGGCTTCGCTTGTCAGCTCGCCGTGGCTGCAGCCCTGCTCAGGGTTTTCGGTATTAGTAGCGCACAGCAAGTCATAGTAAGACGACCCCCAAACACGGCTACGTACGTGTTCATTCTAGTGACCTACAACGGCTAATACGACTACCATGTACCAACTAGACGTTCCCTATACTCTGGTATGCAGAGCCGGGCTCCATTATCGATGACTTCGATGACTTTCAAGGGGTGCCCGTGGGTAGTGTGAGTAAAAACCTTCTCCCCCCCCCTTTCTCTCCCTTTTGAACACAAGCCCCTTCGACCACCCCAGATGATAGTTGGATAACTAACTCACCACCATGGCAAAAAGTCCGGCGATGCGACGACGTACGCCGTCACCTGTAGCACGGAACCCTGCGCCGGGTGGGAGAACTTACCCGACTTCACTTACACGATGGTTCTCGGTCCGAGCAGTGAGTCGAATCTATTCATCTAAGCACCTATCCAACCTGCTTTCCTTCTTTCTAGACTTCCTGACTAACTGGAAAACCCCACCCCCTCCCCTCCTATACAGCCTATGACTTCCTCTACACCACCCGCGGAGAGTAAGTACAACAAAACAGAACTTTGAAACGACACGGCGCGACGCGGGGGGGGGGGGGGGGGGGGGTGGCAGTTTGCGCGCGAGAGATCCGATCATCAGTCCTTCAACCCTGCCTACATAGGTGCTGACGAAGAGTTTTCCCAGCACCTCGAGCAGTCAATGCACGTTCACGGGTTCGCCCACCGCCACGGAGGCGACCTGCACCGACATCCATGAGTATTCGCTAGGCACGCTTACGGGTCGCAGGTAAGCCAAGACCAGCATAACACAGCGTAAACACAGTATAGCAAGCACCCCCTTTTTTTGCCCCCCCCACCCAAATACCTTCTTGATAAGACACTACTCACCCATCAACTCCCTGCAACGAACAACAGTACCTATTACACGCTCCCCAATACCGGCGAAATCTATTTCGAGATGGCATCGGCGACGCTGACCGTGGCGGACGGAACTACCGTCACGCCTACTACTACGACTACTACTACGAAGTCTTCTTCTTCTTCGTCATCCTCGGAGAGTACTACCGCTGCAGATGATGCAGCAACAACAACAACAACAGGTGATAGCACCACCACCATCATCATCATCACGCCCGGGCCGACATTACTGCCTACGGCGACTCCGAGTCTGGCCGGGCCACGGGTCTCTGCCGACTGGGGTCTGGCCGCGGTCTCGATCATGGTCGGCATGTTTTTTTTTGTGGTGCGGGTTGTTGTGGCATAATAGTGGCATAGTCATAAGTAAGTAAGTAGCAAGCACGCTTTTCAAGGGGGGTGGGGCGCTTGGGCTTCCTTTTGCCGGTTTGGGTGAGGCGCCCAGGGTGTGCGCCGCCGTGGGTGGAGTAGATAGTATGTAAGGGAGATATAGGGAGAGAGAGAGAGAGAAAGTGGGCGGGATTCGCCAGTGAAAGTTGGACCGCTGGCAGCGAAATTCTTCTGCTGCCTCATCTCATGAAGACCATCCCGACAACTTTTTTCAGGCGATGACTCATTCGGGGTGTATACCTGGTAAAAAAAAAGGTGCAAGGACAGAAAGCGAAAGATATGATATATCTAAAGGTACAAAATAGGTACGAAATAGGGGTAGAATATCTCCTCGTATCTATCCACACCCAATATACGATGAGTATATCCTCTCCCTTCCTCATTCTAGTAAAACGACTATGATACAGATTAAAAAATGAGTATTTTCTTCACTAGTACATATATTAAGACTTATTGATCTATACGTGATTTGTAATTGTCTCGTAACAAACATACTCGTTGCAGTGACCCCCTGCCTATACCTCCTCTGCCGCGGCGCCTCTCCCGATTCCCCTTTTCCCTTCCACATCACGTAACTTGCTGTCTTCCTTGCTGACAGGGACCGAAGCAGACAGTACGCATCCAGGACGGTGAACCCGTCCCCAGAGATGATGTAAAGATTGCCAACCTCTCTTGCCCGTCCGCTGTTGCCCCGAAACGCATTCATATCCCACCGGTCATATATTAAAATCAATCATGCAACCAACCGCCTCGATGTCAAAGCCCTTACCTCCTCTTTCGTAACGGCTGACATGGGAATGCAGAAGGAAAAAGATCTTTGATCATCTCTTCGCAGGTCTCATTTCAGTTCTCGCCCGCCTGGTCTTGTTTGTAAAACTCGTAATGAATAAGTGTACGTCTGTAATAGTATGGGAACATCGAATCGAAGGAAATTAAAATACGCTAGAAGTTCAAGGGAATATTTGTGGACCGACTCTGTCAAACACAAGTGTTGAGAGCACCTGTCCTCTCAGGCATTGGGAAATTGGGGCTCTGCTTGAGCTGACCTTCTGACACGAACGACGAGACGAGAGGGGTATATGGCGTCGTGGAAGCGCACCATGAGAGTCATGATCAAGCGCTCTGGGGAGAAGTGACGAAACTGAGGCTTCCGCCCTTCTCGTTCTCGAATGGAGACCTCTTGAATGTCGCACTCTCCACCTTCTGCAGCCCGAGCTTCTCGAGGCCAGAGACGGCACTATCCACTTCGCCGAACGAGATTCCCAGACCATTCTTCTTCTCGCCATCCTCACTCTTGCCTTCTTCAACCTTCTCGTCCAGGTTCATCAAGGCCGGAGGTCGATGACGCATAGCACGTGCCTTAGCCAGCGAGATAGTCTTTTGCTGGTAGGTGGACGTCATGGGTTGGGTATCATCTCGATCGATGGTCGCTTTCATCATGGCTGCCATCCAAGCTCGACCTTGTTGCAGGTTGGGGACGGCGAAATAGTGAACGGTAGGCTTGGTGAAATTGACGGCTTTGGAGAGACCTGCACGAGGTGGCACAAGCTTGAAGATGAACATCGTGTCCGTACCCTTCTCTACAACCGCAGCTGGGTCCGGATTGTCTGCGAGGGTGAGTAGGTTGCTCTCCGCCGGCCCCATCGGTGTGTTAGTAGCACCCGTCAGGGTCGCGTGCAAGCCGGTGAGACGTTCATTATCAGCTGGTAGTACTCGGTGGAACGAGATGTCAATAAGGCCCTTTTCCTCCATGTCGTCTTCCGAGTAATAATACGAGAGGCGACGTCCCCTGAGAACGAAGAGGCGTGGCTTCCAAGTTGTCATGAGATTTGAGCTCTTCTTCTTCATCCAACCGCTGTAGTCAGCATGTTGTATTGCCTCTCTTGGGCTAATCTTCTGGAGACCCCGAATATAGGCGCTTGTCTCCTTCTTTGTCTTTTTTCCACTCTTCCGGCTTCCGAGCGTAGTACTGGAATAAGGACTCTTCCCAGCATCCGGTGAATCCAGTTCGAAGCTGGGGCCTTGGGAAGGGGTGCTAGATCCAGTTCTAGCCGGAGACTGGAGTGGCGAATCTTTCATGGAATAGTCCGTCGGGGACCCAAATTTCAATCGGTCAGACCCAACGACAGCATCTGAAATTGCCCTCAGGCCACCCATTCCGGCAACTTTGGCACCAGCATTTGAAAGCCAGTCGCCTTGAACAGCTTGTCGATTGTTGGAAAGGACCGGGCTGTCAAGTTTCGTGACCGTCGGAGAAGGCCCGTCTTTAGCGGGGGGAATCGGCCGAACAGATTCGTTGGTGGCCGAAGAAGCGGTCCGGCGGTGATCCCCGGTGAGGCCGTAGTACATTTGAGCAGCACTTGATGCGATCCCGTCCCTAACAGAGTCGACACTTCCGTATCTGGACCGTCTCGACAAGGCGGTCGCGCTCCTAACGCGTTGCTGTTCTGTGTAGCTCGATTTATGAGAATGGTGTGACTGAGAGGCTACGCTGTCACGCTTCTTAAGCACGTTGCGTCGTCTGCCATCCACTTCTGTGCCGGAGAAGTAACCACGATCCAGATCTAGTGCAGACTCCTTCACGACGTCGGGGTCTGAAACGTTGATGATATCTTGCAGGCCGGTTGACGAGAGAGGCCGTTGACCAGGAGCTGCGCTACCCATGGTCCAGTTGCGATCAAATGATGGTTGCTTCCGGTGCGTGGTACCACTCTGTGGAAAAGTGCCCGACGGAGTAGGCTTGGGGGTACCAGCAATGACTGGTGACGCACCTGTAAGTCGAAAGTCGGTGGATGAATGACGTCGCGAGTGGTGAAGGTCTCGGACCGAAGCCGCAGATGGCCGTTTGAAGTGTGACGGCCTCGTGGGACTATCATGCAAACCCTTGGGAGAGACTGGAATAGTAGCCCCGATAGCCTCGAGTTTTGGAGTTTGGGAAAGGCGTCTTCCTTGGACCGAGCCGGGCCGATCTTCTATTGTAGGCAATCTCTGGGAATTCGTCAGAGTGTTGGTCCTACTCCTTATCCGGCCGCCCATTTTGGAATCCTCGGACCCGGCATCGCTGCCATATGTAGCTGTGTTCCGCCTCGTACCAACTCCATGACCGTTTACCTCGTCCTGGAGAGCCTTGATCTTCTGCCACGTCTTCAACCGCCGACCCACGGAGCCGAGATCGAAGGCTTTGAGAAAAAGAGAAGACTGGTCCATGCCCAGGATGACTTCACCCGCGATTTCCTGGTCCCGGAACACTTCGCAATGCTTCTTTTCCACCCCAGCAGTAAAAAGGTATTCTGCCACATCATCGGCGCTCCAGGCTTCCACTTCGGCTCTCGTATGCATGATCTCCTCTTCCTCGTCTGTTTCTTCACCCTGGATATAAGACAAGCGATCTTGCATCTGCGAGCTGTACTCACTGCCCGAGTCGTTCGTCATATGCATAGTGCCATTCTGGGGCGCCGAGGATAGATCGGTAATATGCTCATCGA
Source organism: Xylariomycetidae sp. FL2044 (assembly GCA_022376275.1). Lineage (NCBI taxonomy): Eukaryota > Fungi > Ascomycota > Sordariomycetes > Xylariomycetidae sp. FL2044. The sequence continues at coordinate 527,064 of JAJNOH010000017.1, forward strand.
TGACAGTCAGCGTCTCGTGGATCACTTGGCTGTCCTGGCTCGGAGCGCTGCTGATCCGGGGCGTGGCGTCTTGGGCAGAGCCGTACGCAAAGCTTTTGCTGGCTAGAGGAGCTGGCGCAGAAGACATGGGCACAGGTTTATTCTCTGGTTTGGCGGAGCTCAGGGGAAGAGTGACCGGGTTTGGATCGGTAGGTATGGAGGGAGTGGTGTGGGATGTCGAAGGGCGCTCTTGGGTAGAAGAAGTGCTTGGCTGAAGGCTACTTATCGAAGGCGCTCTGTTGGTGGACGAAGTGAGACTGTTCAGAGGTTTTGGTGCCGTCGGCGATGTTGCCACACCTTTGGGTGCTGGTCTCGTGTATACTGCAACCGGCATCATTTAGCATAGGGGTAAGATAATGGGTTGCTGGCGGGAGATAGAAGATGCCATACCTTCTGGAAATAGACCAGTGTTTCCATTCACCATATGTTTTCCTAGAAACCAGCCATCGCCAAACTCATCGTCTCGCTCGATCAATTCGACGCGATCGCCTTTGGCCAGACTCAGTTCATCGGAACTTCGGGCTTGGAAGTCGTCTGTGCAAATTGCTTCAAGTTAGAAATACATCATTGGTCCGGCAGGCATACGAGGAGTGCGACAGGCGGGGGGACACGCTGGACAATATTGCAAAGAGTCGGGATCATAACACAGTCAATCAAGCTGACACAGGAGGACAAGTTATTTGGACTCACGAATAACGAGCAGTATTTCACCGACTTCAGGTCGCGCCTCTGCAGCCCCCCTCGACGCCATGGTGTTGATAGCCGGGGTGCGCGTGTGAGGGTTGGGTGGGAGGACGGGAGACTCAGAAGAGCAGCATGAATGAACCAGTACACAGCGGATGATGGCGATCGTGAAAGCGCAGTCGTCAGGTTCGGGTGAAGGTCGAGTGGCGGGCTATGGGGATGCGAAATGCAAGATGCGGAGTCTATTGGAGGCGACTAGGTCCGATCAATGTTTCAACTTTCAACCCATCAATACGATGGAGGCTGCCGATGCGCTGATACCGTATATATAGTATGGGTACATTCACGAGAATAGATATCGATGCGGACGGGCGCTGTGTCGGTAGTCGTGGGTGTTGTTGCTGTTGTTGTCGTCGTCGTTGTGATGTGGTCTGGTCTGGTCTGGTCTGGTCTGGTTGTGTTGTGTTGTGTTGTTTAGGCCTAGGTACCTAACTTAGGTAGGTAGGTAGGGAATTTGTTCGACGGTCGAACGCGAGCCGAGTGCAAGGTGGCAGGTGGTGGTGGGTGAGGTTCAGCTCGTGCTCATGGTGGTCCTTTGGGATCTCCGTCGGTTTCCCCCCTTCTTTTTACCGTCCACTGGTCCAGCGTCCGGGACAGAAAAGCACAAGCAGCGGGCACAAAACAGCACTGGTGCCACCAATCCACCCCACTGCTTCGAGCTTTTGCGAGATGCAGGGAGAGAAGAAAAAGGGAATATGAAAGGACTCGATATACTTTGTAATCGTCTAAGGCAATGATTAACTTGGGAGTTCATACAGGAGAGATGATGGAATTTGAGAAGAAATTTGAAAGGGACGTGGCACGGATAGCCTCAATGCGTGTGGACTTCAATTGTTGTAGCAGAGTATGGAGTAGTGTAGTATTGGGTGCACTTTGCGCCTACCACAGTACATACTTAAGTACCTCCTAGGCATATGTACCTAGGTATGTACTTGTATGTGCTCCGTAAAATTTTTTTATCAACCTTAGAAGTCAATAAAAGCCATGCAGTACTCCGTGGGTGACCTAATAATGGTTGATTTTGGGGCCGTCGAGCAGGAGCCAGATACTGGACTATATCCAGCCAATCTCCTAATCATTTCATCTCAGTGACCGTGTATTGTGGTAGATGTTGATGCACATGCATTTGAGCGCAGATGTAAGATGTACGTAGCAATTGAGGGTGTTCTGGGATGCCGTAATCCATATGGATACTAGCATGGTTTAGTGGGTGGTACGCTGATGGTAGTGGATGGGCGGGATGCTCCGGAAGACTTAAAAAAAAAAGGAAAGGCCTGTACGGAGTACTCTGTACGTGGATGTGCGACATGCCGACGTCTACCGGCCCCCGTTCTGGCCCAGCAGCCTTGAACTATTCTACCTCCTACGCAGTAGACTGGGTGCCTTTCTAGGTACCTTATTCACTTAGGTACCTAGGTAGGTATGTCGAGTGAGGAAGAAGCCCTTGAAGGGGAATCGCTCCGTGGGTTGTTTCTCTCTTTCAACAGCACGTCTGTCCGAAGAATAGCTCATCATAGAACCTTATATGGTGCCTCTATTATCTCTTGTGGCCCAGGTCTTGAAGCCATTTGGAACTTGAGAGTACCTACTTAAGTATGTCCGTTCTAACAACCGGTTATTGTTAGTAATATCGACTCACTATCAAACCGCAGGAGCATTCCCGAGCATCGACCCAGGGAAATTATCACCAACTCCTAGAACAGGATTCTTATAAATCGAGTCCTGCAAATGCGTACATAAGTGTATATCTCTATGTGAATAAAGCAATAGAATTCAAATTACAAATTAGCAATTCGCTACCTAGGTAGTGGCCAACTATATATCTAGATATGCCCTCATAGGCCGAATGCTGTCATTAACCAATACCTTATCTGCCAGGTAACTCAATATAGGTGTTGGCTGGTTCCCCTGTTAAGGTACGAGTCACTCCGTGATGTTTCTTTCTTTTTTTCTTTTGGATTCGTAAAAGTCAAAAGTGAAACGTGGCGTTAGCTTAGAGGATTGCGTCTCCGAACCTCTTATATATAATACCTCATAAGTACTTAGGTATGATCCATGATACTGGTCTGATATCTCACTCGAACTTGGGGCTTCAGATGCACTCAACATATCCCTTAAGATATCCCTTGCATATCCACAATATAGAATTCCATGAGGAAGCTCAAACAAAGTATACGGGGGAAGAGAGAGAGAAAGGGAGGAAGACACACACACACACACAGAGAGAGAGAAAGAGAGAGAGAGAGAGAGAGAAGCGGAAGGTTGAGATACCAACGAGTATATTGGTGCGTTGTATGCCCAAGTACCTAGGTAGTCTATCTGGCAGTGAATCAGTTTATTAGCAGTGTCATGATGAACATGGCAGCAAACATCCATACATCTGTTCTGTCTGTTCTATTTCTGCAGACTTCAAAAAGCAGTGGAACCCTCCCCCAGGATCCAAGCACAAATGGTCTCTTGAAGTCAGTAAAGTCCCGAGAGACCTTACCCAGTACAGAATAGTGTTCACCTACTCGTCAGGGCTCTAAGCGCCATTTGACGTAAAGGGTAGCCACCGGTAGGTAAGCTAGGAATGTACCTGAGCCATTAATAGGACAGACAAACCGAGCAAGGGCCCGTTGCACCAGGAAAGCGCGCTCAACCACATGTCCGTACTGCATCTGTGAAGTACTTTACCTCTGAGTGAGTACGGAGCACTGGAGTCGTATCCATCGGCTTACGGGGCCTCCAGGGCTGGGATTGGGCATATTCATCGATGGTAAGAGCCTCGTCGCATTCGCTACCTACGTTTGTCAACCACCCCCAAACGCACCCTCATTCAACCTCCGACCTTGACCTCACCTTCACTCTCACTCTCATTTTCACCCTCACCCTCACTCCTACCCTTACCGCGACCATCACCACCACCGGACACCGCCAGATTTCCTACCTCTCCAGATTTCTTATGGTAGGACCCATGCCTGGTGTTTCTTTGCTTTTCCCCTGCCACTCCCTAGAATTACTCTGCCGGGATCAACTCGTGTTCATGTCCCTGCGCGGAGTTCACCCGTTGCTAACCCATGATCATAGTCTCCAGTACTCGACACCTTGCGAGCCATCAGGGGTCGCGAAATTACCCACCATCGAGATATTCCCCAGATACTTGGCTGATGGCACCGACCGGAGGCGACAACCCACCTACTCCTTCCGACGCCATTGCGCCTTCTGGTTGGCAGGTTGCCGCCTCGAATTCTACACTGAATACCTGGTTTGCTGGGAGAAGTCAACCTTCATGGCTTACCAGCGGAAAGTCTGTCAGACCTACACCGCGTCCGAAGCCATCCCGTACCCCGTCTACCCAGTCGACCACAGGTAAACCCGTGGCAGCCCCAGTCCCACTATCGGCATCCCCAGTCCCACTATCGGCATCCGACCCAGCTGCTGCTCATCCTCACAACCAGTCGCAAGCTCATCGCCCCTTTCTACAAACGCGACTTGCGTAAGTAAACTGCCCAGCACGTTTCGTTGGACGTACGGATGAGTCGATCCCCCACCCCCAACGGAATAAGACCTTCTTGATACTCGCGTCTTCTCTTTCTAGGCAGATCGTGACTGACTTGGCATAAACATCATAGTCCATTAGCCGCAGATACGGTGCTGCCCTCTCCAGCCCCGAGCGATGAACCGAGCCCTTCCCTGTCTAACGCTCAAGAGAGTCCCCAAACATCAAGCTCGCAACTTCCAGAACACCAGACCGCAACACTCGTGACCCACGCTCGTTTCGTACTGGACGACCGACCGAATAGCTCAGAAGGCCGGTCCCCGCAGACTTCTGTCCCGATCACCGGGCCGCGAGTCCCCCTTGGAAAGCGCAAGGAGTCGTCAACCGTGGTCAGCGCGATAAGTCGACCTCATATGGTATTGAATACACCACCAACTCCAACTGCGCCCATGTACACCAGCACTGGGCCAAGTCCCGAGCAAACACGAGCACCGCCAGCGAAGAAACGCCGTTTAGGGTACGTTGATATATCAAATCTTCCGCAGAGCAATAGCTGTGCGAGAGATGATCCCGCTTTGCCCGGGCGAACCATAGTTTGACAGGTCAATTTGCTGATGTTTAATTCATTAGAGATGTGACCGCCGAATTTCTCGGCTCGGTCAGAGCTATCGATCGGCTTCACGCCCACCTGGAGCGATGTGGTGGCATGACCAACCTGGAAATAAATATTGAGCGACCGAGATTTCAGCTCGTTAAGGATGCGTGTGCCGAGGGGGACCTATTCTTCATTGCATTGCACCAGGTGTTTTGTGTGTGGACGGCAAAACAAGGCGCATTTCATCAGATGTGCGCAGAGGGTGTCCACGACCCATCCCTCATGGATAACGCCTTCGGGATAATGGGATCAATCTTGAAGAGCAATTCCAAATTGCGACAGCAACATCTCACATGGTTCGCCACATTTCCGGTCGACCTCAGACCTGCACCACAATTATGTGATGATGCGACATACGCCCTTGCGCTGAGACAAGTCTTGGACTTTCTCACGTACGTATCACATCGGTGGATGGTCGTGAACCACAAGCATCAGACTGACGGTTATCCTCTTTTGATGAGCGAGCTACTCGGCACTTTTGGGCTCTTCTCTCCCATTCTCCAAGGCATTGTATTCCGAGCTTCGAGGAGAACTCTAGGCGTTATCGACGGACCTTTTGGAACCCAGATGGAGGAACTCTTCAGGGCAGACCAGCAGGCGCATCAAAACGACGACGGCAGCTTCAAGATCCAACCGCCATCTCAGGAGTATCAAAAGTACAATGACAGCCTGAAAGGAAACTATAAAATCCTAATAGCCCAGCATTTCGCGGCACAAGGCCAATCCACCCAACAAGGAAATCAGACGCATGCTCAGCAGCTCCATCGCTTTCCGATGGCAAACCAAACGGCCAGAACAGCAGCAGCGCCAGGTTCCAATCCCAACAATCCAACACCGCCAAGGTTTGGTGTTCCATATCACCCACACACCCAGTCTCCTATCAACTCCCCCCTGAACGTACAAAGTCCCACCACGACACCAAACTCTGCTTATTACCCAGCTGCCGTACCCGTGCAATTTACCTTGCCATCAAATACGGCACCTCCAATGCAATTGCCCTCGCAATATGCGACTGCGTACAACTCTCCAAACCTGAATTATCAAACTGTTCCTGGCCCTTCTGGTCCCCATGGACCGCAACAAACTTATCAACCGCAACAGTTCATGGCTCAGCCACGACGGTTCTCACAGCCCTCCCGTAGCTCGTCTGCGTCCCAACTACAAGTCCCCCAGGGTTCCAGACAGCAGATGCATTATTCAGTACAGACACCACCACCTTACACCTTCACCACCCCGCACCAACCCGCTGTCACGAATCCCTCAGTACAGACACCACAGCTCGGGCCAATACCACAAACGCCTTCGGTGTCACCGACTCCGTCTTTGATGGGTCAAGTTCCCAGCCATCATCGCGCACCATCCCGATCAGCCCCACTTGCGCATCACGAAAGACTGATACCTGCACCTAGGCTGCGTATTGGCATTCAAGACCACCCTCACAGCCCCTATGAGAAAAGATCGGTCGAGATATCCCTTCATCAAGTCCATCTTCGGAGTCCCAAACGCATACCTGGTGAAATCCCTGCCATGTCAGAGAGGCATTACCAATCTATCAAATCTTTTGCTTTCGGCCCCCAAGTGACTCCTCCCAGGTCTACTTTGTACCATATTAGCTTCACGATCTCGGATGCAGACTTGACGAAGGTGTCGCGCGACGAGATGGTCAGAGGTGAACACCTACCTGTCAGCCGCTTCGCCTCCGGTTCTTTGCGGATTCGTATCAGGTGCTGCTACAAGAACCCTGCTAGCCCCAACACAGAACATGCCTGGGTCACTACTGACACCTTATGGCCGGAGCACATCTACATGGAACTCAATGGCGTGGCGCTGGGAATTAAACGCAAAGCACACCATTCCAAGGATCTTCCGGCTGAGGCATCGTCGCTCGTCAAAGCCGGCGCAAATCTACTTAGAGTCTTCATCCCCAATGCAAACTCGAAATACCCTGGCTTGGAGCCGCATATAGCCGTGGAGGTCGTTGAGGTGCTAAGTCATAGTGCTATTCTCCAGATGGTCCGGGAATTCGGAACCCTTCCCTCGAGTGTTACTCGGAACGTCATCAGCAGCCGCCTAAATGGAGCATCGAGCGTTGCTAATGATGATGACCTTGCGATGGTAATGGACGGTCTATCCATCGACCTGGCTGATCCTTTCACGTTTCAGATGTTCCGCGTGCCAGTCCGAGGCGTCTCTTGCACTCATTTGGAGTGCTTTGATCTGGAGACGTGGCTGAACACCCGACTTGGTAAGAAATCATGCTACCATGCCAGTGCCTCCGATTGTGGCATATGTCCGAAGGAGCCATCTTTCGTCGACAAATGGAAGTGTCCTCTATGCGACGGTGATGCGCGCCCTTACAGCCTGCGTATAGACGAGTTTCTTGTTGAAGTACGCGCCAAGCTAGAGAGCGACCAGATGCTGCGTACCAAATCGATTCTTGTGTCTGCCGATGGAAGCTGGAAACCTAGGGAACAATCGGCAAGCGATGATAGTGACCATGAAAGCGACGACGGATGCACATTAGCAGCAAAGACGGACAACACTACTCCTATGTTGGCTACACCAAAACAGCGTGAGAGGCTACAGGTTGAAGTCATCGAGCTGGACGATGACTGATGATATGTTCCTAACGCCGGGGATAGCCTCCTGGTGGTCAAGCTCATGTGCGTACCTCGGCGCACATTCCCAACGAATAATCAACTCTCGGATGGAGACCATCATGCGATTTCATTCATTGGGTTTATCGCTGGGCTCGACTCATCCCTACAAACCATGTCGGATCATTTGTTTAATATCGTGTGTGATATTGTCGCCCTTATTTTCATCAAACATACGGTGGAGTTGGCTGGATCTGGATTGCTTTGGCTCGAAGCAGAATATACCCCATCGGCGTAAGAACGGTACTTGTTTTTGCTTCTTAAGCATTGAATTCTATTCCCCATTATCTTGATGCTTGTTCCCCGTATCTTTTGCACATCGGCGGCAGCGCCAAAAGCTCAGCATCTATCAGCATAGACAATCTGACCGGACGGACGAATAAAGGCATGGGAAATGTTCTATTTCCACGTTTCCATGCGAGAGACCTCGGGTCTGGTCAATTTGGTGCATTTTCCCCGGTCCATATACGCCTGCAATCCTTCAGGACTGGTTAGCCCCATCTCTTCTCATCCCTACGGCACCCACCATCATCACCATCGTCGATCTTCCACCTAGCGATTTCTCAAGATCCGCGTCGTGCCTCCACACCTCCAGTACAAACAGTACGACAAGGACTAAGCCATAGGTGGTCGTTCAAGGCGAATGGCGTATTTGAGCCACGCAAGTCGGCATGCCTACGAGTGACGCATGTCCCTGGGCACGCGATGGATAGGTTGGATGGTTACGACATGCGACGGGGCAGGAATACCAGGTAAAGGAGGGCCACTTACTCTGAGGACGCAAGAGCAGTGTCAATACGTGTATTATTGTTGTTGTTGTTGCTATACATATCAAATACTCTACATGCGGAAACATCACTACATAGCTTTGCTTAGCGGAATGAAATATGACGATAATGCTTTTTCATGAACAACCCCTCTTTACTAGGTCTGTACGTAAAGAGAATCTTCGGAAGCAGGGAGTGAGAAGAAGAGGTACGCAGTAGGAAATGCGGTGCGCGAGCACACACAGCCAGGCCAGCAAGCAGCATGAACGAATAGCCGTGCCCCCTCTCCCCTTTTAAGTCATTCGCATATGTACATCACACCAACGACGACGCGCTTTGCTCACAATCTTCTGCATTCCCAACCCATCCGTCCGCCCATCCACGCCCTTTATGCCATTACATCCCTCATCACACGCCGTACTAGGTGTTGCAATAGCAATGCCAACACATAGGTAATACCTGACTACCTAGGTAGGTAAGTAGGACAAGTGTTGGGAAGACTGACTGACGTGATCTATCTCTCTCTCTCTCTCTCTCTCTCTCTCTGTCTCTATCTCTCATACACGCATTCATTTATATACTATAAGCTAGTCTTATTACTTTGCTTGAGAAAAACTCCCCTGTCCAGTAACGTTTGTTGTTATTCCTCTCCCTCTCCCTCCTACTCCCCCTCAACCCTTCCTGGCCCCTTCTTATGTTCTCTTTTCCCGTTTGGATTATTCCAAGGTAAAGATGTGTAGGTAAAAGGAAGGGGGGAAGGGGGGTTAAACAGGGAAATGAGGCAGATGAGGGGAAGACGCGGGATATTAAAAAGAAAAAAAAAGAAAAAAGCGGAGAAGTTAGGAAATGAAGATTGAAACCAAAGGGCACGGGTAAGGGAGTAAGGAGTAGGAGAGTAGGAGGAAGAATTAAAGACAAGGAAGGGTAGAGGAGAGAGAAGAGAAGGACGAGCTAGATAGGTATCTGTGTAAGATAGATACTTAGATGTAGTAGGTAGTATGTACATAGACCAAAAGGTATACATGCGCTGCTGAAACACTTGAACTTATCATCCAATGGGGCCGTGATTAGCTAGACTATCTCTTTGTACTAGGCATAGGGTAGCTAGACTATACCCCTTATTTCGGGTGTCCATTTGCCTCTTCCCCTTTTTGCCTAATTTTTTATGTTTCAGGCGTGCTTGTTTCGTGACTAAAAGATGTGAAAAGCCGAGTTCAACCTCGCTTGTCCTTTCTTTTCTTTCTGCACGCCTGTCTGCGCTATGGTTGTGAAAAATAATACATGCATAGTCTAGACTCCCGAAACCCGCAAGTAGTAAGCTAACCAAAGACCTTTCCCCCCTTTCCTCCCACCAATGCTATTACCTCCGACCCGACGATGAAGGCCCCGGACCACTGCTAGACCCCGCCTTCTCGTTGATCGGCCTTCGGTCATCATCGTCATCACTGGCGTCGCCAACGCTATACCTGTCATGATCCATATCGGTCGGGCTAGAAACATGCAAGTCGTCGAGCTCACTCTCATCGAGCTCACTCTCATCGAAGTCGCCCGCTTCTACATCGCGATTCGTGCGCTTGTTGCGGAAGTTCTCCAGCCCAGTAGACCCGTTGCCACTGCGGGCCGTGCCCGTCCGGTTCTCCGATACGAGCGGCAGGCCCGAGTAGCCCGTGGTTCGGCGGCGAGACTTCCAAATGAAAAAGCCCCAGATGGCGGCGGCGATGGCTACAATAAATAGGACAACCTCGCCGGATTTGCGGTATGCGGCCCATTTGGCCTCTTCCAGTTCCTTTTCCTTGGTCGCTTGATCGGTTTCGGTGTTATTTGTTGCGCCTCCGACAGTGGTATCAGGAAGCTTAGTGCCGTCGAGTTTGCTCTCTGACGGAATACCGCCAATGCTGCTAATGTCAACGCCCACAAAGCGGTCAAGCATGTCTCGGGTCCGGCGCGGGTAGTCAAAGGGCACCATATGGGAGGAATTGTAGAACAGTACGTAGGTCAGGTTACGGGCCTCCTGCCAAAAGCCGGCGGATTCGCCCTCGAAAGTCCAGTCACGCCGAGGTGCCCAGTTACCAGGGGATATCTCAAACCCCTTACCGCCGTTCCACTCCATGTTACTAATAAGCCCTTCAGTACCCAGGTGGTTGCAGATCAGGTCTTCGGCGCCAGAGAAGAGCAGAACGTTGATCTCCTTTAGAAGATCTGGCAGGAATTCGATGCTGGGCTTCGAATTTTGGGCGTTGAAAGCACTACCCACTGCGCCATTACATTCTGTCCAGCCCGTATTCTTGTTTGAGTTGATGTGCAGAGCCGCCGTGACGTCTGGTTTGCGAAGATAGGGTTTGACGAACTCCAAGTCGGGTGGCCAATTCATGCCACAGCTTGGATAGCTATCGGTCAGGCGTACGTCGTACATGTTGATGCACTGACTGCCGCCAGACCCCTTCGCCTGCGTTAGGCGGAGAAGTTCTTGCAGGACTGATTCACAGGCTGTGTTATCGACTTTGTTGCTTCCAACAGCTAACTGTTTCTGGCAGGTGCGGTATAGTCCTTCCAAGGTGCCAGAAACGTCGGATCCCTTCTGTACAATGCCCTTCTCATATGCGAAAGTTAGGTAGGCTTCATACTGTTCATTCGGAGAAATCCAGCCATTTCCGATGAGCAGGCCTTGTAAATTCCATTTTGTTTGGGTTTGGGGCTTCTTGTTGCGCTCAAGGATGGCTTTCGCGATATAGGGAATGTGCTGTCCGGCATATGATTCTCCAGCAATATAGATCTGGTAACAGTCAGCTTCGTGGGGCAATGCCAATACACCAAGACCAAATGCTTACATCGTCATGTTCGTACTCGGGGAAGAGGTTATACCATTTCTCGAGGAAGACAATAAATTGGTCGGCCATCTCGTCGAGTTCGTGAACGTAACTATTCGTGTCTACATAACTGAAGCCGGTGCCGACAGGGTTGTCGACAAACAGCAAATTAGCAAACTCGTGCCACGATCCATTGTTGTATTCCAACGTGTCAGCGTCTTTGACCCGGTATGGTCCTATTTCCATCAATGCGCCATCCTCCGAACTGCAGCCCGGGCCACCATTCAACCAAATAACCGTTCGTTGTCTGTTCGCAATGTGTTGATTTTGGAAATGCCAGAAGAAAAGGTTCCCATTGTGCTCGGGGGTGATTTCGATGTGTCTATAGAAGATTGGCGGAGAGAAGCATGTTAGTCCGGCTCTCGGCTTCCATTCTGAAACGCGGTTGAAAGGACGGGCCAGAGGCGACTTACCCAGCATGCATCTTTATTTGGTCACCCTCGGGTTGACCAGGTAGCGAATGTACGTAATAGTCGCCGGCAGACATATCTGCGCGTGCGGTCGGTATGACAGAGCTCATGGCCAAGAGCGCGCCGGCAGCGAAGGCCATCGACGGCCATAGCGATGGAGCCATGGCCAGAATGGCCGAGAGCAGCGGGTGGTGAATAAGACGAAAGGATTGATGAGCTTAGTTTGATACTGACTTCCCCATGTGTATATGTTGTAGATGGGTAGAACAAGCTGGACTAGAGGAATGAAAATTCCAGGTATGCTGCGATGTTAAGGGAGCAGTTATAGGTGTGGCTCGTTGGCGTCGTTGTCGTTGTTGGATGATGAAAGTTGTTGAAAAGGTGTCAGCTTTCGCGGAATCCTTTCACCTTTGAAGATTGAATTGGAGTACGAAGTAGATTGGCGTTGGTGGAAGGTGGCCTCTCATACAAGGGGGTAAGAGATCTTAGTGGATGGAAGAATGCCGGCTGGCCGGGTCTAAACGGGTCTTATTATTAGCACTGGGCCACCTGTCCCCCTGCTGTCTTTCGTTAGCGGCTTACGTACCAAGTAGATATCCATATGGCTGGAGTCTACTTCATTGTTAAGACCGCCGTACCGTTCTCCATACACTCGTTAACATCACACAATGTACCTCCTGGATCTGGGTACGCAATCCCGCCTCTGCCAATTTAACCACTGAGTCGCCAGCCTTTCCCTTCAACATTGATATCCATGATGTCCACGATAGGATCTTCGCCGCAACTGAGTCTTTGCCAACACTTCCAGTCTCTGATAAGATCAATTGTCTTCCAGGTTTTCGAAATCACAAAATGATGATAAAAGACAGCATCCATATTGGCATGATATCGAGAGCTTTAGAAGCAACTTACCCGCATATATACCTAGGTACCTACCTAAGGTATGAATTTGTTATTCACTGACTTCACCCTACAAAGAAACACGTCTACTCGAGGCTGTCAGGAGATTGCATACATACCTACTTATATAGGCATGGCACCTGATTAGGCGTTCCGACCATATTTAGATTTCAAGGGAATAACTTGGCCTGCATTACGATCATAAAATAGAAACCGTCTCTGCCTATTACCATCCCCCGCGCCATCCTCATCACAGTGTCCAATAGCATCATGGGTACCTGTGGAAGCTTCCCATATCTCGTCGACACCTAGCAATCCAGGCCTGACGGTTTTGTTTCCATCTTCACCAGAACTGTTCCGAGTCCGAATTTCTTCTTATTGCCGTACATACGCCGAAGCTCTTCGGTACGGATAAGCAGCCATGGTATTCGCCTTCTTCCATATCACGACACACATGCGTTATGGTGGGAGCACATGGGTTTCGTGGGATATAAGATCGATTGACCATCATGGGTCAATGGATTCCCATGTGTCCATGGATTCCCATGTGTACTTCCAAGTGTTCATGAACAACATTCGGCCTGGCCGGTCCAGGTTAACCAGGCTCCAGATCCTGATGGAAAGGATCTGGATATCCATTCGTGATGCATATTGGCCTGAACTGAGCCGCGTGTCTCCTCTGTCTAAAGCTTTCTGTCGGCGTGGGCGTCTGTCCTTTTTGCAGAAACGCCGCCTATCTCCCCATCTCAAAATAAATGGCTTATGTTGGTACACAATGCGATGGAAAGACGAATAGGTGACCTATGGTGGTTGTTCGCCATCGTGCTACATCGAAGTCCCCCTTCCGCGCCCGCCGAACTGCGTTGTTCTAACACCTATCATTAAGATATAACCTAAGCTGTGCTCAGTAGGGTATTCATACGACAAGAGAAGCATGGACTAACTCACGAGAATGCATAATCGAAAAAATAACCTCAAATAACCCATTACACCCATCAGCACATTACCAGACTTCTTTCAGCGAGTTTCACCATTAGATCCTTTCCACGTCCTATCCCGGGACGCCAACGCTGACATCGAGTCGTGTCGAGACATAATCAACTTGTGGAAAATAGGTAGGGACGTCACCTCCACGGAGCCTGGGAAATGTAGTTGACCATGCTGTTGAGCGCATGATCACCTTCCTCGTCCAGTATTAGATTTTCTCCCTGCAACTGTGTCACGACGTCTCCAACCCAGCTCTGGCAGCCCCAGTCAGACTCATTGTTGTTGACCGGAGTCCTGAGTATCCCATCGCGGAGTCGCATATCCAGGTCGGAGTCAGAGGACAAGGACGAAACCGCAAGCCGTTGAAAGAAGTTGGGCCTGGCGCGAGGTGGCGACTGATTCCAGATCTGCTCTACCCTATAGCTGGGATACTGGCCCTGCAGCTGGATGTTGATATTCTTGCGTTCGTCATCGTCGAAGACGATGTACAGCTCGGTCACTCGGGTGCTCTGCAGGTCGCGAGGGTGACCGGTGAAGATCAGGATCCAAAGGGTCTACATCGAGATTCAGGGTCAGGAACTGCTCGTTATGAGCACTTTGGCAATTACTCGGGAGAAATAGCCCATTTCTCAGTGTAGGACCAAAGCGAGCAGCTCGTAGAGCGTGCCATAAGGGGAAAGAAATGAACCCCCTTGCTTACCTGGCAATGTGCGGGCCCCTTTTCTTGGACCGACTTCTCATCCGGTCGAGATTCTTGTTCTTGTTCTATCTTCCCGCTGCCTCCTGGAACCTCAGACCCGCTCGCGGTGGACACGATGCCCATTGGATCCGCGCCTTTCAGCCGAGTCGGGATGTCAGCTGCACATGGGCTGACTATGAGAGATGGGATGACAGCCTTTTTTGGGGTGTCGACGGCTACTATGAGGATTTGACTTTCCTCAGTATAAGCTGAATGAGGATATCGAACAAGTACTGCGGGGGAGAACACCAGGCCTCGTTTACCACGGGCGGGAAATGAAGGTATCGTTTAGGACTGCCAGCGGCCTTTTCTTTTCGAGGCTGACGGGGGTTGTTTTGAATGATAGGTTGGGTTAGATTCTGGATTGCAAGTGGTGTACACAGGGTGTACGTAAGTACCTTAAGCGGTGGTGTCGGTGATAAGTTGCCAGAAACGAGAACGGGCAACAACCAACAGATGCGATGTCTCCTGATGCATCAACTCCCCCCAAGCCGCAGCACAGTCCCGGGTAGACAGGGAAATAACACGACAGATTACATAGTAAGTCCCGATCCATCAAGGCGCTCCTGTTGGATACTACTTATGTATATCGCGGAGACGATGCACGCTAGTATCTGGCCCTATCGAGCCCTCGATGGCCGACAGAACCTTTCAAACCTACCAATCGGTATGCGCAAGGCAAGAAAGGCACCTGTTACCCAGTACTCTCACCACCCGTTACTACCACGACGACCACCACTCTGCCACTGCTCGGCGGCCACCACCCCAGGCACCGCGAATATTATAACAGGGGTCAAGTGTGGATCGAGCTGTCTCTTCTAGACAACATGCATGATACGGCTAGAATGGCTTGCATGGATTATGCAGTGCCCGACTCCATGGACCGTTCTAGCCCCTTGCGACAGTTTCGGACGTACAGAGTGTGGGCAGCACAAAAACCACGAGCCATTGCTTATTGTTCTTCGAATATTCCCTCGAGATTCCACTGCGATGTGACCAGTCACGAGACTGAAAAAGCCTTGTTGACCGGCTGATCGGGGCCGTTGCGAATTTTGTATCGACCCCGACCCAGTCCAGTGCCCCCTACACAGTCCTTCCAGTTTATTCTAGCCTGTCCACTATGTAAGTATTTGATCTACTCCAGACTCAGACTACGAACTATGTATGTATGCGATGAGTAAGGAGCTCGATGATCGAAGAGGCATCACGAAAAGTCGGTACCTGACCTATATCGGGCGCCACACAGCTAATGCGCGTACACGCCCTCAATGTATATCATTCTCCAATCTGGGCGCTCGGCAGCAGAAAGTCGGATGTCTGTCGACGATCCCTCATACGACTCAACGACGCGCTACTGCACAGATCCGGCTGTTGTAAGCGTGCCCGCTCCGAATAGGATTGATTCTTTCCCAAGACAGACCTCTCTACACGGACAGCCTGTGGTCATCAAAAGATGTGATACGTGATATTGGGCGCCGGCGTCCCTCGTTCTCCATGGGAGATCATGTCCAAGAGTGACGGCGATTGGAATGCTGTGCTCATTGACATCTCGAAACTTGAAATTAAGCCGAATGCGGCTGTATGTACCACTCGCTGATTGGTTCAGCGCATATCTCGGAAGCCCCTGAGCAACAATACGAGGGGGGAAGCCACCACTACCACCGCAAAGCCTCCCACGGTCTTCCTCCCCTGCAACTCTCCAATACATACCTAGGTACAGACGGCGGCGTGTTGCGTGAACAGTGAGGGAATGCGGTTGTCAGCAAAAGGTACGCCCCGTTCCGGTGGTCGGTCACATAGCCACGCAGGCCAAGGTGAGAATACGCGAAGCCTCCAGCGTTCGGATTTTAAACGTACCGCAGTCTTTTCCACCCGTACCTACATCGGTACATACCTAGGTACGTACGCACATTCCTGGTGGCAGATCACCCAACCCACCCTTGCATTTCAAGGCCCAATGGCCCTGCATAAAGATTACTCGTGGGCGTTGCTGCGTCTGCTCGAGAAGGCAGCGAAGGAGCCGGAACAACCATCGGTGATCGTGTCGCACCCCGAACGCCTGGCCGCTCCCGATATTGATAACCTAGACCAGAGGGCTGCCAAGAGATGCTTAGTTGACAATGCCTGTCATAACCTTGCGAGACCAGAACCAGGGCGCCTGCGTTCTCCTATCCTTGCGTCTCCTGCCCGTCCTTCCCGTTCAATAACAACTTACCTACCAGCCTACCTATCGAGGTAATTACCACTTGTCTGGGGTCTCTTCGGCGAATTTTCCCCCATCAAATATATCAGACCTCCCACTTTGTCTCACCTGACCTGTCTCTTCAATAATAGTCACTGCTCACTTACTTTTATATCACCGCCCCGTCATATCGCGATGTCGGCCGAGGGTAGCGTCGGGGGAGGATACACCGCGGACTTCAAGTATACGACTCGAAAGGAACAGGTGATTACCCCCCTAATTTCTAGTATTACTTCTTTTTTTTATGATCGGTCCAAAGTCTCCTTTGCCGCCGCACTGACCGGCCTTATCACGATATACAGCCGTACCGGGGAGGGCCACGACAAACACCGTAACTTAGGGGAACCTCGACAGATAATCGCAACAGAGACGAGGCAAAGCTCTACCTGGTGCCTCCCTACTGTTTTCTATTTCAATCCCACAGGAACATGGAGTATCCTGACGACCAAACACCGGGTCCTGTTCCTGACGGCTACCGGAACCCCTCAGGGGGCCTAGCGGCCTTTCCAAAAAAGGAGTGATACCTTGTGAGCACGTAGGACCAAGAGAGAAAAAAAAGCCAGATCTAGAACTCCCCGCCCGGCTGGGTGACCGAGCCCAAATACCTACCGGTATATCAGCCGCCTCGCCTCTCCTCTGCATGCAGGTCACGTAGGTCAGTCGGATAGGGTTGGGAGAAAATTGGGTGTGATGGCTCCTCTGACCTACCTCCTAGATGTCATGCATGGACACCATCCACGTAACGGTTCATCGTGGGACGTCGTATCTTGTATCTTTTCCTCTATTGATTTGCATAATCTGGGGTCTCCTCCCATTCAACAGGGCCTTCCACAAAGACACCAAATGACAACTAAACACACGGCTATACTCCGGACGTGTGTCTACTCTGCTCTGCTTTCCTGGCAGAACAAATGATACGTATACTAACTACGTAAGTAGCTTGTGGAACCCTTTCTGTATACTAGATATCCGGCGTCTCCTTTACTCCTGATTCTACATCGCGAGCAGATGAGAGAGCCCTTGAGCTGGAGACGCGTGGTAGGTAGACAAGACAGACTGCTCGTGGCAAAGTCAATTCCTCAGGACTCCGGGACCAGACCACGTGGGACAGGACCCCCGCACGGGTCTTCAATGCTTGCGATGATTTTCCTGCCTTGTCTTTCGTTCGAGCTTCGTCAATCAGGGGTAACACGGGACTGACAGGGAGGCTCTTGCTCGAGAGGCGGCGCGAGCATCGGCTTGGGTGCCTGGAGTTCCGGGACCTCCCTCGAATCTTGGGTTAGGTAAGCTCATACATACCGTACAGCGACTGGACTAGACCGCTTAATGAGTTCATTCGCTCGCTCGAGCCGAGACCATGGCGAATCCCCCCCTTTTTTTTTCTTATCTTTTTGTCATGGAAATCGGAATAGCAAGAGAACATCTTCAAAGCCTATCGCACTTGCATGAAGAAAAGGAACTCACCGCCAGAGGGGGGCGCTGGTGATCTCTTCTCCGTCTTGGATACTTGGTCCCATGGACTCATCTCCTATTGTCACGAATACCGAGCCCATGGCTCAGGGTACATACATACAGACAGACAGACAGACAGATAAACACGTGACATATAGACAAGTAGCGAGCATATGTTCTTTTTCGAAAGTACTTAGGAAATCCCGTGGTTCCTACCTGTGCTCCATGATCTTTGGTCTTCACCGCGATGCAGCCAGCTTGAGTTGATCGTGCTTTGGAAAAACTCAAAAAGCGAGGATCTGGACGAAACGCAATAGGCCAGTACACGTCTTTACGTTTTCGGACGCCGATATCCAAAAGGCTGCTGTCCCGTCACGCTTCGGTCCGGCCGCAGTTCACTGCTTCAGAGTGTCTACCACCGTCGACCGACCTTTTCTTCTTCAACGGGAGAGCACCCCCGTAACCCATGATGTTTTGATTATCCGAGCCACGTTGATTGTTTCAGGAGATAGATAACCTGTATGACGGCCTGACATACGTGCCCTTCCTACTTGCGATGTCTTACTTCAGGTGTTGGAAGCTTCATACCCATCCCTCGTTCTCGCGTCCATACTAGCCATCCCCTCCTCTTTCCCTTTCCCTCCTTTTCTCTCAAGGGCTCGCTGCCAGCCTGGTAACTAGGTTTGAGGAGATTGGGGCCTGAATGGTTCTCATATATGCATGTGTGTGAGCAGTAACTTTTGCTTCTACCATCCTTCCAATCCGGTGCCTGTGTGCTTGCTCTATGGCGGCATCCTGAGAAGTCGGTTTTGACCGCTTTTTTTTTTGGACTTCACGACGGAGAATTGTAGGCGGGAGAAAAAAAAAGAAGAATCGGACAACACAGCAGCAGAGGAATGCATATCTACAAATCAACGACCGGCGTTTATGACCTAGAATGGGTCTTCCAATTGATTGTTATCTATAACTGTCCTCGCTCATCGCGTCTCCCGAGGCGATATGGATTCTCCTGAAATAAGGAATACTTACCCTAGCATGCGAACTCAGAGACGAAAGACAGACTGGCCCACAAAGGCGTGACCGGGTCTCCTATCTATCGCTGCTTCGACCGCTTACCTCGATGACCGTTTTCTTCGGCCGCAGGGCTGGCTTGCTTGGATTCCTTCTCGAACCCCGTTGACCATGTCAAGATTCTCGGCTCCTTACTTAGTTTTTTTTTTTTTTTTTTTTTGAGAATAAGCGCACCGAGTGCGCGGAACCTGCTCATGTATTGCGTCCATCCGAGGACCTTTTGAATTTGACGAGGCTCCTCCCAAGCTGTCGAGTGAATATGCGAGAAATATTGGACATTCGACCTAGCACTCTTCTCGTTTCGAAGCGGACTCAGACTCAGCCGCCGGTTCTTGTTGATCGCGAGGCGAGGATGCTCTCTTGAGCGGGTTTGCAAGTAAGGATAGCCGCGGAAACTGAGTATATAAGGCTCATAAATCCAGGCTTTTTTAAGGAGCTGGTTCACTAATGGAATTGGACACTTCGTGAAGATTCGACTTATTTCCAGGTTGGTGGCGCGCAAGAGATCTCTCGTACGCTATATCGTATGATATTGTCCAGCACCACTCGCCATCGCCGAAGGAACACAAATTTTGAAGCGGGCCACTTTTGGAAAGAGGTAGACCAAGAATATAAATATATATATATACGTTGGCTTACAGATACTAGTTCCATCCGCGACCTCACTCATCCGCCAAAGACCTCTGGTGTCAAGGGTCCCAATTATCATTAATATCGGGTACGTCTCATTCTATTTTACACTCTTCCACTCCCGACACTCTACAATGACCTCAGGCCTAGTCCTACACATGATACATACCTCCGCTAGTCCCGGTCCTAGTCATCCGTTGGGCCCGACAGGAGCTCCGATACAAGTCGGTTGATGGGCCCTAGTAGAAGATGACTCAAGAACGGCCTTCGACATCCCACTAAGTACTAAACCAGTATTAAATACAACCTCTGAACTGTCTATAGCGTTGCTACGAACGGCGGGGCGCTACGAACGGCGGGGGAGCTCTATGTCATGTCGATGCCACGAAACTAAGTCCTATGGCCAGACGCCGGTGATAGGGGTCCACAACCCATCTGGTAATAGATGGTCGAAACCCCGAGAGCTTTGTGGGAATCATGAGTGAGATGTACAACCACAATGTACTTCGTTGGCTTCATAAAAGCACTCCCTATAAAGCAAGGGACCGGGAAGCATGTTCTTGGCCTCAGAGGTCCTCTTTCGCTAGCATGTCGGCAATGTCGAGATAGAACGCAATGGCATTGAAACTGCACCGAACGTTTAGTCTCGGCACATATGTTCCTCGTGCTTGTAGAGGAAGAAGAATCCAGAATAGGCAGAGAACTCACGTAGGCGGCTGTCCCATCATCTTGCGCAGCGTCCATTTTAGCCTGTTCGTCCAGTTTATCAAGTCCAGGTGACTGACGCCGACAAGCGTTCCCTTGTAGGAGCCCCATTGCGAGCTCGCCACGCTGACGAGGCCATCGTTGGGTCCCTCGGCCTCGGTGATTATCCGATGGGACTGCCGGAAAGGACTGAATAATGGCAGTCTGTCCACCGTGGCGCCGTATGAGAAGTACCTGACAAACGGATCGTCCGGTATGGACGAGTTGAATGTGTTGAGCATGTATTTCTGCGTCAGTTGTTCGAAAGCACCTGTTGCCATCCCTACGCCCTCGACAAATTTATAGATCGTGGGCAGGGTCTCAGCACCGATCTCGTCAAGTACTGTCGGAGTTTGAAGTTAGTACTGGTCATCTGGGATAAAGCCGCGGCTCGGGGTACCAGGGAGGGGTTCGGGGCCTCAATCGACGCCGAATCAAGAATTATACGGTGAAGCAGCTTCTTACTTGTGACCACTGAGCTGTGGCGATTTGTAGTAAACCATATACCGTATCGCATCGTATGGAAGGATTGTGTATATAGCCAATCAAGGAGAAACAGAAATAATGGCAATAGAGATACAAGTGAACCTACAATAATCTGCAAAAGCGCTACCGCGGTGCGGCGAGGCTACGGTTACCAGACTCTTCACGTCGACATCCTTCGGCTGGAGGCGCGAAATCATGTAGCGAGCGTCCAGGCCGCCCATGCTGTGGGCAATGATATTAACGCTTTTGCCAGCAGCGGCGGAAGAGATGTCGGCGGCGAGCTTGGCGGCACGATCCTCGATGCTAGCCGAGGGCGGGACCGTCGCCGTGATGACCTCGGCCCCGCTGGCCCGGAGCGCGTCGCTTATGCCGCGCCAGTAGTGGATCGCCGGGAGCCATGCGCCGGCGACGCGGAGCTCGGCGAAACCTAGCAGCCCATGGGCAAGGACTATGGGATGTTTGGGCGTTGCTGTGGTTTGAAGATGTGAGTATGCCGGGCATATGGCCAATTGTTGCTGTGTAGGTGCGGAAATAGGGGGCTCGATAAAGGAGAAAAAGGGGGGGCTGGACTGAGCGGATCAGGAAGGAAGGGACTGAGCGAAGGTAAAGGGTATCCTGTGGTAATAACCTACCATAATCTTCCCTAATATGTGCATACTCATCATGGACTGGCAATCTGTTAACTCAAATACGTATACGGTGGATTTATCTACAAGGGGGAAAGGAGGAGGGTGATAGGGAAAGTTCTTGGGGACTTGGGCATGGTCCACGGTGAAGGCCGAAGCATAGACCACAAATTGAAGGAACACGTCCGGGTCTGAGGGTGACTCACTCTGCTTTCCCAGCTCCCTGAATCTGGGATCGGATCTCTCATGGTTGCTAGAGTAAGGTCGCAGGGAAGCGGGTTGGTGAGGAGGGCATCTCAGGTTGGTACAGTGGGATGAGCATGCGGTGACAGCGTTTCGAGTGTTCGGACTTGCCCAAATGTGGTATGATGACCTGCTACGATGGCTACAATGTCTGGCGATACATCGGCGCAGACTCATAGTCACCTAGGTAGAGTAGGTTGGATGCAGGCGTTCTTTTGGCCCAATGATATTGAAGTCGGCGTTGTTGTTTTGCTCCCAACCTTACTTCGTAAGGAAGTAAGTTTCAGTTGATGGGCATCTTTTAGTGCCATATCGGGGACACTTGGCATCCGATGCTACAGGGCTACAGGGCTACAGACTTTGACGTCATGCACTAAAATGGGGCTGATCACGGTTCACGGGCGCTTAAAATTGGAAGCTGTCACTTTTTGGCTTTTCACAACATGCAATTTCCATGAAGTCCAAGGTTATCAAGGTGTAGCTAGTAGATAGCAGATGTGCTTTGACTTTACTACTTACCTAGGTACTTGATGTATATTCGCGGTGCACAGTAACTCTCGTATAGGGATGTTTTTGAGTGCTGGAGAATCAGAAATGAGAATATGATATTATGGCACAAACTCAAGTTCGGACTTCTAACTTTACCAGCCAGTTATTCGCTGGGCAGTGAAAAAACCTCGAGGGTTCCAAGGAGGTTGCCATTCAGGGATTGATTGGTGGCTTTTACCGAAGAACCAATAGCGGAATGCCGCTGTAATCCGCTATCTGCGGGAGCTAGTGGCCCGAGCTCCCCTAGTAGGGCAGTACTGAGGATGAATCCACACTCCAATGTTGCCAAAGGCCGCATCAACGTCCGCCTTCTTGTTCTACCACCACTCCTCTTAGTTCGCCCGTTGATCACACGTGAGAAACAAAAGAACATCCGTCGCTGTGCCGTATCTCTGCTTCGCCGTACCGCCTATCTGCCTTGATCTGGTTATCTGGTCAGCTGGCGCATCTGGCTTAGCTCTAACCAAGAGGCGGTACCGAAGAGGGGACATGCGCGGTTCTCCGCCTGCAAGTCGTCCATGTTGGCGGGCCGTCATGCGCAGCAAAAAAACAACAAGACCAACAGGATCCTGGCCGAGGCAAATTTGGAGAAACAGTTTTCAGTGCCGTACCCATGCGTCAACCAGTCCTAGATGGGATGAACAGGGGATGAAGATTGGGTGTGGCTATCCCAAGTGGCCTCATTATTCCTGGGTGCTACGCCTCGCGGCCAACGTGTGACAGACCGAATGACACAACCATGATTGTCATCGCTCGCAGGTAGACTACTATCTATCTATCTAGGTCTATCGCATCACAACATCACGGTCAAACTGTCAGTCTTCTTCTATTCAGCCAATGACGGAATCCAAGCTCCGCCTGGTACCGGGCTTTTTGCTGGTCTTTGACGAGATGCTACGAACAAGTGTAAGTACAAGTGTAAGTGTACCTCCACTCTTATACCTTGGACCGTTGCTGCGACCCCCCATGTAGCCCAGCAACAAGGTTCTGTTCATCCCCGCCAACGACGTGTCGACCTTAACCGCGTTACTATCTGACCTTCTACGTGATTGGGCCCTTTAGACAGGCCACCTCGATCGTCCCAGATGGTTGGGACTGTCTCTACCTTGCTACGCCCCCCTTCGGCCTTCCTGATTCGTGACTGTTGCACTGCAATGAAAGTAACGGTGAGAGGGGCTATCGGCGAGCCTTGTACGCAAACCTGTCCAATCTTTGTGGGGGTTCATCGCCCGCAGAGGCAGGCTGACCTTGTCTTTCACCACCCTGCCACCTTCACCAAGCAGTATGCTAATAATCAACAAGAACAAGTGATTGGTGTACCGGTAGATCGTTGCTCGATTCGACTCAAAAATGGCAGTACAACCACCGACACAGAGTAACACGATAGCTCAGCTAAAACCGGGGTTGTGGTTAACCCCTGCTCCATTCACCCCCATTCAACGTCGGGTCCAAGTCGGCTAACCATGGGGAAGAGAAACATTGTCGGACCGGTGCTCACTTTTCCTGATGCGGATATGATCTAGCAATTCGAAGCGCCGTGGTCATGGTCCATGGGGTTATCCCACCCAGCCCGTCGGGCTACGTACTTCTCATCTCAACGCAGAGTATATTTATCCAAGACCTCCCTCTGTATCCTGAGGCACAGTCTGGTCAATGTTCTCCTTGTCCAGCGTTTTGCTGTTTTTGACTTGCGTCCCTTACAAGCGATGATTATCAGACAACATGGCTAATGTCACGGATTGCACCTCGAATGACTGCTCACGAACCTTCCTTACCTACAAGCCTCCACTCGGTGGCAATGCCGCACTGCTCGCCCTCTTCGCCATCCTCATACCTGTGGCTGTTGGCTTGGGTATAAGGTACAGAAGCTCAGTATATTCCACAGCTATCGCCACCGGACTCGCCTTCGAGGTTCTCGGCTACATCGGACGGCTTCTATTACATTTCAACCCCAACGATAGGGGGGCATTTATTCTATTTCTCCTTGGGACGATTCTCGGGCCAACATGCATCTGCGGAGCCATCTTCACGGTCATGCCACGGATCGTCGCTATTTACGGTGAAGAGTACCGTACTTGGAGACCTGTGTGGTATCTGTACGTATTCTACGCCTTCACGGTTGTTTGTGTGATACTCCAGCTGGCTGGAGTAATCATCCCTACCGTCCAGGACGGCTCGTATATGGTAAGTCTCGGAACGCGATATCCAATCGACTCGCCAGCTAATTGTATTGGAGATTGACATGGGCATTCGGATTCTCGTGGTTGGGTTGGTAATTCAGATCATCGCCCTGGCAGTGTTCATCTTCCACGCCGTCTTGTTCGCCATCGCCGTTCGCACGAGACATCATCACTTGGATATGAAGTATGCCCATGTGTATGAAAGTTTGATCTTCAGAGTCTTCCTATTTGGTGAGTGTTCCATCTATACCGTGCTCTGGGGTTTCCCAACCTGACCACTGTGGTTACTACCAGCGTTCTCGTTTGCGACATTCCTGATCGTATTGCGGACGGCTTTTCGAATTGTGGCTGTTGCCGAGGGATTCGACAGTCAGGTGGCGCAGGATGAGGTACTTGTTCAGGTCCTCGACGGGGTTATGATATTACTCGCTACCATAACCCTTCTGGTCTTCTTCCCAGCCCGCGCTTTCGGCCAGTGCTGGTCGCAGATCTCGGCCCGCCACCTCACGCAGACGCCGCCGCGACCGTCTCGACCAACGCCAGTGCAGCTGTTGCCTTCCAAGCAACCCAGTCTCCCATACGAGCCACCGCTATCTTATAATCGGATGAATATCAGCTCTCCTGTCGCCAGCCCTTCGCCGAACAAGCCGCGGTATCCGCCGCCCACCCAGCGAAGGAATATGGTTGACAGCGACTCGCTTTGGTAGACCTCCACGACTACACGATGAAATTGTTGCGCCAATCTATCTATAATGCTTGATGAATACTAATTCAGGGGTTGAGGGGCTCAATATGGCACGGAGTTGAATATGGCATGCTTTAGCATCGGCGTTCCGATCGGTACCACAGTGGTCTTTGGCCGGCTTACGAGGATCAACTGTCGTTACTTTTAACAGTACATCCTTTCGTTGGATGGTTTTTGCACTTGGCTGAGGATTGGGACGGGTAACAAGATTGTTCTTCTGGGAAATTGGAAATTCGGCTCGGCGGCTACGATTACGATTGTCACTCTTTTTGGTTCGGACTTTTATGATCACGGGACTACCAAGGAATATCAACAGAGTATTACTGTAACAAAATTGAAAAAATGTCACCTCAAGCAAGGTCGACATCCGACGATGATCTTCAAAAATTTTTATTGTCAGTGAGAACACTCTAAATCTGGGCCAACCGTATGCCAGCCAGATTGAATCACCCAAACCGTCACCACTACTGCATTACGAGATAACCGATCGAAGAAGTACAGGCACAAAACTACAGGGTCTTATCCCCAGGAATCGAATCACAGTCGTACCCAGTCTGAGGTTTTCGGCAGGAACTCAAGCTTTAGCCTCCCTCCCTCCCTCCCCAGCCTCTCTCGTCACGCACATTACCTACCGTCTGTGATCCCTGGTAACAGGGCATGAAATTGCCGGGGCTGGCAGCTAAGAATAAAGACCTACCCTGGACAATGTGACAGACATATCGACACCGACCCAGCATTCACCGCTTCGACCCGGTCTACATCAGCGTAGTATATGGGATCAGCTACGGGCAAGGAGACCAATGAGTGATCATTATGCCTCTCTCTCTGTCTCTCGCTCTTCCGGGGCGACTAACAGGAAGGCGAGCTGTGCGTGACGTTATGCACCGTTGAAAACTCATTGCCTTCAAGAAGCCTCAATGTGAATGCAGTTCATAGCACTCCAAGCTCATCATCCTTGCACAGAGAGACGGTAGATAGAATATTGTCCCAGCCCCAGCTCCTAAAAGCAGGCAGGAAAATGAAGAATCCCATCTGACTGACATACTAGGAAACCCATCACATATCTACCGTAGGCGTGATCTATCGAACACCTATTTCCATCCAATAATATAGAAGCCAGATGCCCTACGTGCCTAGAGGTACATACTTACCCCATCTTCAGACCCCCAGTGACAGCGACACATCAACGTACTTTTTATTAGACGCCCGAGCTACCCTTTTTCTTATCTGGCTGGGTATATAATATAGCTAGCCTAGGGTCCTTTTACCTTAGTCTTGGGTATGTGCCTACATGGAGGGGGAGAAGGAAGAAAAAACTGGTATATCGCCCGCCTATCAGGAGCGTGATCCATTGTGCCGGTAATTTCGGACCCCAGCAGGACGAGGAGGATCGACTTTTCTCTCAGCCCACGTCCAGGGCCTTGGGATACAAACAAGTCATCGCTCGGTGCGAAGTGAGCGCTTCTGCTGGTGCTGTCAAGTTGTGCAGTTTTTTTTTCTGGAAGGGGATCTTCTCTCTGCCTGCCAGCATCCCCGCCTCCCCCCCCCCCCCCCCCTTTTTTTTTTTTTTCTCCTCCTCCCGGCTTTACGATTTGCTGCTTGCGTACGGCTGGCTACGGAAAGAAGATCATGGCTGACTGGATGTGTCCATGGCTCCATCCTTTTTTCTTTCTTTCTTTCTTTTTTTTGGGGGGGGCGGGCGGGCGAAAGGGGGGGGGGGGGGTTGCTCTGTTTCTCGGGTCACTCGTATGACTTAGTGCCCAGGTGTTTTTAGACCTCCGTCAGTACGGCGGCCGTGGTTATGAAACTACCTAGAGTAGTCTCTTTCTTTTTATCTATTTCCCACTAACTCCTTCCAGATCCGTACTTTGGGGGGTGTAACAAGAGTGACAGACAAAGGCCAGCCAGCCCAGTGACAAAGAGTACGAACTTCCACACACACACACACACACACACACACACACACACACACACCCTCTATGGGGTCCAAGGTCGGGAGCAAGTGAGTGAGGCTAACGTAAACCTGATGCATGAAATCCCCCTGTGCTTGAACCCGACTGGATTGCTTGCCTGGAGACGGGCGATTCGCGTTGCGACACCACACACACATACACACACACACGTGCACACGCAGTTCTAGCGCAGTACCGCGTTCGGCTTGTGCTGCGCGTGTCTATGGTTCTCTCTGTGTACTGGATCGTTCCCTCCTCGATGATCATCCTGGGAGTCCGCGTAGGCTACTTAGGTACTTAAGTACGTACATAACTACGTGATCAACCTCTCGACGCGAGAATTCGGCTACATGGTGAGTCGGTCAATCACGCACGAGGCGGTCAGGTTGACTGGAAACAGGAACGAAAGAGAGGGCTGGTGGTAATGGGTAAAGCAGAGGTGAAAGCAGGGCGCTTGTGCTAACCTAGGTATGTGCTTGTGCTCGTGGCTAGATTCGTGGGATGATTGCCATGGACCCGATGTACTTTGTGCTCTGCGGGTCTCTGTCAGTCGCATGTTCGGTGTGGCCTGCGCGTAGCAGACCGGGCTTGGGAAGATCCATGAGTGTCACCGTACCGGTACGGTGGGACGGTAGCTGGGATGCAGATCGCAGGTACTGGCTATGTATCTACCCTGGGGAAAGTTCGTTTTTGGCCTAGGGGGGCCTCTGTGAGTCGGTAAGCTCACGCCGTAGTATGACAAGATCTCGAGACTTCATCGAGACCAGCCGGGTATCGCCCTGTGTCGCATGATATATCTCTTGCGTACGTGTAGCTATCCCTGGCCACGGCTAAAGTCAGTCAGTCGTCCCCGTTATTCGTTCTTCGAGAGCCGATAGGAGCCGGATGGGGAGGCAAGGGAGAGAGCTGGAGCCGTCCCTGGGACCAATTGCTGGTCCAAGTGCCAGGGTAGCACAACACCGGTAGGGAAGCTTTTCAGACCGAAAACGAATATTCCTCGCTGGGAACTGGTCTGGCGAGGGTAATTGGTCGTCATGGCGTGGCAAAAGTGCCGGCCCTTTCGCCTAGAGCGCCTGCCTGAAGCCAGGTTGATTGTGATCACGGATTGGCTCTCGAAGAAGGCCTTAACAAAAGATCTATAGCTTGTTTCATCAGTCTTGCGTAGACCGATTGGCCATTGAAGCGCGCAAAGTCATGAGCGTAAATAGTTCATCCGTGATTATCAGGTCTGTAGCGTAGCGCTGAAGCCGGAAAGGGGGGCGGCCAAGGGGGCTGACATTGAACAAGGCGCCATCCTGCCAAAATGACTCACAACTCACCTCAAAATAGCAGCATGGGATATTTCATATCTGTTGTTGCTGTATGAGTAAGTCCCACGAAGTCTCAGGCTTAATGGATTGCCAAAGTTCAGAATAAGGGGCACTTACCGTCTCTGCGACGCTTTTGAGGCTAAAGAACTCCCCACGTAACAGTAGACCTTATGCCACCATTTGAATTGGAATATCTGAATATGAAGCTGAATTCCAATATGTAATCTATCTACTAGCAGATGTCGCTATTTCGGATAAGTCGGGCCACATGTGCAGAAGCTAATCGGTTCAATCCAGTGTTCTGGGCCTTGTTCCTAAGGGTTCCCTTGCATCGGCTTCATCGAGGGGGCCCCTACATACATGTATGAGGCTTTTATTACGAGAGCCAGTTAATATAAATATATATATTGGTTGACTGCAGTCATCTATTGTTTTTGAGTCGACTGAAAAGTACGTTTCCTACTGAAGCTTACCGTCATTTACCCCTATTTTTGAAAAGTGCCGGGAAAGAAGTTACATAACAATGACCGAATTAACCGTCAACTCTGGCTTCAGGAACTTTTTTATTGAGTTAACCTCTACTAGATTCACCGGGGACATCATCACTAGAGTGGGAAGGACGAACGGCAAGGCCACGAACCCGGGGGGGAGGGGGGGGGGGGTGGGGGGGGGGGGGGGGCTCCTCAATGGTGTGGATGCCGAGAAACTCCAGCTCTCCTACAGTACCATCAAGTACTCTTTTCCTGCATTTCCTCAAGTTCTTCTGCTCAAACTACATTCCTATTAATCGCCCCAGAAACCTTACTACCTGAATATCGGCTACTGTTCCACTTCAATTTGGTTGCTCCTGAAGCCCAGACATCCTCTTAGGTGAGGGAAGCGCTTATCACGAGTCGTTCGTGATGGAGTTGCACTCTGGAAGAAGACCCAAGAAGAATCAATGAGTGACTTCCGGTAAACAATCTCTTCATTCTAGAGTGGTCGGAAGCATGCCTCAATGGGGCTTGAATATCGAACGCGCCTCCGTGTACTCTCACTGTCCCGAAACGTTGAGCTATAACCGCTCAAATGGAGCATTCACCTAACTCCTTTGATCACATATGAGAAGACTAGTCCGCAGCACATAATCTACCCATTGGTTGTCACCTAAACGTGAATGGATTGAGGAGTTGTCACGAGAGAGGAGGAAGCCACCAGTCTGGCAAGTGACTAGTGGCATGCACTCATATAAAAGTGAGTCCGACTAATCAGGGTTTTTTTGCCAGTCGTACCTCTAGGTGTTGCACCCTGTGTTATGCGCTTTGGGGGGAGACTATGGATCTTGAAACGTCCTCTATGGAACCAATGTGAGCAGCAGCGTCAAGGGAACATGGAGGAGATGCGTCGCAACTCAGTAAAGCATTCTTCATATCCCGATGGCACTAACGTAGTTCTCTAGTACCAAAACGGGAAGATAATGTATGCACCGGGTTTAACGGTTCCGAAGGATGCCATCTTGCCTCTACGAATTTCGGTATTGTCTTTAAGCTTCACGCATAGGGAAAGAAGCATTTACTGAGTACGCGGTGGAGCGCTTCACGTCTCTCAGGCAAGCCACTGTCAGCTTTCAAAAGAAGGTATCATGGGGCTGTTGGTTTGGAGTAGGCACTCGTGAAAAGAGGGGGTTTATCAATGTCAAGAAAGGGGTCAGCACCATGATACGCACGTGAGTCTCCTCTCACACTCATATTCTGACCACAACTTGGGGTTCGAAATATACTTGAGTTGCTGGATTAAAGATTTGAACGCGATCCTACGCTCGGTGGTGATCGGCATTGAGAAAGCTAGACGCTGCTGAGTTCACGATGGTGGGCCGTGAATCTCTGCTTGTCGGATGATCAAAAGAACTAAACCCCGAAGGCACAAAGCACATTTGTCTATCTTGCCTCAAGTTTCTCGGCATGGCTTTGAAAAGCTCCAAATGCGGCTTCCTGGAAGTGTGCTTTGTTTTCAATCCGTAATGGTGTTGGATCAGACCCCTTTGTCTGGGCCGGCGGCCTTCACGTTTTCAATCAGTGGCGGTAGAAAGTTGAAAGAAGCCAATACACATTGTGTTTCTAGTAATCCCCTCGAGAGACTGCGATTATAATCAGACGACTTTTAGAACATATCATTCGAGTTTCTAGAGTTTAGAACTTGGGCACAGCTCCGCTTATAGCATTTGCCAGTTATCGCATTTTTACACGAAAAGTTTCACATCCTGTTGCCTACAATGTCGAGCCCCGGCCCATCTGGTTCAGCGTCCATGGACCATCCCTTTGAGTTGGCGGACCCCAATTTCGATCCAACGGACAATGCACATATCAAAAAGTTTTACGCAGATAGGAGGAAGAAGGGGGTTCTTCCTAAGGATGAAGGGCTTGACGACTCGTCGATTGATGAGATAATCCAGCAGAAGATCAAGGACATAGAAAGAATTCGAGGCATGGAACTGGAAGAAGAGGAGAAGAAGAAGATAGCACGACAGACACGTCGAATGAATGGTGATGCCTGGCTGCGTGATTTAAGGTACAATGTGGTTGGCAAAGATCATGTACCTATCGCATATTTCAATAAGGGTGCGTATGACGATATGCTGTTCTTTCATCTATTACTCCATGTCTCGAAACGTCTCGCAATATCCAGCATTGCTAACTAGTCTCTAGTATGCGGATGTTTTCTACACCGTTCTTCTAGAATGTCCAGTCAGCGGGGACTAACACATAGGTTTATTCATAATTAGCTGGAAGCCCAATATCAAGCGACTATCCCATATGTGCTCAAAGCGCAAGCAGATGCCGAGAAAATGGCCCGTGACAAGGACGATAAGATTAAAGAAGTCGAGGCGCAGTTGGCTGCGTCACAGGAGGCTAACAGCACAGCGAATGAGGCCCATGCTGCCGAGCTCGAGAAATATAAAAGTGAATTAGCCGACTCCCACGAACGCGAGAAGAAGCTTCAAGCCAGGATTGACGAGCTGGTGAAAAATGTATGGGAACTAGCCGACGCCCACGAACGCGAGAAGAAGCTCCAAGCTAAGATTGACGAGCTGGTGCAAAATGCATGGGAACTAACCAATTCCCACGAAGGCGAGAAGATGCTCCAAGCTAAGATTGACGAGCTGGTGCAAAATGCATGGGAACTAACCAATTCCCACGAAGGCGAGAAGATGCTCCAAGCTAGGATTGACGAGCTGGAGAAGCTCCTGAAGGACCTCGAGGCAAAGCACTCTTCCACACTCAAAGACCTCGAGAACTGCAGGGAAACAGGGGCGAAACGTTACGAAGAACTCCAAAATCTGAAAGAGCGCTTCGAGAGGTCCAGAGCAAATGAGAACCGACTCAAGGATGATGCTAGAAAAGCCTCTAGTGATGTCGAGGACCTGAAGAGCCAACTCGCCGCAGCGAAGACCAATGCGGCTCAGGTAACCGCTGGTAGTGATGACGACGACAAAGCGAAGCGTATCAAGGAGCTTGAGGAGGACAACAAGATGAAAGATGGCCAGGTGGACGCCCTTCGACGCGTCAACAACGATCTCCTCGCCAAGATCGAGACACTCGAGAAGCAGATCGCGGACCTGAACGGTTCTGCCGCTTCTTCGGCCACGGACGACCCCCAAGATAACGACTGCAAGAAGTACCGCAACACGATCAAGGCGCTGCAGCAGGAGCTCGCGGACCTGCGGCGGCACTACGACGCGGCGGACCCGGCGCGGGCCAGCCACGCCGAGACGCTGCGGGCGCTCGAGGCGCAGCGGCAGGCGACGCGCAAGGCGCAGCTGCAGTTCCTGAACCGGCTCGAGGAGGACCGCAAGGGCAACAACCTGACGGTGTACTGGGAGATCGTCGAGGCGACGCACGGGGAGATGGCGGCGCTGCAGCGGCGCGTGCTCGAGCTCTGGATGACGCTGGGGTTCGCCGAGGACCTGCCGGCGGACGGGATGCTGGCCAAGCTGCTCGAGGTGGCCCGGGAGGCGCCGCCGCGGACGCCGGCGCCGCCGAGGGAGCGGGACCTGGACGTCATGACGCGCTCCCACTTCCTGCGGCTCCGGGGCCAGCTGGCGAGCGCGCAGACGGCGGAGCTCCGCGCGCGGCTCGAGCGCGACACGCTCCGGGACGAGCTGGCCGACAGCCGGGCCGGGCGGACGTACCGGCGCGAGGACCTCGCGCGGCGCGGCTTCTTCGACGACCGCGAGATGGAGGCCCGCGTGCACGCGCGCACGCGCTGGGTCCTGGCCTACGTGAAGCAGGTCCTCGACGTCCTGTGGGCCGCCGACGCCGACCTCGCCGCCCTCGCCAAGCGCCACGCCGCCTCGCCCTGCGTCGCCGACATCCGCGTCATTCGCCACCGCTACTTCAGCATCGAGAACATGCCGGTGCCCCCGGGTCTGCCCGCGGCGGTAAAGCCTTTACCGCCTAAGTAGAGGGTAATTTGGCTGGGTGGGTGGGTAGGTGGACGGATAGGTGCGGGGAAAAGGGGGGGGTTTGGGGAGGAAGGTTTGGTGATGTTTTCACACCCGCAACATTTTCTTGCGGAGTTGGGTTCCGCTTTGGTGTAAAGTGTTTCAATACCTACCTACATATGTAGGTATCTATGTATGTTTGTTGTTCGATGTCTTAAGAAAGAGTGGAAAGTGAGTGGGTAGTCAGCGTATTGGCTTGCTTAGTCCGGAAGCGCATTCTTCGATAAATTGTCTCTAGATCGGGACGGACATGGTTCCCCAGATTCTCGTTTCGGTACATTAATTGCATGAAGCAATGCAGAACCCGCCCTGGCCTCGTGATGGAGGATCGTGACGATAATTTGTGCGCGGAGCGGCCCCTAAGGGGTTCATCGAGATATCTGAATCCTGGGGTAGAGTAGACGAGTCACGAAAAAAAACCCCAACTGGGCAATCGCGCCGTTTCATCACCGCTTGATAAATTTTGGCTATATACCTAGGTATGTTACTGACGATAATGCACAGCAGCGCGCGCGGTGGCGTTTATTCCCCCTCCTCGAATAGGAAACCCGCACGAATGCCGGCAGCAATCCAACGCTGGAAAAAGCTTGGTCTGGAGGTCTGTCTGTAGGCGCGTGAGCGCAGATTCGCTGGGGGAATTTAGGTGAAAAGGGGAAATGGGGGAGTTTGTGGCTCCGTCGCAAAGTGATGTGTTGGAACGTGGCCGCTGCGTTTATATTATCCTTGAATCAAGATATGGGTAGTACTGCGTCTCACCCGGTCTGAGGGTGCACCATCCCCATCGATGTAGGTACCTACATAGGTATATATTTGCAGTAATATGCCGTCGATAGGATATCGTCGTCGCAAAACTCTCGGCACTTACACCCTCTGTCAGGTGATTTGAGAAACCTCGTTTGAGCCAACGGCTTGCGGCATAGAGCCACAATATGCTTGATACAATGTGAAATATTGTTGGAGTGTATGATCTGACCGTTGCCCTCCGGGGATAAGTAGGCGCTCGGCGGGGTCCCCTGGGTAAGGGCGGATCAGAATCGGGTGTGGACATCTCCACAGTAGTAGGTAGGACGGAATCCGGAGACGTCGTCCCATGTAGTAATAACTCCCATGTCCTGTCAGAATCGGTGACGCCGTTAGATGAGGATATCAGCTTCCCCACTGATGCACACATGGCGGCTGTCGTCTACTGGGTAGCCCACATTTCCTAGCTCTAGAATGCGATCTATCAGTTTAAGCAACGATCACGAGAGATATCCTCATCATTGTCGTGATAGAGTTAAACCTCGATTGCGTCTTGAGCGCTTTCACAAAGTAAGAAGGTGTTGCTGATGTATGTCAACGCACAATCTTGCGTGTAACGTGCCACAATCTACCGAGCCTCGAGTACCTGCCAGAGAACCACAACTACTTAACCTTCAGTAGGTACCTGTAGGATTACTACCCCCAGATCTCACCAGCTGCAAAGTACCACTCATCGAAGACATCAGGGCCACCCCAGCAACCCCCACTGAACCTTATCTGATCTGGGAAGTAGTGAATGAAACATGCAGGCCCCTTGCATATTACAAACGATTGACTAATAGCTTATGAATGTGTCGAGCATCCAGACTTTGGAGAATGAGGCACCAGCCACCCCGAGCCCGTCATGGTCACGCCAGGCCGGCTCAGGACGATGGTCTTACCGGAAACATGAACGGTCCAGGGGAAATATAAACCTCTTTTAGATATACAGTTAGATATTTAAGTAGGTAGAGCCATCGATAGAGATAACCGAAGCTGTGTGGGATTACGACACTTTAAGAGACTCTCTTCATGTCTATTATAAAGAATAGTTGGCCAGGTTGATGGAGGAGCTGACGATGAGATGCCGATGAGCTGCGAGTTGCTTCGAACCCGATTGACAGGGCGGAAACCGCCCTGTCATCTGTTCGACTGATCTGTGACAAGGACTCCCCTGCAGGAACTGCCAAAAAGGGGAGTGGGATCTCGGAGAAAAAAAGTAGGCGTTATCAGAGAGATCGTAGCGGCGTAGCAGCGTAGCAGGGGAGATGGGGAGATGGGCGCTGCAGATTGACACCGCAGATAGACCTCGCTAGGTACTTCGTACGTAGAAGTATAAACTGCTAGGGGCAGAGGGGGTCTGGGGGTTAAACGACACTACCACATATGCTTAAAATGGTGAGAGGGTCTTTCCGCCAACCGCACCCTGAATTCTTGCTAGCATTCTCGGATAGGGCCGTAGGATTGGGCCGCGTTTATTCTTCCGTCCGTACATAGAGAGTCTTAGTATGCATCTGTCAGCTGCTTGGTCAGCTAGATCCCGGGCAGTTTCCGGGCAGTTCCTTGATATTTTGTCTGACATGTGCAAGCAATGTACTCCGTACTCCGTGTTGATAAGTACACACGTGCACCGTTTGCCTTTCTACTACGCAGTACCATGATAAAACTCAGATTCACCCATAAGCTACCTACTTGTACTCTCGTCTCCAATCTTCGAACTGTGTGTGATCCAGGTTGACATATCGTCAGTGAAGGCTTACTTAGCCATTTGAAATCCCTGTGTGTATGTTCTAGGTAAGTTGTTGTCTGAAGTTTCGTGATTCGCCCAGCCATTGGCGTATTTTCCCAATTATAATAATGACCGGAGACTATTCCAAGTGGAGTCTGTATGGACTTTTTACATGCTTATCCATTGGCTGCACCGCTGATAAGAGCAAAGAGAACTAGAACTAGCCCCTGGCGTGTACTGTGTAAGTGACCAGGGGAAAATCCTGTGAAACTTTCGAAAGAATACTGATAGTTCAGCAAATCCTTTACTTCAGGGCCAAGCACATCATTTCCAAAGGTTGACAAGTGAATGGCTTCTCTCAGGTACTGGGAGTAATGACGATATGTTCATCGCGCATGATGAAACAATCCATGGTTGGCTCAGAGATAGTTGCACCGAGAACGCAACTCGTGAGAGCCAGTGCAACCACATGCAGCTTTGTAAGGTGTCAAAACGTGCATCTCGTAACCCTGGGTCTCGTCGTTACCGCTCTATGTACTTGCTGATCAACCGTTCGGGCTGTTACGTCGAACAACGAGTGACAGCCCTGGTGTGACCAGAACCACGAAGTACACCCCGAATGTTGGTAGCGAGAATGCACAGAATGTGGCG
The DNA here is from genome assembly GCA_022376275.1 of Xylariomycetidae sp. FL2044. Taxonomy (NCBI): domain Eukaryota; kingdom Fungi; phylum Ascomycota; class Sordariomycetes; species Xylariomycetidae sp. FL2044. The sequence goes on from JAJNOH010000017.1 coordinate 563,180, forward strand.
TTACAAGGAGCCCTTTCAGTCGGCGGGCATGGATTGAGACACGACACGGCTTCCGTCGTATCCAAGGATCGAATCTGAAAGCGCATCCAAAGTTTTTTTTTGAACAGAACTACTGTGTATGGCCCGGACTTCGACCAATGGCTGGACTATATGGGCTGTATGGGCTGTTTAGTATGCACGCTTCCAGCGGTCATGCAAACGCCGGAGACTTGAACTGGATAATAATGCCGGACATGGTTTTATCCATCCCGAGGGTTCTTCGTGTCGGGCCCATATCGATGAGGCCTCTCTCTTCCGGAAAAGGTCGTTGACAGGTCGGATTACACACCTCACCTGGACTCGGGCACTGCACTACGATACCACCTCCTGGGCAACCTAGGGATTGGATTACCTAGGTAAAGTGTTGTTGTCGGATTATCAATTCAGCGGATCCTCCAACTTGCGTCCTTCCCGGTGCTTTCTCGTCTTCGCCGCCCACGGGTCGACGTTTGTTAGCGTGCTGGGATCCAGACTTTGAAACGACTCCCGAGATCCGGCTCTACGAAAGTAACCACATAAGTACATGTAGAACAATATCGAGACCTCGGTATGACTACAATTATATTGTTACTTTATTATCCTCCTTCCCCCAAAGACATATGCCTCCGAATCCAACATACTCCACAGCCCCGTGGCCTTGGGCCATCCCCGCCGTGCCATGTCACCTCGACTACATCTGTACACGCGCACAGTACTTATCTACTCAATCTAAACTTTCTGTAACCGTGGCTGTCGAGAAACATGGTACGCCTCAAACCTGCCAAAGTCAGCGGTCTAGTAACCGTGGACAGTTCAGAACGATGGATGGCTTGCAACGCGCCGCGGCTGGTCTACGGCCGTCATCCACCTTCCTTCCCTATACGTGGGTCACCCATGTCTGAAAGTATCATGGAAGGCCTGCAGGGGAGTCGATTGGATCGAGGCCCCGTCGCTTCCCAAAGCTGTCCCGTTCAGGGTATGTGACTTCATATACTTGGTGAAGTGTGTAGATGCCGCATGTGTGGCGGGTAGGACACCCCACGGAGGTTGCTAGGCGTACAAGTTGTTGAGTCGAAATGTACTTTCCCTCATGTATACCAGGGCATCACCGTGATTGGGTTTATCTGGACCTCAGGCTGGTACCGCTGACGGACGTAAAGCCATGTTCACTTTGACGGTGTACGACCAGCCATCGCCACACATAACCTTGATCTGGTCCCCCTACTCTGGTATTAGTCTCATGAACATAAAAGGTCCGTACTCCCTTCATAGCCAACCTCGAGGGTTTTGAGGAGCCCCCGGCATAACACGTACACGACGATCAACAACTCGTCCAAACAGAAAGCCCATCTGTTCTAAGACGTCAACCACGCCCAAGACGCTTCCGCTCGCACCCTTTTCCGTTCAACATACCAAACAAAGATCAAGGATCAAGAGCACATAGACCCTCGCCATGGCTCCGTCGACCGACACTCCTGCAACTACTGGCTCTCATGATGCCGCCGCCAATGCTGAGGCAGCCAAGGAGGCCATGCTGATGGCCCGTCAGAAGATCAGCGAAGAGGTGATGATAGACTTCGCCGCAGCCCTTGCCTGTCTGATGGGTCTTTTCATCCTATCTCACTGGCTGCGCTTCGTAGCTGTTCGCCTTGGTCTGAACCGGTCACGAATCCCAATACTGGCCCCCTTTGTTGCACTGACAAGGTAGGCCACGGACTGTCTGGTCATACACTTGGACTGGCTGACCATATCCATAGGACTCTAAGAAGAATTTTCGTTAGGAAACTTCCTGGCTTCACATCCGTTGGCCATGCTATGACCGTGACGGCATATGTGGCTTTCAATGTCACGTTCGCTTTTTGGCGACTCGACTATTCGAAATCTACCGACTTCGCAGCTCGTTTTGGATGGTACGTGTAATATTGGGCCAGCCTTGTCTCCTGAGCTAACAGTCTATGATAACAGGATGGCGACAGGAAACATGGCCCTAGTCATGTTTCTCGCCTTGAAAAATACCCCCCTTGCTTTCCTCACGGCTTACTCTTACGAGCGTCTGAATGTTCTTCACCAAATTGCTGGCTATACTACCTTGCTCTTCACCATCCTCCACGCCTCGATTTACTCCCATTATTTCATCTCCGAACACAGGATCGAGGTCCTTCAGGAAGAAGTCGTGACTGCTGCTATCGTTCTTGGGTTCGCCTTGCTAGTCACCTGTCTGGCTGGCCTCACCCTGAGACGTCTGCAATACGAACTCTTCTATATTATCCACATTCTCATGTTCATCGTCATCGTCGTCACTCTAGGTCTCCACCGCCCAAATTTCAGCCACGACAAGGGACTTATTGTGACTGTCTTGATCGGCGCATCTTGGTTCTCCGACCGACTTATCCGCTTCTGTCGATTGGTATACAACAGCGTGAACAACGAAGCGACAGTTTACCCTTTACCAAACGGAGGCACGCGCATCGTCCTCAAGAAACCTCTCTCGCGAGCACGACCTGGGAAGCACTGCTACGTCTGGCTGCCTAAGATTCGAGCTTTTGAGACTCATCCTTTCACGATAGTGTCAAGCGATCCGATGGAGCTCATAATCAACACCTACAGCGGCTTCACAAGAGACTTGCATAAACATGCTTCCCAGAACCCAGGAGCAAGTCTGAAGGTATCTGTCGAGGGTCCGTATGGAACGCTTCCCGACCCGATGGACTATGACAAGGTCGTGTTAGTTGCAGGGGGGTCGGGTGCCACATTCACGTTCGGCTTGGCTGCGGATATGCTGCGGCGGATGTCCGAAGACTCGAAACAACGAATCGAATTCATCTGGGCGGTCAAGGGACACGGTAAGCTCCTCACCATGCCCGTTTTCATTTTCGCCTGAGGAGTGACAGCTGATTGGTGCAATCCTCCTGCAGATAATCTTTCCTGGTTTACGCGGCATCTCAATGACCTGCTTACGCACGCCCACGCCCCCAAGATCGCCCTCAGGCTCCATGTCACCAACCTCTCGTCCACGTCACCAGCCCTCGTCTCCATGGTGCGAAGTCCTAGTCAGACATCGGAAGGATCGTCCACGGCTTCAAACATCGAAAAGAGCCCCATCGAGAGTCCTCCACGTGGAAGCATGTTGGACCTGCCACTCATCCACGGCAGACCTGATACGGAGACGCTGATCAAGGACGCCGTCGAATCAGTCGATAAGGATCAGAGGGTGCTTGTCGCCGCCTGTGGGCCCGATGGTTTGCTGAAGATTGTCCGAGACACTACTGCCAATTGCATCCGTGTCCATGGGCCAGCTGTAGAGTTACACTGTGAACAGTTTGGTTGGTGATGCAGCTCAACACCCTTCGCCAACTGACACTTCTCTGGTTTCACTATTTGGGTCAAATGCATCGGTCCTGGGGACCTTGGAAACGTTTTGGAGTTTGCTGGATACGATACTTAGATAGATGGTGGCTGGTATAGAACATGTACACGGAACATGAACGAGCTGTCACTGAGCAGGTATGATAAGGATTTCGACCCCTAAAGATTTATAAATATACATGTCTATGAGACTGTATCGTCAAACGTCTGGCGATGACCCCTAATACTATCCACAACTGTCTTGCAAAGTGAAGTAGCAGACGCAATTCTTCGTCTCGCGCACATCTGCCATGGCGAACTCTCTCTGCTCGGCGTCCAGGTTGAAACTTGGCAGACTCAACAGTGCCCGGATACTTTCACTCAATAATCGGCGACCTAGCATACGACTTCATCCGCTCCCTTCCCGTGAGGCTGATCTTGACCGCCCCACAACCTGCCTCTACGTCACACATCGCGACCCCCCACGGACCACACACCCGCAGCCAGCCAACCCAGCCAACCTCATACAGCTAGGCTGGCCGCGGGGCTGCAGGAAAGCAGCACCAATGCCGAAGAATGCATTATCGGAGCCGGGAGCGCATCAAGGCAACCATCCATCAACCGCTGGCATGGACCTAAGGCAAGGACCCTCAAGCCACCAAGCGCCCCTCAGCCCACGTGGGAAATTCGCAGCCCTAATCGCTGCTGGTTGGACGAATACACTAACGAGAGAAGATCGATAGAGAAGACCACACTGGCTGACGCACTCTCGTGTTTTTTCCCCCTGTATCGATGTGAGCCAACGCGGGAAAAGGGGGAAGAAAGTTGCTGAACGATCGATTCCGTTGCGGAGTACCATCATCCATCTACATATTCAACTCGTCCCATTGAGCGGCACACTTAGTCTTGTCGCCTCGTCTGTCTGTGTTTCAGAAGTTCTCGTGCATACCTCTAGTGTGGTAAAAAAGGGGGTTAGGAAGGAAGACGCCAGGCCAATAAGGAGACTCGGTGGCGGGACAACCCAACCGTCGAAAAAAAAAAGATGCTGACGAGATGCTGACTGTTTTGACACAACGTCAGCCACGATACCACGGTGGCTTTCTTCCCTCTCGGAGATCTGCCACTCGAGAAACTAGACTATCTAGCCAGTAGTAGCCCGAGATCATAGGTACCAGGTGTAGGGTGTGGCATGAGATGAGGCTGGTGATGATGATGGTGGTGCGAACACGTAACACTAACTTACGGGAATAGGTGGTTGGTTACACCGCATCACCATCACCACCACGACCGCCTTCGACCCCCCCCCCCCCCCCCCCCCCCCCCCAATACTGCAGATTCTAGCCCGCCACACCGAAAGGAAATCTCGGGACCCGTGGTATAAGAAAGTATCTAGACCATGGACCTAGCAGGCGGGATCGTCATCATTATCATCATCGTCATTATGCAGGTCATATTTAGATCCCCCGATCAAGTCCATCTGTGTGGTGTGTAGTTGCAGTCGGGGCTTGCAAAGGTCCTGGTCAGAACCGAAGATTCCCAGGGCCAGATATATCCCCATACTCCGGCTGTGGAAGTCGCCAAGAGATATCGGGTGAGAACTTCAAGACGATAGAAATGGTACCCTGGGTTGTTCAGAAGTAGTTGTTCTGAAAGTATCGGGCATAGTACACTCACTGCAAGGCTCTCGAGAGGAGAGCATGGCTTGCATACACCCTATCCTAGCCCTACCCTACCCGACCTCCGTACGTACAGAGAGAGACATGAGCATTCACAGATATCTTCCAAAAGAAGAAATTTCCCAATGATACACCCTCCCAGCCCCGGAAGTATTCCCAACGACCATGAAGAGCGGACGGATGCAGCTTTCGCAAGGAGGTTGGTTGGTTGGCATGGTGTCATCTCAACCCACTTACCAGATCCCTCCCCCTTCTCAAACGCCCTAGGCCAGCGCTTGGTACATACCGTGTGCTATGATCCTGTGTGATGGACTCGATAAAACCCCTGGACGAGGGAGGAGTCGGCAGTGGCATACTTACCTCATTACGCGGCCCGCACGCCAACAGCGCGGGACACATCTTGGCAGTTGCCGAGTGCGCCAACCCCATCACGAAATCGACATCGACGAACAAAAAAAAAAAAAAAAAGGTCTTGCCATAGCCATTGTCCGAGACATTATCATCATCATCACCCACCTCATGGCGGCGTGTGATGACTGATGAGTGCAAAGGCTGGGTCGTCCTAGGAGGAGTAGGTGAAACTGGTTCGCTGAGACTAACGTACTCAGCACGCGAAGGTTGGGGAAGGGGGGCGACTTGAGGGCCGACACGCGCGGATGATCGTTTGTCGGACTCGGGCATGGGTTTTCTTGCTGTACGGAGGGTAAAGTGTCTTGAAAAAAAATATTATCGTACGGCAACCTCAGGAGAGAGATCAAGGAACTCTGCTGACGTTGAGTATATAATACGAAAATATCCGATATACGTAAGACGCCTCAGACACTGGCGAGTGAGTGGGTTTTCTCCTTGAGGTAAGTGGCCCCCATCCAACAACCCCTGACTCATGGGATACTCGTGAAGTCCTGCCCTCGCATTTGTCCCTTGACGAAAGCCCGTATCTCATCACGCCGAGAGCTCCGTATGCTCATCGACGAGGGAGCGCATGTAGGGGGATGTGGTCACGTCTCGCTATCCTGGTGCTCATAGTAGAAGCCTTAAGTCAAGTACTGTATGTATGCTGTATGTTGGTTATTCCCCCAATCGATCTTCCGAGAAAGAAAGAACTTCAAATAAATATCAGCCCCTGATGATCAATTTTTTTTCTCACTACGCCTGAAAGATTATCCTGATAGCCGACTGCTTCCCAGACAGAGTATGAGGCGATGAGCAGCATCCGTGGCCTGGAACGGGATCTTCTCTTCATGCCCATCCATGGCCGGGCCCCTTATGTGGAATAAAACACGCAAAAGGGGTTTTTTTCACCGCGAGGCCGATTGCGATTATCTCAACTAATACCTCCTGGAACTCACCGACAACTGCTTACCAGAAAGTCAAGAAGGTAAACGCTCGTAGGGTTGTGACCCCATAGACAGACAGCCAAGTCGGTATACGTGACCGCGTCACATGCACCTGGAGGAGACATCATATCGAGCTCGCTCTGGTATTGAAGCCCACGCGCTCTCCTCCTTCGTTCCCGAAAGCTGGTACGAGCTCATGCCATCGAGTTAGTCGATGCTGCTCTCAGCCTCAGCGAAGAGCTTCATGCCACGTCACGCCCGGTCATGACACAGACCTCAGCTCCTAGCCCTAGTCTACACGGCAGCTGGTAGGTAAGGAGATCAACGCCCCCTCCACACAAGACCTAATAAAGCGCAGTCTCGCTCGCCAGATTTCAGGACCAGAATCGGTCTTCTTGCCCCCCTTTTCCTCCATCCATCCGTCCGTCTCCTAGCATCCTCGCTCGTTCATGGGATGTTCGTCTATCAAAGCCGGTAAGCCAGCTTTACCCCCCTCCCTCTCTCTCCCCCATTCCCAAACAAGCTCTAGAAAATACTTCTCGTCGTACCTAGCTCGCACAGGGAAGTTCTGGGCGGTCCGCGCCTCGTCGAGAACCCAGCTAGGAATGAATGAGCCGCTTCGATTTATTCCGTGCCATTGGGATGTACGGTAAGTACCCGGAGAAGCCAGGTCAGTCGGGATGCGACCTATACTCGTGTGCAAATGCCCACCACCACAGTCCCTGGATCACGACGCAACGTGACGGGGCAAAAAACAGTGAGTGTAGTGTACTGAACTCCAGGTTGCCCCGTTCGATGCCGAAAAAATCTGGCCCCTCCGGCATCTGAGGCTGGCGACAAGCGGACAGATGTTGTCCGGCGTAGGAGCAAGTTGTGGATAGCCTCGTCCCTTGCTTTTTTTATCAAGTAATGTCGTCATGAATTTAATATACACTAGGTACATACCTAGGTAGGGATACAGTTAAGTTTCAACAATCTCCTACTACTCTACTCACTACCCGCCGCATTCTCGTTCTCTCCTCGCAGATAGGCAAACAGACAGGCCTTCGAACTCGGCCCCTGCGTAAAATCACACACCATACGCCGCACACGGACATCACTCGGGCGGCGCAACTTCCTTCAAGGGGAAACTAAAGTACTGAGTGAGAGGGGGGGGAGGGTGAGTGGACATTTATGACCTGTAATCTGTCTGGCACATGTCACGGCGGATCGGCTCTGTCCGTCGGCGCTCCAACGCCGCGACTCCTTCGGAGCATACAGTAGGCTACTGTATCCATCCGGCTTCCGGAGAGGGGGAAGAGAGTAGAGGGGAGCGGGGAACATACGGAGGTTTCGATGAGGAGGAGAGACCACGGGGCAGAAGAAAGATAGTGGATGGTGGTAGGATGGATGGGATATTCGGGATCTCACATGATCGTAGTGGGAGGTATGCTAGGTACTCAGCCACAACCTGGTTTTTTTTTTTTTTTTTTTTTCTCTTTTGTCGTCGCCTCAGCATCGCAACCTCGAGTGGACGCGCTAACGGCGTACATAGTGACTGAGGATCTGGAGCCTTTCAAGCGCTTATCTATTAGGTAGAGCAGTGGATGAGGAGTCAGCTAGGTTAGTAGACAGGTTAGACTATTAGACGCCCTCAGATAGTACCTACCTATATGGTACTGCGTGCGCTGGGCATACTCCCTCCTCCTATTGGATGTTCACGACGCCGGTGGTCGCCGATCTTGAGTCCTTTTACTTACTAGAGCATCGGCTCCAGACTCCGAAAATCAAGATGAGCCCATAGAGTTACCCCAAACCCCAGACGACCCCAGACGGGATTCGGTCGGGTCAACCTCTTATTATTAGACTAGTATCTCTCCAATTCTTCTTTCTTCGATGCATGCATGCATGCATGTGTGTGTGACCTTACATTCATTACGTAGCTTTACCCCAAATTCTCTTCATCATACCTTACCTGAGAGAGTCACTGTCGGGAACACGGCCCGGACCCCAATCGTTTTTTATTTTTCTTTTCTCCAAAGCCCATGTTCCCTGCTGGCGAACTTTTGGAGTAATAATTGCTGCATACATCCGTTTGGAGGGAGGGTTCCAAGGTTGGAGTCGCGGGGTGCTCATATCACCGAGCGAAAACTGCCAACGTGAACGTCAGAGACAACCTCGGCTTCTTTTACCTTTTTTCCCCTGTGTTTTTCCTTTTCCTTTATTTCCCTTCTTCTTCTTTCTTCGGTTGAGGCCCCCGTACTGGCCGGAATCGGTCCCATACCGATTGATACGATACTACGTAAGTGCCTCCTGCGTACTCCGTAGGGCGCCCAGGACGAAGGTGACGAAATCACGAGATTAAGTAACAAAACAGAGACCGACGGCCCCAGTGGAGGTCGAAAACGATTCCCTTCCCGAAGCCCCGGGTCAGGTAGCATCGTGTCTTTTGATTGTTCCATCGCCTCCCTCGAAGATGGATCATTAAGGAGAGGAGTGACTAGGCCAAAAAAAAAAAAAAAAAAAAAAAAAAAAAAAAAAAAAAAAAAAAAAAAAAAAAAAAAAAAACCGGTCGTCGGCCTGCGGGCCCGGTTATACTTACTTCCAAGGTTATTATTACTTCTGAGTGGTACTTCGTCCAGAAGCCGAGGTCTATTTTAGGGATCGATAAAAACCTAGGTACCCTGTCCCGGGAATGAAGAAAAACACAGAAAGAAAGTAGGCCGAACCAGAGTATCGACATCTCAGGTTGAAGGGAAGTTACCGGGTCCACGTTTCTCTCTTTTCTGCCCTCCTCCGGTTTTATCGTAGGCGCCGCCCAGGGGGTTTTTGTTGGCGGTAAGAACGTGACGTCGAGCAGCGCAGATGAAACGGCAAATTCCACCCCTACCCTTCTCCTTCCTATCTCTCTGTCCTTCTCATCCCCGGAAAATTTCAATTTCCTATGGAAGGAAAAAAAAAAGAAAAGAAAAGAGGCTTTCAAATGCAATACGCTTTCATTTCATTTTGTCACACTCAAGCAACCGACATGTATGTAACCTGATCCTAAAAAAGGGGGTCGGGGGGGTGGGGGGGTAGAGAGGGGAAGAGAGGGGCAGATCTCATTTTCCAGTACTCACCTAGGTATCGATTCTATCATACGAAATAACAACAAAACATAATCTTCATTACGTACCGCTTGTGAAAGTTCTTAATAGTATCCGTAGATAATAATAAGTACCTCTCGATGACCCTAGAACACCCCCCCGGCCTGTCAGGCGGATACACATATGTATTGGCAATCATCTAAACATAGGTTTCCATACGGGTTCAAAGTCTGGTACGTTATGGATCTTCGTCCGAACCCCGGAAGCCGGCGCTAATAAGAGGAAGAGAGAGGGAAGGGGGGAGGGAAAAAAATACATCCACACCAGAACGTCCACAGCTTTCCATCTTTTGCTTTCCCCCGGTTGAGGTCGTATGGGGGACACTGATGAGCGTTCTTCTGGAACGCTTACGTCGTCGCCCGCCCCTCCCCTCCCCGAGAACACATCTCCGGGGGCCATCTTTGACTCACAGGGGGGCTCGGCAAGTGGATTTGGCATGTGTTCGGTGAGATGGTATCGTGACATTCGGTCTGTCTGCCTCATGACTGCCTGCGGTGGTGCGCCGTGGGGTCTTCGATCCATACTTGCATTGCCACCTACCCACCGACCAAGAGCTCCAGTGGCCGCTTGGCAATAGGTATGGACCCCGAGAAGTCATTGCGAAAGTCAAAGAAAGAAAAATTGCCTTGTCATCCAGATTTCCGTATTGATCCTGTCCTATTTGTACAATATATGATGCGCTATGTGCCGCGGCTCTCGAAAATCCACTAGCTAATGATACAGGTATACATGACTGTTCGTAAGAGCCTCCCCGAGCCGTAAGGGGAAAAGAAAAGGTGAACTTGTGCCAGCCCAAAACCAAATATGCAAAGTAGCCTCCTGCTGAGATCCGAGACAGCATGATAGGAGCCTTCACGCGCCGACAAGTTGCCCGCCCAGTGGTTTTTGCTTTTTCGTTCCCCCCGTAAATTTTGTCGAAAATCCAAATGAAATTTTTATGTCGTGCGTATGTAGTATCTATCCCTGTGGCACGGATTCGCTCAGCCATGAGCTCCCGCCAGGAAGAAATCAAGTTCGTTTCCGTGGCCAGTGGCCTGCTCGTTCTCCGCGAGCTGCTCCAAGAGACTCAGAAAGGGATCCTTATCCTCACCAGGTCCAGTGCCGGTGCTGCCATTGTGACTCCTGGCCCCGGGGCTTGGAGCGACGTGCGTTTTCCGATCTTCCTCTGCCTGCCACGGCGCAGGTGAGGAGAACGCGTTGGTTGGTACGCCTCCGAACATCGGGTCGTAGTTGGCTACTCCGAGTGTGTTGCCGTCGCCGCTCGGGCCAGGACCCGGATAGTTGTTGTAAGGTGGCGAGAAGGGGGCATGAGCTGAATGCATCCGTTGCGGCTGTGGGTGGTGACCGAACGCGAAGTTGGCTGCCGATGTACCCGGCATAGCAGCGTTGTCTTCCAACTGGCCTGCATTCTGACCGGAGGGACCAGCGGGCTGTTCGGCGTGGGGCCCCAAGGAAGTTGGTGTATGAAGTGACGGTGATGGGTGCGCACCGGCGGAAAAGGAGAAATGCCGAGGATGAGGAGCGCCTGGGGTAGGCAGACCAGGGGTTATGGGACCGCTGTTTGCTGGGTTGAACGATGCTATTCGCTTACGCTGAAGATTCGTGGTACTTTTCCTCTTCAAGTTGGGCCGTTCCGCAGCTCCATTCACCCGGGGAGCGTACAGGTCATGCCCAGTATATGTGTCTGTCGTAAAGTCGATCACCACGTCCGACAGACTTAGGTTGGCGGCATCGAACGTGAACGTCTGACCACCCGGTCCTCCAATGTTTGTATACCGATCGAAAAAGTCCTCCAAGTTGAAGACGACTGGCGCGTAACGCATCGAGTTGTTCACCAAGCTCTTGACCAGCTCCGAGTGTGCATTGTATATGCCCTGTAACGTCTCGCGCTGGTGCTGGACGCTCGCCCACGCGTAGCGAAGCTCGCTCAGTTGCTGCATCTCTCGTGAGAGGAAGTCGGCCGACGAGGCGAACGCACCCATATCTCCACCGGCGAGCCCGGCCTTGTTGTAATGCGCTCCGTGTATGTGGACGGTGCCAGCAGTGCATATGCAATAACCCACAAAGGCCGGCCATTCGATTGCGGCCGTCTGCTTCCCGAGGTCTACCAGTTCTGCGATGGCATTCGCATGCAAGAAACACATGTTGGTAGCTTCTATCTGCCACGACTGATGTTGGCCTGCGCCGGCGAGCTCGGCAAGGTCGATAGGGAGGAAAGGCCTATAGATGAGGCAATGAATCAAGTGGTAGATCAGCTTGCCCAGAACCAACACGGTCGAGTCGGGCTGCCCAAACAAGGCGTCGAGACTCGAGAATACATCTTCGGTCCCCGAGGCCCAGATGTCGAGGTCTTGTCTTATTTTCGAGAGCTTGGAGAGAGTGTGCCAGGGAAAATGCGAGTCGCCTTTAACGCCACCGGAGGCTAGGTATCTATTCGTAATGCCCAATATGCGGCTGATGTCGATGAGCATGCCGCTACTCCCCTGCGACTTCTTCCCGCTTCCCTGCATGAACTGTAGATTTGAGCCGCTCTGGAAGAATTCGCCTTCGATCGGCAGTCCGGCTGGATTTGGAGACCAGCATGGCAACCGTAGGAAAACCGTCTTATCGCCGATGAGACACGGCCGTTTCGAGCCGCATGCCATGAATCTGTCAAGCAGATAGCAAGTCCAGAATAATCGTCTCCTGGTTTCGCGTTCCACTGCCGTTATGCGGGCGCGGGGGTCAACTTCACGGTGCAACTCGAGAGCTAGTGCCATACCGATAGCGTTTGCTTCGAGGATGTCAGTCCACGGCCCTCCAAGATCTATGCCACGGGCCTATACAAAGTGATGGGAAACATACTGAGGAGCATATATGCTTTCTTGCCCTTCCCCGCTGCCGTGAAAGCCGTGACGAGCAATAATAGTGCTTGGAGGGCATCGACCGAAGGTTCATCTGTTGCTATCTCACTTCTCGACCGTGACGCATATTCTTCGCTAAGTCTTACGGCAGACTGGTATCCAGCGGGATGGGGAGTATATCTGTCACAGCTCAGCATCATATACGCATTCACATACGGCCTCGTACCGCGACGATGGACACGCTAGAGACATACCTCGCAGCAACAGCATAGATGGCATGTACAAGGTACGTGGGAAGCTGGTTTAGTTGCAATCGTTGGCGCACAGATGACTCGTCAAGAATATGATAGGGTTTTCCATGGAAACGGTTGAAATAAGTGTCGAGAAGTGCATCCAAGTTGACGATAGGTGACGGTTCGCTGACCACCGTTGGGGTGTATAATGCGGAATCGGTTGTCTCGGCCGCTGCCCGTGCCGTATCCAAGGCAGGGCGCTTCGCCTTTGGTTCCGAGCTCGCGTTCGCTGAGACTGTTGTCGCGTTGGTTGTTGACGATTCTGCATTCGAAATCGTGTCCTCCGCGGCGGCTGATAGCGGCTCTTCTGCCGTAGGTGACGACAAATCAGGCTTCTTCTGGTCTTTGAGCTGCGCCTCTAGGCCATCAACTCGTTTGAGCAAGGCTTCAAGAACATCCGTTTTGGGCCCTCGCTTTTTCGGTACCGCGTCTGCAGGGGGGGAAAGGATCAGTATACATACGTACGACATCATGGCATACGAGCACGAGCTTCAAGGGTTGAGGACGTGGGCATCTCACGCACCATAAATACATGGGCATTGGAATACTTGACATGCCTCGCAAGCAGGGCGCAAGCGGTTGCACTTTATCTACACCCAAGACATCGTTCGTCAGCTCGGAAAGGATTCTTGGGTTTATTGCTTGGTTTCGTCAGACCGCACCTTTCTCTTGCGACAAGACTTGCAGTTCATTGCCTCTCGGGGCTCATTGCTGAGGCGGCGAGTCGGCAGCCGTTCGATGCCAACCTGAGGCCGCGACATATTGATTGGATGCACTCCAGCGAGAGGAGCTAAACTCATGCTCGTCGCTTCGGTATTCGATGTGTTCATGCCAGCTGATTTCTCCTCCTGGCTTGAGATCCTGCTTGACGACCGGCGTGGCGAGCTCCGAACCGATACATGCGGCGGCTAGGTCGAAAGACGTCACTTGATGACAACCGGGGTTCAGGCCTATGGCATGGCAGACATCTTCATCGTCCTGGGTTTCGGGCAAAGCTGATGTGCCGACTGTGTACCACCTCGGATGGTGTAAGTCGAAGGAATGGCCTACGGTTGGTGAGTGTGTCGTCCACGGCTTTCAGCAGACGAAGAAGACGTCTTATCCCTTTTCTCGAAATACGTCGGACGAGGTTAGACAGCAGTGGATATGAACTAATAAGTTGCGTATCAAGTCGATGGAACAACAGGCTTGTGGTGCTTTCACGCAGCAGATGCATGTACTCGTGCGGAGAGAGGTTACTCGTGAGCGGCTAGGGCCACCCATGCTCACAGAAGGGGACACCCTTGCTAGGATCTGCTTCCCTTTCCAACGTTGTCGTTTTCTTCCCGGCTCGCCATTTACGAGGCAACGAGGAAGAGCTTTCACCTTCAGGCATCGCGGGGCTAGCGGGGGGTAGGTTGCAGGGGATGGGGGATATTACTTAGTATGGAGAAGAGTTTCAGAGGGCGGTCCATGGAGGCAAGGATGCCGGATTGGCTAGGAGTAGCGAACCAAGACTCCAGGGGATGGACCGTATGGCATTCTGAATCTGTACACACATCAAGGCATGGTACGTATGTACGTACCTAGGTCTACATCTACCTACCTAGATAACCTAGAGGTATGTATGTGGATGTATGTACACCTGTAACTACGGACGGAGTACGTGTGAAGAATGAATTGCACAATACGACCGCAGGACTCCGTGGGGTTTCTGCAGATTTCGACCAGGGCCAAGGCCTATAGGGCCCGTTTGCCGTGAGCTCAAGTTGGCGATGCAAGAGGCAATGGCTTGACTTGACTTGACTTGACTTGACTTGGAGCGCGCGTGACTGACGACTGGCAGCAGTATAGCGGCGTTTGTGGACTTGGGCAGCTGGGGGGAAGACATCGTTGTTGTTGCGCACGAATAGAAACTGGTCATTCTCCCAAGATCGGCTGGCTAGCTTCAAGCTGGTCACTTACTGGTAGTCCACCCGCCCCCCCCCCCCCCCCTCCCAGTCTGGTGTGCCACTATACATAAGTAGGTTAGTTAAAAGGTTAGGCGTACCTGGTAGTTGAGACCAACGTCCTCCCCACTCTGCCGGATCATCCTAACCTTACCTACCTCCTACTACAAGTACCTACTGGCAGGTAAAGGTATGTACGGAGTACCCACGCATCATCACCACCGGGGTAGGTTATTAGGACTGGGCGGAAGGGCTCTCGCAGCGACTGTCCGGGATTTCGTTACGTCGTTCGCCTTTCACCCACACAAGGGCGCCAACGACTACATAACGGTAGTGCTCTTGGGCGGGCCTTCATCAGACGACGCAAGGGCTTCTCACATGTTATAACAGCCCCCTTTCTCACCCGACTCAGAATGAAAACATCCCAAGAGTCTCTAGGAGGGATAGGGAGGGATCAAAGGTCAAATGAGTACCTACATAGAGGTACGCACGCACATTCTCTACCTACCATCTCAGCGACTACCTATTCGGAGAAGACACGTCAAACATGCAATTTGATGTCGTGGGTCGTTTCAGTTTCCAATGTAATGAATGCCTGGACGAAGGTGTGGAATTATGTGAAGCATCAGCCCAAGCGTCGGCGGCCAAGGATGCGAATAATCAAAGAATGATAATTGAACAACAAATCTCTGTCCAAGGGAGGCATCAAACAAATCAAACAAAGGCTTGAACCGTGACCTGTGATATCTACTTATGAGTAGATAGAGTGTTTCCAAGATCCAGTCTTCGGTGAATCGGACCTTCATAACCTTCTCTCCACCATGCCACACCATGCTGCTACACCATACCTAGGCAACTATGCGAGTCTAGCGTTTTATTTCGTACACTGGTGACCTCGGGAGTTAGGGCATTAATAAGTCGCGATGATGAATGGCCCGAGATTGAGATTTCGGATATCAATCATGCCAGCAATAAATAATCCTAGGTATCTAGATTGGTTTAAAGCCCGGTAAGCTGAAAGGCAGGCGGGGACCTCTAGATATCAAGATTCAAGTGAATATCTACTTCTACTTGTATCTGAGCTAGGTGCCAGGTGCTCCGTATACGGTATTGCATACTTATTAATATGTACATGCCCAGGCTAGGTATGTCTAGTAGGATTCCAGGTCTGGTCCGGACGTCATGAAGATCCCATCCTTTGGTTTTGCGCGGACCGAAACGGTCCAATTGCCGGAAGCATGGCTGACCAGTCACTTCAATCGGAGTCCCTGCCGAGCTCATTCGGATTCTTCGACTAGACTAATAAGAATAAAAGTAAACTACCAGCCGAGGCTACGGACCTTTACACCGCGCGGCACTTCTGATGGAAAGAAAAAAAAAAGTCTCCAAGGCTGGACCCCCTGTTTGCCTGTCCTGAAAGCCATTTCCAACCGTCTTCGTAAGCATTTCCTCTTTGGACCTGGTGGCATAATCGACTTTTAAGAGGCGTCTGATATCGGCAGGGAGAGTAGCATAAATGCTGGGGAAAGGTGAAGAGAAGTGGAAGATGTGCAACGCGGCTCGCCTTATCACAGAATCCCGGTACCTTGATCGACCGACCTTCCCTGACGGCATATCCAAGTAACCTTAGATGCCAACTTAGGTAGATACTTTTAGATAGATAGATCTAACGTTAACGCCTGACTTGGATCATGATAGCTTATTAAACAACAATGCTCTTCTATATCGCATGACATCCAATGTGCATGATCCTGAAAGGGTCGAGTTACATTGCCAACGAAACAACTATTCCCAACTACCTAAATCTGTATGTCTACGCGAAAAAGAAGGAGAAGAAGAAAAAAAAACAGTCAGACCAACTGCCAGCGTGGCTCCTAGATGTGCCGTACTTTTGCAAGCAACCATATCAGGGGTCGAGTTCCAGGAAGCCCGAATGAGACTCGGCGACCCAGTGAGGTCCACATCATTTACCGTTCGAATGGGATTTCTGGCTCACGTCAAGATCGCAAGATGTGACACCTGAAGGATTGACGCGGTAGTACCAGATTATTACTTACTTCCCGGCTCTAAAGATAACCTTGGAATGCCCAGCGCCAGCGATAACAACGGCGGTGGTTCTTCTGGTCAAGAATCCCCCAGCTTTCACACCGGGCTCGTCGAGCAAGGCTTCTTTCTTTCTTCCAACGCTGATACTAAATACATAAGCTCTCTAAATAATCAAACCAGGTACTGCACGATCTGTAGAAGATACAGTTAGTCAATCCGGAGGATCCATTTTTGGATCTTTTTCGCAAGCGGGTTCCCGTGTTCCAAGGCGAAGAGCGCGCCAGGTACCCCCTGGTTGAAAACGCGGGTACATCCTGTTTCTTGGGAACCCGAGCCCCATTGAGCGACCCTTGATCTTAAATATGAAGCTTGGACTGCCTCCAATTGACGAGCCCAGCGAATTTTGCTGTGTACGAAGAAGTATGGATGATCTGATAACCGCCGTGGTCGCTCGCGAGCTGGGACGGGCCAATCGGTTGTCAGCTCACTAGAATGTTCTGGAGCATTCGGACTCAACATCGTCTAAGTACTTATTAGGTTAGTCTGTTGTTCGCATCATCATCATCATCACCATCATCATCACAGCTTACACCCATCTCACACTCGGATTAAGAAGATAATATGAGGCCAGGTTGAGTGGGCTTTGGATACTAGATATCGCTACGACAACAAGTCAAGACTCGCCAGAGATCGATTGAGCGATCACTGTCTGTCAAAACATCATGAGACGTAGCACGTAGGATAGGTACCAGAACGCCGTAGAGCAGTCGGTCCCAGCAGTCTGTAACTGCTAAGAGCAGGGATTGGATGCAGCGGCGGCGGCGACGTCGTCGTGGAAAGCGTGCAGCGTCTGTGTGTCTGCAATCCAGCGTCATGTCGATATGTCACGATATATTTATCACGGCACTCAACTCAAGAGAAGTAAATCACATCACAAATGTGTCTCCATGTGGGAGCGAAGGAACAACGTTGGCGAGCCCCTCTATGATGCATCGCTTAAGCATGTCAATCTGGGTGGCTTGCGGCAACTCGAATCGACAGGGAGAGCAAATCCGGGCTCGAGACATAGTGCCAAGCCATGCTAATTTGGAGCTCGTTGTCTCGATTATTATTCAGTCCACGATGTACAGACTCCGGAGTACCTGCCTATGTAGCTGCCTCCAAGTAGGTACCGTAAAAGCAAGGCATTTTATGACTTATCACATACTTTTACATGTAGGTAGGTACATATGTATATATGTAAGGTGATGCCGGACACGCACGACATAGTGTATCAGGTGCCGCAACTTTAATATACAGTATCGAAAGAGTACCCGAAGAAGGCCGCGAGACAGGCTGACAGGGTTAAGATGGGATGACAGGAGGAATGGATCCCTGATTTGCCACGGCTGGCCTGACACCGCGGAAGCTTAACCTGGTCCTCTTCACGTGGGCTGGCCGAATCCCGCTTCCTTCAGAGAGGAGACGACGTCCGGCGAGCGGAGAGAGAAGAGAGAAGAAAGAAGAGAAAAAGTGAAAAAGAGAGAAGATCGCACTGACTGACTGACTGACTGACTGACACGCATCGCAAAATCCTTCGATAACTTGCAGATGTCGTACCACCAGTATACCGTCCTATTGGTAGAACCTGCCTGCCAGTGCCCCTCCGAGGCCTTGTGATACTATCACGGATGTAATGTACCCAGTTTCTAGGCGCCTTCGACGCTGGCCCACGAGGTCCGGGTCTGCCGCAAGGTGATCGATTCATCTGCACAATACACAGGAGCCAAAAGGGCCCCAACCAGTGGCCAGAAATGGCAAGAAAGATTTAAGAAACAACCATCATCTCCTTGACGAAGATGATGGACGTGAGGAGGCCGTATCAAGCAATCAGCATTCAGTGTCTAGATATGTGATCCGATAACGAGTGCCAGCCTTTCGCTTCATAAATGGACGAACGAATGGTGGGGAGGTAGGTAGGTGTCTTGCCGACTTGACTATTCTGCCTGCTACGTTATCTTCGGCCTGCGTATATCTCGCCATCTTCGACACGCGCGCATCTACCTATCCATCCATCCAGCCATCTAGCCATCCATCCATCCATCGATCTATCTCTCTGGCCGGCTTGGAAGGTAGCATCGCCAACAATCACCTCCCGTACTCTGATAGAACCTCCGCTGCGCCTGGTCTTGGGGACCTCTGCTGATACCGGATTGACAGACGGCACACGGCTATGGGCGCAGCCATAAGCGCCGCGCCTCTCTGCTTACTGTTGTCTTGTCTTGTCCCGCGGGGAGGAAAGGAAAAAGAAAGGGGGGGGGAGGGGGGGGGGAGGGGATGCGGGCGCTTCCACCTCCAAAGACCCAGACTACATACATACATACATACATACATACATACATACATACATACCTACATACATACATACCTACCTACCTACCGCATGCAACATCCGCTTTCATCATAACACCGCGGTCGTTGGAAGAGAATGGCGTGCACGTGGGGTCCTTGTCCATTTCCGAGAATTCTTCTTGGACGAGTCTGCCTGTTCCGCTCGGACGTGTTGTATGGTAGAGGGAGCGCTTACCTACCTAGGTCGAATGCCAGCTATCACGGGGTGGATGTCTCGGTCGAAGCTGCGGAGACTGCTGCTGTGCGGAATGCGAAAGAGGGGGCCCCGGGGGGGGGGGGGGGGGGGGGGGGGTTGTGACGATCCTAGACACCTGTCAAATATCTTTTACTTTTTCACTCACGTATTAGTCGCTTTTACGAGAGGTTTCCTTTTTGAACCTCACAACCAGGCTGTCGCCATCCCGGTGCACATTCAAGGGGATGCATTGCCAGCAAAACCCGGCGACATTCGCGATCGACAGAACTGTGTGGACTCTGATCTACCGGCAGTCAATTTCAAAACGAGGTAGATATCCCACACACACAGAGAGTAAAAAAGAAAAATTGGGAAAAAAGAAGACCGGTCAAGGGAACAACAGAAACGCATGCTTCATTACGAGACTCTGATGAGGCTCATGACGAGCTGTCAAGGAGATAGATGATGCTCTTTCCCACCGCCCGGAATTATATCCCTGCGCGTAAAGGGGTGAAACTGTGATCTTCGGCTACGTTGCGTACTTACTTTTAATCCTATAATTATAATTCTTTTTATTAAGAAAGTACGCTTCACGCCGAGGGGGGAGCTGACGGAGAGTGGTGCTTCAAGAGCGTCGTGCCGGCCGTACCTGAACCATACAAACCGCAACTGTGGGTGGCCACAGCTGCGGAACCAACTATAGCCCGGGATCTTATCTTAATCGTTACTTTTTTTTCCCTCGTTTTCGTCTATTGTTTCTACTTTAGTTCTTTTTATTTTTAAATTTTTTTTTCTTTTTTAATTTGCAAGACAGTCAGTCAGTCAGTCGTGCCACGAAGTGAGGGTGTTAAGTCAAGGGGGGGGGGGGGGGGGGGGGGGGGGGGGGGGGATGCTGCTGGCCTCCTTACTTACCTACGGCCGTCTTGATGGGTTTTTCGTTCTCTCGGAGGGGTGAAGACGCGAAGAAAAAAAAGGACTCGGGGACTGACTGGCCGACCGACCATCTCGCATTGCTAAGCCATTACGAAGAAGCACGACCGCGATCGGGCTGGCTCCGAGTTTCCTCTTCCTGAACGCCGGCTGCATCCGTGTTTCCCCAATCAGTGTTACCAGCCTACCCTGCTTGCTGGGCTGGTCGCAGGGTCACTGGGGAGAGAAGGTGTGTGTGTGCATGGAGCCGGCCCGACGATACATACAACTCGCAAGAAACCAAAAAGCGTTGGTACTGCAACGTCTAGTACCTATCTAAGCTGACTTGCCCTTCTTCGCCGGCACCGTGCTCCGCAGGAACCGAGTGAATGAATGAATGGCCTTGATCTAAGACACGACCAACATCTCGCTCAGTGGGTGTCGAATGCCGTCATCTGTGGTTACCTACAGTGCATCCCGCAAGTCAGTGGCGAGCTCGCCCTGCCCCCTTTCCCACGGTCAGCAAAGCAGTCAATTCGCCGCGAGAGTTTCCTGGGGATATCTATGACAGTTCTACGCACGTCTGGTTCGCTTTGAGTGCCCCTGTAACCTAACTTGCAAAGGGAGCGTCCTACCTAGGCCTTGATCTCGAACTAGGTATAGGCGGTGGGCGGGCATCATTGAAATCAGACATCACCTGCCAAGTGGCTTGATATTGTTCTTTGCCGCGCCCACGTAGTAATCAAATAGATAGGTACAGTAGTTGAAATCAGACAGCCGCAGGTGCCTGGCCTTCACCAAGCCTTGCCCAGGTGGTCATCAATATCCAGCCGTGTCCCAGCCGAGGACCACGCGGCAGTCTCGAATGGTGAAGCCAATGAGACAGACTCGAATGATCTTTTCTTCATCTCTTCAGCCGGCACTGGGCTGTTGCATTTCAATGATAATTTGCCATTTATGCTTATTCAAGAGTGTACTTACGCATGTTTCTGCACGTCACCTCGATGACAGCGGCCCGCCCACCGGGGAGGCCACATACTGTATGTACGCAGGATTGGAACATCATCTCCCTCCCCGCGGTCGTAGACTTCCTCCTACTTCCATTTAAACGAACGGCCCTAGTCCATCATTCTTACTTGCTCATAGGGAAACGACGTCGAAGTCCTGCGTTTCATCCCGGAGGGACGTCTTCCATGCTAGTCACCGGTGGTGTTACGACCGCTTTGATGACAAAGGCCGTCTTGTCTCTACGAGAAACCTCAGATCACCAGATGAAAGCCCCTCCCCTCCAAGCATACCCGTGGCTGACGGGGATGGCTGTAGCACACAAGGGCGATTTCCAATCCCGAGCTTGCGCCTAGGCATCCTCGTCACCAGCTTTGCTGTGTAGCGCCAGTCAAGAAGAGGTTTCCAGGGATATCTGGATCGGGTAAGGGTATGTTTTTTGCACAAGACTCGCACCTTGTCTCTAGATCAAACGCACGAATGGTTGGGTGACCCGGTCGTATCCTCTTGCAAGCACGGGGGCAATCATATCCATAGTCTGGGTAGGATGACGCAGGGGTGCTTGCCACCAGCCTCTCTAGCAGTCGCGAGAAGAAGCGAGATAGTCTGACGTAAGCGATCAAGAGTGAAGAGTCGGCAGCGAGGACTGTACCTGTTACGATCCGGCGAGGACTGCCCAAGGAGAGAGAGAGATTAGTCCTTATGTTTCCATCGTTAGAAAATAGGTTAGAGACCTGAGCCATGCTGAACTGCCCAGTGAGAGGACTAGTACAGTACTCTTCTCCCGGGTCGTCAATACATGCCATTGCTCTATAAGCACACCGGCATTCATTATTGTAGAGAAGGCAGTTAGGAAGCTAACTACTAAACCTGCTTGCCTCCTAACATATCACGCATACGTGAGTGAGGGTCCCGTGACTGATGGATAGTGATGTTACGCCCGAGTGTTGCGGAAGCTCAGCCGTGAGCAGCCCATCACCGAGAGGAAACCCCCCTGAAGAGGACTATAGTCAGTTTATGAAGCGGCATAACTTCTGGACAGCCATCGACTACGAGAAGTTATCGGTATTCGGGCAGCCGGTAAGCCCTCTTCATATGCCACGCTGACAGAACAGCTTCACACGCTGAACACACTTGTCGTCACATCTGCATGTCTAGCAGCACCGGATATCAAGGAACTGTCTATATTTGTATATTTCACCCCTCCCTATCCGATACTTACCTCTCCGATCCGCCATTGATACAAGACTCCCAAGCCAATAGTTAAATACAAGTAAGCCAGCCAGCCAGCCAGCCAGCCCCCTGAAATTAGGCACTGCCATAATCATCAGTAAGTCCACCAGCAAGCACCTTACGCGAGCAGCGCTCTCACGCTAAACATAAACAAGATGTCGATGTTCACCCTATATCTAGGTAGGTATCCAACCTGCGTCATTGGTCCAATATCCCCCAGAGTTTTGACGCTTGTGTAGACTATGCCTGAAATGAAGTCTACCCAGAGTCTGGAGCCAGCAGAGCAACACATCGACAACTGTAGGCCGCACGTCTAAGTTGATCCTTGGAAATCGTCTTTCATTTTTTCCCCCTGAAGGCTACCTGAGCTTGCGCGGGCGTGAATGATGGACGTTGTGCCCAGTGATGTGGATAGACCGGTGGGTGCACTGATTTGCAATGATTTTCAAGCCTACGCTAGACAGATGTCGGGCCCGAGACCGTGTGTATATTGTGTGCTATGGAGATATATACTGCGCTCTCCTCTCCCTATGGGATGAGAGTAGGAGGAGGAGTCCTGCATGCCTTTGAGGGCCACTGTCTAGACCATAAGGGGGTTGGGGGAGATGATCTGTTCCAGAGCCTCGACCGTGGTCCATCCAGTAAGCACAGCGGGCGCAGCGAGGTCGAGTCTTCACAACGCAGCCACAGTCATAAGAGACCCGATACGGCCATGGCATGAGACGAAAAGCCAGGATACATAGTATATCTCACGAGACTCGAAACTGGCCATGAGCTCCATCTAGCGAGCGATATCACCTAGATTATCACCGAGCACGTGGCAGGCACACGAACAGAGCACACAAACAAGGATCACGAGCCATCCATCAGATACATTATTCATATTGAAGTTCGTAGCTACAGTAGGTTTCCTGAGCGCAGATCCTCAAGATCAGTCGCTCCGTAGCTCGCGGCAAAGGGGGATATCATCATAAAGCCATCCGTCGTCCCCTTGAACGGCACGTGTCTCGCATATCCTCTCCCTAAATATCCACCATGTTTGATCGCCTAGACTACCTTGATACCTGTCGTCCGGAATGTGTCCTGGGCCTGAGAATGGACAGCGTGTGTTCCAGACACCTCTTAAGATTAAATCCCGACTGTGCTATCCTCCGCAACAAATGGGTCGGCCAGGAAGCTGAATATATTATTCCGCCGCCCTACAAACGCCCGCGCTCGTCCGATTATCGCGGCGTGATGCCACGCAACGCGGTATATGGCCTGGATATGTATGTCGAATTCTGTATTCGACGAGGAAATCTCGTGCCAGTCCCCGTGGCTGGGTGGTGCAAGCCTCAAGAGGAATTCGTAAAGCCTTGCTTGGTCCACTTGCGCCTACCGCCATCCCAAACAATGGCTCGAGGGAAGCAGTCGCTTGATGGAAAACCACCTTCGGCTCCAGAGCTCGACCCGAGACCTTCCAGTACACACTGGTGCGCCTGTGATTCACGATGGGCCGAAGTCTTCCAATCTCTGGACTGCTAGCATAGAGCGTTTCCGAAGACATGAGCTGGTGAGCATATGCCCTATGAGACACGTCATGTCTTTGAATTTGCAACTCGGAAGGGACCCGTCAGCGTACGCTCATAGAAGAACTATCCGCCGCAGCTCCCAGGACGGAGGACTATGCCATATTAATGAGCTTCAAAGTGCGGCTCAAAACATTCCTTGTCCGTTTGCTAATCGCACAAAGCTATACGGCACGTTCTGACCGACCAGTAGCCGCAGCGTCTCGACCGTAGTGAAGGCTGTGGTATCGGCCACGCCGTAGGCGGCAAAGCCGCTCTGCTCCGCGATCACACCGGGATCTCCTTTTCTCGGGCCGTCGGCAAGGTCCAGGAAGACCTTGCGGATCTGGGACGAAGACCCCCTCGAGCCGCCGAACACGCGGATGAGCATCCCCACAATGGTCGATTTCTCCGGCCCCAGCGCCGAGATGATGACGAAAGGACTCGCGTCGTCGTCGACCGTCCTCGCCCGCTGGAGACTCTCGAGACTGTTGAACGGCTCCACCTCGAGTCCACGGGCAAGTATGGACGGTGTCTTAAACCCGACCGTGTACACCTTCCCAATCTGCAGGGCCTTGAGTGCATATATCGTCGACGCCGCGTCGTCTGAGTTGGAAGCTAGAACCACAGCGGCACGGCCACGGTAGGCGGACGGTGCGAGATCGCGCGTCAGAGTACTGAGTATGCCCCGCCAGCTTGCATTGTCGAAGATGAGAGACGCGCCGGAGGGCAAACCGTAACCGTTAAGGTTCGAAGTCGAGCCGAATGGCGAATCCGTTCGCCTGTGAGGGCTGGACGGAATCGACGAAGGCGCTGAAGGTGGGCTAGAAATGGGCCCAGGCTGCACCACAATTGTATCAACCATGCCGATCACGCGAGCTGCGTCGGTGAGAGAGGGACCGGTTCCGTTGTTAAGTCTCGCGAAGAACGAGCTGTTCTGCATCAAGCTCGTGAACGATACTGGGGGACTCAAGTAGGCCCCTCCAAATGACCTCTCATTACACAGGGTTTCCACACAGCCCGGACCCTTAGACTGTCTCTCGACTACGGCGAAATAATGGGGTAGGCCGAGCTCATTGAAGCATTTCCCATAGAAAGGCGCATGCGGTGTCGACAGTCGAGAGAAAGGCGTGCTCACCCCCCACACGTTCTTCTTTGGCAGCTGACCCAGGAGAGACAGTGCCGCGTTGATCTCAGCAGCGCTCATCTGGCCTGGCGCGGCGATAAGCGGCAGTAACGGATGCGTGATTGGTGTGAAGACCTTGTTGAGAGTACGAGAAAACTGGCCCGTCTCGCCCATGTTGACAGCCGAAAATGGTGGAGAGTCGGGGTACTCAGCCCGGACCTTTGATCGGAAGTATTCCAGTTCGAAGTTCTCATTATGGTCGTTGATGATGGCGATCATTTTGACGATGTCAGCATATTTCTTGGATTTCACGAAGATCGACTGCGCATAGGTGGATGGCCATCTGAAAGTGCCGGAGAAATCATGGAAGGCAGACATTATATGGCTGTTCCCTCGCTGCTCGTACAGCTTCTGCCGTATACTCTCGGGCAGCCAAACCTCGACATCGATATATTCGACGCCCCACTGGATGGCCCGGTAAAGATACTCGTAGTATAGCTCGGGGTTGTCCATTGGAAATCGACCATTTTCCCTCGTGCATCTGGTTGTGAAAATTAAAGGCAGTTCAGTTCTTTGGCGTAGCAGCATGACCTGCTCCCCAACATAGCTCAGGCTAGGCACGGACGCGACGGTGCCGTCAGCTAAGGGCTCTTCGAGAAGATCTACCCGGAATTCTACCGCGTCTGCGCCGACAGTCAGGATGTCTATATTAGGTAAAGCAGCCCGGACATCAGGAAATGTGGTCGAGATGATAAATGTGCGTGGCTTAGCCATCAGCGCCTCATGATGATCGATCTGGCCGAGAGTAAATGATATGAATCGAGCCAGGTCCCGGCGGAAGAATGGTGTCTCGGTGTATAAAAATTCATAGTCGCACTCCTTTGAGAGGTCGATGTCCGGAGGCATCCCTTGATTTACGCAATGAGCGTTGATGGCGACCACGGCTGCTCGGTCGCGTGATGCGATGTCGTTTTTGGCGCTGTCTATAGTGATGCCGAGGACCAGTTCCTGCTCGGCTGAAGTCACGCCTTGGAAGCTGTCCGCCATGCGGTATGGCTTTCCCAAGACATCAGCAAAAATAGATACTATCCTCTCCTGTCCGGGGCCGTAGACGATAACGGCCGTTCTGGTATCGCCCCTTTTGAGACCACCGGTGCTCTTCTTGCCATTGGCGGCCGGTGTCTGTGAGCGGTTATCAGTATCCACTTCCATACTTGGACTGGGGATGCTGTTCATAGTAAGAGTTCTCGTCGGCGTGGGCGACTGATGTAGTTGCTGTACCGCCGTCATAGTGCCTCGAAACGGCATTTGGTATTCGGCGATGATATCTCCACTACGGAGGGGTTCCCGAGTAATCGAGGTTGAGTGCGATGTGAGAGTCGCAACTCTCGCCGTGCCGCCTCACGGACGCTATTATATCAAGCACGTCCCAGCGCGCGATCCAAACAGACGAATAATCAATGAGGTCTCCGGGTCTGGACGCCGCATAGTAATCACCCACGTCAAGGTGACATGGGTTATGTAACGTCGGCGTCTGAACTAGATGTTACGAGCCGAAGTTGAGGGTCTAGCAGTCGCTGCTAAGATGGCCGGGTAGCTCGCAACACCAGAACACGGAACGGGACAGGGCCGGGAGACTATGCGGCAGTGTCGGTGACTTTTAAGAGATCTGAGACCTTTTGCTGCAGCTGTGAAAGCTTGTTGAAGGTTTCAGGCAGGCGGAATAATTATGTTTGAGGGTAGGTGAGTAACCCCTAGGTAAGTGATGATGACTGTCAGAAAGAGGGATGAGGTCGCGACAGGTATACCAGGATGATACGAGCTGGAAAAATTGATTGACGGACAGTTCCAATGATAGGTTGATGTGGCTCTTGGTGAGAGACAATAATTCTTCCAGCCACTCGGTTGCAGGATTTCCCCAGCTAAGCTCGGCACAAAGTCTCGCCTCGCAACCCGGCTCGTTGGGAACAGGTACGGACGTTGAGCTACACCGAAGGTAAAGGTGCTCTGGTCAAGGGCAAGGGGAGGGGTCCGAAGCGCGTGGTAGTTCGAGATAGAGTGAAGCTCGGAGGTGTCGATGTTGAAGTCGAGGCCGGAGGGCTACGGAGTACAGTAGGCCAGATACAGGCAGACAGGATAGGTAGTAAAGGATATCGTCCTCCCTTATACGAGGTATTGCGGCAGATATGAATCCCCCGTCGCTGCGCTGCGTGGGCATACTTACTCTTACTTATTATTATGTACTTACCCATGTAGATCAACACGGCCTTGGACAATGCACGGACGAATGGGATTGACTGTCGAAGCCCTGGAGATGAACCGTCGAGCCCGATCGTTTGTTTCCACGGCCCAACTTCAGACTTTGGAGGTATATTGCATTACATTACGAAGAGCTGGAGATACATACCTGGTTAAGCGGTTCACAGCCGAGATATTTGGCCGGATTCTGGGTTCCATGATGCTAAATTCGGGGGATGTTGCACCTGAATGTCCAAAAGTTTGGTTCTCATGCTATCAATCGGAAATCCTACGGGCTACCGTGCTGTTACAGCGGATCGCTAACCTTTACTGCGTAGGCCACATGGAACAGGCATCGAATCAGGCATCATGAGTACCCTGCGCTACCTGGGAGGTTTGGAGGTAGGAGGTACATAGTAGGTAGGCAGTAGGCTGGTAGGGGGCAGGGGGTTCTAAAACTTAAGGAAAATTTCCCCGACATCCTTGTTTCCTGCGCTCCCTTGCCTGCCCCCTCGTTGCGTGCCCCCCCTACTACTTACCTAGGTATTGGTATGTAAGCTAGGTATGTCATCGTCGTCCAAGTTGTTCCTGTAACAGAGCGTTCACGAGGAGCTCTGCTCAGTTATCCGTCCAAAGCTAAGTTGCCAGGAGAATGGCTTGTGATCAACCAACCTCACTAATCAGGACCAATGTACTAAGTGATCATGATCATTTGATAATGAAGCCCTTTATATACAGGCATTTGAGGTATCGCTGTGCTAATTAAGCTCCAATCGAAAGCCAGATGGTACCTACCAATGTATAATAGGTCTTGGTTAAGCTCTTAAAGGGATGGACTTATATTAACCAAAGAAGAATTGATGCATACGTAGTCGGTACACATTACCTGGGTAGTCAAGCGCTTCTCTTCCTCCTGGGTTTCGTACCCGATCTGTTTGCCCGGTTTGGTTGACCCGATTACATGGATATATGATTCCGCCGGCTTGTCTTCTTAATAACCAGCCGCCCAGCAGTGTTCAGAATAATCTAAAGAAATGTAAGCAAGATAGGAAGAGTCTACACACGTTCGGGAAGCCGTTCCGCAGAGGCGGTCGATCCCGTTACATATGTTTCTCAACATCCAGACGAGCGGATATGGGATAAATAACGGCAAGCAGAGATGCAGGCGCAGACGCAGGCGCGGGACAGAATGGCTAGTTGGCGTCGTCGGTCGCATGCCTCCCTAACTCTTAATCCATCCCATGGATATCGCGATGAGGGGCATGAGGGGCTTGGAGTGATTGATACTTCAACGTTCACGGGATCAGACGATGGGGAAAGCCTGGGGGAGATCAGGGGTTCAGGGGATTTTATCGCGGAGATGTTGGAGAAATTGGGTTCTGGCGTGCTGTAATAAGTCTGTCTATGGCTCCCCATACTTATTACTTCGTACGAGTGCGTACAAGTGCGCACTACTCCGTAGACCTGATCGCTACCGCGGTAAATTCGAAGTAAAAGGGCTGGCCGTTATGGAGGCTAGCAGGGGGCTACGGCATTGTTTTCGGCGCCAAGGTAAACCGCTCGATCCCCATTTCTGGACGAAACCATCATATATTCTCCATCAATCACCGTCGAGCATCGAGCATCCAGCATTCCGTACCTGGCTTAGGTAGTTTTTCTCGTTTAGGCATGGCATCAGAAACAGGTCCTGGGCCTGGCGAAGCTGCGAAGTAGTGGTATGTATGTAATAAGATGCACACAGTAGGTATGTAATTTGTAGGAAGAAAAGATGCCTTGTGCCTTCTTTAGCCTACATATGCATCAGTGTAGTATTTTCTCCGGCTGAATGGGTATCTGCGTTGCCTGGCCCGTCTTTTGTTGAGTTGCTGAAGGCGGTGAATGGTGTTGTATTCCAGGTTTCCGGTATGGCTATCATCTATCTCACGTTCTATTTAGGTGCTGTTGATATTGCGCTCTACCAGAGCGTTGGGATAGGGCTACAACGAAGGATAGCCAGTTCCTGGGTAAAGTACACGGTTCGGTGCCGTGCAAAGTGACGGCGGTTGGCAGTGTAGCGATGAAGAACCGCAATTTGTAATCCTCGAGGAAACACAGGCCAGTTCTAGCTTTACAGGAACCCTTGGATCAATCACTTTGCCCGCACACTCGGTGGAAGAGGAAGCATCATCACTCCAAACTTTCCCAGCGATTCTGGGAAAGGGGCTGATGTGATTGTGCGGGCGTGGTATTAATGGATACCTAGGTACCTATGTAGGTTACTGTCTAGCTTTAACATGATGGCATATCTGGCGAAGGATCGGCTCCTGTACCTGCTCTCGAAAAATCAGCTGAGCCTCATTCAACAGTACCACACACACTTAGGTAATTCTCTTCACGAAATAGCTGAGCAAAGAACACAATACCCCTATTCATTCAACGGAATCGAAGCATCTGGACTTCAGGGCTGCCACGAGTAAGGGACCACCGCACAAAGGTTCAAGGAGGGGATACTCGCTGTTCAATTTCAGCCGCTCACTGTAACAAATGCCGCACCACGCAGTATTGCTGCATGAAGGTTCGAAGAGATCGGCTACTACGATATATGAATCGACGTTCTGGGCTGGTAGCCTACGACCGAAGGAAACTGCGTAAGGGGTATCCAAGTATATTCTTCCAATCGTCTAGGTCTTAAAATCATAAGCGACTCTCATGGGAAATATCATGCGCCTCATAAATGCAACGACCAGCACCCCAAGGAGACTTGCGCCCCCCTCAGAATATCAGTACATGCATGTTCTATATAGGAAGCTCACCCATCGCCGCCGCTTTACAATAGTATCTTCCTCCCTCGCCATCCCACAACAACGGGATCGATCGGGTTCCACCAACTAGCGAATGTCGTATAATCGTGGCCGGATTCAGAAGTACCCTCGGCAGATGGGCCTCGGATGGGGGAGTTTACAGCATAGCTCGCCACAGCTCGCCAGACAGTAGCCGAAAGAGCAGTGGAATCATCGTCGTACCTTCGTGTCTCAGTCGCCGTCGTCGTTGATACCCGATGGCGTCGGAACTTCGACCATAACGAGTCCAAAGCCCGTCGTCACAGACAGAATTGCCGGAAGCAGTCTTCCGCATCTCTCCATTCCATGATAGCGCATTGGTTCAGGTTCTCTTCGGTACACTGGAGCTGGCGTTTCGGATTTCGCGTGGCCGCCTGGTCGAAACACAGCTCCCTGAAGCATTGTATCTCACTCGCGGCCGTCGCCGTCTCGTTCGAGCCGCTGGCGCACGCCGTGATGGTCTGTTGGCTGCATCCGCTGATCACACCGGACCCCGCACTTGATGTCTTTCGGTTGAAATCGTGCGGTATCGCGACGGCGAGCGAGGCGCTCATGACGAAGGCCAAGGAGAGGTGGGCGAGAGAAGGGAACTGCATGGTGAGGTACTGCTGGCAGGCTGGTGGAGAGGTTACTCTGGGGAACGAGGGTGTCAGTCAAAGAGAGCGACTGGGAGCGATATATCAACTTATGTATATGGCTTGAACGAGTGTGTGTAAGTAACTGCGAAGCTGAGAGATCCGCGGTTGACGATCTGCAATTGACGGTGATCCTCTCTTCCCTCCCTCTCTTTATATCTAAGTATAGAATTAAGGACCACCCGAACAGACCCGCCGATAGGTCCAGCATCTTGAAGCAAGGAGTCTCACATCCAGCACGAGCCTTGGTGGTATTTTAGGGAATCAGGGACCATCTGAAACGACTTCGTCGTGGCGTATTCGGCCCGCCAAGACAATGCGTGCCCGGACCATGGCCCCCTTACATTTTTGTCTCATCCCAAGTCGGCTTGCGAAGACTTTGAACGGTATCCCTTATTACTGCGTAGGCCTTGCGCCTTGGGCACTTATTATTAGCAAGACCTTTGAGCTAAGTAGTGGAGTATAACCCATTGGTTCCATCTCACCCATCGTAGGTCGCTGACTTCTAAGTCGCACCAGTGCAGGTGGCGATGCCCACCAGGCATGTGAGGTAGCCGTAGGTATGGATGGGTATGGTACTCAGTCGTTCGTCGTTCGTCGTTCATCGTTCGTCGTCCAGCGGGGATCCTGAAACACCAAACCACTTTTAGACTAACATCCTCGAGAAAATCATAGCTGCCGCGTATCTCTTGGACCTTGGACAGACTCAATATTATTATCTCCGAGGATTCCGACCAGACGCTACGTGGAGTTCAGGAGATCTGCGGCCAGGATTATTAGAAACTCGTGGCTTGTCGCAACTCCCCTGTCGAGTGTAACTAAATGCTTAAGTAATAAGTGCTACTTAGCCGGAGCATACAATAGCCAAGGGTTCATGGCTTTTCTCCGGTGACCCTCTCAATCCATTCGCGAAAGGCGTTGGCGGTGGATACGGGCCTCATGGACGTCATCCGATGAGGGCCAGGCCGCTCAACCGACCCGGACAATAGCGACTGGAACCCCGGTCTCCCTGCTGCGCCCGTATGGGCTGGGGCCAAACCACCTCGTCCGTCTCAACTGTGAGGAACATGCCATCAGAGCTGCCCTTGCCCGCACCCTCGCGCACCCTGATGGAGATCCGAAACGGCACTCCGCTTGAATCGCAGACCCCCAACAACGTACTAGCTGTCGGAAGATTTCCGTCTTGTTTCGAGGCCTCCTTGCGTCGAATATTGCCTCGTTTCCGCCAATTAGAACCTTGATCGGGTCCTGTGTCCCTCGACTGCCTGCATCTGGGTCGCTCGAGCTTGCTTGCGCCTTGTCTTGATGTCTCACTGTTCGTTATGAATAGAGTGTGAACAGATGTTGGATGGAAATCAAGATATACACTTGGTCCAGCTCGACGCAACACGCATGGTCCTCCACCATATCAAGTTGCCATTCTAAGCCTCTGTATACTCGAAGCATCCGTTTAAACGCACCATTGAGTATTCTCCATGGTTACGCTGCTTTGTGGTCCCATGCCATAGGGCCATCACCGAATCTGAAGAGTATCTGCAGACGCTCCTGATCTGGTGCAACGAGAGACCTTAGAGCGATAGATAACCTCGAGCCCCTCACCCATCCGGGAGGGTGAGAGTAATGCCGGGAAAAGATATCCGATACCAAAGGAGAGCCAGCCGACCCGATCCTTCGGCCTTCATCGTGTTACTTCAATCGGGCTCTGCGAACAGCCGAGGGGATGTTGCCCTTGATTGAGCTCGCGCAACTAGAGAACCGCCTGTGCCACTTTCGGCACTGCCTCTCCGAGACTCTCCTTTCTATGTTGGGGGCTTGAGCTGGTCATGACCTCCCTAGGTAGCTATTCATAGTCTCTATGCTGACTGTAAGGGTGATGATGCATATACTGCGGCGAGAGGGTTGAGAGAGATTCGAAGCATACGTGTTCGAGGCTCGAATGGCTGATACACCCCTTAGATGACCTTCCTTCAGGCTCTCCCAGATCCTCATCCAACACCCCTCTCGGTGTTGCTCTTTCCTCGCCTCCCTACGCCTCCCCCGAACACCAACCTCGACATCAACACCAACCATTGCCAGCACGGAATACCGAGCCCACGTCACCAACGTATGCCGAGTATCGAAGCTGCCGCTTGACTGATGGATCTGTTTCGTTTGCCCCTTCATGTCAAAGACACGAGGATTCCTAACTTTAGATCCTGCGTCTCTCAGTTGCCGGAGATCTATTCCTTCGAGACGTTCACGTGCGATCGCCCCTGCGGCCTCATTCCTACGCGGCAGATGGGCACCGGCTGTTTCACCCTAGGGTTTTCTCGAGCGCGAACGCATCGAGACTTGTGTGTCGTCGCTATCGGGAACGCTTCTCATTTCGTTTCTCGCGCTGACTCGTCTGCCTTCGTTAATCACCGCGATTAACCCCTTTCACTTCTTGATCGGCTGCAGATTTCAATCTTGGAAGTCACGACGGCAGAGCTCGAGAGCCGGAGCTCACACCACGGCATAGCTCTCATCGTTCCAGTTCAGAGGTCTCAAAAAGATGAAATCGCAATTCTGAAACGACGTTACTTGCGGGAAGAGACGTAGGGTTATGATTTTCCTCGTACCCCATTTACCAGACCACTATCCTTCTTTCTTTCCTCCAGTAGCTCCTAGAGCATCAGCTCAATAGCAAATCTTGCACCAACACACCATCATTCTCCCATTATTCTTTCAAACATCTCTCTAATGCTATACTGCATGATTGTGACACTGAAGAAGGCACCTGCGGGATCTGCATGAGTTATTATTTTAACCTCAATTTAATGGTTTTCTCCCATAATGTGCTTGTTCTCGTGGCCATATCTCCAGAGATTTCCACCACCTCGGATGAGAAGGATTTCACCACTAATCATATCTATGGGAGGTGGATAACTGCCTGGTGATCGCCTTCGTTGTCAACCCCTTTCTTACCAACGTACCTGACTTGCATTTTGCGCTAATAGCGTGTAGCAGCCACTGCAAAATCTACCTCATGGACACTTTCTTCCAAGATGCTCTATCAAACTGTCATGTCTCTAGCCTTTTCACCTTAATCGAACGTTTAGGTACTTTTACATTGCCAGCAGAGCCGGGATAGGTACTTCATTGAAAGTGCAAGGACCTTCAGGCACCCCCTACTACGATAACACTATTTTAAGTTGTTGCTTTCTTTCAACCCCTGACTCCTGACTGAGAGATCAGACACGGAGCTCATCGACTTCTTTGGTCAACCTTTCACCAAGAAGCGTAAACTGCACAAGTTACACCGGTCCAGTCGCTTTGTTCCTGTGACCTACATGCGAACAATCAATAGTGGTCAAGCACTTCGAGTATTGTCTATCTACTTAACTGGCTTTGTCCCAGTGTTATTTTCTAAGAAAATCCAAGTCCAAATCGCTCATCTCAATACTGGTCATGTGGCTTTTTGCAGTCTCCTTTTCATGCACAGACTAGAATGGACTTGTTGCCCGTAAAGCCATGAATCAAGGGAGTGTATCTATCAAACCATAGACAATGTTCTACACAATCTATACTACCTAGATTAGAGTCACATATAATGAGTTCAGTCAATAATCGAGCTTGCTTTCTATAGTCATCAAGCTCAGCTCAGTCCAGCTCAGTACAGCTGGGTGCACCACTTGAACGTTTTGAATCGATGTTCCATGGTATTCTAAATATAGAAAACCCCTTTCTTACGGGACTACTTTTGATGTGCTTTGTTATACTGTGAGCAAGTGTCAAGGCCTACCACAACTCCCATCTTCGTCACTATACACTTCTGTGTATTCAGTCTCTGCTATAAACTCCTTTGTTTTTCTGGATCGTGCTGGGCCTCTTGAATGTTGTCTCTTGCCCTTCTAGGTCCCAGTTCACCGCGTGCACTGCGAGATGACACCTTCATAGATGGTTGCCTTTTGTAATTTGCATCACACAAGGATAACAATAACCCAACAGGGCGAGAGATGACACCTTATTCCCATGATTTCATGCCTGGACTGAGGACTTGAAGGTCTCATCACAGGCTATCATAGGTTACCAAAATGGTGATTATACCATCATCATAGGCAAGGCCAGCACTGGACTTTCATGCTCATAGCAAAGACACGACCCTAATCAAAGCGGAATATCAATACACGTATTTGGTCAGTTTTTGATAGGTTGTCAATTGTGATTGTGATATCACCAATTCTTCCAATCCCACATGGTGCCCTTTATCTCGTAGCCTCAGCAACTACACAAGATCAGGATTCCAGGTCCTCCAGAGTTCCGATGCCAGTATAAATCTGCCAAGGGTGCGCCATCGAGAGTCATGTCAAGAATATAGTGGCAGGGAGTAGTGCAAGCACATCCAGCCAGGAATTGTCTAAAGCCACCTGTATTCCTCCCCAGGCCTCTACCATCGCTGATTCCACAGACTGCTGTTGTTGTCGATGTTGTTGTCGCCGACTCATCTTGTCTCTCTGCTGGTGATCCGTGGTTTCCCAGCCCAGAGGTTAGATGTCACTGCCTCAGCACTTGACCGTGTTATGCCCATGTTGTTTTCCATCCTTCGTGATCTGATAATCATCAGCTTCTTCTTCCAATGGCGAACCCCAAGGACTATCTACCCATTCCACAGTAGGAAATTAACTCATCGCCGTGCCCAACGACTTGTACTAGCTTGGGGAGAAAGGAAGAAGCGCTCTAAATCCACCCACCTTCCCTTAGTTTACATGATGTGTCTTACGGGTTCTGATGTGTCTCGTAGCCCTACTCCTCGGCGAGCGACATTTAAAAGAATCCTATTGTCTGGCGAATCATAATCCCATACTCTCCCCGGTTTTCTTGCCAGGTGACTGATGATCATACACGAGCTGGTGTTGAGGAGATTTTTTCTTCTTCCCAGCTTTTTTTTCTGACCTGAGCACCTTGAGAATGCCGTGGTTCTTCTCAAAACATAGCCTCCTCGGGAGTACCATCAATTCTTCTGCTTCCTTCTTACCTAGATGTATTGGGGAGGCTGATATTCTTCTTTCCCGATCTGGCTTCGTCGCGAGAACCAAAAGGCCAACGACTCCTTCTGACTTGGATGACTGCAAATGGTACGTCTATACTTTCTTCTGTCTCGCTATTATTCTCATCGTCACGCAAAACTTTCTTCCTGTTTCCCAAATCCTCTTTCCTTCGAATAGATAAGGAAGGTCGGCCTTATTCTTCCATCTCTACCGTCATCTCTGCTACCGCGTAGACTATCATCTCGTCTGCTTCATCTGCACATGGGCAACTGCTGGAAGCCAACATTATTCTGCCAGTTTTTTTATCACCGCCCGCCACAGCCGTCCCACCTTCTCCTTTTCTTCTGTGGTCGCAGGAAAATGAAACTGCTTTCTCTTGGATCAACCATAACCCTCAACTCAACACGGGTTTGATTCCTTCCAACCCTTCCTCCATCGGTGAGATCAAGAATTGGTGCCCTTCCTCTACACACCTTGGCCTCTTCTTGATTTGCAACATCGCGATCAACTCCACTTTCATCGCGATCTTCATCTTCTTACCTGCCTCCCCCTTCTCTTGGGCATTTCGAGAAAGCGGACTTGCCCGTCACAGATCCTACCACCGTCGCTGCTCCTACAGTCACCCCCGTTCCTGCTACCTCTTATCGTGAGCGATTCGAAGAGACTTACTTTATCACTAGGTCTGACTTCCACCCGAGAATCCCAGCAAGTGCCCCCATACCGCTGTCACTTGCGAGTAACCAACAGCTCCTACCTAGTTTGGTTTCGCGCTCAGAACGGCTCTAGCCAACGGCAGATCGGAGCTGCTTCCTATTCGACAGAATTTAGAGAAAACGGCACCGTCTATCCCTAGTTCAGGCTCTGCCTGAGCATTCCATTCTCGATCCCGAAGTCGAGATCGGATCGACAAGACGCTTCGTGCCCAACTTTCTTTGACGGTCAGTCTATCATCAACGCTCCCACAGCAGGCGTAATAACGTATATTTCCTTGCGTTATTCTGAACTTATTTCCTAGGGTGTGTCATTTCGCCGGATACTGCGTCCTTGCAATACGAGTCGACACTTGACAACTTCAAGTTCTTACACGTATAGTACGGCTCACCGTGACACGGCGAGCGCAGCA